>OZ008364.1:2670233-3340950 GCA_963931975.1 Cataclysta lemnata
AAATCAATCGACCAGCGCTCGATTCGTTCGAAAACTTAGTAGGGGACAATGCCCCAGAAAAAAACCCGGCACACATGAAAATATATTAGCACAGTTAACATTGTGAAGTAGCTCGAGTCAGTGGACACCAACTGTTTTGGAGAGCCCTTAAATTCTTTCGAATAACGGTGCCCGAGTAGGGTAATGTGCGACGCGTACAAAATGCATGCATGGCTCGTTTAATACATACATACATAAATCACGACTATTTACGCCCGAAGGGGTAGGCAGAGGTGGGTTAACACCCAAGTTTCGACAATTATGTTATGTCCTATGCGCATTTAACGGTTGTTTAATAAAGTGCGATGTTACGAATCGCATAGGATTTATTGTTTTTTTTTTATTTTTAATATTTACCAAGGTAGCAATTCTAAAAGCACGCAGGTTATCTAATGGCGTCCAACATAAAAAACATAAAAAAGCAGTACGCTCCTTAACAGGAAATCGGTTAATCGATTCACTTAAAAGTTAATATAATATATGTATACAACACCTTAACAAATGAAGAGTGTAAGCCGTGCATGATTTTGATTTAATTTACTGAACTAATGCACGCCCAGGTTATTTTGGAGTTAATTACAGATAATCACCACATGCCTTTATTTCAACAAGACTAACTTATTTATAAATCTATAAATATGTAGTATTTTTATTGAGGTGCACTTTAAATCTTTACATTAACAATGCTCCATTAAATAACAATATAGACAAGAAAAGACACAACATCAACGTAACAGCGAGATACTTGTGCTTTTCAATTACAACATACATTTTTGTTACCGCGCTACAATCCCACACCAGATATCAAGTTAAAAAACCCATAAAACCAAACGTAATGAACACGAGATTATTACATCACTTCTGTAAAAAAAAACAAGCTATAAAAATACTATGAGTAACCTAGTACTTTTTTTATTCAATAATTAACTGAAATCATTCGCGTAATAATTTAGATATAAATGTAGTATGATCTTGGCAAAAAAACCAAGACACGTCCATTCAAAGTAGACAAAAAGTCAGTATCAAACGTAACTGATAATCATAATAAATTTCTAAGTGGAATTCATTAATATAAACTAAACGAATAAATATAATAACGAAAGCAGAAGTCAATACAACGTTACAATAAACTGTATCTGTAAAGACTTTGTCTAGCTAGAGCTTTCGTAAGTTCTACAGAGCACTGGAACGTGTGTGCCCCCTCATAGGATCTTACCAAATATGGCTAGGCAGAGAGAGAGAGTCCTGGTGGCGAAGGTGAGTGTTGTAAACTTACACTTGGGTCAAAAGTCCCAACCACTGGCCACTGACTTCCCTCTCTGACACATTATGGACCCGGCACCCCCACGGTGAATCCATGGAATGCCAAAAGATTTCGTCTATAGCAGTCCACAGACCTACCGCCAACCAATGACAACACAGTAAATTCTAAACATAACAATTTTCTGCAACATGATTGGACAAAGGGTCTGACAGCTGGGTATATTCATAACGACAGCTAGATACAGCTCATGCGGCAATAATTGAACACTATAAAGAGGCGTAATAATTTTTTTTTTGTAATGTTCTCAAACTCAATTGACGCATACCATTTCGTAATTAGAGTTTGCGTGTCCTACACAGGCTCGGCGCGATAAATATCATATTTCCGTAGACGTCAGCTTCGCTTACATCACGAGTGCAGACTTTGTAAAACATAACAAGACAACAAGGCGTGTGTCGTTACACTTTTCCACTGTGATCAGTTGCAAAATCACTTACTTAAATTGTTCACAATGGGCTTTTGATATGAGTTCCTCAATGGATGGTTGTAAAACCTACAAATCTACTGAGAACGTGACTATGAATTATTTATTGAAATAAGTTAGATATTTTTAGAAAACTACTAGAAAAATAAAGATCTTCCATTAGTTGCAAAAAACTGGGACAGTTAGTATCTCTCCAAGCCCAAGAATACCCGAAACCGACGGGCATGCATGAGTACATTAATGAGATTGGACGAAGTGAATGAACTATGTAAAGACCCTAGATCCGATTCTTAATACTTCTTTCGCTTCAACCAATCTCATCACTTTTTATTTTCCCATATTTGGAAAACAGAAAACAGCGTTCTAGTCTAGATTATGTTATTTACCTATATTTAAGAGTCAAAGACAATCGTGGATTCAAAATAAACGTTGTATTCTTTTCCATCTACTATCAGAAGAATTTATCCCCGAGGGGGAAGTCACAGGTGCATTAACACCCACGTATCAACAAATATGTTGCTATCGGGCACGTAAATCGCAGTATATTGCTAGGTGACATAAAAGGAATGCTGCTGCCCATTGCTATCTTAACCCTTAGTCGCCTTATGGGAGAGATTGGGTGTGATGCCAATTGGATTCCGCTCTGCCGTCACCACACGATCACCAAAAGAATAGTAAAATGCAACCAATTTCGTCATAAAGCGAGAACTAGACTATTGCTAGTCTCAATTCATATTTTATGCAACAAACAAGAGACGCGTAAGACTGCATTTTTTATAACTTTTTCTAAGCTATTTTTCTTTGTTACGTGTAACTTGTTGTTTTAAAGCTCTGTTGTCACATCGGCAACCCGCGCCCGTCCGTCCAGTGTCTTGCTTTGCTCGCCGTTTGGTATGCAAATAGGGTCGGTGGTGATTAAGGTTCGAAACTTTTTGGGAGGCTTGCGCTGGCCCGCTTTAATTAGTTTATCTCGAAACGATTATTCAGTTAATCCGACTTTCAGGGTTCAGTTGGTGTAGTTTTGTAATTGTACACTGGGCCTCAAGGTTAACAGGTCACTTACAAAATACATACATATATAAATCAACTTGTTGGTGAACTTTTCACCAATTAGGTTAGGCCCCGGTGGTGAGCCTATTGTTATCTATCGGGCACGTAAAACGCAAATTGCAAGGTAAGCGGAACACTGCTGCCCATGCCCATACCCATGTCTTTACCCGTAGTAAATATAAAAAAAGGCCGAATATCTGATACCTGATATAATACGAAGTTGTTGACTCACACAGCATTAACAGACGTAATTTTCCCACCAATTGACATTAACAATACAATAATCTTTCTTTTGATAAAAGCTAACTATGTAGTGTTTGCTTGCTTCGATATTCCGAGAAATACAAAGGAGTAAGTACACTAGAGACGGGACTAATTGGCCCGATGATAATTTGGTTAACAAACTCCAAGTATCCTTTGACACCTCAAAGGGAATACCGCCACGGAGTATTCAGTTAGTGCTTATGCCTATCTTCTTCTTCCTGCCCTGTTCCCCATCTATCTGGGGTCGGCGCAGTATGTTTGCTCTTCCATTCATATCGGTCAGACGTCATCAAGCCATTCACTCCCTTTTGATTCATATCATCCATCACACTGTAAAGGTGCTAGTGATGAATGAATTTATAGACAGGAGACGGAACGGACCATGTCGAGAGACCGATGAACGGAGAGAGTGATTGGAATGACACATTCCAATCCATACTGCTGAAAGTTTTGGCTTAGGTTTTACAGCCGGCCGCCTGCCTGACACTAACCCTCTTTGGGTATAGTGTTATGCCTATGACAGGTAATAAAACGTAATTGGTACCTATTATTCTGTAAAGAAGATTGTAAATATATTTCATGGATAGACAGATATTTCATTAATATTAAACATCTACATATTTCTAAAAAACGTAACCATAGTTTCGCGCTAAAATGCTTAATCCTTTTAAAGCAATTTAACGTATATTCTAACTGCCGCACTCAGAGACGTCAATTAACTTTAATGAGTAATTAGTGTCAATAATTTTCAATTAAAATCTAGACCATAGACCCGGTAAGAATGGCGACTAGTTTTGAATTGTCACGTTTTGATGTTAAGTACTCACTAACGTCATTTGACGTCTCTGAGTGCGGCAGTTAGTGTGGTAATGGTAAGAGAAATTTCGGTAAGCTAATTACCAGTCTTGGTTGGCCGAGTGGTATATCTGCCCGGATCGCCGAGTACGCGGGTTCGATTCCCGCATCAAGACTAAAATTTTTCTACTTTTCCTAACCACAATATTCTTATTTTGTCAAATGAGCGATATAATACCCATTGGCGTATTCGGAACACTGGTCTAGTAAGTAGTAAGCCGTACATTTTTGTTGGAGACGATATATTGTACAGTTCCCGGATTGTAGAGGACAGATCCCACGCGGTTGCCCAGTTCGCATTAAATATAGATCATGCATCTGTGATGTAATTATAACCCTGGAAAAGGTGCATGGTTTACAAAGTATTCAGATTCTGAACACTGTCTATATCAAGTCCTTCTTTGTAACAAATAAATGTATTGTATTAGGTATAGATAGCACGATCGAATAAGAATATTTAGCTGGAGTTTGAACAAGACCAAATTTCCAATCGTCGGCGATAACGCCTAGGGAGTAACCGCAACTTTTAATATGAAATCAATAAAACGTTTGAGCCGTTTCTGGGTATTCCTTTGTTTGGCACGGTAGGTAGGTAGGTACGTACTAATATGACGCGCAATTCAAACGATATGGAATAATGGAAGAGCCGTCTAACTTGCTACTATCAATCGTCAAGAATGAATATCATTCATTCATTCATCACCATCCCTTTAATGTCCCCACTGCTGGGGCACGGGCCTTCCCTATGGATGGAATCCGTATAGTCATACGGAGATTGGGCCATAACCCACCACGCTGGCCCGGTGCGGGTTGGTGGGTATTAACGACTGCAGATGCCGGGACCACCGGCTTAACGTGCCTTGTGAAGCACGGAGGAACTCGAGATAATAAATTTTTGGTCACCCATCCTATGACCGGCCTTAGCGAACTTGGTTAGTTTACGCAATCGCAGGCCAAGCGCGCTATCCCACTGCGCTAGCGAGTTCCTTATATAACTGGCATATAATTGCATGGTGCGAGGAAGATGAGCTTGACAGCACAGTGGCATAAGGACTCGATGATAAATATATTAGAATAAGAGACATTCTGTCCTTAATATGGTAATAGCATACGGTGCTGAAGACTTAACTCATTAATATCCTTAATTACTCAATTTGGATCATCTCAATTATAATCATTTTTAAACCTTTTTAAGGTAAGTAAGTAATTGTAATTAGTTATCAATTAAGAAATTGTGAGGATCGTTTTGTGAATAATCGTTAGGTCGGCATAACATAATTATCGCTGACGCACTATATTCGAATGGGAAGCCTCTACCCCTGTGAACAATCGCTGCGTGCGTGCATTGTCGTCAATGCAAATTGAGAGGGACCATTTTTGAAACGTGGTAGTTTGTTTGTACGGCTCAAAATTTACCATCACCAAGTTGCACTTTACAAACTATATGCAATCTAATAATTTGACATCTCTTCTCCCACACATACTTTAACCGCCTCCGTGGTCTAGTGGTCAGAGGTCCCGGGTTCGATCCACAGGGGGGTACAAATTTTTACACGGTTTGGTTGGTGGTAGGACATCTTTCAAGTCCGCCTGACTAGCTACCAGCATCTTATCAAAAATCTGTCGCCATAATAATAATGTTAACAGCATTATTGTGTTCCTAACATTTGTGATAAGACAGCCAGCCCCTCTGTGGTTGAGGGTTCCAGGTGAAGCTCGATTCTATCTTCGGCCCTTATCATCAGGTTAGATGAAAGGCAAGAGCTTCCCTGTCTAGCATTAAAAAAAAAAAGCTTTTCTACCACAGTGGTAGCAGAGATCCGCTGAGGCATTGCCCTAGCGTTTTCTCCATTAACTTCCGACACGTATAAATAGATCCTTTTTGTGACTTAGCGATGTACTCTATAAAATGGCATTACAATGTTCGCGTGCGCATTTACGTAACAAGCCGGCCTGCCCGTGCTTAATTAAATATGTTTACATGGAACAAAGGGTATGGCTTCATTGATCCGAGTTCCCCGCAGTTTATGCATGAGGTAGCCACGGATTTAGCGTAAACACGGTCCTACGGGGTCCGCTGTGATGCCTACATGCTATCTACATAACACTTCGTTAATATTATCTTTTCTGTTATTAAAAATGAATTGCTGTGCGTTCGTCTCGCTAAAACTCGAGAACGGCTGGGCCGATTTAGCTTATTTTGGTTTTGAAATGATTGTCTTGGGTTTGGCAGTGGGCAAGGCAGGAAAGGTGAGAAAATATGGAAAAACAGTAAAAACAACAATTTCATTTTCCCATATAAACTGCTTTCCTGTCAAATATTTGACGGTCGTCCGTTCGGTACGGTGTTTGGGCAAGACAGCACCAAATGGTAACCATGGCTACGGTAATTTATATTAATGCATAACAATGTATGCCGGTCAGCTAGTTATTAATAGATATTTTTACCTCATGGCAGGTCCCAATATTCTGTTGAAGATAGACGTACTAAAGCTTAGTTGCTTAGCAACTTCTATTATTTATCCTAATGTAACTAAAAATGCCAGGCAACTAAACTTAGGTAAGCTTACTTTTAAGATAGAATATAGGGATCCGCTGTTAGTCACCAAATGGGACAATGCTGTGGGTAGCAGTTTCTTAAGCTGTTTGTAATAATTAAATTCAGGTTGTTGAATTATAGTCACATTGTTCTTATCGTTGACTAAACATTTTATAAATCTTAAAAAATAAAACGGATTAAATACAAAGTTGAGAAATTTGTTTTTACTGTTTCAATAATTGTTTTGATTTACAGGTGTGGTTTTCTGGGAACGAGATATTTCACGTGAACCATAAGTTAGACTAAAATGAAGAATGTACCCTGGTATACAGTCAGTCAGTACATAATAATATTGACATATATACCTATTTAGGAATCTTAAAATTGTTTCTAACAAAGTTTGACAAAATTCTATTACGTAGAATTGCGTTTGCATCAAATGAGATGGCAATTTGACTATACTATATCCTCTCCTACAAATCCTCTATATATCCTCTGATGAGTCACATTGTAATGTTTTCTAGCAAACCAAATTCATTTTTATAAATGCAATTATTAATTAAAGTAGGTACTTACCTCTAAATTAAAATTAGCCATTTCATAATAATATAATAATATACTCCTATATCTAAAGATTATTCAAGTTCAACAAACTCATTGATGAGCAACAATTACTGTAACGGTTTATGATTAAAGTGAAATATGTTTTTAACGGTTTTATAGTTTGAACAGTCACCTGTTGATTTTTAAATGTTTACTTATATATGTCATTACATACAAATATGAAATACAAACATGTACAACGATATATGAGCAGATGAGGCTGCATCCCAACATTTATTACCACTGTTTACTAGAGTCTAAGCCTTCAATCAAAATCATTTTAATATGATGAGTTCAGTGTTCATGACCATAAACAGTGGAAATAAAAAAAAATGCAAAGGCAAAGAAAGCAAAAAATTCAGATCCCCCTGCCTTGATGCTACTTATAACACTTTACATTCAAAAGAGGATACCTAATGCAACATCATTATTATTAGTCATTGGTGGGTGTATTTAAATTTTTATATTAATGATGATGACACATATTTCACACATCTGTTTTTTCTAGTCAGGTATGCATGATTAAATATCTGGCCTTTTATTATCTACAGATGGTTTTGCACAGGCCCATACTTTGATAAGTTCACCAAAATGAATAGTCTGTAAATAGAAAAGTTATGACCGTTTTGACCATTTTGACGCGAGTGCAAAGAAGTTATTTTAAAATGTCTAACCACCATGAAAAATTAGACAAATATTTCTAACTAATTTTGGCAATTATAAAAATCTATACTTGCAGATTTTGGGACTGCTTAAACCTATTTGTGTACATAAGTATAGTGGGGCATATTTCCCTTGACAGCAGACTGTTATGAAATATAATGCAATATATTAACTACCCACTAGTAACACTTAAATGACAAAATCAAAAGGAATTGATCATCATTTTGTGAGTCAAAGAGAGATTATATCTCCTTGATGTTAAAAGAAATAGCAATCAGTGGACCTGACATTCATCTCTAATAAGACTGCTGCAAAATCTTCACATCTTGAATGAAAACTTCTTTTGTGATCATAAACAACATTTCAGTCATAGTCAGTGTACCATGACTAAACTTTCTAGGCACAAATCTGGACTAGATTTACTCAATATCTAGTCTCATATTCAATTTTAAACTAGTAAACACATTCAGCAACTAACACTGCTCTTTGTTATATTTGCCTTTTTGGGTGTGATTACCATTACAAGTGAGTTTTTAGTCAGAGTGTGGGTTTGTCACCAATTTCTCTTAAGCTCGTCATCAGGCAGGGGAATCCACATGAGCCAAAGCCACTTACCGAATAAACTTGACGTTCCCGCGACGGCGCTGTTGTGGTCGTGGTAACTGCCGGAGCAGCTGCCGGAGTCGTCACGTGGTCCGCCGGTAAAGACTCCGGCACAGTCTGAAGAGTAGGCCGCATAGTCGTCGACATTTTCACCCGTACACCAGTTCAAACACTTATCAGCTCGCTAGCCCACCGTCACCGATCGCATCCTCCGCCGCTGCCGAGCGTTCCCTTCACCCAACCGGCCCAGGACTTCACCAGAACGCCGACACAACACCACGAAACGACCAACAACGCCCATCTAACCGCATTTTCCACCAGAAAAATACATCGCGGAGCCCTACGAATACAACTGAGCAACGATATCAGTAATTCTAACACTTTCACGATATGCTAACGATCGTCGAGATGGAAAACGGAAATAGACACGCAAAAAACTATTAGAAAGCTTACGGTGTCTTCTCCTGTCACATAAACACTAAGAAGGAATTCGGCGTTTCAGCCTTTTGCCGATGCGCTACACTATTTATTTAACGCGATCGGCTTGAATATGCTGTTATTAATAATGTGATAAGTAAATGTTCATCCATTTATTATTAAAATTATTACAGTTATACACTAACTCCGCTAAAAGTCTTCACATTCTTGAATACACTCTCAAGATGGCGGATTTTACCTACTCTTCGTAAATGGGCACAAGGCTGACACGAAAACATCAACCGGCTCTATATCAGTCTCTTTCTTTTTGTACTGCATAAAGCGAGACGGTGATAAATAAATAACTACAACGTAGAGAATACGATATAAAAAACTGCCAATGGACATGCGCTAAAATAACGAACTACCTGAACGCATCCAAACGCGTTTTATTATTGCTATTTAAACAACAAATCACTAAAATCCTGTTTTATTACTATTCGTTATTTATAAAATTATTTAATTTCAAAGATTACTTTCACATTAATACAATTTATTTTAAACAAATATTTATTTTTCACACACTTCCAAAGCATACAACGGTTTTGGAAGTATTTAAATACTATTTATGGCAATGATTCTAAATAATTTAAAATTATTTTTTAAGTTATTTTTAATATTTATTTGAGAATTTGTTTGAGAAACCGTTTTTAAATACTTTAAAATTGGAGTTAACATGGCATTCTAATCGGTACCATTTGCCAAGTTTAGAGATATCGCAACTGGGTACTACATTTATTTCAAACTGTAATTTTAAATTAATGTTTTTCAAAAAATATTTATATTGTTCATTCATTTAAATACCAACAGGTATAGTATTTTTAATTTTTAATGTGGTAATACATAAACGTGTACGCCATTTCAATAAAAATGGCTGCCTTGTTGTTGGCGACAATTGGGTTGTTTGGAATTTAATTGTTTATTTCTTTTGTTTATTATGAGTTGAACTTATATTTAGTGCGTTGTATTGAAGGAATAAATATATGCTTTGTATAATAGGTGAGTAATAGAGTGATGTTTTACCGATATTGTGTATCTAGACTAACGTTATAACTGATGGCTACGAGCAACGTGAACTTTTCGTGAACTAAGCATAATTAGGTGTTTTGTGGGTCATTGCTATGAAAAATCTTATTCCGTACGTATTAATCTAATTAATGATTCTCAAGCATGGTGTATAATGCGAATTAAAGGTGTTTTCTTATGTTAGAGTACAATATTCACTCCAAACAAAAGATTAGCCATGAACCTATTCTAAGAAAAATGTCTTGGATGTTTTTTCTGTTTAGATATCAATGCAAGATATTTCTTGAGTATTGTTAAATGAATTGTCTGTTCTTTAATACTCCTAAACAACTCATTGTTAAAATGAAGTTCGAATAAACCTTTTATCTCAATGCAAGTCACCGACGTATTTCTTGTCTACAAAACCATTAGTAATAATTGCCGAGACAAAATCCTTGTTTATAACCGACTTTTAATCTTAAATAAATAAGCTACTAGTTATATTTTGACGAAATATGAAAGTTTTGGTGACTGCTATTTTATGTACAATATTTTATTGGTAACCACTATAAAAATTAAAATTGGTACCATGATTTCAATAAGACTTGATTAAATACTAAACATATTACAATTTAAGATACTTGTTAATATCTACAGTAGACAATAATTATTGTCATTCATTGTTTATTTTGTTTTCTATTAAAATGTCTATATTATCATAATATTTTATATGATATCTAATTAAAATATCTTGCCAGCAAAGACTTTGTATAATAATTTTAAGAAAAAACAATAAACAGTAAATGTATACATAATTTTGTTTTATTAAAACTGCACAGTTTTGTGATAAGTAACTGACAAGACCTTACTATATTTTGTCTGCTTGGTTACTTTAACAAATAAATAAACATCCAATTTTTGTGATTTCAGGTGAGTTATCTCAGACTCAGAGAATGAAACATCCCTGATGTAAAATAATGATAAACATTCTCTGATTTGAAATTACAAAATTGTTTAGCATTTTCAATCAGTAAATGGGAAAGTAATAATAATAGCACAAGAATGTTTGAATGCAATCTGATTATTTTTCAATAGTTATTATTTAATTAATTCCAGGCATTTGTCTACGAGATACTGTATAAATGTACGAATTACTGTATAAATAAAGCCTTAAAACGTTGTGGCCTCTGGCCTTTGAACAGACTGACCAATATTGATTAGTACATTTTGGTGCTTGTACACAAAATTGTGATGTGATGTTGCATCATAAAAAAAGAGTTTTTGTGTCCCATTATTATCATTAAAGCACGACAGTGACAGCATCTCATTCAGTTTGCACAGGAGTTTTGTATACAAGCCCTTAAGATGAATCAAACATTTTCAAATTGATTTCGTTATTTAGAAAAATCTGATACTGACATATTAAACTATCAAGTAGTTAAGATTACCAAAATAGTAATTTAGTTTCCCTAACAATGTCCAGTAACTACAATTCATTCATTTATATGAATATTATCTTTTGAGATTCTAATATTTTCCACATTGGCTACAATATTAGTGCTTATTATTTTACATTAATCTTCATACAACTTGGTTTATTAAATGCTATGAGAATTAAAAGAATTGGAACACAAGTAATTTTTGTGGGAAGCCTTCAACATGGCATACTGCCAAATAGACCTTACAGCACAATTATCATCTTAGTAAGACATTTGATGAAGTCCCAATGGAGCTAATTAAATGTTTATCTATAAACTAAGGTACCTAATACCAAAATTATTTTATTAGTCACAAAAAAGAAAAATAATTTTGCCATGATTTAAATTTTATTAAATTTCTTTCTATGTACTACTGCCACAGGGAATCGTTATAGGGCCAGTATGGCCTCATGTTTTCACCATTAGAAATAAAATTGGCAGTATCATTTATCAACTTATACTGTTTTATTTCATTATTTTTCCTGTATTTTACTTTTTGTAATTTTGTATTTTATGTATGTACTTTTGTGTTTTTCGTTTGAGACCACTTCTTCGTCCCGACCTGTTCCCAGTTTATCGGGAGTCGGCGCAATATGTTTCCTCTTCCATTTATATCGGTCAGACGTCTTCAAGCCATCCATTACCTTTTGATTCATATCATCCCATCCCACCGGAAAGGTGCTTGTAATGAATGAATGTATAGAAAACAGACGGAAAGGACTATGACTCGAGATATCGATGAACGGAGAGTGTGATTGGGATGACAATATTCTAATCCAGAGGTGCTAAAACGGTCGATCGCGATCTTTCGAAGAAATTTCGATATAGAGCTATTTTCAATGATTTTGTTTTAGTAAGGTTAGTAGGTATAATAAAGAGGTTTTTCATTAATATTTTAGAGCAGACCGACCACCTTGACTAAAAAATGCATATTGTGCAGTATCTGTAGATATCACGCTGACTTGCGGCCTCTCCAGAGTCGATCGATCGTAGTGTAACAATATTTAGGTAGATCGCCAGCAGTTCAAGTTTGAGCACTCCTGTTCTAATCCATTACTGATCAAGGTTCTATCGTAGGTTTTACAACCGGCCGCCTGCCTGGCACCAACCCTATGGCTATGTTGTTGGTGGTTTGCCCTTTACCATTCGGGTGCCGCAAGGCGCTTATTGGTCTACTTTCGGCAATCTCCCGTATTCTTTTATGACAGCCCTGGTTCTACGTTATTTTATCGCTCCCAGGCCAGTATGATAGACTACTTTTTTCGTTCTACCACAACACAAACGAAATTATCTTTGATAGTTTGATACAATACTTACATAAAACTACTTATTTAATTTTATCTTTATTAAACAACTAGTAACCTGATCAGTCATCCTAAATAAATTATATGAGATGAAAAAAAAAACAACACCCAATTAAAATTGTTTTTCGGCATAAGCCTGTCAAAGGAATAGAATTACAATAGCTGCCAAAATCGTCAGATGCGTAGACCAGAGATCTTATTAAAATATCAATAGTTTTGACTGAAGTTCAGAGAATTATTGCTTACGATTACAATATTTCGTAATGTCGTTTTAAAATGTTCCCAGGCTAATAGATACATTATAGTTTAAAACTAATTAGGTACCAATTTGTTGATTTCATTCAAAGAGTTGGCAATCAATTAGCGAAAGTAGCGATGTATGAGCAATGCGAATTGTGTAATTAACGTATTTTTCTCTTCTTTCCATTATCACCTGACTATTAGAATCGAAATAGTTAGCTTAATTGACTATAAAAATTAGTAATCCCTTCTCAATTACTGGGCATCGGACAATTAGGTAATTAGATGTTTTAATGAAAATACATTTACCCCTTCCGAAAACGGTGTATAATAGAATGCAAAAAATATAAATAGCAAAACATGTGTTCTGGAATCATTGTCTTCGTTCGTCCTCGAAGGAAGTAGATGTCATTCTGTTGGCGGTATATCAATATTGTCAGTTGAAAATCAAAGTTGAATTAGTGTTGCGCCCGTATCCGTGAGTTCTGATTGGAATATTTCGAGAACATCAATTCAGTGATTCTGTGTTAAAGGTAAGCTTTACAAACGTTTATTGTGTCTCCTCCGTCTTGATATGGAGCAGTAGTTTTTATTAAGTTGGGTTTGTTTCCTTATCCAGCATCCTCATCAACTCATCATTATCATCATCCTCTTGCCCTTATCACATTTCATGTGGGGTCGCAATATGTTTTTTCTGTTCATGTTATTGTTATTCATGTCATGTCTCACGCAATTCATCTATATTTTCTGCGGTCTTCACCCGCCAATGGTCATCGCGCCTTTTATCACTTTCCGTGCTATCGTTGATTGCTTCCTGAAGCAGGACTAGGAATACGATATTGACTGTCTCATACAAAGGTTATTCTATGTCTGTTTTGGACAAATATTTTTAGCATAGTTTTTTAGATGTTCGACTTTTTTTAAATCCGTAACAAGAAACATTAATACCGAGATGACTTAATTATTTTTTCTTTTGAATTCATACCTATTATCTAGCCCAACGTTAGCAGCTTGTTTTATAGAAACAAGATGACAGACAAATATCAAATTAATAAACAACCATGCTTCGAGAACAAATGTCTGCCTACATCACGCAACAATTTTCCCCTTTTGAATTAGTCTAGCAGTGCCATTGGCCGTACCTATATAAAATATTGACTGTTTCATGTAGGTATTGTGAATCGTGTATTTATTCATATTCATGTATTTGCAAATTAAGTAAATCTTCTTGAAGCTACTTAGCTTAATTAGTTTCTACGTAAATTCCCACACTTTTACACGATATACCTATCTCTTTTAATATTTTAATAATTTAAATTGTATTTGTCTTGGAATCCTACTAAACAATAATTCGCTGCAGTGAAATACGTAGAAAAAAAAACCCTTAATAATTTTATGATACTAATCCTTTTTAAAAGCTATTGTCCTAACAAAAGAATAAATAGAGTGATTTTTAATGAAAAGAGTAAATTCACAGGGGCATTGTTTATTGTTATTAATATCAGTTTTAAAGAAAAGAAAGCGGTGGGGGTAGGATACAGAGTGAGTCCTTCATGTTCTTACTAGAGTCAGTTTGCATTCGCACTCTATCGGAGCAAGACGTGTAGTGAGTGAATATTCAGTTCTTTTTTAATTTCATTTAGTATATTTAATTCATAGCTTGAGTGTTTTATTAATCGTATCGACTGAAGATTACGGGTAAGAAAGTCTATTCCGTACTATTTAGTTGATTTCAGAATGACGTTATTTAGTATTTTAGTTAAATGTCACGTTTTCAGTTTACTTGATATATCATAAAATATATTAATCAAAACAAGCAGTCAAAATAGATCAACCAAACTAAAAGTTATTAGGTGTTAAATCTTGTCGGAAATGTAGTTAGTTACCTATGTTTTAGAAATAGTTTGAAAATGCTAGCTACTCACCTCATCTTATCAAGTTTTTGAGCATTTTGTATTTAAAAATGGAATGTTTAATTTAGATACTGTGAATTGTGTATTTTACATTATCTATCCCGGAAATTGTCTTCGTCTTAGAATCCTACTAGCCAACAATTCACTACAACGAAATTGGTTAGGTGAAATTCCTAGAAAAAATCCCTAACGTATTTATGGTACTAATCCATTTTGAAAGCAATTGTCCAAGCAAAATAATTAGTGGAACAGGTAATCGCTTACCATTTTAATACCCTCTTGAGAGTCATTCTTAGAGAAAGGGGCATTGTTCTCAGTTATTAATACCATTTTTAAAGGAAAGGAAGTGGTGGGAGTAGGATACAGAGTGAGGTCTTCCTGTTCTTACTAGAGTCAGTTTGCATTCGCCCTCCATCGGGGTAAGACGTGTAGTGAGTGTATATTCAGTGCTTTCATTATTTAGTTTATTTCCTTTATAGCTTGAGTTAGTGTGTATTAATCGTATTGAATACAAGATTACGGGTAAGAAATTCTCCATCCCATACTATTTAGATGATTTCAGAATTACGTTATTTTGGTATTTTAGTTTAATTTCATGTTCAAAATGTATCAAAATTTAATATTGGATTTAAATGACACGACAAGCTAGTAAGAGATTATTAACATTGCTAGTTTGTGTACGGTATATTCCTTTAATTTTTTTATTGTGAACTAAGAAAGTTCACTCGAAGTGTTCTTATGTATAAAATGGTACTTAATTTCATTACATACATATATGCATAGGATTATTATAGGTATTTCGAATTTATTAGATTTGCGATCGGACAATCTATTATGCTTCTATTTAATTGGCCTCTCTGATAAGATTTCATTAAATTAAATAACGATGTATGTCAAAATGATAAATTATGTAATAAGTAGCCCAGTATTACTCATACCCCCACATATTAATAACATTTTCAATTAAAAGTATCTTTCCGTGGTGAGTTTCATATTTAACGACGAAATTTTAAACATTTTCAGGCAGGTTTAGTCAATAGCTCGTCGGTTCAACTTTAATTTATTACTTATGTGTAAAGATCAAATCCGTCTAACAAAATTAAACTGTTCTTGGTAACAACAGTACTTTTCGATGTACACCTGTTTGATAAGTAATCTATTCCAAGTATAAATATTAAATAAAGCGACTTAAACTATTCTGCTTAACATATGTCCTTACATTTATTGAAAGGCACAAAATAATAAAAGGAGACTCTTTATTTTCGTTCGTACTTTTTTATTTTTACGAAATATTGGGATAAAAGTTGTTAGCTTATCTATATTTTTGACACAAAACACTTCCTCGACCATAATATATATATATTTTTTTTAATTTAACTAAATTGAATTAACCAAAAAGATAAAAGTGCAGACTTGATTAGGATGCTCTGAATCTTAAAATACCAATACATATTATTTTCTCATTTTGTTAAGTGGAGTGAAAACTTTATCGCTCGCGACAAGTATGCAAGGAAGGAAGGAAAGGAAATGTAATTAAATGAAGGCATTACTCGCGCCTCGTATCAGCACTTTACAATCCTCTTGAGCCATCTCAGGATCACCTATCCGCCATCTTATTTAGGTCCGGTTGCTCAACGTCAACTGAAGGGTCAAGTTATGGTAAAAGTAAAAACACGTTGCCGATACTACGGCAACTGAATGCAAAGATAACCGACGTCCCTTTTTTTATTACCAAGGTTAAAATTGACAATAGTAAAATTTTTACTTTACTGTAACGTACGGGTAACTGGACCTTAATGTTACACATACATAGGTACATAATTCACGCCTATATCCCCAAAGGGGTAGGCAAAGGCGAACTAGCACCCACGTTTCGCCAATTATGGTGGCGAGCCTATTGCCATTTGTCGGGCACAAAAGTCGCAGATATCCATTGCTAGATCGTATAAGAGGAACGCTGCTGCCCATTCCTCAGATTTCCTCATCACTGATTTATCCTTAGTCGGCTTGTATGACACCCACGGGAGAGATTTGGGATGGTGACAATTGTATTCCACTCTGCCGTTACCACACGGCAATCCTAAATGTTGCCCAATTTAAACGTGTATTCTATTGTTGCAGAATCTCGATCGCGCCCAAGAGCCGTCAACTAGGAGAGCCGTTTCCATCCGATGCGAGTAGGGGACTAGCGCCCGTAACCGGCATCATGTGGCCCGCGTCCCAGTACTCGCACACCAACACCAGCCACCAGCCGGCTGGCAAGCCCAATGAGCACCAGAACCAACAGAACCTGAAGACGCTGGGCATGACTTCGGCCATTTCTATGGCAGGTAAGAAGAACTTTTAGGCTTTTTACATACATACATATAAAAATCACGGCTATATCCCCGAAGGGGTAGGCAGAGGTGAACTGGCAGTACTGGCACCCACGTTTCGCCAACTATATCAGGTCCCATGTAATAGGTGCCGAGCCTATTGCCATTATTATCGGGCACAAAAGTCCTAGTACATTGCTAGGTCGTATAAGAGGGAACGCTGCTGCCCATTCCTCATCACTGAGTCGCCTTGTACGCCACCCACGGGGGAGATTTGGGGTGGTGACAATTGTATTCTGCTCTGCCGTCACCACACGGCAAGGCAAGTATAAGGCTTATTGTCATTGGGTTATTGAGTTAAACTAAGCCAGCTTTGGATCCTTCTTGCCTAACTACATTCAAGTCTTGCCGGGTAGCATGACCACCGAAACACGATATTTTAAGCCCTTTATCGCTTTAAACTGTCAAAAATCATTGTACAAATATTTTGGTGGTTAGAATTTTTTTTTCGAAAAATTATGATCTTGAGGCGGGAATCGAACCCGCGTCCGCTGCTATCCGGGCAGGTGCCTGGCCGCTCGGCCACCCAAGAATTCTTTTTCCAACCACCAAAATATTTGTACTAATTTTTCTAACATTTATTTATTGTTAAAATTAAAATCAAATAAAAATCATTGTGTTTTTGACATTTCAAAGTGATAAATGCCTCTATCATATGTGTTACGGTGGGCATGCTAGCCGGGCTGAACGGGCTGGCCACGAATATCCCTTTTTAGCTTAGATTTCGAATCTAAGCAACAAATCGCCCCGAGTGTCCGCTAACGTGTTTATGTCTATTTTCCATCCGTATATTAAAAAAATACCTTACAAAAGTAATTGTCAATTATTAATTATTCAACCAAAATGACCGCCTATCTCCTACAGGTCCCAAACCGATCGACATTGAGAAGACGAACGAGCTCAAGGAATGTCTGAAGCCGTTCGGCGTGTTCGAGAGCGAGGCGGAGATGCACCACCGGATGGAGGTACTCAATACTCAATTCTTCTTCTTCTCCCTGCCCTGTTACCAGTCTATCTGGAGTCGGCGCAGTATGTTTCCTCTTCCATTCACATCGGTCAGACGTCATCAAGCCATCCACTCCCTTTTACTCATATCATCGATATCATCGGAAAGGTGCTAGTGATGAATGAATGTGTAGAAAAGAGACGGAACGGATCATGTCGAGGGACCGATGAACGGAGAGAGTGATTGGAATGACAACATTCCAATCCATGCTGCTCAAGGTTTTGGGTTAGGTTTTGAACGGCCGCCTGCCTGACACCAACCCTCTTTGGGTATGCTGTTGTTGGTTGTTTGCCCTCTGCCATCCTGCCCCAAGGTTTCTGAATACATTTTGACGGTGAGTTATCAGTTCGATATTGCTAAAATCCATCCAGATTTTGACGTTATGGAACAGATAAACCACCAATAAAGTATTCGGTAACCGGGCACAAGTCGACTTTTACGACGACACCCATGGGATGAGTCGCGGCTGGCCTATTCTACGTTATTTGTTCACTCCCAGGCCAGCATGGAGTTAAATAGAATAACTTTTTCCCCCTACAGTAAATTTCAAGTTGTAATGTCAATGAGTCATTTGTGATTTTATTCATGATGTCAATATTAATTATTAATGTTTATGTTAAGGTACTGGGGGCGCTGCACCGGCTAGTGCGCCAGTGGATACGCGACGAGTCGTTGCGCAAGAACATGCCGCCTAGCGTAGCGGACACTGTAGGCGGGAACATTTACACCTTCGGCTCGTACAGGCTTGGGGTGAGTATTTTCTTTTTTCTTCTTTTCTTTAAAGTCTCTCTGTATTTGTAGGAAAGGCAAAGGGTCTAGCCCATTCAGCCATGTCTTTAGTATATTTATTCTGTATTCGTATGAATTAATGAGTGAGTGAAATGTGAAATGACCTTAGTAATATGAATGAATGAGTGTAAAATTTTACGTTAAAATATGGGTGTCACACATTTTATCTGTGGAGGAGTGCTTAGCGCGAGTCGAATTGGAACAGAATTCATGATGGCAACTGATGACGTGGTGAAAACCACTATGAAATATTAAATTGTCAACATCAACAGCATATACGGCTTTCTTTTCCCCGAGGAGATTTTGTCCACGTCCCGTGCTAGGCCTGCTGGTGATATCTCCATTGCCCCTAGTTCTATTCTCTCCCAGACCTTTCCTACGGACCCATGTGGAAGTATGTTTTTTTAATTACTAAAATGTATGTTTTCTGTGACAGGTACACCACAGAGGCGCCGACATTGACGCGCTGTGCGTAGCCCCCAGACACATCAACAGGAGCGATTACTTTCAATCGTTCTACGAACTGCTGAAGCAACAGCCTCAGGTAATATTCAGTAATGTTAGGATGCTAAGACCGCATGGTGACGGGTGAGTTGTATATAGTTTTCGAAGGGGGGAGGCTTTTCATGTTATGAGTGGATAAGAAATAATTAAATTATTGTTTACATAGTTTAGGGTTAATTTTACTTGATTTCTCTGTGCACACAAACTTAGATTGCAATTCAGACTCTTCATCGTGTATTTTCTTGTACACATATCATTGTAATCTGTAAAATAAAATAAAAAGACATACTTATAAATTGGGAACAAAGCAAGAGATGATGCTCATAGTGCTTAGAATATTTTTTTTCACATTTAACAGTGCCACATTAAATACCAACTAATTTTCAGCCTAAAGTATGCTAGGAATAAAGTGTTAATTTGCCACGTTACTACCTCACAGGTGAAAGACTTGAGAGCGGTGGAGGATGCGTTCGTGCCCGTCATCAAGATGAACTTTGACGGAATTGAAATAGATTTGTTGTTCGCGAGATTGGCGCTTAAAGAGATACCTGGTAAGTCTGCATGTGTCTTTTGGACCATTTGTGTGGTGAAAGGAATGTTGATCACTCATTTTCTTTTCAACCCTATCTTGGTTGATTTTAAATGCAACATTCGAGATTATCTGTCACGCAGTTTGACAAACGTCTTTTTGCGTTTATTCACATTTCTTTTCCCAGAAGATTTTCAATTATAATAGATAGTCATTTAAAAAAAAAAGTAAATAAGTTCAAATTTGTTGCCTGTTTATTGCAATTTAAAAATAGTAATGTGTTCAAAAGTTTACTATAAATTAAAGGACATCATTCACAGCTCATACAAAAATACCAACATTTTGAAATTTGAGAATTTTGGTTAATTTTTTATAACATGGCCAAAACCACCTTTCTCCTGGCCACAATATTGTCGATAGTTTCGAGTAAGCCACTAAAGAATAAAACTTGACATTTACACTGGTCAATTTAGTATCCGAGATAAAAAAATAAACTAGACAAAGATTGCGAAATCTAATAACATATAAGACCAAAAATTCATTCGAGCTTTGAAATGATCATCCGTTGTCCTTGCCACATCAACAGTATATGATATGCTTCTGTATGTGAACATTGATAACGATTAATAGAGTTGTCCTATTCCCCAGACTCGTTCGACCTCCGCGACGATATACTGCTCAAGAATTTGGACCAGAAGTGTGTCAGATCGCTCAACGGGTGTCGCGTCACGGATGAAATCCTCCGCCTTGTACCAGACATCGATAACTTCAGGCTAACGCTGAGAGCTATCAAGCTTTGGGCTAAACGTAAGTTCTACGGATCATCTGAAAGACGTCACAACATTATTTGAACCCTTAATTATCCCCCTTATTATAAAGCGTGGACTAAAAACTGGTGCCGTCACATTTACTTGCAGAATGAAGGACGAAGTTAGCGTCAATTTTAAACCATGACTAACTTTATTCAATAAATATGATTCTCAAAGGAAAAAAAAAGTCTAATGCGGGAGTTGAACCCGTGTCCTCCGCAATCCGGACGACTGCATGATACACTACTCGTTAATTAACTTGCAGGAGTTTCTCTTACCGTTTTATCTGCATAGATTTTAGATATTTATCTGACTTCTTTTTCATTTGTGTCTCTATTCAAAAATTTACTCGCAGGAGATTACTATAGATTCTCCTGCTTATTTCACTTCTAGTTTCTTTTGTTTGTAAAAAATCGTAGACGAAAAACGCATACGTTCCTAACGAAACGTAGACGAAAAACGTATACGTTCCAAACGAAACGTAGACGTGCGAAAAGCTAACTTAACCAATTTGTATTTATTGACAGGTCACGGCATCTACTCGAACACGCTGGGCTACCTGGGTGGTGTGTCGTGGGCCATGCTGGTGGCGCGCACGTGCCAACTGTACCCGAACGCCCTACCCGCCACTTTGGTACACAAGTTCTTCCTGGTGTTCAGCCAGTGGAAGTGGCCGCAGCCAGTGTTGCTCAAGCAGCCGGATTCGGTCAATCTGGGATTCCCCGTTTGGGATCCGAGGGTGAGTAAAAACAAAAGGACGTCTTTTTTTTTTGTTACACAGGGATCTTTATGCCCTTCATCTTACCTGATGGTAAGTGACGTTGAGGGCTAAGGATGGAATCGAGCGTCACCTGGAACCCTCGACCACAGAGGGACTGGGTATCTTATCACACATTGTCGGAACACAATAATGCTGTTAACATTGTTATTATGGCGATAGATTTTGATAAGACAGTGGTAGCTAGCCAGGCGGACTTGAAAGAAGTCCTATTGTCATCCCAATCACTCTCTCCGTTCATCGGTCCTGTTGTGCATTGACTGCAATTAAGATAAACTCTATCTACAGGACCTACTAAATGTTTATCCTTGGAGGGTTAGGCAGAAGAGACCCATGTGATGGGGGCCGACCCCATTGAAATCTATCGGACACATTGGTTACGCAGGATAGCTAGATGATGTTGGAGATATTAATTGATGTATCCAAAGCCATAAGAGTCTAGATTTGTCTATGCTCTACTCTGCGGTAATAAAATTAAAAAGTAACACTGTTAAAAAATGTATTGATTCGCGCACATCGGTAAACTAAAATAAAAAGAGATTAAATACAACAAGTTTTATTCTAGACAAACAAAATCCTCACCAGATGACAATTTCTCTTTATGATTTCAACTTTTATTACTTAACTAATTTGTAATATGTTCGCCCATTCATCAGGTCAACGTAGCAGACCGGTTCCACCTGATGCCCATCATCACGCCCGCGTACCCTCAACAGAACTCCACGTTCAACGTGTCCGCCTCAACCAGGACTGTCATCATGGAGGAGTTCAGGCTGGGTGAGTGTGTTGACTTGGATGTTTATACATACGGTCGCGGTAATGTTTACCAGTATTGAAATTAGATCCTTTATCACACTTTTTAAAGTCTGAATCTGAAATGCTATATCGAGTTACTTATTACCTTTTAAAAGTTACGATGCAAAATGACGCAATTTGTCATTTTTTGACAACGAAACATTTCTATTGTTGAGATGACATTTATCAAAAATTGTTGGAACGTGGTTTGGTAAATAGCAAAGTTTTTTCAAAGGTTTTTTAAATATATCAAACCTTGACAGGAGTTAGTCCATCTCCCAGAGCGATTGATTGTCATATCACTAGAAAAATAATTAATCTATGGTTAATCAAATTATTATAAAATAGACATTTAGAACAAATGTTATCCTTAAGGTGGTAAACATTTTTTGACCGCGACTGTACAAAAGGTAACATGTTGTGCCGATCCCAGATAAACTGGGAACAGTCCAGGATGACGATGATTGTAGGAATCATCCAAACAAGAATTTTTCTTCTATTATAGGTTTTATTTGTGAGACTCAGGATGATTGTGGTCATCATTCAGACAAGTACTATTGGGTTTATTCGTGAGAATCAACATGCAATCCTTTGTCGGTAGGCTTGGCGATCACCGATGAGATAATGCTCAACAAATGCGGTTGGGAGCGTCTGTTCGAAGCCCCCAACTTCTTCTCCCGCTACAAGCACTTCATCGTGCTACTGGCGGCGGCCGCTTGCGCCGACGACCAACTGCAGTGGTGTGGCCTCATCGAGAGCAGGATCAGGCATCTCATCAGTGAGTGTGCATTTTCAATTCAAGTCTGGCAACATTATATTTACACTTACACCATGTTTCACCATAAGTTCAAATAAGGAACAAAATCTGTATGAATTTTTACTGTTAAGTAATTTATTGGGAACTTAGGGCCTGTTTCACAATCTGTATACGTTCGAAGTAGCTTACTTGGCAGTTTAATTATTGCGTATATTTCATATTACAATTGTCCAATGATCTGCGAAGTAAACTACTTAGACTTAGGGCCTGTTTCACAATAGACAAGTAAGTTCGAAGTAGCTTACTTTGCAGTTCAATTGACATATATTTCATATTACAACTGTCAAATGATCTGCAAAGTAAGCTACTGCTATTGTGAAACAGGCCCTCAGGGCCTGTTTCACTCGACAAGTAAGTTCTAAGTAGTTTACTTCGCCGATCATTTGACAGTTGTAATATGAAATATATTATTATGTCAATTGAACTGCAAAGTATGCTACTTCGAACTTGTTTGTCGATTGTGAAAGGCCCTTAATATAGGATAAATTCAATTAAGGAACAATCTGTATGAATTTAACTGTTAAGTAATTTATTGGGAACTTAATCAGGGGTGGTGAAAGTAGGCAATGTTGGTTAATGGTCCTTCGAGCCGGACTTTCTAATTTTAAATTTGCCAACCAAACCAACAAAACCTGTGAACCTTAATATAAATAACAACAAAGTATAATAGATTGTGGTTTCGTTTTTTATTGGTATATTATTAACTTGTTTTTTCTCTTGCAGCAACCTTGGAACGAAACCAGCACATTACGATCGCCCATGTCAATCCGGAATGCTACAACTCTGTGCCGCTCAACACAAACGGCGGTCACCCGCTCGCTTTGCCACCAGGTAATAATAAGACCTCATCTTTCCTCTTGCTACGATCCTTACATACTTCTTTCGCATCATCCAATCTCATTAATGTCCTCATACAACCCGTCGGTTTAGGTTATTTCAGATTGAAGGTGTTGTTTGAGCATTATTATAATGGGGATTTTTTTACCAGGTTCACCGGTGCCCGTTCCCAGCGAGCCGACAACGGATATCAAAAGGGATGAGAAAGTACGTAACTATTGTATATTTTGAGCTTGCCTTAGTACGTAATGTACCATTTCAGATGTGATAATTGATTAGCCCTTTGGTTTGAAGCAAACTAGCATCATAGGATACCGTTGTAAAATTGCACTTTCAAGAAAGAAAATTGTTAGGACAATAACAAGTTAGGAAAATTATATTCTTGATGCGAGAATCGAACCAGCGCAATCCGCAATCCGGCCTACTCGCCCAACCAAGACGTTAGTTATTTGCCGAAATTTCTTTAACCTCTTCTTTAAAGTTCACCTTGTAAGCCAACAGACAGCTAAACTAAGCCAACAGACTAACATTAATAAGTCTAACCACTATTTTCTTTGTAGTAATTTTTCCAATTGCTAAAATATTGCAAAAATATTTAAATTACAATATTATAATGTTCAAATAAAAAATTAAGAAACACTTTTAAGTTCAATGATGTATTTGTTGTTGCAGGGAGAATTGGTGGCCAACTTCTGTTCAATGTGGTTCATCGGACTGGTGTTTGAGAAGACAAACCTGACCGTTGACCTTACGTACGACATCTCCTCATTCACAAAAGCTGTACACTACCAGGCTGACAATACGAGCATGCTTCGCGAGGGAATGACCATTGAGGTAAAATTATTGTCTCAAATTCAAAGATAAGCACTAAAATTAACTATTTTGTTTAAAATTATTCATTGGTCCGGAAAGGTGCTAGTGACGAATGAATTAGAAAAATGATTGGTGAAAAGGATCATTTCGAGAGATGATAGCCTCAGGCTCAAATTCACCAACACGTAAAACAAGTGATTAAAATATAACCTGTCAGTTTTTGACGGTTCTTCCATATACGATCCTAGCCTGAACCACGTTACTTGTTGTCCTAGCCTTCGGCCCGAGTTCACCCACACTTAATAGAGATTATTATTAAAGAACTGCCGGTTATCGTTTAGTCGCTTGTTTTACGGGTTAGCTAACTTCAGCCTTAGTGGTGGATGGTGGATATCCTAGCCTTAACCATTACTCCGTAAGCCTAACCTTTACGTTACCTTAAGCCGTGTGGTGACGGCAGAGTAGAATATAATTGTCACCAACCCAAATCTTTCCTGTGGGTGTCGTACAAGGCGATTAAGGATAAATCAGTGATGAGGAATGGGCAGCAGCGTTACTCTTATACTACCTAGCAATGTACTGCGACTTTTTGTGCCCGATTAATGGCAATAGGCTCGCCACCTATTACATGGGACTCAGCATAATTGGCGAAACGTAGGTGCTAGTTCACCTCTGCCTACCCCTTCGGGGATGTAGGCGTGATTTGTGTATGTATGTAACGTTACTCGTTGCCCTCAGGCCCGCCACGTCCGCCGCAAGCAACTGCACCAGTACCTGTCCCCGTCGCTGCTCCGCCGCGAGCGAACCGCCTCGGCGAGCAAGCGGCGAGCCGACGCCGCCGCCCCGGCGCCCACCAAGAAGACGAAGCGCCTCTCCGAGAGCAGCGTGAGTGTCCAAAGTGTACTCAATTCAACGGCAAGCAGGCATTGACGCTTTATACAGAGTGATATAGTGGCCACAATTTGGCCCTTAGTGAATGGTAAGAAGATTTAAAAACATTGAACGCATTACCCTATAGAGGGTTAAGTGAGTCAAATGACCAATATCCTGGTCCAATAGCTGACTACCGGCTGAGAGGCTCCGGGCAGGTACATATTTTATGGCTGTTTGGATGTCGAAAGAGATTTGTACTCGTAATAGTTTAAATTTTATCTCAAACTCCCTATATTCAGTACAGTAATAGACTATTTAATGTGATTCAGTGAAAATGGTCCTTGAGCTGGATTGTTCTTTCGCAAAACTATTTGTATATTTACTTTCTATCACAAATGTTATTACTATATGATGGACATATTATAATATGTACACAATAATTACATGTAAATAGTATTTATAATATGCTACATAAACAACCAGGATTCGAACCTGGGATTGAATCTAAATGGCTCTATATTATTCCCCCAAATCCAATACTCCTAAACAAATTGCTACAACTGGTGTTGTATTCGTTTTCAACAGGCTGAGGAAGTGAGCGTGCTCTCGTACAACGAGGACTCCAACTCTTCCAACCTGTACGAGGTGCAGATCCAGAATGGTACCCACCCGGAGCCGAGCAAACCGGCCGAGAAGGCCGAGCATGCCGCCTCCACGTCGAGCACGATCGCGTGCACGTAGCAGTACGAGGAGTGGCGTAACCGGTTCATATATGGCACCGATTACGGCAAGAACAGAGTGAAAAAACTCAAGTGATTTAGTGCTTAAAGACGTGATACGGACAGTTTGGTTGATTTAGTGCCTAAGTGTGTGTGATACACGGACAGTTTGGTGCAATTAACCGTTTTTCGTGTCCAAGTGGTAAGTGGAAGACGGAGAGAATGTTACACCCAGCCATTAGTTTTGGGTGATTCGAGGCAGGAACAATTTTATTGTTTGTATTTTGGTCATGGATTTGGACATTCATGGTCTTTTGCGATGAATCCGCCACATGATTAGTTGCAATCGACGCGAAACGTTGAAAAGTAATGCCGAAATGATCTGAATTCAAAGAGGTTTCGGATGAATTGGTTCAAACTCTATTTACTTATAAGAAGTGTCTGAAAGATTTTTATATTTAGACTTTTACTTTTATTCAAAACTCGTATCGCTCTTAGGCGTCTCGTGACAACTACGTATCGGCACGGTGATTGCGTAAGTTTTTTATTAAACTAGACTTAGTATTGCATTTTTCGCAAAAATGATAAAAAAAATCTTTAGGTTATGTCATTATTTGATAGTGAGGGTCCGCTATTTTTGTCAGTCGATGCATTTCTTTACAGATTGACTACGTGGGAACGCCGACACATGACAAGTGAGTTAAAATGACACAGAACATGCAATGTGACATAATACATTCTGCGTTCTTTAATTGACTTGCCAACCAAATACAATTGCCCAGCATTCATCAAATGAAATGTTGTAGTGTTATTTGTATTGCTTATGCAGATGTATGCAACATTGCGTGTTGTGTTGCACATAATGTCACTTTACATGACATTTCCAAGGAAGTTAGCTGTGTCGCTATATTTTGTATTTAATAAAATTATGTTTTAAAAAGATCTTTGTTCAACAAATAAAATTTAGTATAGTTACATCTATACCAGCACAATTTTACTAACAAAGTAAATGCATGGTTCATATTTGTCTCAAATTTAATATCAAATTGTAAATAATATAAGATCTTCCTTGCAAATGTTCTGATAGTACAAAGTGGAAAGAAAGAGAATAATTATGCGATTGTATATATTACATTCATGTTATTTATCAATTGTATGTATAAGACTAAGTACACATGACTAATTGTGGTATCATTATATTCATGTTATTGCAATCATAGTCATGTACACTTGGCAGAGACTTAGGAATATTCTATGTGTGTATTGTATATCGATTGATATAGTATTTTACGTATATATCTACTAACTAAATTATCGTAAAATATTTGTGAATGATCATCATTGTGGTAGGTGTTTTTCTATTATCCTCACATTTGCAGTCTGTGCTTACAAATTCTTTTTCTGGACAATGTTATATATCATATTATTGTAAGATATTGGTGAGCTTTTGTATATGTTCTATTGTATTTAAATACGGTGTACACTAAATTATGCACATCTAAAATTAAAAAGTACATTATTTTCGTGTTCAAATCACATGCAAGTCTAAAATCAAGTAGACATACATGTATGTAGTTGTCGAGTACAATTTTGTCCTAAGCAATTTGTATTGTCAGTTGCTTAAGATATAATTACCGTTCAGAGGCCTATAATGTTCCCAGTCCAATGAGGACAAACAGTTCTTTGCACTTCTACTTAGTTAATAAAAGAAATGATTCCACCTAGTATTTAAGTCTCCACGTAGATATTGGTAAGGACCTTCTAGATTTGTTTGTAAGATGTATATATTTAATGGCCAATTGAATATTATTATTGTATGGAGATTATATATCTGGATGAAAAAGAAAATATTTTAAAAAATAAAAAAAAGCGAAATAAATGTATATACAAAAAAATAATCTTTTATTTGCAGTAGGTAAACTACCTAAAAAATACACATATTTTCTACACTCTGTTGATAAAAATTCGACTATAATATTGGTTATATAATTATGGAACATAAGAATTGTAGATTGATTTTTATTAGCATTTAATTGAAACAAAATTACTTATTAATTCATTTATCATTGTCATGACACCAACTCTCTCTACAATTTAAAAGAAATAGTCAATACCTTTTGGTGCTTACAATATTGGTGCCACAACAAACAGTGTTAAAAACTACTTATTATTTATTTACACAGAATTATTTCCATTAGATTGCGATTTAATTAAATCTTGCTGCATCTATTCGCCTTCGTAAGCCTGGAATAGAAAAGAAAGAAATGTTCTATGAGAATATCCTGCAATACTACGACTAAGTTGAAACTAGGTATTTTAATGGCGGATTTGGGATCCATTATCGTAATCAGCCTTTTAAATGTCAACCTGTGCAGTGGTACACACACTTAGCGAAACGTAGGTGTTAATTCACATCTGCCTACCCCTTCGGGAATAAATAGGTGAGATTTATGTTTGTATGTAAATAGCGAGTTGTTTTAAAACTCGTAAAATAAATGTTGTTTACGATGTATAGCTATCAGTTATTAAGAGGTTATTTGTGTTTTACAAATAACTTTGTATTCTTCCCTCCATATGGAAGGCCTGTGTGACATTTAAATGATAATGGTGATAATGATGATGATGATGAACACACCTCCAATAGGCGCCTCCTAATCAGTGAGCAGTTCAGGTCTTAGCAAGCCGCCTCCGTGGTCTAGGGTTCGCCCACCGGAATGGGGCGCAAATTAGGTGGATGCGCGGAATGGGTTCAAATCGGCACAAGAAACATTTGTAATTTTAGTAGAAGTTTTCAGTGCAGCGTATTTATACTTGGTGTAACAGAGAGGTGTAGCCATATATTATTCAGGCCATCAAACTGAACAACTTTCGCTAAGGGACCAAAATCGAAATCTCAGGAAAAAAAATCACTTCCCTATACTAAACCGAGGACCAGCTGACATCAGTTTGTGTGGGGGAGTGTTTATTTTTTCTGAGATTTCGATTTTGGTCCCTTGGCGAAAGTTGTTCAGTTTGATGGCCTGAATAAACCCTTTAAATATGACTGCACCTCTCTGTACACCCAGTATAAATACGCTGCACTGAATACTTCTACTAAAATGACAAATGTTTCTTGTGGCGATTTTAAGCGCCCCATCGAGCGGCATGGGTACTAAATTTGACGTTTGTTACTTGTATTTGACATTACATATGCATCCCTTTATTAGTTCCGTGGATGTTCACCTTCGTACACCAGTGCCATCAGCGCCAAGATGGCGATAATCAAATTGGCTTCATTTTTTGGATGACAACCTACCAAAATTCCCAAACTTTTTTTGTCAGTTGAAAGTGATTATCACCGAACTATTTACGTATCCATTACTACATACATACATACATAAATCACGCCTATATCCCCGAAGGGGTAGGCAGAGGTGAACTAGCACCCACGTTTTCTTCTCAGGACAGGGCCTCCTGGTAGTTTGCGATCGGATGGCGTAAATTTCTTGTCTTGACGATTCATGAGTGTATTGTAATCATACCATATATGAATAAACGAATTTTGATTTGATTTGTTTCGCTAGTTATGTTAGGTCCCATGCAATAGGTGGCGAGCCTATTGCCATGTATCGGGCACAAAAGTCGCAGTAGGTACATATAGCTAGATGGTATAAGAGGAACGCTGCTGCCCATTCCTCATCACTGATTGATCCTATTCGCCTTGTACAACACACACGGGAGAGATTTGGGGTGGTGACAATTATATTCTACTCTGCCGTCACCACATAGAATAGGCCTACAGTGGACTGAGCACTCACGTATGGCACATCGTCCTGCTCGGCCTGCAGCTCCAGTATGTGATGCTGCAGCGCCACGCTCAACTCCTGCACGGGCACGGGCGCCGTGGGCCAGGACACGTCGCGGGCCCTCACCGCTCGCGACCGCCGCTTGTGTGTCTTCAGGTGGACCTGGAATATAGCATTGACGGCCGCCTTGGTCGAATGCTCACATTGCTGGAGGTCCCGGGTTCGAATCCTGGTAGGGGCAAACTTTGTGATGACCACAAATGTTTGTTTCCGAGTCATGGTTGTGTAGTATATTTTCAACATTTATTTACATAATTATATTCAAAATATGTCCGTCATCTAGTATCCATAACGCAAGTGCTTAGGCTACTTACTTTGGGCTAGATGATAGGTGTGAGTGTAAAAATGTTAATTTATTTATTATTATTTTATATAAAAAAAATAAAAAAAAACATTTTTTAGGGTTCTGTAGCCATAGGGTACGACGGGACCGTATTACTAAGACATCGCTGTCCGTCACCATGCTATATATCTCATGAACAGCCTGGTGACAGATGGACGGACACCGATAGTTAGGCAGTTGAAATTTTATTGTCTCTTCTTCCGTGCTTCAGAAGCCACGTCAAGCCATTGATCCCTGCTGCTTCCGCAGTCGTTAATACCCAACTCGCAATGGATGCCCGAGGCTGGGTAGTAGAACGCTGTAGGTACAATCAAATAAATCTAATAATTGCGTCCTTGTATTTTATTACTCACTGCCGCACTCAGAGACGTCAACTAACTTTAATGAGTATTTAATGTCAAAAAATTTCATTCAAATCTAGACCATAGACCGGGCAAGAATAGCGACTAGTTTTGAATTGTCATTTTTTGACGTTAAGTACTCAGTAACGTTATTTGACGTCTCCGAGTGCGGCAGTTAATTTTTCATTACAATTTTAATTGTTACTATAATGATCATTATAGCGGGTAAAATGTCCCGTAAAATTTTGTCGACCGATTTCAAATTGACCATGTAGTACCGACCTTCTTGATGTGCGAGTTGACCATGGAGCGCATGTGGAAGAGCGCCGGGCACAGCGGGCACTGGCGAGAGGGCGCCGTGTGAGCGCACAGCGAGTGCTGGTTGCGACGGTTCAGAGACACGAAGCCCCGCTTGCAGATCTGCATAGGAGCACCACTTATACATACGTATCATACATAAATCACGCCTAATCCCCGGAGGGGTAGGCAGAGGTGAATTAACACCCACTTTTCGCCAATTATGTTCGGTCCCATGTAAAACAGGTGGCGAGCCTATTGCCATTTATCGGGCACAAAAGTCGCAGTAGGTACATAGCTAGATGGTATAGGGAGGAACGCTGCTGCCCATTCCTCATCACTGATTTATCCTCAGTCGCCTTGTACGACACCCACGGGAGAGATTTGGGGTGGTGACAATTGTATTCTACTCTGCCGTCACACCATACTCACTAACGTTACCTGACTAGCTTGACTCCTAAATAGCAAAACCTATAAATAACAGGACTCACATCACAGGTAAAAGGCCGCTCGTTGGTGTGTAGCCGCGAATGCCACAGCAAGGCCCTCCGCCCTAGGAAGCTGCGCCCGCACAGTTCGCATGTGAACTCCCTCTTCACTGGCTCCTTCTTATACTCCTGTTTGACCTTGGCCTGTTTGCCTGCGGGATGTCTGTAAAAAAAAAATTTAATCACACCTGCCCGGCTAGCATGACCATCGAAACACGATATGATATGGCCATTTATCGCGTTGAACTACCAGAAATCATTGGATTTTTGACAGTTCAAAGCGATTAATGGTTGTATCTATAAGATATAGTAGATTTATGCTTTATGACATAGCTTCATAGGCTGCTTTGAACTATCAAAAATCCAATGATTTTAAACAGTTCAACGCGATAAATCATATCGTGTTTTAGTGGTCATGCTAGCCGGGCTAGGCGCCTAGACAAAGTAACATACCGACAAAGATAACGAAGTTCGATAAAGCAAAATGTATGCGATTTGACGTAAGTCGTCGTGAAAACACGTGACCACAAATAGTCTTCGTAAGTTCCCAGTTATGTTGGTAGCGCAAGCTAAGACGCTGTAGATACCAAAGTAATTATGGCCGACCGTGACGAACTTTGTCGAAGTTCGTCTTCGTTTTCGTTATGAAACGATTGCCACTTGTCTACGGGCCCTGACCGTAGAGTGGACTTTTTCGTCGTACGAAAAGTCCCACGTCTTGGTCGGGGGGTGACATGAAACTATGATCTTAAGTCGGGCGATCAAAAAAGAAGCCTCAGATCGCATTTCAGCTCGGGCGTCAGATACTTGCGATCTGGGACATTCTTTGTTCTGGGACAATCTATATACTAATATTATAAAGCTGAAGAGTTTGTTTGGTTGGTTGGTTAAACACGCTAATCTTAGAAACTACTGGTTCAAATTGAAGAATCCCTTTTGTGTTGGATAGTCCATTTATTGAGGGAAGGCTATAGGCTATATAACAACCAATCAACCAACATTAACGCGAGCAAAGTCGCGGGCGAGCACTGGTCTACTATAATACTAGACAGGGAAGCTCTTGGCCTCCATCTCACCCGATAGCAAAGGCCGAAGATGGAATCGAGCTTCACCTGGAACCCTCAACCACAGTAGGCCGACTATCCTATCATAGATTGTCGGAACATAGTAATGCTGTTAACATTATTATTATGGCGACAGATTTTGATAGGACTTGAAATAAGTCCTACCACAAACCCAATAAAAATTTGAACTTGCCAGGGGATCGAACCCGGGACCTCGAGATCTAATCCGGTGGGCGAACCACTAGACCAAAGAGGTAAACCTCGACTTAAATAAGGTCTATCGAGTAGGAATGCTCAATATGAATCAAACTTTCTTAAGATTGATTCACTTGTGTCACATATATAACTTTAACACTGGCCTAATGTATGCATTTTTAGCTGATAAACAAATTTGGGTGCTGTTTATTCATGAGAACTTGAGTCTACAGACTAGAAGGTCTGTAGACTGGTAGTTATGAAAATTCCACCAAACCAGCTGTTAGCGACCAATTAAAAAGCTTACCTTATCTCGTATATTCTGTGATACATCTCATGTTTTTTTATATGATTATTGAACCCAACTTCTTTCTTGTACATTCTTCCACAGTAATAGCATGTGTAATTTTTCGTATTATGTTGTTCCACATGAGCATTGTAGCTCTCTACGTCTCTACATATAGCGCCACAGTCTGCACATACATAGTAATTGAGATCATCATTGGCAATATCTATCATCTTGTCATGAAATTGCAAATGGGTTATTATTGTATTTCGCTTTTTGAATACGCTGTTGCAAATATCACACTCATATACATTTGTGTGCGTCTTTATGTGGAATTGAAAGTCATCTGCACCCTCTACGAATACTCCGCATACCTGAAATTTTTAAGTACCTTAATTGATGTCTAAATTAACATAATAATTTAACTTTAAAAATATTCTAACATAATAAATAGTTTGAACAAAGTCATTGAAATTCAGTTTTGGGCTGAATGGTTTTACATCTGACAAATACGTAACTAATTAATGAAAAGCAGAAAAGTATATTGCCGTGTGGTGACGGCAGAGTAGAATACAATTGTCACTACCCCAAATCTCTCCCATGGGTGTCGTACAAGGCGACTAAGGATAAATCAGTTATGAGGAATGGACAGCAGCGTTCCTCATATACCACCTAGCAATGTACTTGCTGCAACTTTTGTGCCCGATAAATGGCAATAGGCTCGCCACCTACTACATAGGACCTAACATAACTGACAAAACGTGGGTGCTAGTTCACCTCTGCGTAACCTTTCTGGGATATAGGTGTGATTTATGTAAGCAAAGTATAGGCATTATATACACATACAAATCACTCCTATTTATCAACAAGTTTATTATTAATTAATTTAACAATTATGTTAGGTACAGGTGGTGAGCCTATTACTATTTATTGGGCATGTATATTGGGAGGTGATATAAGCTTAAGTCTAAGTCAACTTGTCCTACATCCAAGTAAGAGATTGTGCTTTGCAGTGAAGCTACAAAATATTAATCATCTTACTTTACATGTAAACAGCATTATATCATGTTCCGCCCACATATGATCCCTCAACTTTGACACAAATCTGTATGCAATAGGGCATTGACTGCATTGCTTCCAAGACATTGGTCCCCGTTTTTTGCTCTTTCTCCGAGGCATCCTCTCGGTTATAACTTGATAGGCTCTCCTACATCTGTCATCGTACTCTACTTCAACCAATGAACCGTCTGGTTGCATTTTATAAAACGATGGCAGACCCGTTTCATTCATAACTATCACTAAATCTTCATCATCTTCTTGTAAGTCCTTGGGTAGTTTTCTAGTGTCTTTTGTTTTCTTAACACTGTTTACCTTTTCTGTTTTGGATTTAGTAAGAGTTGGATTATTTCTTTTTTCCTCTTTTTCAACACATACTTTCTCAGGATTATTTATATTAAAAGATAAGCCCGATGTTACAGGAGGTAGACTAATAAATAGAGAATCATGGTTTTCAATATCTGGAATAGAGTCCAGACTTTCTTGTAATTTGTCAGTCAGAATGTGTAGAACATCATCACACCGCCTCAGGTTCAAATAGAATTTGTATGCATTAGAGGCAAAAACAAAACATGTTGAACAGACATTGTAGTGGTCTGAATCTGTAAACTAAAACAATAATCTTAACATTTGCTAATTTTAGTGAGTATAATTTGTTTAAAAACAATTTCTAAAAATACACAGGACTTACCTCTATGTCACACAATTCCTTTAGAACATCTGCAATGCAGTATTCTTCGTCTAAAGTGCAAATTTTTGTAAATATATTTTCATACAAGTCCATGAGAGGCTGCAAGCATATTCTACACAATTTATCGCCTAATGTTCCATTTATGAGATGCTTTACAATGAGTTTCAGGTCCAAGTTCTTAGCCATATTGTCTGATGAAAAAAAAGCATTGTTATGAAATTTGTTAGTGCAAATTATATTCTTTTCTTATTCAGATTTACCTCTCAAATTTATAGATGCGTTTTAGAAAATAACAATAGCAAAATGAAGGATACGATTCGAGAACGTCGCCACAAAACTTCACACCATAGAGGACAATTGCTTCACACTTTCACAGTTCACAAAAAGGGTCGATTCTGACAATGGTTCTCTAAACCTAAGATTAATTTGACAACAGTGTTTCTCTTTCATTCTCAATACAGAATGAAGAGGAGAGACTGATACTAAATTTAGTTTCAAGTTTAGAGAATCATGTCAGAATTGACCATAAGTCAAAACGTCGTCCGTCCGTCGCTTGTCCTCAATAAACGTAGTGTATTATATACTCTTTGGTCCTCAACTCTATGGTCGTCGCCATTTACCCACAGATTATCACTGACCGAGTCAACGTGGATATAAACATTAAATTATATTGACTATTATATTTTTTTTGTATACAAATTACAATGTGTTAATAATTGATGGTAAATTATATAAATATAATACTTCAAGTACCCCAATGAATAATGTTACTTAGGGCCTGTTTCACAATCGAAAAGTAAGTTCGAAGTAACTTACTTTCCAGATCAATTGACATATATTTCATATTACAACTGTCAAATGATCTGCGAAGTAAGCTACTTAGAACTTACTTGTCGATTGTGAAACAGGCCCTTAGTAACTAATAAAGACAACATAAGGTTTGGGGAGAGTGTTTGGCGCGTTTCTTGGTGTCAGTCAGAATTTTTTTCGGTAATTCTTAGTGGACAATATTTTGTGCAGTGAAAGTGGTGTTATTTTGATGCACAAGCATCCGTGTTGATGTGCAATTAAACAGAATCATTGAAAACAAGTCTCATGATGTGTTTGATGTTGTGGTGAAGATCACTATAAAAAGTGGTTTTATCACCATCATGAACTCGGTTACCATTCAATTCGCGCCAAGCACTCCCTAGATGCGTTCAAATGTGTGACACCCATATTTTAACGTAAAATTCATTTTATTCATACATTTCACCCACTCATTATTTCATAAGACTACAGATAAAATATACACTAAAGACTTGGCTGTATGGGCTAGACCCTTTGCCTTCCCTAAAATATAGGGAGAATTTAAAACTAACTAAGACAAAAAAAAATAATAAAGTTGCATGGATGGAGTGAGAATTGATTACAAATAAACTAAATTCTCACTATCATTACTTATTAGAAATAAATAATAAAGAGGTATAATTGAATTTTTAATATTTGTATTTCAATGCCTATATCGGGGAATACAACAAAATATGCTATAAATGTATTTGTTTAATTGTGGATGGAACTGACCTTCACAACTTGATGTTTTTAATTAAATTCTAATGATATATTTACTAAACTGGAACAGCAATTCCTTGATAATTTAATCAACTGTCTGTCGTTTCGTTCTTTTAGTACGAATATTCGGTCAGATTATAGCTTATTTTGAATTGAATTACATTCCAATCAGCAAATGATGAATGAGTTTATTTAATTTCAGGTAATAATGGAAAATGCATTCAACAATGTAGACAGGTTTCAAGATCTACCCATTAAACAAGAAATGGAATTAGGTATCAGTACCACTAAGCTTCCTGATGTAATGGTGCAAATAAAAAGTGAAGAAAACATTGATGAACCATTGACTGATGTCAACGAAATTGATCTGGATTTGCACCTAAAAGAAGAAATACCAATGGAATATGAGCCTGAAACAGTGGAGGAAATGGATAAAATTTGTGATAAACAAAATAAGTTGGAGATAGAGGTTGATACCTGCATAAGTAATCATATATTAACTAAAATAGAAAGGAATCACAATGCTGAAGAGGTTAACAGTACAACGGCTGATGATTCTGTAGTGTCGTATGACTACCCTAATTTTGACGATGCGGGAAGTATGGATAGTAATGATGTTTCAGTTTTGGGGAATGTGGAAACATGTTTGGGTGATGAATACAATATTAAATCTGAAACTCAGCCTGAGGTATGCAACAATCTTAATTATTTATTTTAGCACAAAACAGGTTATAGCCAATAACCTGTTTTGTGCTAAAATAGTATAGTATAATAGTCGTTTTTAATAATCATAGTCAACTTTAAAAATGTGAATCTAGGTTGTTATTTAAGTAAAGAGTCTAGATTTTTTTTAATTTGTAAGCTAATATGATAGCGAATAATAATAACCCATAAAATGTTATGGTTATATGCACTGTATCTGTTGTGCCATGAAATATTTTAATTCATTTACATTGTTACCATAATCTTATAAAAAAATGTCCTGTTCTTCCTCAGGATCATCTAGAAGACTACAGTAAACACCACATCAAGGAGGAAGCGGAAATAGTTACTGAAACCAACTTAATATCAAACAAGATCATCAACACTACGTCCACAATAACCAACTCTCACGGCCATATGATAGAGTCTCAGACAACTAAAACACTCATCATGGAAATACTGCCAATGCAACACCCTGTGGAATTATCTAAGCTAGGAAACCCTGAGGAAATATTACCCACGCCTTACAACGCTGATCTTGACTATGGAGACATGTTTCAACTGAATTCAATTACGGGAAACGTGTTGTCCTTAGAGCAGGAAGCTTACGGACTTCTTAAAGCTAAGAAAGACGTTCGTCAATCGAAAACCTATCGTTGTGACAAATGCTCTAAGGAGTGCAAAAATTCGGCGGGGCTACGAAACCACATGGCTGTCCATAGGTCCATAGAGCGAAGAGCTATGGGTATAATTAAAGGGAAGAAAACAAGGAAAGAGAACTTGAAGAAAAGAAACAAAGAGGAACAAGACGAGTATACGTTGAAGACACCAAATCCTAAGATAGAACTAGAGGTTAAGGTTGGTAAGCCAGAAGTGATGGTCAAGAAAGGAATGAAAACAGACGGCTATGTGTGCACCTGTGGCAATGTGTTTCAACGCAGAACCAGAATGGAGACATGCATACGATCACATGAAATGCTCTCATACACCTGCTTATGGCATCAATGTGTTACATGTCAAAAGAAGTTCAAAGACAGAAACGAATTGCTTTCTCATCGACAACGAGCTCACAGGAAGAAGTTCCAATGCAAATTCTGTCCCACGGACTATAACACCAGGAAGGAACTGTTCAAACATTTGCAGATACATCAAAAGGTTCAATTGATGGAGTACAAGGTTATCTCTGAGGTGGTGCGAGGCAAACAGAAATTGAGATGCTTTATGTGCTCTAAAAGCTATTCGGAACTGTCCGAGCTCAAGTCCCATGTGATGGAGGACCATGAGAGGCCCTACGTGTGTCCGAAATGTAAGATGACATTCCCGAAAATCATCGAGGTTGGCAACCATGTCAAGACTCACCATCCCGAAGTCGAGGGTCAGTCCGTTTTGGACGTACTCGAAGCGTTTTCAATGTTAGTCAAGGCTTGGAAATGTGAAGAGTGCGAGCTACAGTTTCACGAGGCAGACAAACTAGCGCTCCACCAGATGGAAAAGCACACTCCAGACGTGAAGATAGATTCGCAATTTCAATGCTTAGACTGTCGCAGGGTGTTCATTAGTCAAAAGGGCTTGACTTCGCATAGACGGGTACATCACAGTGAACACGTTGAAGAAACGGAGACTGCTGAAAAGGGTATAATGTGCTTGGAGTGTCGCAAAATGTGCACCGACATGGAAGCTCTGACGTCGCACATGAGGTTGCATTCGCCGGAGAGAAAGTATCCGTGCAAATTCTGCGACTTCCGTTTCGCGACGCCGGAAAAGAGGAAGGCTCATTCAGAAATCCACACAGGCGACATGAAATACGTCTGCTTCATATGCGAGTACCAGTGCAGCTCGGTGAACCGTCTGGCTCAACACAAGATGTCACTGAAGCATTTGAACATGAAAGAGTTTTTGACAACTGGCAAGCCGCTGATTGAGGAGGAGCGGTCACCTTCAAAACCCAAGGCGAAGAAGAAAAAAGAGGAGAGGAAATGCGAGGGTGATGAAATCGGACCCGGTGACAAAGAAGTACCGTGTGACATATGCGGTGAAAGTTTTCCAACGGAAAGTCTGATGCTGGAACACAAGCAAACTCACCCGTTCATAGAGTTCCCAAACGACGATAAGCCCAGTAGAATATTCTTCAAATAGCACGCCTTTCTTGCCTAGTAAGGGCCACATGCGATTAAGTTGGACGACTAAGGGCCGATTTCACCGCAGAATTAAACGCGATCAGTTGAAGTTAGAAGAGCTCGCTAGCGCAGTGGCACAGCGCGCTTAGCCTGCGATTGCGTAAACTAAGCAATTTCTCTAAGTTCGGTCTTTGGATGGGTGACCAAAAATTTATTATCTCGAGTTCCTCCGTGCTTCGGAAGGCACGTTAAGCCGTTGGTCTCGGCTGCATCTGCAGTCGTTGGTACCCACCAACCCGCACTGGGCCAGCGTGGTGGGTTATGGCCCGCACTCCCTATATTCTTCCATTCATAGGGAAGGCCCGTGCCCCAGCAGGGGGGACATTAAAGGGCTGGTGATGATGAGTTGAAGTTGAACTCGGTTTATGCTTAAACTGAATTCCGCTCCCATAGATTAATGCATAGTTTGCATTAATCTATGGGAGACGGTGAAATCGGCCCTAAATCTCAGATCGTACCGATAGTCATAGAAACGTATGTACGAATTAGAAAGATGTGTGAGCTACCATACGTTTCTATGACTATTGGTACGATCTGCGATTTAGTCGTCCAACTTAATCACATGTCTGCGGTGGCCCTAAGTAGTATAATAATATGAAATGTTTATAGTAAACAGAGGCATATATTATTTATGTATCAGAATCGATTTACTGTACAGTAGGTTCTAAAGTTATCATAATATGAGAGTGTGGTGATGCAATAGGTTTTCTTTAAGATCATGTTAAAGTTAAATAGATCATTCTAAATGTGAAGTAACTATTGACTTCTATACTTTGAAGTGGTACGGTAATAAATTGTAAGCTATTGCTTTAGTCTCTATCCGTCTGTGTCATACTTTGCTATTATTCTCAATGAGTGAAAGTGACGGGTATATAGCAATCAGCTTCTTATTAAACTCTGCAGGCATATTAGTCAAAAGTGACTTTGTATTTGGAACGGTCTGTGACTTTACTGCATGCCGATAGTAAAAAGAAAAACAGAAAGTAAACAATGACCATTATCGAGCTCCTCTTTCTTTCTTCATCGAGTTATCAGCCAAAAAGAAGAAAAACGAAACAAATTAACTTGCTTGTTTCCTTGGTAATTGTATTGTGCAATGTTTCAATATTAAATTGCAATTTGACTGTGATTTGTTATAGATAGTGTCGTATTTTGTTTGGTACTTTAGTGGTACGTTTTTTTTTTATATTCTAGTCTAAGTAATTTTCTGGATTTAAGTATGTATTAATAGGACAGGTAAACTGCAATTGCGGACGCAATTAAATTTCTGTGTATAGATGGGGGTATTAGATGAATTTGATTATTCTGAGAGTGTATACCAGAGGTTCCCAAACTTTTTTGTCTCATACACCACTTTAATAATTTTGCTGGTTCCGGTGGACGCCATACGGCTACATTTCTACAATATTCCGAAAATTCGACAACAAATGTGAAGATTCGATCTAACTATAGAAATATGCCCAAACAGTTTATTAACAAAAAAAAGAGAATTGCTTGGCCACCACCAAGTGTGACAAGGCAACAAAAATGGCGGACAATGGCGTTGTCAGTGCGTTGACGAATTCGGCCACTTGTGAGGTGTCGTATTTCTCGGCATACCTTTAATGATTTCCTTTGCTTTGTAAATCTGAGTGTTCGGTTCAGTAGGTAGGTATATTATTACATTGTAGGTAAAATATTCTAGACTATCCATTCCCTCTACCCTCCTATTGCATTTCCTGGTAAAAGACGGTAGGGGGTACAAAAGGCAGCTGTCAATGTCCTGTTGCAACTCCGCCGCGTACGCGAACGGTCGACTATCCTCAAAGTCCCGCTCCAATCGGAAATAGTTAGTGGCAGTTGTCTAACAGCACGGCAAATCATCTTATAAGAAAATCACCGAATCAAGTAAAGGACGGAAGGACGAACATTAAAAAGCCAACAACACCAGGCTCAATTACGACCACCAGAACCAGCGCCGTACGTAGTCTTTAACCTCCTTTTGTCCCGCACACTGAGTTATTTTATACATAACTTGGCTGTATGATACAGTTTCCTTTGAACTTTCAAATAATTGATTGGGCTGTAAGTGAATATGGAAGTTAAAACAAGTAACACTGGCTGAGCTTTTACAAGTTTAGTTCTTCACTATCGAAACCAGATAAATATTCGTGGACCCCCCTCCCCTCATCTTTGTGTCCACCTGGACCAGTTTGGGAACTAATGGTTTAAACGAATAAGTTATTTATTAAGTTTGTTTCGCTAGTAAAAGTTGTTGCCATTGTTAAGTTAATTATTCGAGTGCCTCAACGGTTGCACTGTAAAAAAAATATTCAGAATACAATTACCAAGAACAATGTAGAAGGCAACCCTGCATAATTCTTGGTAACCGTATCACATAAAACCTAGCCTGAATAAATAGCCTTTTAGGTATTAACGATTTTGTGAATGTATTTTTATGAACATTATATATAATGTGTTGTTGAATGAATTAATGTAATATCTTGACGGAGTTAACTCCCTTGTGTTTTTGAGGTTACAGTTAAATGCATACATAAATCACGACTATATCAAATTCCTGTGTGGTGACGGCAGAGTAGAATACAATTGTCATCACCCCAAATCTCTCCCGTGGGTGTCGTACAAGGCGACTAAGGATAAATCAATGATGAGGAAGCCTATACCACCTAGCAATAGCAATGTACTGCGACTTTTGTGCCCGATAAATGGCAACAGACTTGCCACCTATTACATGGGACCTCACATAATTGGCGAAACGTGGCGGCTAGTTTTACCTCTGCCAACCCCTTCGGGGGATATAGGCGTGATTTATATATGTATGTATGTATCAAATTCCCATATAGGTAGATAGAGGTGTATTTACATTTCGCCAACTGTGTTAGAGAAATATTACGTAATAGGATTTGAGCAAGGGTTAAGACTGCGATAAGTAATGGGCAGCAACGTTCCTCTTATTTCACATAGTACTGTACTGCGATTACGTGCCGGTTAAATGGCAATAGGCCCGCCCTCTACTACATAGGCCTTAACATAATTGGCGAAACGTGAAACGAAATTCACACCTGCCTACCACTTCGGGGATGGCGTAAATTGTGTAATTTCCATGATTCGTTAGGACGGCAGTATTGTCTCCCCGTTGTATTAAATAATCATGTTAACATCAAAAATTCACACAAGTTAAATCTGCTAAGATATTTTTCTTTCAACTGTGCAGTGCTTGTGTAAATCTAAGAGTAATTCACGCAAAAGAAGCGGGGGATTCTATATCGTTTTTTCACTAGTGGTCAAGTTAAAGGCACATCTAGAAAAAGAATTTCGGCAATCAATTAACGTCCCGGTTGGCTGAGTGGCATAGGCAGCTGCCCGGATCGCGTAAGTCGCGGGTTCGATGCCCGCGTCAGGACAATAATTATTCGTAAGCATAAGCGAGATCCGTTTCGACATACCAACGCCTTACCCCCTTAGGGTGCTATTCGATTTTAATTTCAACATTATATAAATGTTAGAAAATTGTACAAAGAATTTTTTTACACCAAATTCAAATTCAGAATTTAGGGTGCTTTTCCACCAGCGGACCTAGCACGGGACGTGTACAAAATTTAACCGTGTATTGTCTCGGGATTTTGTGGTAGTTAGAGCGAGAAGAAATTTGTCCACGTGCCGTGCTACGGGGGCAGAGTTGTGCGAGGACGCGTTGCGAGGAATGTGTTTGAAAATCAAACCATTCCTCTCAGTAACGAGCGATGTATGACGAAACGCATCTCATGGACCAGCCATCGGCACAGGTCAATGTTTATTTGCAAAAATGTTAACTATTATTTTGATTTTCATTTGAGCGAATTCTATAAATGTTAGAGAAAATATTACAGAGAAATTCATGTTAGAATGATTTTTTTCCGAAAATGGTTTTGTATTTCTGTCAGGACATTAAATTTTTAGAAGTTTTTTCAGAACTCTTTTTCTTTACAAAAGTACCTAAAGCAACAGATAATATGTCCAAATATTTGCTTTTTTATGTTACCAAATATTTTTTATAATAACGTCAAAGGTTTATAGATTGAGCCTTTTCTGTTTTGACCGCTATAAAAGAGCACCATGAAGCATTTTTCTTTTCACATCGTTTTATTTCTTCTTTATTATTACCTTGTAAGCATTTAGAGACTATTCTGTTTTGAGTTATTATAAGTAACTTAAGTTTCACATGAAAAAAGGATCAGCACAGAGAACACAAAAATAAAAGAAGTGATTATTTAAAAAAAATGTTTTTATTATCACATACACATGATAACACCCGTCCTTGTCACGTCACATTTGAGACATATTATTTAAACAATGGAAAAGGATAAAATAATGAATACAACATTGTTCTAATACCGGAGCATTCTGAATTATTCTAAAATACGTTGAGGATTAAATTCCTACCCCATTCCGTCCATAGTAAAGAGGATTACTTTCACTTACTTGACCTATCCAGTTACCGATTACTACAATAATACACTCGATACTTTTGTTAATACGCAATTTTATCATATCGAAAGTCAATTTAAAAAAAAACCATTTTCTAACGATTTTCTTAAAATTTTTTATAAAAAGATTTGATATTCTTTTCGGCACTGGTTCCATTTTAAAGATCCAAGCATCATTTTTACGTCATACATTAAATCAACCACAGTGGCATATTTCAGCGCGATCCATAGAACCGTGTCGCTGCAGTCCACGTCATATTGTTTGTAATAACATTTGAGGAACAAGAATATTTGGCGACAGCTCCAAACTATTCAATAAAATTGTCACAACTCAAATTCATTTATCAACAGTGGCCGTACCATGAAGTATTAGTGCGATCCAAACGCGGCTGACAAAACGGGACGCCGCTCTACTCGGCTTATATCGTTATCTCACTTTAACAATGGGAATTGAGTCGCGTTTAGAGTTGGTGGTAAGGGCCCTGAAGTGGTTTATTATTTGCATTAAAATATCTTTAGTTGATCAAGTGTTATTTATATTCGGTCAGACAACGACGTTTTCAAAGTATGTGAAGCAGTACAATTCAGTGATTACTTTTCTACACAGGAGTATGTCATTAATATTAAGTATAGTCAATTTTTTCAATCGATTGTCAACCTTAACTTGTTTGCAGTAAATATAGTCATAGTAATATAGTCTATAGAGAAAATTTGACATTTTGTGGCAGTCTGACTGTACTTGGAAATGGCAGTTAACTCTTACCACAATCGGGAGTATTTGGAATTATGCATGTCGGAATACAAAATGTTACAAAACTAAGAGTAGGTATACATTTAGGTACCGGTGGGACTTTCAACATTCTGTCTACGGATATAAGAATTGTTGGCCACAAATTCTATAGAATTTGAGGTGGCATTTTTTGTTGAATTTGTCAAAAATAACGGAGGTTGCTTGGTTACTAGATTGTGGTAAACTAATCACGATCTGTAGATAGAACACTGAATCGGGTGAAGATACATATTTCTAGTAGGTTTGGTGTCGACAGAATCAACTTTACAAAGGACCTATTAATGTCGGAACTATTTTGTGTTAGACACTTAAATTACCACTCACTGTCCATTTAGTACAGAACTTAGGTTATCCGCCGTCTAAACGTTCTCGTCGCATGGTTACAGCACTTCGAAAACTAAAGTGACATAATCACAAACAACTATTTAGAGGTAATAATAAATATTATTTATGATTACTTTAAGAGATATAATGGGCATAAGGCAACGTGATTAACAGGCATCATAATTCATAGACAAAAGTTTTACTATCGAAACAAAAGTCAAAAAATCTTCCTAATATTCTTGTCTTTGTAATCTACTTTCTAACATTTACATTTCGTTTAAATAACCCACATATAATATTTAAGTTATGCCACTTTAGTTTTATGCGATAGGTATACAGTTGCAATAGGATTGTGTAAAGACAGTTTTGACTGCGGCGTTGTTGGTTGTACACAAATCACGTTTGATTGAACTAATTTAAAACTGAGTTTGGTTCGCGCAGAATTTCACTTCACACACATGGCTGTGTGGACATATATTCTTGGGCCAGTCATGCAGCAACACAATTACAAAAAAGTCTATTTTAAAAATCCATTGTTAAATTAAATATTTTTCTACTACCCTCATTGTCTATACATAAACTATTTTTGTTGTAAGATAATGTTTCACTAGATATAATCATTATTAGAACTATACTCCAAACAGAGAAAACTTAGAATGTAGTTTAAAATTTCGTATGCATAATATAAATATTATCTATAATCATACTCATCATCACATTCACTCAAAATACCGCCACGATTTTAACCAGAGTAATATTGAATTTCCATATATATTTAATACAATAGTATTTAGTGAATACGTCCCATAAATTTTTAAGTTGAAAGCTGGTCTGAAATAGTTTACTACATACATAAACATTTTTATTTAATCCTACCACCTGCTCAAATCAATTGTATCATCAATAAAGTGCTCTAAGCGTCGCGTTATTGATATGATTTTTTTTAGTTATTGAAAATGATAAAATTAACTTGATCAGGGGTATTCTAATTCAGACATTTTAAGTGAGTTAGACCTAGTAAAATATTCCCTGGTAGTTATATAATTTAACGGGAAAGCAAAAAGACTATAAACTATTGCTCATACAGTCTTCTACCAAAGTATATTAGTTTTAGTTTTGCATTAAAATTATATAAATGTATCACTTTAAACGAACTGGTAGTGATTGCTGGTATTTTACTATACCCACTCTTACTTTACTAGGGTTTTTATAGTCTTATGATCTTCTTACGAAAACTTCATAGCCGATCTTTCTCACTTAAAATCCAATTTCACATCACAACAAAATACAGCGTTCAAAACCTTAAAAAAAACGAAAATTTATCTTCTTTCAAGCAAGAGCAAGGTAAAGGAATAAAGTCCATACAGCCACGCCTGTCAAATGTTCCTTTTCTAGGCAAACATTGATTACTGCGTAGGGTATTGTTTTGTCTAGTAGCTAAAAACAATTTTCCAGGGCTGGGCCATGCTGGCGCCTGGTTTCCTCACTACGAGAACATCATTGCCTTTGTGAAGCGTCATTTGTAGTGGGGTCTGCTTGTCGGCTTGTTCTAGTTTGGCTGCCTTAGGTGGAACTTTGATGCCAGCTATCACGATCCGTTCGACCCACGACCGTGTCGGGTAAGCGGCCTTCTTGTTCACAAACCTGTAATTGAACAATATGAAACATTAGCCAACAATAGTCGATTATATACCAAGGGCGATAAAACAAAGAATTTCTCAGACCGAAAGTATTTTTTTTTGACAATATGCTATTTGAGGCTTTCTTTTTATCGCCCGAGATAAGATCAAGGTTTTATGTCACCCCCTGACCAAAAAGTGAGATTTTCCGTACGCGTAGCGGAAAACCACTTTATGGTCAGGTATGTCTTCTTCTTCTCGCTGCCCTGTTCCCAGTCTATCTGGGGTCGGCGCAGTATGTTTCCTCTTCCATTCATATGTCAGACGCCATCAAGCCATCCAATCCCTTTTGATTCATATCATCCATCCCACCGTAATGGTGTTAGTGATGAATGAATGTATAGAAAAGAGACTGAACGGACCATGTCGAGAGACCCATGAACGGAGTGAGTGATTAGAATGACAACATTCCATTCCATACTGCTCAAGGTTTTGGCTTAGGTTTTACAGCCGGCCGCCTGCCTGACACCAACCCTCTTTGGGTACGCTGTTGTTGGTGGTTTGCCCTCCACCATTCGGGTGCCCCAAGGTGCTTATTGGTCTACACCGGGCAATCTCCCTTAGTCGACTCTTACGACACCCACGGGATGAGTTGGGGCTGGCCTATTCTACGTTTTTTGTTCGCTCCCAGGCCAGCATAGGAGAGAACTTTATGGTCAGGTATGTATGACATAAATATTATATCGCACCTGTTTATTCCAGAAGAGTGATAATTAAAATGAAATGAAAATATGGTTTATTAGGTATCATTAAAAATCATTAAATACACTCATGAATCGTCAAAGAAATAAAGTTGAACACTGGAATCTTGTGTATGAGAGAAAAAACGGTTTCCAATATTCACCGTTATAAGCTACACCATCCATTCGTAAACAACCAGGAGGCCTTGTTCTGAGAAGAACGGGCAAGAAACTCAGAGAACGGACAAGAAACTCAGAAAAATTTGCCCCGAACATCCCATCGTGGTACAAAAATCAGTTTAATATACTGGTCCCACAGAGAACTTTCCGATATTAAGCTGAAAAGAACAGATACTACACTTTGATCTTAGCCAAAAGGTCGGGAAGCGATAGGCAGAGATGTATTAACTAACACCCACATTGGAGGCAAGCCTGTTGCCATCTATCGGGCAATTGGCTGGACCCCAATGTGAGTGCTAATGCACATAGACGGAGTTGCAACACTGCATAAGTATTATTACATTACCGTACTTTAGTGTGTCTAATTAAAAACTGGAATATAGTTGTGCACTTACTGGTAAGTCATTTCCTCACTGGAGTAAGACAGCTTGGCGTATATATATTTGTTCTTCCTGTATTCGAACGTTTCCCCGTCGTCTATGTACAGGGAGCCGTGGGCTGTGTTCTGTAAAACAATCAAATTGAAAATAATTAGATATATATATATATATATATATATATATATATATATATATATATATATATATATATATAAATCCGTGGCCGTGTGGTGACGGCAGAGTAGAATACGATTGTCACCATCCCAAATCTCTCCCGTGGGTGTCGTACAAGGCGACTAAGGATAAATCAGTGATGAGGAATGGGCAGCAGCGTTCCTTTAATACCACCGTCCTGGCAATGTCCTGCGACTTTTGTGCCCGATAAATGGCAATAGGCTCGCCACCTATTACATGGGACTTAACATAATTGGCGAAACGCGGGTGCTAGTTCACCTTTGCCTACCCCTTCGGGGATATGGGCGTGATTTATGTTATGTATATATAAATCACTAGCACCTTGTCGGTGTGATGGATGATTTAACTCTAAAGGGAGTGGATGGCTTTATATTAATGGAAGTGGAGGCATACTGCTGAGACCTCAGATAAACAGAATACAATACAATTGCAATTTACGACAGCTTTTTTCACATTTGACACGACGGCCGCCATGTTTTCTCTGTACGTCAGTTTCATACATCTGTGTTCTATTCGTTCGAATAGATTGGCTACTTGACTAGAGGTGCAAGTCAGGAAGAAGAAGAAAAATGTCATGTCTCGGTTGGCCGAGTGGTATAGGCATTTGCTCGGAATGCAGAGGACGCGGGTACGATTCCCGCACCAACCCGGCTAGCATGACCACCGAGACACGATATTATGATATCACATATATTATCACTTTGAACTGTCAAACAACAACGGATTTTCTTACAGCTTATGACAGTTTTAAACAATGGATTTTTGACAGTTCTACGCGGTAAATAGCTTTATCATATGGTGTTTCGGTGGTCACGCTAGCCGGGAAGAACTATAATTTTCCGTTTCTAACCACACTTTCTCAGTGTCCTGTATGTAAAATACAAATAGATACATACATACGTCACGCCTTTCTCCCACAGGGGTAGACAGAGATCACTACCTTCCACTTGCTACGATCCTCACATACTTCTTTCGCTTCATCCAATCTCATCAATCTTTTCATGCATGCCCGTCGGTTTCGGGTACTCTTGACCTGGCTCTTTTTTAACAAGACACCCTAAAAAGATTATTTGTCTGTATGCGGTCATAATCGAGTTACAATACTGTAGCGAAATCAATCGACCAGCGCTCCATTCGTTCGAAGTCTTGGTAGGGGACAATGCCCGTCGGTTTTGGGTAAGAAAATACAACTCACGTTAATATTTTTTTGGGGAGTGGCAAAAAAAATAAATTTATTTAAATTTGAGTCAGTAGTTTCTGATATTAGCGCGTTCAACCAACCAAACAAACAAACGCTTCATTATATTAGCATAGATGCACAACTCACGTTAGAGTCCAATGCCACTACGAGGGTGTAAGGGTCGTCGGCCATGAGCTTCGAGGATCTACGTACGCGCTCCTTGCGAGGCACTATCGTGCCGCCACGCTGGTACACTGGGATCTGAAACAATATTTTATTTCGATTTTAATTTCAACATTATATAAATGTTAAAAAAAATGAGTACAAATATTTTGATGTTTAGAAAAAGTATGGTCTTGATGCGGGAATCGAACCCGCGTCCACTGTGTCTTGGTTGGCCGAGCGGTACAGGCACCTGTCCGGATTGCAGTGGACGCGGGTTCGATTCCCGCATCAAGACCATAATTATTCGCACTTTTTCTAGCCACCGAAATATTTGTAATATTTTTTTTAATTATAAATTTATTCTCAACTTGAATGGTCGTCCTACAGTCGCATACATTGTAATTAATAATCATTAAAGGGTGTAATAATCATTAAGCCTAATAAAATTTAGTTTCCTCGCATTTTTTGCTAGATTACGATTAACAGAAAGTAACAGAAGTTGATAAGCAACCAAACTCCGGTACGTCTATCTTCCACTGATAGTATATTTAAACGGGCCATAAGAGTAAAAACTAGAGAATTAAGTAAATTGAATAACTAAATATACATCTAAGAAATTTAATAACACTAAAAATAATACTAAGCTTAAATCCTAAACATAATATATGTACAGACTAATGAAATATATAATAAAGACTAATAAAATGTCCCTGTATTGTCACAAAAATTTGCCGTTGGCGAAATTTAAAGTCTCTTGTACACACACGGTTTTTTCGCCGTCAAAATCTACGGTAATTCGTCGTGTGTAGGCACGGTCTTCAGTGTTGTATGGAAGCTTGTAGACGTGCACGGCGCCGTGTGCGCCGCGTCTACACACGGCGGGATTTTTATCAGTGTTGAATGGCAATGCTGTGTGGTGACGGCAGAGTAGAATACAATTGTCACCACCCTCATCTCTCCCGTGGGTGTCGTACAAGGCGACTAAGGATAAGTCAATGATGAGGAAGGGGCAGCAGCGTTCCTCTTACACCACCTAGTAATAGCAATGTACTGCGACTTTTGTGCCCGATAAATGGCAAAAGGCCACCTCGTGCTCGTGGGTGCTAGTTTCACCTCTGCCTACCCCTTCGGGGATAAAGGCGTGATTTATGTATACCCGCACGGCGTGTTAGCCGTACGATTGAAAAACCGTGTGTGTACAAAAGGCCTAACTGCCTACACCTCATCGAGGATAAGTAATATTATCTTATTATAAACCCATAGTAGGAATGTGCCAGACTTACAATGGATTGGCTGATGGTGACCTAGACATAGATATATTTGATGGCAGATTCTCATTATATAAGAAAAAAGTCTCGAAATTGCTATGTAATAATTTCATTTGTTTTGTATAATCTAATTTGTTTTGTAAATCATAATTTGTTCTGTTTAATTATTGTAATTTCTTTTCTCGCTTCTTGTTTTTGTTATATTTATAGAGTTTTAATCAATGAATTAATTTTATTATTTTTATCTTTGCGTACAAACACGTGTCATTAAGATAAAAAACTCCATACATTTCCGTTTGATTTTTCATGCTGTGTACACCAAATTTAGATTACTGTCTCGAATTATGTATGGGGTATACTTAATCTAGTCTTATACTGATGGTAATCTGTCTGTGTACCCATAATAAATATTATTATGATAGTCAGAATATAGTCACCTTGCCAATATTGACGTCCTGGTTTATGTAACCGCTGGCCGGGTGAGCGTGGTAGCTGTCCACATCGTACCAGAGGGTGTTGGAGTCGGCTCCGGGCAGGTACACCTTCACGCTGGTCGCACCCTGGGTGACCACGGGCCGGATCAGGAGGACGGCGCCTGCAAGGGGGTAGGTGTTAGGGCAGTGGGAGAGAAAAGAGAACGAGACGCGAAGAAGACACGAGTGGAAAGCAAGGGGAGGAAGAAGTGACAAGAGGAAATAGATTGAAAAAGACAAGAAAAAAGAGACAACGCAGAGGCTCAGCGCGCCCGGCCTGCGAATGCGTAAACTAAGCAATGTTCGCCAAGGCAAATAATATTATCTCGAGTTCAGTTGTCAGTCGATAGGTAATACAAACATTGTTGCAAAGTGAATTTTGTGCCGTGAAAGTGGTGTTATTTTGAGCACAAGCGTAGGTGTTGATGTGCAATTATGCAGTTATCATTTAAAAATAAGTGTTTTGATTTGTTTGAGGTTGAGAATTTTAATGGTTTTTACCACCTCCTCAGTCGACATCTTGAACTCTGTTACCATTCGACACGCTCGTTAAAATGTGTACCGACACCCATATTTTAATGTACAATTCATTTCATGCATTAATTCATTTATTCATTCAAAAGTATAATTATTATGATTACAGACATGTCTGTAGGTGCCAGATCCCTTTGCCTTCCCAGAAAATGGGAGAACAAAAAAATGATAATAAGAGTGTTTGGCGCGTTTCGTCTTGTCAGTCAGATTTTTTTTTCAATAATTCTAAAATTGGTTCAGAGTGGAATTTGTGCAGCGAAAGTGGTATTTTGATGCACAAGCATCCGCGTAGATGTGCAAATATGCAGAATCATTGAAAATAAATCTTGTGATGTGTTTGGTGTTGTGGTTAAAGCCACTATAAAAAGAGGTTTTGTCCACCTCATCAGGCACCATCATAAATTCGCGCCAAACACTCCCTAGATGCGTTAAAATATGTGACACCCATATTTTAACGTAAAATTCATTTCATTCATACATTTCACCCACTCATTATTTCATAAGACTACAGATAAAATATACACTAAATACGTGGCTGTATGGGCTAGACCCTTTGCCTTCCCTAAATTATAGGGAGAATTTAACAAAAAAAAGATAATAATAATAATATGAAACCCATTCTCACCAAGCAAATACTGATCGTCTATGGTATAGGTGGCCTCTTCCTTGGGATATTCTTGGAACAGCGGCCGCATGACGGGCAAGCCGTCTTTGGAGTGCTCGTAGAATAATGTGTACCTATCGGAAATCATTTTACATATATTATATGTAAATAATACATACATCACGCCTTATTCACACAGGGGTAGGCAGAGATCACTTCTTTCCACTTGCTGCGATCCTTACATACATACTTTTTCGTTTTATCCAATCTCATTAATGTCCTCATGCATGTCCGTCCGTCGGTTTCGAGAATTCTTGACCTGGCCCTTTTGTAACAGACATTCTTATTGTTTATGAAAGATCCGCCTAGGCCTTCCCATTTCTCCTTCCACTTCCGTCATATAAATATATATTTTTTCTGATTCTCCTTTCAATAATTCTTTCTACGCGACCAAACCATGCGTGCATCTCTTTCTTAATTATTGTTATAAAGTCTCCTTTCAAATCCCACCTTTCCCTTATAACATTATTTTTCTTCCACTCCTCTAGCTATCATACCGTCATTTACACAATCCATCCATCTCTTACTGCCGCACTCAGAGACGTCAAATAACGATAATGAGTACTTAATGTCAAAAAATGACAATTCAAAACTAGTCGCTATTCTTGCCGGATCTATGGTCTATATTCAAATAAATTTTTGTGACATTAATAACCCATTAAAGTTAATACACGTCTCTGAGTGCGGCAGTTATTCGGTCTTCTTCTCCTCCTACGTCCTTCCACATTAATACCTAACATTCTTCTGGTTCCATCTACTCGTTCGTTGTACTAAATGAAGATAAGGAATACCAAAAGTCGATGAGCGCGTATCTTCGTCTGTTGGCATCCCTTAGGAGGGCGGTGGTGGAAGGCTCGTACAGCCAGGGCTCCCGCCGTTTGGTCTCGATGTGCGAGTGCGCTCGGAAGAACGGCTGGTAGGCGCCCGCCTGGAATCGAACGACAGTATATAGGAGCAACATACATAATTACATAAATACGTAAATCACGTCTTTTAATCCCCGAACAGGTAGGCATAGGTGAATTTTTTTAATTTTTTTTTGTTTGCAAAAATTTGTTCCCCCCTGAGGACCGAACCCGGGACCTTTGGATCTTAATTCTGGTGGGCAAACCCTTAGAACACATACCCCCGAATACAAAGACTACTCAAAGTTTGGGTCCTGCCTAACATTTAGGTATAAATTGATTTAACAATTAAGTATTGTCAAAATTGACGTCTTGACATACAAATTTTGACAGGTATTGTCCACTTAACTTTATGAGAAGTGCTCAAAAGGACAAAGCAACTGATTGGCTCATAAATATGAAACCCAGTGTACTTAATTAAAACCTATGCCAAACGTTACTAATCATCCATAACAACTTTTACTATAGGGCCAAATAAATCTATCCTAGGAAAAAAAATATAGGGTAACAAATGTTCGTTTGAACTATTGTTGGTTGAATTATGTTTATTATAAATTTACTGTCCAACTGGTTGTTTTTATTTTTATTATCACCATTAGGTAGAAGGGGGAGAATTCTAAATTATTGTTAAAGGGGGAAATTGTAATTGTTTAGGGAAATTATATTTAAATAGGTCATCATAAGCAGGTAAAATTCGAGTATTACATGGCGACCTACATCCTATTTATGTGTTTTATTGTCCAAATGTTTACAACTGGCGATATTTTAAACGTTTAAAACAAACAAAACCTATAATTAAGTCATATAAAAATCGTTTTTTATTCCAAACATTGGTTACTCTGTATATTATTTTTTTCCTAGGACTGATTTATTTGGCCCCATAGCAAGGGCTGTTAAGGATGATTAGTACTAACGTTTGACATAGGTTTCAATTATGTATATTGAGTTTCATATTTTTGGGCCAGCGGTCAAAGGAAAAGTTGCACTGTCCTTTCCCAAATAAGTATAAAAGGCACAATAATCAGATCAATGTGCCTTTTATACTTATTTGGGATTATGAGATGATGAGATTCTTACCTGGTACCACCTAGTCATGAGCTCCGCCTCGGGGTACTTGAAGAAGCCCCCGACATCGGAACCGCAAAAGCTGATGCCAGCGATGCCCAGCGACAGGCACATGGGGATGGAGACGGCAAGGAAGCCCCACTCGGCCGCATTGTCACCGGTCCAGACGGCCGCGTATCTGGGGGCGGGTTGTGTGTTAAAAAGTAGATTTTCCATCAAGTGCACAAAACGAATTATTCGAGGATGAAAATGGTTTTGTGGACGAGTTAGAAACTCTGCTTTTCACTTCGATTGAGAGGAAATAAAACAGTAGTTTATCATAACATTTCTTAAAATTCAAACTAAAAAAAAAAATAGTACAGTTTTGAATACTGAAGGAAATTGTTTTTCCCATTGATATTAGGCTTGAGCTGCAGTCTTATACCGCCAAGTATTAAATTAATTTTGAAATAATAATTTTCATAAATTAATTTAATAACCTACCGTACCTACTTGAATTAAAATTTGAATATCTTCTAAGTCTTTAAAAACACATAAGCAAATAAATTCAAGTAAATAATAAAATAACAAATTCTATCTCTGAATTTTTTATTATTTTTGGCTGCATGGCTCATTTTCTTTGCCTTTAAAAGACACATTTATGAGTAGATACGTTAATGCTCTAGAGCACAAAATTAGATTTTGTGCAGCCTATATCCTGCACAAATAAGCACTTTCAGAGCAAGAGAAGTGAAAAAAGTTAGTAACATACAGTCGGGGACACGTTTACCAGCTAAAGCAATGGTAGGACAAGCGATTAAAATATAGCCGTCAATTTTTGAGAGTTCTTCCATACGTTAAAATGTCAATGTAATAATCGCCCGTTAAAGTGTTGGTGAACTCCAGCCTTAGGATCACATTTTCATGCACACATTTTTGTTTAAATAATTTGATTGACCACAGATTACCTTTTTTCTAATGACATGAGATTTGTGTTTACCTCCCAGAGCCGTTTAGCAGGAATGCTGCCCAGTAGTGTGCAAATTAAATGGCCTGGTGATGATGATGATGAAGAAAATGTAAATTTGAAAAAGCGTAATCCAATCACAATGCCTATGTTATTCAACCTCTCAGAGTCGGTTATCACTGACCCAGCAAAACTATATGACCTGGTGATGATGGTATTGAATATTGATGAAGAAATCTGTCAAAAGACAATTCCAATGAAATCTCAGCCTGTACCTCTGTGTGCCGGCGAAGGCGGACCTGGTGAGAAGGAACGGCCTGTACTTGTTGTCCGCCCGGTGCATCATCCCGTCGTGGGTGGCCCGGATGTTCCACAGACCGTACTCGTTGTGGACGTGCCTGTAATGGACACAAGAGTTGTTTAACGGCGGATAAGAGGCGTTACTGTGGAAGTTTATTTCGTTCGATCGAGTCGTTGCGTCTTTGTCGCTCTTATTTAAACACGCAGTGGCGTGACAAAGACGGATAGATGTGAGTTCGTTCGTTCGGAGTTTCAGAGTAGGCTCCAAGGTCGGGTGATGGGTGGAGAGTTCGACTCCTACTAAGTGAGGTAGAGAAATATATAAGTGATATCTGTTTCGTGCCGTGTGGTGACGGCAGAGTAGAATACAATTGTCACCACCCCAAATCTCTCCTGTGGGTGTCGTACGAGGCGACTAAGGATAAATCAGCGATGAGGAATGGGCAGCAGCGTTCCTCTTATACCACCTAGCAATGTACTGCGACTTTTGTGCCCGATAAATGGCAATAGGCTCGCCACATGGGACCTAAGATAATTGGCGGAACGTGGGTGCTAGTTCACCTCTGCCTACCCCTTCGGGGATATAGGCGTGATTTATGTATGTATGTTTTGATTTTAATTTGACATACATACATAAATCACGCCTATATTCCCAAAGGGGTAGGCAGAGGTGAACTAGCACCCACGTTTCGCCAAATATTAGGTGGGAACTAATATTTGACCTTACACGACACCCACGGGAGAGATGGGAGTGGTGTCAATTGTATTCTGCTCTGCCGTCACCACACGGCACCAAAGAAATATATTTGATAACTAGTTTAATTTTAATTTGAACATTATATTATAAATTTTAGAAAAAGTTGGAAAAATTGTTACAGCCCTGATGCGGGAATCGAACCCGCGTCCTCGCGTGCAATCTCACCTGTGCTCCCAGAAAGACGCTGGCCCTTCGACTCCCTCCTGAGGCGCCTTCCAATGGCGGCAGTCTTTAGGCATCGTGATCTCAGGGCCGTTGAACACCTGTTTCAAATGATAATAATCTTCGTCATCATCATCATCACCAGCCCTGGATGGAAGAATATTGGGAGATTGGGCCACAACCCACCACGCTGGCCCAGTGCGGGATGGTGGGTACTAACGACTGCAGATACACCCGGGACCAACGACCAACGACTTAACGCGCCTTCCGAAGCACGGGCTCGAGATAGTACATTTTAAGTCACCCATCCCATGACCGGCCATAGCGGCCATTGCTTAGTTTCCGTAATCGCAGGCCATGCGCGCTATGCCACCGACATGTTGTTATTTTGCAAATGGCACGCGAACGTAGTCGAGGCCACAAGTCACAAGAAGTTATTATAATTCAATTTTGATAATAACCAAACAAAACACAAGCAAAAAGTAGGTATATTATAAATAACTAACTGCCGCACTCAGAGACGTCAAATAACGTTAATGAGTACTTAACGTCAAAAAATGACAATTCAAAACTAGTCGCTATTCTTGCCGGGTCTATGGTCTAGATTTGAAAGAAATATTTTGACATTAAATACTCATTAAAGTTAATTGACGTCTCTGAGTGCGGCAGTAAGTCAATATCGAAAGTGATCAAATAAAATATTTGTGACAAAAATATATAAAAACATTAAAAGGTATATATTTTCCGCTTTTTCTCTTCGTCTCACAAACATGATTTTGAATTCGATAACGAAAAAGAGACAAAACAGTGAGTAACTAGTCTATCCTTAAACCGTGTTTATAAGTAAGGCCGATTTTGTTTTACAATTTTAATCAGTGGTCCACCTAGGTCAGACCCAACCCGGGGGAGGGCGGTCATGAGCCCCATGACCCACCCCCTGGACCCGCCCTTGCTTTGTGAACAGGGTTGCAGGGTTGCATGCAGACGACAGGAAGACGGCTTATACTCATCATCCCGCCGCACTCAGGTGGCGCCGCACTCAAATAACTTTAATGAGTACATAACGTCAAAAAATGACAATTAAAAACTAGTCGCTATTCTTGCCGGGTCTATGGTCTAGATATGAATGACATTTATTTACATTAAATACTCATTCAAGTTAATTGACGTCTCTGAGTGCGGCAGATCATCACCATCCTGATGATGATGATGCCATATACTCACACTAGGCTCATTCATGTCGTTCCAAATGTGAACATCCTTGCTCGTTCCCGGAAAGTTCTCGAAGTAGTATCTCTCCGAATAGTACTTCGTCGCTTCCGGGTTGAAGAAGTCTATGTACGACGAGGAACCGGGCCAACACCAACCTGTACGGCGGAGACGACGAGGACGTGTTTTAATTATTTTATACATAAATACATACATACATAAATCACGCCTATATCCCCGAAGGGGCAGGCAGAGGTGAACTAGCACCCACGTTACGCCAATTATGTTAGTTCCGATGTAATAGGTGGCGAGCCTATTGCCATCTATCGGGCACATAAAATCGCAGTATATTGCTAGGTGGTATAAGAGGAATGCTGCTGCCCATTACTCATTGCTATCTTTACCCTTAGTCGGCTTGTACGACACCCACGGGAGAAATGGGGGTGGTGACAATTGTATTCTGCTCTGCCGTCACCCCACGGCTGTTAATTTTTTTGTCAAATAATAAATTATGAGATTTTAATTATCATAATTTAAATTTCAAATTTAAATTCACATACTTTATTGCATGACACATTGGTTCACATGGTTATTTCAGTACAAAGATGGCATAAGAAAAAATCGGCCGTGCGGACCAAGGTCTGTACGTGCCTTCCGAAGCACGGAGGCACTCAAGAAAAAATATTTTCCATTAGACATCAAGCTCCTCAATTTAAATTTTGAATTCAAATATAATAAATAAATATTTTTACACTCACACCTATCATCTAGCCCAAAGTAAGTAGCCTAAGCACTTGTGTTATGGATACTCGATGACGGACATATTTTTAATATAATTATGTATATAAATGTTGAAAATATACTACATAAACATATACACAACCATGACTCGGAAACAAACATTTGTGGTCATCACAAAGTTTGCCCCTACCAGGATTCGAACCCGGAAATTAATGAATTATTTCAAGTCATTTAATAGATTTATGTGATGAATGTCCCAGTTCCGCTTATGCCATCTAGCAATGTATACTGCGATTTCCGTGCCCGATAAATGGCAATAGGCTCGCCAACTATTACATGGGACTTGACATAGTTGGCGAAACGTGGATGCTAGTTCACCTCGGGGATATACGCGTGATTTATGTATGTATGTACTCTTCTCCCTGCCCTGTTCCCAGTCTATCTGGGGTCGGCGCAGTATGTTCCCTCTTCCATTCATATCGGTCAGACGTCATCAAGCCATGCACTCCCTTTTGATTCATATCATCCATCACACCGTTAAGGTGCAAGTGATGAATGAATGTATAGAAAAGAGACGGAACTGACCATGTCGAGAGACCGATGGACGGAGAGATTGATTGGAATGGCAATGTAGGTGTCGTACACACACATTTAGTATATTTCATACATTATCTATTATACACTCAATTACAAATTAATTATACCTATTTATTTAATTATAACTAGACACACATATTATTTACATTATAATTTTACATTTACATTTAATATTATTTACAAGATATATATTTATTAAGATGCCGTACGCAGCACGCACGGTAATTGACGGGTGTAATGAATACGCGCACTCCGAGAGGTCCCGTTAGCCGTCGGCCGCGCGGGCGCAGTCAGTCACGTACGCCAGTCGAGACCCTTCTCTGACGCGGAACGCTTGATGCTTTTGCTCGCACTAAATAACGCAAATCTGCTTATATTGCCTCTATTCTGCTTTTCTATCATTGTATTTTATCTTCTGTGCTTGTGTTCTTCTTCTTGTGTAGACTACCGTTCCCTATTTTCTCCTTCTGTTCTTATAAACTGTGGTGTGATTGTGAACTGTATTTATACGTGTGTGAATGGGACATAAACTACTTTGACCAAGTAAGTTATTTTGGCCATTCACCTATTTTCACCTACCCACTACTAAAGCAACATTCCAATCCATACTGCTCAAGGTTTTGGCTTATGTATGTGTGTACTATGTATGTAAATTTACCTTCGTAATCCTTGCCCTCCTTATCCTTCACGTAGTAACCCTTATCGGTAGCATCTTCATGGAGAAAATACCCTGCTTCCCGCTTGATGTGAGGGTCGATGATGGTCACCAGCTTACGCCCCTTAGCCGTCAGGTTGGCGACCATCTCCGCTGGTCGGGGGAACTTCTCGTGGTCCCATGTGAAGTACCTATGGTACCACGGATGTGTTATGTTAGGCGATAAATAGGGGGAGGCAGCCCAAGGTGGGTAGACTGCCTAGAACCGACAGGTGAAGTACCCGCCCGGCCAGCATGACCACCGATACACGATATGATATAGCCATTTCTTGCTTTGAACTGTCAAAAATCAGTTCAAGGCGATAAATGGCTATATCATAAAGCCTATATGGCTATAGTCTTAGGATAACGCCATATAGGCTTAGGCCAGCGTGGTGGGTTATGGCCCAATCTTTCTATATTCCATCCATAGGGAAGGCCCGTGCGCCAGCAGTGGGGACATTAAAGGACTGCTGAGAACCACTAGAACTCACTAAAACTCAAATGAAAGATCTACAAGTCTGTTATTAGACCCTGTCGTTATGTAGGGATTATCTTAGATCGCAAGTAATTGTACACAACTATACTTAACTCGGGCGATAAAAAAAAAAGCCTCAGATCGCATATTTATCAAAAACTTGCGATCTGGGACATTCTCTGTTTCATTGCCCTCGTTATATTATCTACTATTATCACTCTCTCTCTCTCCGCTTCTCCCTCAGCTCCCACTCACTTCTTCCTGTCCGTGTACTCGATGTCGAGCCAGATGACGTCGGCCGGTATGTCGTGCACGTCGAAGTTCTCGTCCACGCCCCGCACGTCCGCCTCGTCGTTGTAGTTCCACCGGCACTGGTGGTACGCCAGGGAGAATTTCTGCGGAACGGAAAGAAGGTTAGACTAGGTTCACACGGCTATGTCCGGTGACACGTCCTAACGGATGACCCCGGATGGCTGCCGCAGTGCGCTTTGGCTGGATGCCCGGAGAGGATGTTTAGTGGTGTAGTGGGGGAACGCCTATACCCTGAGTCCCACATACCTATGTAGTTGCACCGTACTGCAGGGATGATGCGTAAATGCAGTTTACCTCTCCGCAAAAAAAAAAAAAAATCACTGAGCATTTTACGACACGTTTTTTTTGCAGGATGAATCTTACCGACTAAGTAATGGCTCATACATCGAGTATATCACACGTACACGTGTGAAAGGTTCTATACTCAATGCATGGGCCTCTTCATTCGGTAAGATTAATCCTACAAAAAAAAAAACGTGCCGCACAATGCCGTGTGAACCTAGCCTTAGGGGTCGACCTTTATATAATCACATTTGGCTCGAAAGGGGTGCGGAGGGAGGTATCCGGAAAAAAAAATACATACATACAATAATCACACCTATATCCCCAAAGGGGTAGGCAGAGGTGAACTAGAACCCGCGTTTCGCCAATTATGTTAGGTCCCATGTAGTAGGTGGCGAGTCTATTTATCGGGCACAAAAGTCACAACGAAGATGGAATCGAGCTTCACCTGGAAATCTCAACCACAGAGGTGCTGGCTATCTTATCACACATTGTCGGAACACAATAATGCTGTTAACATTATTATTATGGCGACAGATTTTGATAAAATAGTGGTAGCTAGCCAGGCGGACTTCATAGAAGTCTTACCACCAACCTCACCGAGCACAAGGGATCGAACCCGGGAACCTCTGGATCTTCATTCCGGTGGGCGAACCACGAGGCCACGGAGGTGGTCAAATACAGTTGACAGTAATACACTAATACAGTTGTTACCTTACCGGTGGCAGGGGAGCGGTGCCAGTGAGGCCGGTGTACTGCCTAAACACATCCGCGGGCTTATCACCCATGAACACGAACACATCCAAAACACCCGCCTCGCTCATGAACCTGGAAGACAATTATTTAAGATAAAACAAGATCGCTCTGGGACTGCAAAAGATCAAGAGCTACTTTTTTTACTATCTGGTTATGTGAAGACATTTGAGCAATGGTTGAAACCAAATTACAAACTAAAAGGTAATAAATTACCAAGGTACCTACCTAACAACACAAATTATTAAAAATTATAATGTCATAAAGGACTAATGCAATGTCAAATAATAAAATACAAAGTCAAGTGGTACTAATACAACTTCACGTGATAAAATGTCAAATGATAAAATAATAAATGGCGAACAAATAAAAATAAAATGTCAAATTATAATAACATTGTATATCAAGGGCGATAAAACAAAGAATGCATCAGATCGCAAGTACCTAATTGACTATGCGATCGATTGAATATGCGACCTGATAAGCCCAGTTAGCATGACCACCGAAACACAATATGATAAGGCCATTTATCGCTCTGAACTATCAAAAATCATTGGATTTTTGACAAATGATAAAGCCACAAATTCTTTATGATATATCCATTTATCGCTTTGAACTGTCAAATATCCAATGATTTTTAACAGTTCTAAGCGACAAATGGTTATATCATATCGTGTTTCGGTGGTCTTGCTAGCCGGGCAGGCCTTATTTTTTATCGCCTGTGGTAAGATCATGATTTCATGTCACCCCCTGACCAGGAAGTCCACTTTATGGTCAGCAGGTGTGACATAAAAATTATTTAAGTACATCACCCACCTAGTATCCACCCGCCGCTTATTTCCACCGGTGACGAGGTTCACCAGCGACGAGACGACGGTGCCGTCCGCGATGTTGGCCACGTCCACCCAGGTCTCGGCCGAGTTGTGCCAGAACACGCCCACTGTGCGCTTAGCGCTGGAGGGAAAACAAGTTATCTATAAGTTAAGAACGGGAATTAACACAATTAGGTAGGTATTTACCTTTTTTTTAATGCCTGACGTTTCGACCGGGTTGCACCAGCCGTCCCCCCCACCGGTGACGAGGAGAGTCAGGCATTAAAAAAAGGTAAATACCTACCTAGTCGTGTTAATTCCCGTTCTTAAAAAAAGTATCTGATACGTAACACAATAACGGCGTACATAGCTTTAACAATAACATTATGAGTTTAAGTTTGCCTAATTGTCAAGGTCAAGTGGCCTACTTCCATAAAAATTTGTCATTTTGAAAATATTTTTTTTTTAAATGCGGATCGACTAAGTTTCACATAGAGAATATTTCATTGTACCGACCGAAATAAAAATTTGAGCAGCAGAAGTTATTCAAATTTAATAAAATGTTTCTCATACAACAGGTTAGTTCAAAGTACCCATCTACTGCATCTGGCGATTTTCGCGCTGTACATTTTATCTAAAATAATAATAATAATAAATATTTTTACACTCACACCTATCGTCTAGCCCAAAGTAAGTAACCTAAGCACTTGTGTTATGGATACTAGATGACGGACATATTTTTAATATAACTATGTATATAGATGTTGAAAATATACTACATAAACATATACACAACCATGACTCAGGAACAGATATTTTGTGTTTATCACAAAATTTGTCCCTACCAGGATTCGAACCCGGGACCTCTTGGCCAATACCCAGCAATCTGAGCATTCGACCAAGCCGGCCGTCAAAATCTGTGAATGTCGATTGTTATAACTCAAAAAGTTGGAAAGGTCTCCTAAGATCATTTTCACGTGGCAGCAAGGGATCTGGTAGCTGCCCTTAAAGCCCCATCTCAACTTTACAGCCTGTATATTCTGAGTACTGCCAGAAACTTAATGAATAATCGTGATTTAGGTCTCGTTCTGCCTTATCACAATAGTCATAAGGTCTACTTTTGTTATTGTTATTGTCATCTGTCTCACTTTTAGCTGATCAACCATTTCGTTGATTATCGGTACAAAAAGAACCCCGTTAATTTCATCGAGTTTATTCAAATTGATACCTCCTTGGCGCAGTGGCTTAGCGCGCTCAGTCAGCTATTGCGTAAGCTAAGGCCGTTCATTGTGTGGGTGACCAAAAATTAATTATCTCGAGTTCCTCCGTGCTTCGGGAGGCACGTTAAGCCGTTGGTCCCGGCTGCATCTGCAGTCGTTAATACCCACCAACCCGCACTGGGCCAGCGTGGTGGGTATGGCCCAATCTCCCTATATTCTTCCATCCATAGGGAAAGGCCGTGCCCCAGCAGTGGGGAAATTAAAGGGTTGGTGATAATGATGATGATGATGAGGCGTGATTTATACCAGGAGACTTTTTGGTCACTGCAATTTTTTTTTTAATTCGTTCAGACCATCAAACTGAACAAATTACACTATGGGAGCAACTCCAAATTCACGAAAAAAATAACAGCTGTTTCATACATTTGGGTCAAGTAGGTATTATCGTTTCGTATGAAACAGCTGATATTTTTTCGTGAATATGGAGTTGCTTCCATGGTGAAATTTGTTCAGTTCGATGGTCTGACTGAACAAATTCCAAAAAAAATTGCCATGTGACCAATGAGTCTCCTGGTATATTATTCGATTTTAATTTTAACATTATATAAATGTTAGAAACCGCTCGGCCACTTGTCCACCACAGTGTCTTGGGTGGCCGAGCGGTCAGGCACCTGCCCGGATAGCAGCGGAAGCGGGTTCGATTCCCGCCTCAAGATCATAATTTTTCGAAATTCTTTTTCTAACCACCAAAATCTTTGTACTCTTGGTATATGTTGTTGCAAGTAAGTTAACTCACCCGTGAGCGTACAAGACCGGCACGGCGCCGTATATCGCCATGCGGCTGTCGAGCTCGTACTCGAACACGTCCAAATTGTACAGGCGGTACGGCTCGCCGGACGTCGTCGAGGTGAGGGCCAGCTTGTCCGTGTGCTCCGGGATACCTGGTAAAGGACAAAGGTTTTTGTACAGGCACATTTTTTGTGGCCGCGTGGTGACGGCAGAGTAGAATACAATTGTCACCACCCCAAACCTCTCCCGTGGGTGTCGTAGAAGGCGACTAAGGATAAATCAGTGATGAGGAATGGGCAGCAGCATTCCTCTTATACCTACCACCTAGCAAAGTACTGCGACTTTTGTGCCCGGTAAATGGCAATAGGCTCGCCACCTATTACATGGGACCTAGCCTAATTGGCGAAGCGTGGGTGCTGGTTCGCCTCTGCCTACCCCTTCGGGGATATTGGCTTGAATTATGTATGTATGTATGTATGTACATTTTTTGTGCCGTGGTGCCGTGTGGTGACGGCAGAGACACCCCAAATCTCTCCCGTGGGTGTCGTACAAGGCGACTAAGGATAAATCAGTGATGAGGAATGGGCAGCAGCGTTCCTCTTATACCACCTCGCAATAGCAATCGCCACCTATTACATGGGACCTAACATAATTGGCGAAACGTGGGTGCTAGTTCACCTCTGCCTACCCCTTCGGGGATATAGGCGTGATTTATGTATGTATGTATGTACAATTTTTGTAAAACCAAAGGCACCATTGCCACACGGATAGACAAAAATGCCGCGTGGTGACGGCAGATCAGAATACAATTAGACATGATGACTAATTTTGTAAAACTACACCACGTTTTTTATACTTGTATACTTTACCCAAAATAAATTATATTTTTGTAAAAACTTATGATTTTGATAGAAAAAAAAAATAAACAAGTCTCGAATAATGCAATTTAAAATTTCCGCCAAAATAGCAATGTCGTCTGTGTGAGGTCACGATTGCGTAAAAATTCAACAAAAAAAAATTAGTTTATGTAGTAGTGATTTTGATTGGCAAATAAAATGTCAAAACGAAGTTGATATGTCAAGTTAAATTATTATTATAAATAATTATTTCAGTGATTTATAGTGTCATCATCCCTATAGTGTAAATAAAATCCTGCCTACCCCTTCCGGGGACATATTGGCGTGATTTATGTATGTATGCATTCTTATTTAGATGTAATTACCGTATACATGGTCGGCGTCAGGGAAACCGATGTCCAGGGAGATGGCTTCGTTGCCACGCGGCTTGCTGTCGTGGTGAGACTTGAAGTTCTCGCCCCAGGTGCCTTCATCGTCCTGTAAATTGCAATTGGATGAGTGATTTGCCAATAACCACATCACGTCGGGGTCACCAATTTACCAGGGGCAAGAAGTGTAACGCGATTTGATGTGGTTATTTAAGTATGTTTATTAAAGATACAAATATGGGCTTATATAGTAATATAGTGCGTGTCTAAAGTTAACTTACAAATGTGATGAATTAAACTACGTGTAATTATGTAGGACATGCTGTGATGTCGCTACAAGTGACATAAGCAGTTGTAGTGGGATGAGAGCGTTGAGGATTGTGGCTGGGATAAGAACGATTGTTCAACAATGGGATTAGATAAAGGTGTGGTTTGAAAGAAGGCGTAGCTAATGGTTTCGTAACGTAGAAAGGATGAGTGAAAACAGAGATTTATGGCGGAAGTGAATGGAGAAACAGGACGGCGAGGACCTAGGCGGATGTTTATAATAAAAATAAAATAAATAAATATTTTTACACTCACACCTATCATCTAGCCCAAAGTAAGTTGCCTAAGCACTTGTGTTATGGATACTAGATGACGGACATATTTTTTATATAATTATGTATATAAATGTTGAAAATATACTACATAAACATATACACAACCATGACTCGGAAACAAACATTTGTGGTTATCACAAAGTTTGCCCCTACCAGGATTCGAACCCGGGACCTCTTGGCCAATACCCAGCAATCTGAGCATTCGACCAAGGCGGCCGTCATGTTTCATAATCAAGTTGAAATAACAGCGCGATTTATGTATGTAATATTGAGACAAAGAAGTTCTATACTCTGCAGCGTATAAAAGTAATAAACGTGTAAAAGTAATACATTAGGTCAATTACTATCAACATCTCAATAATAATCAAGATATTGTTGACCTATATTACTAAACGATAAATTAATTAGGCACTGCATTACCCAAGTTCATTATAGATGTTCTGTTAAATATGAGTGGCGACATTTTCAACATGATTGACTATAAAATCGGTTCCAAATTAATTTATAATTTCAATATTGTAAAACGCAAACCAGAGGTGCTCAAACTTTAAACTACTGGCGATCTACGTCAATATTATACAACGATCGAACAACTCCGAGAAGCCGCAAGTATCTATGTGCGATACAGGATTCTCGTCTAGGTAGTGCATGCGTGGTATGTATACGTTTAACCGCCAGCCGGGCGGTTAGATTCAATCTATACTAATGTTATAAAGCTGAAGAGTTGGTTTGTATGGTTAAACGCGCTAATCTCAGCAGCTACTGACTCAAATTGAAAAAAAACTTTTTGCGTTGGATAGTCCATTTATCGAGAAAAGTTTTAGGCTATATAACCGACATTAACGCGAGCGAAGCCGCGGGCGTCCTCTAGTATATATATATGAATTATCGAGAAAAATACCGCTCGGCTTTCCCTAGGCGGGCAACAACAGCGGCCGGCATTAATCGACAAAGCCGGGCGGTAAAATCGAATATATAATCAAATATATGTAGATGACTATTCGAACAGTAATGGGACGAAGACGACGTGTTGTTAGTTTCTGCAAGGTTTGTTGTTATTTCTGGACCTTATTACGAAAACCCCGAAGAATTTGGGTGCGGAGTGGCCTTCAAAATCGTGACAATGCAGATTGCCGAATCGAATGATTTGTTGACCCGAATGAACTACCCGATCGGCACAAGCCAAACAAGTGCTGTATATTAATTACTTCGGATCGGCTTTGTTGTTCGACAGATACTGCTGAACCGACTATGTGTATAGCTACCCTGACTGGAAACGGGACAATAACATGATGATGATAGGAATACTTATGAATCATATCACTCTGCATAATCATAGCAAAACGCATCTTACATATCGAATCAACTTTACCATGTACATACATATATACATAAATCACGCCCATATCCCCAAAGGGGTAGGCAGAGGTGAACTAGCACCCACGTTTCGCCAATTATGTTAGGTCCCATGTAATAGGTGGCGAGCCTATTGCCATATATCGGGCACAAAAGTCGCAGTACATTGCTATTGCTAGGTGGTATTAGAGGAACGCTGCTGCCCATTCCTCATCATTGATATATCCTTCACTTGACTTGACCATGTGATTATCATAAAAGATCAATGACCAGAAACGTCAACAATCCGTCTTACACGAGACATTGCGGTATATTTCAGACATCACGTAGAGATAAGGCAAGCTTACCTTGTAATGAAAGATGTTGATAACTTCAGATTTTGTGACTAAAGTATATTAAAATACCATTCGTGTTATACACTATAAATAATAAAGCTGGCATGGGGTGACGGCAAAGCAGAATACAATTGTCACCACGCCTACCTCTCTATTTCTAATGTTGGTCCTTCGAGCCGGATAATAGATCTTTTCAAAATACAAATTAATGTGAAATCACAAAACCATGTAATTGTGTAAATGCTGTAAAGCTGTGTGGTGACGGCAGAGCAGAATTACTACCTCTTATAAACGTTCACCAAGTTCCTTGCCCGTTCTTCTCAGAAATTTATCAATTTATATAACCAAAGATTCATCTTAAAACATTAAAACCATAATTAAAAAATCAGTACATACCACATGTATAACGTCACCATTTTCATCAACCTTGTCCTTCTTTTGAACCAACGGTTCTACAAGCAACTGCGAGTTCTCATTTAGCACAACCGCTACTTCTCCGTTTTTATCCAAAAATTCTATCTTAAGCGGGTCTGCGGTAATGACCACTTGATGTCCTTTGGTGTTAGCCAGAATCAGCTTTCCATCTTTCTTGTGTACTTCTTTCAAGTCACTGTAACATAAATTGTATAATACTCATTAAGTTAAAACATTTGTATGCCAAGAATTTCGAGGAGTTGAATTTGATTCTCACAGGTTTGGTATAATGTATCTGAACCTCATTTGACTGTTTTCCGTGTGAAATTGGAATGTTAGAGTTCAAAAAACAAAGAAGAAACCACCCAAGTTGTGTATGTAGAATATTTTCAGCACTGAATATATTTTATTATAATTAACATTTTTGTGTCAGTTTTCTAGTATCCATAGCCCAAGCTTATATTATCCTCTTTGCTTTGTGCTAAATGTAAGATGGTGTAAAAAATATTTATTTATTTCACTCTCCTCCCAAAATCCTAGATACAGGTTTGTTTTGGCAAATTTTCATTAAGTAACTATAGGTTGCACTATACAAAAACTATTACTTACTCATCTCCAATAGGTGTATCTTTCAGTGTCAAGGTGGGAACATAACGAGGATATAGAGGATTCACTTCATCCATCTCAACCCGGAAGGTGTTATCAATAAGCGCAGACACTTTAAGAATATAGCGGTACTGTAAACAACACACAGGTAACCAATTACATTTTTGAAAAATATTGTGTCAATATTTGTCAAAAAGTAATCAATATTTATTTTATACCCAACAAAAATCTCTCCAAGATATACCTATTATGATGATACTTTTTGTTTTCTTTTTATATTGTTGGTTATAAATAAAAAAAATGCAAAGTATAACTATAACAGGATAAAAAAACGTTGTTAATCAAACTCAAAAGATAGTTGATTGTTTTGATTTTCTAAAACGAATTATATATTTTAATAAGCATCTACCTTATTTTTAAATGCAACTTGTCAATAAAGAGTAACTTTAAATTTTTATGCATTTTTTAACTCAATAGAATGGCTTTAATTTAATATGCAACTGTAAACATTTTACTGACACTAGTAATGATCCAAAAAACTACTTTGCTATAAGTTATTATAATTTAAACCAAATACAATTGTTGACAATAACAATAACAGTACAAAATAATGTCAATGGAGGTTATGCCACTAAACAACCTGTCTGGCCAAAATATTACTATATGCAGGTAAATAATATTCGTCGAGAGAAAATTATACAACCGAATTGGCTAACGTCCAATGCTCGAGGACGGTGATGGTTAAATTTATCAATTAAATAGTACACTGTTGGAGTAGTTTTAACTTTACCAGGATCGTTCTCTTTTCAGATTCTACGTCGACAGCATTCACGTCAAGAAACAGTAGACTCCCGAACTTTTGTGCAGTGTCCAAATTCGCTACATACTGGGACTTTTCGGGTTTGAACGCCCGAAGACGTTTGCAAAACCCAGACTGGTCGCATGTTTTAAAATTGTTCCTGTCCACTGCGTAGCTGCCGCCGAGGGCCAGCAAAGTAATCAGCAGAAGCCCTAATCTCTTCATACTGTGAAACAGAATAAACGTAAAGATATTGTGAATTTCTACGATTAAACTTTGCGGACAAAGACCGGTGAAAGAAGTACCTACAGACTTGACAAACTTATCTTGATATTATGCTACTTACCTGGATTTGTAAAAATGTTTTATAGAATTTCTTAAAACAGCACCTCTAATTTAATTACTATGCTTCCATCGCCAATTACTTGATAAATCTTTTTATTTTTTGAAGAAATTCGCCAAATAAACGCACGATCTCTCACTCCCCGTGCGTGCTTGATTATATTATCTATGAATGACGTTGACGTGGAGAAATTTTGTTTGGCAAATCATATGAGTAATCGATTATAGATATATTAATCGAACAAGAGTCGATGTAAGACTCTGATATTTTGCAATAATTGAACACCAAATTTTAATGAACACATAAGATTACTATAAAGATTATTCATCATAAATAAATAAAAGAACAACAATCTCCCTGCCCCTTTCCGAGTAAACGGTACTGTATTCTGTAGCTATCAGCGCGCTTATCGGTTAATCATCGAGCTGTGATTAAGCGCACTCTGAAGCCAAAAAGTACGGCTCAACAAAAATTAACATAACAAAAACTCTCTGTGTTTTTAACACAGAAAAGCGAAAAATAAAATAAAATTTACATAAAGTATTATTATAATGTGTGCTAGGTACCTACCTACCGATCTCTTTGATGTCGTTGCCAAGCCTAATAGGTAATGGTATATACCTATTAGGCTTGGCAACGACATCAAAGAGATCGGTATATATGTATATAGTATATGGTAGGTATTACCTGCGCCCCCGCACGCAATATCATATTCACTGTTCACACTATTCCTCGATTGTGACCGAACGTGGCGCGTCTTAACGGAACGCAAATGGCACTCAAAGAAATCGGTAGGTATATACCTAGCACACATTATGGTATTTAGATTTACAGAAGAATTGTCAAATTGTAAGAACTTTATTTTTCGCTTTTCTGTGTTTTTATATAAAGAGTTTTTGTTATGTTAATTTTGTTTACTTTTTGAGTCGGTTCTTTTTTTTTTAAAAATATTTATTTTTAACTTTTTTGTGGTTGTAAGGCTCATCTATACATGTATATCAAACCCAATCATAAGTTAGCTACTGTAAACCATCACCGAGGAGTTCTCTTAACTGTGCTTGGTCTTCATCATCAGATATGGTAGCAACTTTTCAAGATGTAAAGCTCTCTTCAACACAAATCAATCAAGCCCAAAACAAGGTAACTGCTATATAGTTTACGAATTCCCTCGACTGTCTTTCAGTTCCATGTAGTAGCTTATAATACCTATTAAAAATATTACAATTTTCGAAAGTTCCCCTCGTTTTCTCCAGGATTCCATAATCAGATCCGTGTTCTTCTTATCAAGGTACCACTGTCGGAGATTTAACTTCCCAACAAAAAAAAAAGAATGATAGAATACAATAGAATAGAATTTTATTTTATTATCAAGCACACAAACGACGCGCAACACAACATTAAAAAAAAAAGAAAAAATTAAACACATAAAATATAGCAACATTAAAAACAATTCTGACTATCTAACAATAAACTAGAAAAAGGCTCTGTGATCGCACGTCGTTGTAGGCCATTAAACGTAGTGTATAATATACTCTTTGTAGGCCATGATCAAAATCGGTCAATAAACGATGGAGTTCTGTAGGCAAAAACATAAAAAAAAAACATACGGGTACGAATTGAATAACCTCCTCGGTTTTTTCGTCCGTTAAAAGGGAACTTCCACGAAAATAAGTACTAAACGTTTTGATTTAGGTTTTACAGCCGACGACATCAACCTCTTTTGGTATGTTGTTGCTGGGGTGGACATTTGCAATCTATCATTCGGGTTTCCAAAGGTAGGTAATTAGTGTGTAGTGGCTACGTAAACAAAGTGTCGATTAACCGAGAAATGGTTGATCAGCAAAAAGTACGACAGCTCACGATAACAATGGAGCCAAACCAACTGTAGACCTAATGACTGTTGTGATAAAGCAGAACGAGATTAGCAAGTCGATTACAAAAGATTACAAAGTTTCTGGAGGAACTCAGAATATATACAAGATCCGACGAAGTACAGTAGGACCGCGGTCCCCGAGTGCACACCTGGCTCGGAGGAAGATCTTCCCTTTTCGCTGAGTATGCGGCGATATTATCGCATACCCACATTGGTGACCACCGACATTGGACAGCAGCAGCCTTCGGAATTTAAAGGTATCTATCACCCCAGACATGAAGAGGTAAACGCCATCAAGGTCCACGATCAGCAGTAAAAGCGACTTGGTCCTGCGGCAGCTAGCGGATGGACGGCACACACTGACAGCCCACGGTCAGAGACGAAAATTGTGGTCACACTCCGGCATGTGGCAGTTCTGCATATGGTACCTACGACGAATTTCAAATAAGGGGGGTATGATGTAGCGGCTACGTCAGAGCGCTACGTAAACAAAGTGTCGAGTAACCGAGAAATGGTTGATCAGCAAAAAATACGACAGCTCACGATAACAATTGAGCCAAACCAATTGTAGACCTAATGACTGTTGTGATAAGGCAGAACGAATCACGATTACAAAGTTTCTGGAGGAACTCAGAATACATTCAAGATCCGACGAAGTACAGTCGTACCGCGGTCCCCGAGTGCACACCTGGCTCGGAGGAAGATCTTCCCTTTTTCGCTGAGTATGCGGCGACATTACCGCATACCCTCACAAGTGATACACCCTGTGATCTCCGTTAGTCTACTTTTACGACGCTGTGTTTAGTTGAAGCCGGCACTGTATCTTATTTATTCGCTTTCAAGCCAGCATTGAAGGCAATTTATAAATCAGAGTTATGGCATTCACAAAAATAGCCTTAGGTAATCAATAATCTACCACCAACTACATTGGAAATTTAGCTTAGCTTTTAGTTTTGGTTTTTTGTCTTTTAGTTATTCTTTTATTTCATTTAGTTTCAATTAGAACATTTTATTAAGGATATTATCAATTGAACTTTTTTAATTATCTATAATCTTTACATCACTACTTGTGACATGTAGTAAAATGTCACTGTCATTGTCATGTCATTTGTTTGTTTACTCCTCCGAGATTGTGTTCCTTTTACGAAATTAAAGTCTTTTTCGTTGTCGTTACAAAAAATAGTATTCAATTGTATTGGTGCGCAAAAAAATTTTCAGTGTTAAACGAAAATGTAAAAAATTATGAAACTGGAACATTATAAAATGCGCAGACTACCGGTAGATCGTGTAATAATTTGTAATTTAATTCAAATTGGTCGAGAATTTCTGTTGCAGGGACGATTTTACTCGTTGAGCAAAATGACTTCCCAGCCCAATTGGAATATTGAGAAGAATAAAATTTTGAACTTACCCTTGGACGAGAAGAGGAAGCTATATTTCAAAAACGATTACATTGATCTCAATAGGGTAGACCCGTGGTGTAAATATGTTATTAAACACAAAGACATAGCGGGCCTGAAGCACAGCCTGGATGACATCAATGAATTCCATAAAACTAATTTGAATTCCAGTATGAACAAACAGCTGTCTGAAAAGGTGTCCATTTTCCAAGGGGACATTACTAAATTAGAGGTAAGCAAAGTGTATAATCGTTACCCTCCTCATGCTAATAATATCATAACAAATTATCCTTACCCTTGGATATTTTAAAGTTGTAATTCTTTAGAACTTTACAGTTCTTTCCATACCTGTTGTTGACTGGCCATAATTTGTTAGAGAAGCTGTTTATAAAATCAATATTTTTTTTAATGATGAGAACTGTTAATAGACTAGACCAAATATAAAAACAAATATAAAAGTTATGATTTAAATAAATTTGATTTATTAATAATTTAGGTTGTGGTTGAGCTTTGCTTTACTTTGAGCTTAGAGGACTGATCTTGAACAACATTTGAAAGTAGCTTCACATTTTAGTCCTTTATAGTTTTACGCATGCAAACTGAAATAATGTTGAAATTTTATATAAAATTTTAGCAAGATATGACTTTTGCTAGCCTAGTCATGAATACATCACAATGCCGCCTATGTTAAGCACTAAATATGTGACAGGATACATCTTTCAATGTGTAATTGTGTAATATTTAAAAGAAATTGACAAAAGGGTATAGAAAAAAATTTTGCAGGAAATTGTTCATTTACTTTACTTTGTGCTGTTGCAAATATTTGTTTTCAATGACATGATCACCAATGGAAGTTTCATTCTTCTGCAAATGCGTTCATTGTCTGATACAAGTTTGTCTTGGGTGGCCGAGCGGTCAGGCACCTGCCCGGATATCACCGGACGCGGGTTCGATTCCCACCTCAAGATCATAATTTTTCGAAATTCTTTTTCTAACCCCAAAATCTTTGATACAAGTTTATCTTCCATTCCAGATTGATGCGATAGTTAATGCAGCAAACTCCAAACTGATTGCCGGTGGAGGGGTAGATGGTGCTATCCACAGAGCTGCTGGTCCGTTGCTTCAGGTTAGTTGTAATGCCTTCAAAAAGAGTTTGGCACGGAATATTATTGAAGATATTATTTGTTGTGAAAAATGTTATTTGCGAATTATGAAACTTTGCTAGTTTTTCCGGAGTGCTATGCGCCAAAATGGGCCATATGTTGTAGTAAGGGAGGGGAAGATGTAATTTCCAAATTTTTTTTTATTTATTAAAATTGTATGTATAGTCAGTTTTGTTCCCATGATAAAAAAACATTTGCCTTGCCTTTGCGACAATGATGTAACTGATATCACTCATCACTCGTTATCATCATACCAGGCTACCAGCCCGTAATGCTACCAGCCACCATACCATTGTTGTGTCCTACTGAAGTTATATCATCTCGAGATAAGTTACAATAGCTCCATAATTTCAGGAGGAGTGTTACTCCCTTAATGGCTGTCAAACTGGCGATGCGAAGTTGACAGGCGGATATAACCTTCCAGCTAAATGTAAGTAATTACTGTTACTCATACACGCACAATGGCCCTATCAGGAGGTTAAGTGTGGAAGAGGCCCAGCTAAACTAGCTACTGTTACTCATCTTGCTGCACTGTTCCCAGTTTATGTTGGACAGGCTGTGGAGGGAAGGTGTGATGTATGCATGTATACATTGTACAGTTGCGGTCAGAAAACGTTGACCACCTTAAGGATTACAATAAATTGCATGCACACATTTCGACGGCCGCCTTGGTCGAATGCTTAGATTGCTGGATATTGGCCAAGAGGTCCCGGGTTCGAATCCTGGTAGGGGCAAACTTTGTGATGACCACAAATGTTTGTTTCCGAGTCATGGTTGTGTATATGTTTATGTAGTATATTTTCAACATTTATATACATAATTATATTGAAAATATGCCCGTCAATCATCATCATAGGGCCATCATTTTAGCTATATGCCATTTCAACAAATAAAAAAAATAGTTTCATCATCAAAAAGTGATTAATGATACCCTTTGTTATTCGTAATGCGTACATACAAACATACATAAATCACGCCTATATCCTCGAAGGGGTAGGCAGAGGTGAACTAGCACCCACGTTTCGCCAACTATGTCAGGTCCCATGTAATAGGTAGCGAGCGTAATGCCATTTATCAGGCACAAAAGTCGCAGTACATAGCTAGGTGGTATAAGAAGAACGCTGCTGCCCATTCCTTATCACTGATTTATCCTAAGTCGCCTTGTACGACACCCACGGGAGAGATTTGGGGTGGTAGCAATTGTATTCTACTCTTCCGTCACCACACGGCATATTGCTTAATAACTTTTAAAAGGTTATAAATAAGTAACTTGATAAAGCATTTGAGACTTTAGTGAAAATAGTGTAGAATCTAATTTCAAAACCGGTAAACAGTTTCTGATTAGCGACCGTATATATGTTTTCAGACGTGATCCACACGGTGGGCCCTCAGAACGGCTCGGAAAGCGCCCTGGAGTCCTGCTATGAGAAGAGCCTCTCTTACCACAAGGGCTATAGCATTAACACCATAGCGTTTCCGTGCATAGCCACTGGTATCTACGGTTTCCCCAACCGGCTAGCAGCTCACGTCGCCTTGAGGACTGTCAGAGAGTTCTTAGAAGCCAACGAGCAGATGGAACGGGTGATAATGTGTACCTTCATGCCCATAGACGTGGCAATCTACAAGACCCTCATGCAGATGTACTTTCCGGTGCACGATTGGAACTACAACGATGGCGCGTCCGTTTCTGAGTAAAATCTCTCGTGAGCAGGCCTTAGAATAGTGTGTTATTCTTTTGATTACGATCTATCTATATCTAATGTCCACATGAGGAAATAAACGGAACAGAGTAGAGGCTGTGCGAGCGTACACCGGTTTTTTCCAGTCTCGCCTAGTAGCGGCCAGTTGGCAAGCTTATTCTCTGTTCCGTTTATTTGGTCATGGGCTAATATAATACCTGTGACCGAGCGCGAACTTTTCGAACAGTCGATTATTCGTAAAACCAAAATAAAATAAATTTCAAATTTTTATAAAATAATTAAAAATATTTCTTAGTAATTAATTATATTTAATATGTATTAATTTATTTGATTTTAATTTTAACATTATATAAATGTTAGAAAAATTAGTACAAAGATTTTAATGGTTAGAAAAAGAATTTCGAAAAATTATGATCATGATATGATATGATATTCCCGCCTCAAGATCATAATTTTTCGAAATTCTTTTTCTAACCATTAAAATCTTTATGTATTAATTTTTTTTATAAAAATCTACCTTCATAGCCGCTTAAAATACTAAATATTTCTTAATAATAATACATATTGAATTCACTGGCCCTCAATTTATAATACAAAAATAATAAATATGACCATGTGTCTTTAAAAAGCACTTTACCCGAAAACTCAGGTTAAAGAGTCCAAGTGACTCTTATATATTCTTATATATTCGACAACCTCGAATACAAGTGACTCTTTAACCTGAGTTTGGCAGTAATCATACAAACGACCGTCTGATTGCCACACTACAAAAAGTTGAAGTTCTAGTTCAACTCTCTTAGTTAAAATTCATACATTGAGTGCTTTCTCGATACGGCTTTTCGAAAAGTTCGTGCTAGAGGCACTGTTGCCTTTTTTCTACATGCTCACATTATATACTGTATCTATACTGTCCCTAAGACTAGTTTAAAAGGCGATACATCGTTTTTCCCGGAGATCACCTTTGTTTAGATAACGTTTTTCGGCTTTTGAGGACAGGTGAATCCGTTTATTTCAATCGACATTTTCATTGAATGAATTACCTATCGGTTAAAATGTATAGGATATATACTTGACTTTTGGATGTATACTTGACTTTTTTTATATATTAAAGGTGTCAATGGGTTTGTCGAATCGCCCAGGCCTAAATTAAACTGATGCGACAAACCCATTTTCATCGGTCATTTAATAACCAATCAGACCCCCGAATACAGAACCACTACCCAAATTTTGAGCAGTGCTTATAAAGTTAAATTAAACAAATTTAATTAAACAGCTGTCAGAATTTGCATGGAAATACGTCAATTTTGACAATATTTAGCCTTTCTGTATTCGGGGGAGAGTCTACTTTAACGGCCACGGTGGTCAGAGGCAACAAAACCCGGCATTGTTTCAAGTCCCGGTAGGGGCGGGTGTACCTTATTTGTTCACGCGTCATGGGTGTTTCTGTATTTACTCATAATCCAATCCATCTTGCCCGGCTAGCATGACCACCGAAACACGATATGATAAAGCCATTTATCGCTTTGAACTGTCAGAAATCCAACCCCACAATACTTAATTTTTCGAAATTTTTCTGCCTTATTTGTTTTTAATATTTATGGTCATATCGATGGGTGTTAAATGTTATTCATGATGAGAAGGTTTTGGCACTACGATATTATTATATCACTTTGTCTCGACTGACTTTACATTCTAGAACATTTTGTAGACTTATGTGCTTTAGAACACAACCTAATATAATTGGGTGCATCGCTTCGTTCGACAATTACAACTATTTGAATGCGTTACAAGTTAGAAACACTCGTATGTCAACAGCACATCAGACCGAAAAAAAACGGGTCTTTCGTCAATCGATTGTCAACTTTAACTTGTTTTTAGTAAAGCATAAAGTCGCGTGGGTAAATTTGATATTTTGTGATAGCCTGTTGCCGTATTTGTAGCCTAACGTGCTGTTGACTGTACATAAAAGTAGTACAGTCGGCATCATAAGTGGTTCAACACTTTAGTGCCTTGTCACAATAACAATAACTAATAAGAACTTCGATGGCAACTATTATGTACAGATCATGCGCTGTCGGTAGTATGACAGAGGACTGAAGTGTTAATTAACTTATGATGCTGACTGTACCTACAATCGGATAGTCATCTTCTTCCTGTCGTTTCCTCTTGCATTAATATCAGGTCAGACGTCATCAAGCCAGTGATAAAAAATGTATAAAAAGAAACTAACTGCCGCACTCAGAGACGTCAATTGACTTTAATCAGTATTTAATGTCAAAAATTTTCATTCAAATCAAGACCATAGACCCGGCAAGAATAGCGACTAGTTTTGAATTGTAATTTTTTGACGTTAAGTAGTACTCATTAACGTTATTTGACGTCTCTGAGTGCGGCAGTGAAAGGACTATGTAGACTATTCGATTTTAATTTTAACATTATATAAATGTTAGAAAAATTAGTACAAAGATTTTGGTGGTAAGAAAAAGAATTTCGGCAAGTTAATTAGTGTCTTGGGTGGCCGAGCGGTCAGGCACCTGCCCGGATAGCAGCGGACGCGGGTTCGATTCCCGCCTCGAGATCATAATTTTTCGAAATTCTTTTTCTTACCACCAAAATCTTTGTACTAATTTTTCTAACATTTATATAGTGTTAAAATTAAAATCGAATAGTTTATAAAGCAAACCCAAGCTTAACCGATCGCACGGTATTTGTAAAAATATCTGCTTTGGAATGTTTGAAATTTATTTCTACATTGCGAGGGTACCCGTTGGCACACAACGTGAAGTGTAAAGGTTAGATGAATTTCGGCAAGTTAATTAGTGTCTTGGGTGGCCGAGCGGTCAGGCACCTGCCCGGATAGCAGCGGACGCGGGTTCGATTCCCGCCTCAAGATCATAATTTTTCGAAATTCTTTTTCTTACCACCAAAATCTTAGGACTATGTAGAAATACCAATAAACGGGGAAAGTGATTGAGATGACAACATTCCAATCCATACTGCTCAAGGTTTTAGCTTAGCTGAGTTTTATTAAGGTTTAATTACTTATTAGGTGTTAACGATTGAATAGGGGGGGGGGGGGGTGTATTTTTTCTTTAATTTGTGGCAAGGTTTCATCGGAGAACTTTATATCGATTCTGCCTAACTTGAGCCTATTAGATACCTAATAAAACACGTAATTAATAGCAAAGAGGAAGCGCAACATATGACACCCAATTTAAGGTAAATCAATCTTATTTAGGTATTAGGTACAAATTAAACAAACTCAATAATACATACATACATCACGCCTATATTCCCGAAGGGGTAGGCAGAGGTGAATGAACACCCACTTTTCGCCAATTATGTTAGGTCCCATGTAATAGGTGGCGAGCCTATTGCCATATATCGGGCACATAAATCGCAGCACAAATTTATATTGCTAGGTGGTATCAGAGAAATGCTGCTGCCCATTACTCATTGCTGTCTTTATCCTTAGTCGCCTTGTACGACACCCACGGGAGAGATGGGGGTAATAGCTTCAAGAGAAATGGTTTTGAGATGAATCTAAGAAGCGGAGGTTTTTGTATACAGGGTTCTATAACTTAAATTGTAATAAAATTGAAATTTTGCAATTATTTTTTGCTACTAGAAAAACTAAACAATTTTTAATTTTTTAAATTGTTTACTCGGTCATAGTTTTTTAAAATGTTTTTTACAATTTTCGTGTCGTAGGTTTCGAGCATAGTTGTAATTTTTGATCGGGGTTGTGGTGTTATGTAGCGGTTTTATAGTATGTTAAATATTATACTCTATGATAAAATATTGATGTGATATTGCACGATTTTCTGTGTTTCTAATAATTGTTGTGTGCACTATGGAACTGTTGTGAAATTATATGGATTATTGATAAAATTGTGTTATATCTTTTTTTCCCGCCTTCTTTTGTTTGCAGTCGCCATTACCGGCCTTTTAATGTACCCACTGCTGAGACACACAGGTCACCCCTGTGGATGATAGAATATAGGGAGAACGGGCCATAACCCACCAGCCTAGACCAGCCTAGTGCGGATTGGTGGGTGCGACTGCACATGCAGCCGGGACCAACGACTTAACGTTCCTTCTTCCGAAGCACGGAAGAATTCGAGATGATAAATTTTTGGTCACCCATCCTATGACTGGCCTTAGCAAATATTGCTTAGTTTCAGCAAACACAGGTGCAGCGCGATAAGCCACTACGCTATCGAACTCCTGGGGAGCTGACGATCACTAAGACTAGTATTCTGTTTAATTTAATTTTTACTTTAAAATACCACGGTTTTGGGGAGCAATTAATAGCATCATCAGTTTGACAGAATTTTTGAATTATTATTAGATATTGAAGTTATTGTTGTGTAGGATACAAAAATAAATTTGGTATAAATAAGCGTTATTATTAATGTTATTGCCGAAATACACAATGAAATCATGGCCATACGGGCTAGATCCCATTGCCGTCTAATTTGGAGGAGATATTAAAACGAAAATAAAAAATAATAGGTACGTCAAAACAAAATACTACAAAAACAATCAAAATAACAAAAATGTATAAAAATTCAAGAAAGATATTATATTTACATAATTGTGCAGTAAAAATTAACATAAGTAGTAGACTTTTCAACAGTTCCACACGAACAGTGCTCATTGAAGATTTGCCGGCGCTTGCTTATAAACCAGATATTGTCGAAAAAAGCAAATATGAGAAATGGGAACAGAGTGGAAAGTTCAAAGCTGATATTTCGAGTGATAAACCACCTTTCAGTGTCGTACTACCTCCACCGAATGTCACAGGAAACTTACATTTAGGTAAGTATTTTTCAGTTATTAGTTGCAAAACTTTAGAGGTTATATTAGTACATAAAAACAAGATTAAACGCTCAGATTTCCAATAACCGCCCACGATTTACAAGTTTTGATGCTTAAGGTAGGATAGAATATTTTTTTTTTGTATATTGGTAGAGTTTTACGTATCGGAAATGTCTAGTTTTTCAATTAAAACTACTATTTAAAGTTTTTTCTATGATTTTCCTAGCCTCTGACCTCGCTTTCTACCCCATTCTCATTTAAAATGTACTTTATTGACAGGACAAGAATCATTATTTTGCCGTTATTAACTAGTATGAAAGATAAAAGAATATTGTTTTGTACCTACATTAGAAGAAGCTGTTAAAACTTATAGTTGAACCTACTTTTAATGAATGTGGATACTATTGTGAAATATTATGCATAAAAAAATTTGTTTATGGTATTGTTATTATCATCGCCAGAAGATTGTGTAGTGCAAGTGTTGGACTCCAGTGAGCCTCTTGTGACGAATTCCTCTTCTGAGTGTGTACAAGACATGTTGAACTCCGGTGAGCTGCTTGTGACAAATTCCTTCTAGGGAACAACCTTCTGGTTTTAGTGGAAGACCCCAGAAATTGTATGCAGAGCAAGTAAAATTACATTGGAATCTGTTTAGAATATTCTCTACTCTTGGTAAGTCCTCTTTCTTAGTTTAAATTTAGTCTAGTAATTTCAACTGTAAGGCCACATTTAGATATTTGCACCCCAGAATTAATGTAGCACTAGTTACACATTCATTCTGGGTTCACTAAATGGGTTAATATAATAACCTCACATAAGAAAATATGGCACCCTCAAGCCATTTCACTCAATAGGTTAAGTTAGGATAGAACGGTAACCTTGCAAAAGAAACTAGAAAGGGCTAAATAAAAGTAAATAATAACAAGTATTTTCATATTGTTGCAGGCAAATATGAACAGCGCATGAACTTTGCAGAGGAGTGTGGACTCATTTGGTAAAGAAAATTATGAAGAAACTTCACAGAGTGGTTAGTGAAGTGCTTGTGGAGAATAAATTAAAAAATAAAACACAGATACTTAGACGAATTTGAAGAACTCAATAATGTATGTTTTATGTGTATAAAATAAATTAAATGTTTTTAAAAATATTTTGTCTTATTTCACGAACCTTTCTCACTTAATAATTCTAGTAATCAAACTAAAAACCTTTAGCTTTTCTCTATTTGCGTAGTAAAATAAATAAAGATAAAAGTAAACAATTATTTAGATTGATTTAGATATTCAATCAATATTTCATATATTTTGAGGTTATATTATTATATTTTAAATATAACATAACATAATATAATATTTAAACAAAAATCACAATAATTACTCTTAATTACAGGTCATGCTTTAGCTTGTACTATCCAAGATGTTATAGTTAGAAGGAAGAGATATTTAGGATTTAATGTCCTCTGGTTGCCAGGAATCGACCATGCCGGAATAGCCACACAGGTGATTAATATATCCATAATTTTTCCTTTTAGGGTTCTTTAAATAATGTAAATAGTAAAAAGTCATAAACTAATCTCTCATTGTTTATTCACATCTTTCATTGAGTATAAAATTGAGGATTGTATGTTAAAAAATAAAATTCACAGATACTATTTCTACTGTATTGCACTATTACAGGGTGTTGTGGAAAAACACTTACAAAGTACAAAGGGAATTGGCCGTACTGACATGGGCAGAGAAAAATTTATAGACGAAATATGGAAATGGAAAGAAAAACACGGTGATAAAATTTGTGAACAGCTCAAGATACTGGGTTGTTCGCTGGATTGGTCTCGTCAAATGTTCACGATGGATCAGAGACACACACATGCAGTCAATACTGCTTTTATTCAGTTATTCCAGAACAGTTTAATATACCGAAAGAAGGCTTTGGTGAATTGGTGCAATAAGCTAAAATCGACTGTGTCTGATATTGAAGTTGAAAATATTACTATCAAAGGAACTACAGATAGGGTGGTACATGGCTATGATAGACCTATACGGTTTGGTCAGCTGTTTAGCTTCGCCTATAAAGTATATGATAGCGATGAAGAGATTGTTGTTTCTACAACTATGCTCGAAACTATGCTTGGTGATACAGCTGTAGCTGTCCATCCCAACGATAAAAGGTAGGTGATGTCAATTCAGTGATTTATTTGCAAATAGTATATTTATCAGCATAATTATCTGCAATTAGATGTACCGTATACGAACCTATATAAGTATTTAACCACACTCCATTGATGACTAGTATGTTGGGAAATAGTACTTTTCTGCTAACTATACATTCGTACACAAAACAAAGTTTTAATGTAGTATTAGAAAAATAAAGAAAAATGGTACACTTACCAATAACATAATATACAGCCTGTGTTGTGCAGAGGGCTGAAAATTATTTGTATATTAACATATAAAAAAACCTCCATCCACTCATGATTGATCCCTCTGTATGAAAATTTTGCATGGTATTGATTATTATCAAGGTCACCAATGAGAAAGCTGTACAATGTCTACAGTTACAATTTTTCTCTCTCTTATAGGTATAGTCATCTTGTAGGGAAGAGGGTTATTCATCCTTTCAGAGAAACCACAATACCAATAATAGCAGATGAATTTGTGGACATGAAATTCGGTACTGGAGCTGTCAAAATAACTCCAGCACATAGCAAAGTAGACTATCAGGTAGCAAAACACCACCACCTACCTCTTATACAAGTAATCGGTGAAAATGGGCTAATGCAGAAAACACTTAAACACAACGACATGAAGAAGTATGATTGCAAAGAAGCCTTGGTCCAAACCTTAGAAAGTTTAGGTCTGCTTAGGAGCATTAATTCACACGAAATGACTTTACCAGTGTGCGGTAGAACCGGGGATGTGATAGAGTATTTGCCGAAAGAACAGTGGTTTCTGTCTTGTACCAAAATGAATGAAAGAGCATTGGAGCTTGTTGAAAGTGGTAAGATAAGAATCCAACCTGAAAAGTTTATTAAACATTGGCAACATTGGACCAGTGACGATAGGGACTGGTGTATATCTAGGCAACTGTGGTGGGGTCACCAAATTCCGGCATACAAATGTAGCGTTGACAAAGATACGGTCTGGGTAGCGGCAAATGACGAAAACAATGCAAAGCTCCAGGCCTCCAAGTATCTTAGAACGCTACCAGAACAAGTCAGAGTTGAGAGAGACACTGACGTTTTAGACACCTGGTTTTCTTCTGGGGTGTATCCGTTCGCTGCTTTAGGTTGGCCCGATCACTGCCACAAAGAGGAATATAAAGAATTCTATCCTTTAGACCTTCTTGCAACAGGTCACGATATTCTTGGCTTCTGGGTTCACAGAATGGTCATTCTTGGAACAGAACTAACGGGAAAAATTCCGTTCCATAAAGTCTTGCTACATGGAATCATCTGCGACAGCAAAGGCAAGAAAATGTCCAAGAGCAGAGGCAATGTAATCGATCCATTGGACGTCATCGATGGCATTTCAATGGACAAACTCAATGAAAAGACTGAGCAGATGCACAAAAACGGAGTATTGAGCAAAGAGGAGAAACAGAAGGCTCTCTCTTTCCACAAGGCTAACTTCGGCCGCACGAACGGTATACCTCAGTGCGGAGTTGACGCCTTAAGATTCACTCTTCTGTCGCACGACATAAAGTCGCATTTCGTTAACTTCGATATCGACATGTGCCACTCTAATAAACTCTTCTGCAACAAGATTTGGCAAAGCGTGAAATACACTAACTTATCATTTGCCAAGTTGAAGGCAATCGAGGGCAGTGTAACACAGAAAGATTTGACCAGTTTCGATAGATGGATCCTTAGTCGGTTGGCAACAATGGTCGAAATAGTTAATGCTGCTATGGACTCCTACAACTTCCATTTGGCCACCAAAGCCTTGAGGGCTTTGATTTATAACGAATTCTGCGATGTTTACTTAGAAGCGACAAAACCGGGCTTCGAAAGTCAAAATGCAATCACTGGGTATGCGCACGCCCACACACTTTCCGCCGTCTTACATACCTCTCTACGAAGTCTCTCTCCTTTTATGATTTATCTCACAGAGGAATTGATACCAAAGATCCCTTCATTTGAAAACAACATCATAATTAATTTTAATGATAGAACACAATCTTATACTGATCTACCTAGAACAGAAGATTTTGAAATGTGGAAAAACAACGAACTAGAAGTTCAAATTGGGAAAATTTTGAGTGTGATTAATCTAGTCAGAGAATTGAAAGGTCTCTATGGAATTTCAAATAAATTTAGGCCATCTCTTCAAGTTACTACTACAGACGATAAGTTGATATCAGACTTGAAGCATAACGAAATTGTCATTTTGAATCTAACTCGGTGTGGAGTGTTAATATTTGAGGATTCCCTCAAAAACTGTGTAACTGGTCTCTTAGATAAGAATACAAGAGTAAGTATAGAAGTCTTGGATAACAAAACGATATTTGAAGCTAAAAATAAGTTACTGAAAAGAATTAGCAAGTTAGAACAATCTATATCGCATTTAGAAACTAAAATTACTTCTGATCACTACCTGACTTCTAAACCGGACTGGACTAAGCAATTAGACAATGAACAGTTGTTAACTAAAAGGAATGAATTGCAACAATTACAAAGACTGATATTATAAGTGAACAAGATAAATATAATGTGAGTAGTAAGTTTCTATTTTTTTGCATTTTTTGTCACCTACCCCACACTAAATATACACTAGCATTCATGGGTTGACTGGAAGAGGTCTCTTTTAGAGATAAGTCCGCCCTTGCAAACTATGTATTTTAATATTATATGCATTTGATGTAATTTTATTGCAATAAAGAGTATTAGTAAGTCATAAATACTACATTTTACATTTTATGTTTAGTAAAGCAAATAAAACTGTTCTTGTTAAATCAATAAAATTTATTATACGTAGATCAATAAAACTTTAATTTACAACAAACACTTATAAAATATCCTCCTAAATTATTATAACAGTGGCTCCCTCAAACGAAACATTACCCAAATATGTATAACATTTTAACATCACCTACATTCTAACAACAATAATCAAACTTTAATAGCTATATTTTTTTAGAAAACAACCATCTAAGTAACTTCATACATTCAAAATTAATCCTTTTATTTCATGATTTTAAAATAAAATCTAACCTTTTTCCGGAAAAGTGTCATACTAGCTAGCAGATTATGCAGGTGGCATACATTTCATCGTATTTTGTATCAGTAAAGTAATTATGTATGATTACATATTTTAATCACTATTAAATGGGGTTTTCGTAAGCCCGGGGAAGTAGTGTCATACTATGAGATGACCGAGTCATGGTTGTGTATATGGTTATGTAGTATATTTTCGATATTTATATACATAACCATAATTTCTCAATCAAGTTAAGGTTGACAATCGACACTCGCTATTTGTCAGTTTTGTACAGTCTGACTTGCTGTGGACTAAAATAAATATAATAAAAACTACACTAAAACATTCAATATTATAATAATGTAGATTTTATAATACATATTCTGTTTTAAACTCTAATACCTATATAATATAGATTTGGCATAACAAATAAAATAGTTCTTCTAATAATTTATTTAAGAGTGTCTTAGCTTTAGTTCATCAACAAAACAGTATAGTATAAATAAATGTATAGTATAAATTTAAAATGACGCGTTTACTTGCGTTAATTTGGTTTTAAATTTGGGAACATTGTCATGTTTTTAAAATATAAAGATTATATGGAACGTAAAAGGCCTAACCCATAAATCCTAATCATCTTTTCTATTCGCTTCACTCCTATTAATTCACTCACCCATCTCAGCTGCATCCAATCGCCTTGTAAAAATTTCGAACTATCTATGTTCCCAGAAATCCTCGAGGATTTACAGGAATATTATCTATAAATATAAATTTATACTAATAGCTTCTTAGGATTCAAGAAAATCATCGTGGTTTTATTTTCATAAAAATCTTTCTTAAAAATTTTCAATATTTTGACAGGCGGCGAGCAACACCATGGCCCCGTTTGCCGTCAGCGTTTTAAATCTTAAGCTACGATTTGGACTTTTTCAATACCTTTAGTTTCACTGTTTTGCCTAAAATTTTCTTCTTTCTTGATTGTGCGCAGAGGTACTTACGGAGGAGCGTGTTGTTTATATCTGCGTCTGTAAATGTATATTACAAATTAATTAATATTTCATATACACACACACCTATCATCTAGCCCAAAGTAGCTTGAGCACTGAGGCTTGTGTTTATGGATACTAGGTGAGGGATAAAATTTAAAATTATAAGAGATAGAATTTATAGAAATATAATATGACCGAGACCTCTTGGCCAATAGCCATATTAAATGAATAATAAATCTATACTAATATTATAAAGCTGAAGAGTTTGTTAGTTGGTATGGTTAAACGCGCTAATCTCAGGAACTACTGACTCAATTGAAAAATTATTTTTGTGTTGGATAGTTCATTTATCGAGGAAGGCTATAGGCTATATAATAACCGACATTAACACGCGAAGCCGCGGCCGTCCACTAGTCATATATTTTCAGACCAAGGAACCACCTATAGTATCTAATCCGGCGAACATTGTTTTGCCCTTATCAAAACATTATCATAACATAACATACATAACTTAACAAAAAATTGTGTACGACCTATTAAAGACCTACCGAATAAATACAAAAATTTCATTAAAATCGGGCAAGCCGTTTCGGAAGAGCTCTATATCAAACACTGAGACACGAGATTGGCTTGGATTGATTGAAGCATTGGCTTGTTTCTCTGAACAAACATAGCCTTACCTTTACGCCCTCGCTTACGCCTTTGTATCTCAGTAAAAGCTAGAAATAAAACTCAGAATATTTGCTGAAACAACATTTTTATTTTTGTTTCTTCACAATTTATTTATTTTGTCTTCTAATTGTCTATACTTGCTAACGCCGACGCTATCCTGCAAATAAAGGACAATTTTTAATAACTTTATATATTTATAGTAATTATTATTTATTATGTATACTAGGTATTTTAGTTATGTATACTAATAATTAAATAATCGTTCATAAATTGGATTATAATTTATATAGAAACAATAACATACATACATACATAAATCACGCCAAGTGGCGAACCGATTGTCATTTATCAGGCACAAAAATCAGTATTTTGCTAGGTGGTATGAGAGGAATGCTGCTGCCCATTACTTATTGCTGTGTTTACCCTTAGTCGCCTTGTACGACACCCACGGGAGAGGTGGGGTGGTGACAATTGCATTCTGCTCTGCCGTCACCACACGGCGATAGGCAAGGATTAGACAGTAAATAAATATCGCGATATTTATTGACGTGTAAACGGAATTTGCAACTTTATTGACGATATTGACAAAAAATCTGGATTTTTTGGATATGCTTTAAGATTCAATATTTACTGACACCGGTATCACGATATTGGATGGCGATATTTATTGACTTTCTAATCCTTGGCATACAATAACAATAGGTGCTAATTAATTTAACGGTAACTGAAATGACAAGAATTCATTGAAATGTTGTTTAACCCTAATGGATCTATTTAATCTAGGTACTAACCTTGTTAATACTTCAACTTTTTGTTTCTTATAACCTTTTTCTAGGTCCAGTCTTGCACGTTTCACAAAAATCAATTGCTTCTCCAATGATGCTGAAAAAAACAGAACTGTTAATTACATTAAGCTACTAACTGCTGCACTCAGAGACGTCAATTAACTTTAATGAGTACTTAATGTCAAAAAAATTCATTCAGATCTACCAGATGAAATCGAAATGAACTGACAAATTTTTATGGGGGGTTCTAGTGCTCTCAAACATTATATTTGTGAGGATTAAAAACATATAAGACAATAGAAGTCGACAAAAAAAAGCATCAATATTTAATTACATATAAAATTTATATAAGAAAAATATTAAATTAAATACGATACACGCTTTTCTTTACAAACGTACAGTTTTAAGAACTCTGCGCGCACGGCGCGCCGGCGCGGTTGCGGCGTCACCGCACAAGGACTCTTTTAGAGAGACCGCTTCGAAACAATTCACAGAAATATCAACTTTAAAGATTACGTAATAAACAAAGATTTTGGGGTTAGAAAAAGAATTTCGAAAAATTATGATCTTGAGGCGGGAATCGAACCCGCGTCCGCTGCTATCCGGGCAGGTGCCTGACCGCTCGGCCACCCAAGACACTAATTAACTTGCCGAAATTCTTCTAACCTTTACACTTCACGTTGTAAGCCCAAAATCTTTGTACTAATTTTTCTAACATTTATGTAATGTTAAAATTAAAATCGAATAGATTACGTAATAAAGTTCCCGTGCGCCGCCGCCGCATACTGGTCGAGCCTGCCGCGCTCCCCCGCGCGCGTCCCGTCCTGCCGACCAATAGCAAAAAAGTAATATTCCTATTCATTTTCGATCTCTCGTCAGTCAGTCATCAATCAGCTGCCGCACGACCTTGAGTTACCTGTGACCTGTGCCATTGCGAAATTTGCTAATAATCGTTTAACTTAATATCGTCAGTTTGTGTGACTGGAAAATGGTTTATTCAAACCGACAAACGCTTGTTAACTGCATATCTAACGTAAGATTTACGAAATTTGCCAAAACAAAGCAGAAGTCCCCTTGTCTTGAAACTTTGCTCACGATTTTGTATGTGTGTATGATTCAGTTGAATGTAATGAATGAAAAATAGTAACATACTTTATCTATATTAGTAATTTAACTATAAACAAATAGTAGTCATGTTCTAATTCGAGAAAATAAGGAAATAGTGCGAAACTGTCTGTTGAAATGTCGGGTCCCGTCACAAAATATCACTGCAACAGACGAGAAGATATGGTGATTGTGTATCAATGGTGTAATGTGTAATGATATGGAATGTGGCCACTTTGAACATTTATTAAAATACACCTAACTTCAGGCATAGGTAAGTAAGAATCTTGTATCGCTAAATTTTGCATTATGTAAATTAACTTGTCATTAAACTGTGTTAACTTGTTTTTGAATAAATCGTTCGTAATTCATGGGGTGATAAACGGACGGGCGCGCGCGGCTAGGTAGATAGTTAACGCTGCGCTGTAGGTACAATCGCGCGCAAAGTGCGTCATCTGCAGATAATCATTGCGTTCTTGTATTTTCTTACTTAATGTTTCATTGCGATTTTAATTGTTACTGTAACTATCATGATAACGGTTAAAATATCCTGTAATTTTTTTGTCAACTCATTTCAAATTCACCCTGTAGACCATATACCCGGCAAGAATAGAGACTAGTTTAGAATTGTCATTTTTTGAAATTTAGTACTTATAAACGATATTTGACGTCTCTGAGTGCGGGTCAGTATGGGGAAATTCTAAACTATAAGAGATAGAGAAAACCTCTCTTGGGAACCGTGATCTTAATTTTAGATATAATAAAAATGGTATTAAATTGTTTTTAATCTTATTGTTATTTCGATTGTATATCACTTTACAAATCAAAAATTGTAGGGAGACCATAGGGCTTAAGTTGCTAGACCTTGTTGAAATTAACATTTTAGTTTTCTTTATTAGTTAAATTTTAATAGTTTTCTTTAGTAGTAGAAATGGCCGATTTTCAAATGAAAAGTAAAGAAAATCATTTTGTGGTCAAAGAATGAAGACTTGGTGTTTCTCTCAGGGGGAATTCATAACGATTCCAGTCAAATTCCAATGTTTGGTTCCTGTTAGGTATACTTAAATGTTACCCTCTCAACAAATCCATTTTTTCGAGATTTGACAACGATACAGGCATTTTACTTATTTAGTTCACCATTGAATTCACAACACAACTAATAAATTGACTAAATTCTGCATTTAATAAATGATATATAAACGAAAACATTTTTGAAATTCGAATGCTTTTTATTTGAAAATCGGCCAGTTTCTACTACTAAAGAAAACTGTTGAAGTTTTACTAATAAATAAAACTAAAACGTTAATATCAACAACTTCTAGCAACTTTAGACCTATGGTCTCCTTACAATGTTTGGCTTGTATAGTGACATACAATCGAAATAACAAAAAAAAATTTTTTAAAAAAATCCGATATCTCCAAATTTATTAAGATTTAAACAAATTTTTAAATACCATTTTTATTTTATCTAAAATTAAGATCATGGTTCCTAAGAGTTTTTCTAAATGTCTTATAGTTTAGAATTTCCCCATACTACATACATTGTCACGCCCATATCCCCGAAGGGGTAGGCAGAGGTGAATTCTCACCCGCGTTTCGCCAATTATGTTAAGTCCCATGTAATAGGTGGCGAGCCTATTGCCATTTATCGGGCACAAAAGTCGCAGTACATTGTCAGGACGGTAGTATAAGAGGAACGCTGCTGCCCATTCCTCATCACTGATTTATCCTTAGTCGCCTTGTACGACACCCACGGGAGAGATTTGGGATGGTGACAATTGTATTCTACTCTGCCTTCACCACATGGCTAAATTTCCCCATACTGACCCGAATAAAAAACTTAAGTAAGTTTTTACTACCAAAAACAATCCATTCATTTCACCAAGATCAAGACATGTGCTGGGAAATAACTATAATATTTTTTTTTTGCTCATATTTTATTGATTAAACAAAAGATTTGACTCATGTAAAAAAAAAACAAAAAAAAAGTAAAATTCTTTCCCTACTTTTTACAGCTGTAGAACAAACTGAAGTAGTTTTTTTAGTTTTTTGTTATAAAATAATTATATCTCAACTTGAAACACTGTCTGGCTAGCATGACCACCGAAACACAATAAGATAAAGCTATCTAATGCTTTGAACTGTCAAAAATACATGGATTTATGACAGTTTTGAGCTGTCTAACATACATGTCATTTATGTACCCAGGCTGGAAATGAAAATGCCCACTGTCCATTACATTATACAGTAAAACACTTTAAAAAATTTACAGATCAACCAAAACAGACCATATTATGACAATATGTTATGCAACTTACAAATCATTTATAAATATCGTATATCGTAGGTATAAAATCATTATAAGGGTATCAATTCTCACTTTGGTAGATCTATAAGATTACTTGATCAGCAATTTGTAATAAAAAATAACTTAAATGAATAACTTACCCCAATGAGATGACATAAATATTACCACAATATGTCTACCAAAATAACTCTTTAACACTACAAATTAAGACGTTTAAAATGGAGCACCACAAGCGATTATCATTCAGAACCACATTCACATATCAAATTCATCACTATGCCTCAAAACTTTTTGAAAAAGGACAAGCAATAATGACATATTAAATTAAAATTTAAAATAAAATAAAGTTGGTTATGGTCTGCCATATTACATCTAAGGCTGTATCAAAGGCAGATAAATTTAGTACAACTTAAGCTGGTCAATAACAAATTGGTTACACTTTGAAGTACAATCAACAGCATGTCAGGTTACCACAATATGTGAATTTTTCTTATTATAACATTATACATGGACTAAACATAGTAGACATTTGATTTGAGACATTTAACAGTAGGCTGACTGTACTATTGACTGTAGAAGGAAAGCAATCAAAATTAAATTTTCCAACATAATATAATATTGTTTTGTCATTTTAAGTGAACATACATACATATATAAATCAAGTCTATATCCCCGGGGTAGGCAGAGGTGAACCCACGTTTCTTCAATTATGTTAGGTCCCATGTAACAGGTGGCGAGCCTATTGCCATTTATCAGGCACAAAATGTGATTCAAATAAATACTCACTGAGCTGTTTCTTGTCTGGTTCCTTCTGTTTGGCAGCTTCCTTTTCATGCCATCGTACATGTTTAACAAGACAAAATAAATACTTGAAGCTCTGTGAACATTTTGCACATGCATACATCTGGTCACTAGCATCTCCATCGCTCTCTACGTTTCCGTAAATAGTGCTCAAATCACTATCACATTTCTCTGCATGCTTTATTACACCTCCGGGTAGTATTTCTAACGTTGGCCAACTTTCAGGTTGAGACGGTAACACAACAGTTGGTTTGATGTCTTCATCCTGAAAAAATATAATTTGGACCTTCAGCAAAATATTTAAGACCTATACTTATTTGAAAAATTATTTTAAAACTCGGGGAAGGTATAAAAAACGGACCGGAAAAGAAGAATAATTTATAGTTTTAAATAATAAATAGAGAACACTACCATTAAAACAAATGGGATTTAAAAAATTCTAAATTGTAAAACTAATTTTTTGAATTTTTCATACATTTTGCTTGGCTGACTGAACAATTTGTATTGAATAAGAAAAATAAACTATTAATTTAATTGTTTTATAAAAACCATAATATTATATTATGAGACTCTTGTGCGTTATTACTGTTACATGTTGTATAATCTTAAAGGAAACTTGCTCTAAATTTGTTTATAGTGTTCAAACTTAGACTTACTATGAGAGGCTCTTCATAAGGCTCATCCTGGTCAGGGTCCGCTTGTTCACTGTCGCTTTCATCATCATCATCATACCCCAATGCCTCCTCGGATTTAATGGACACCATGCTGCCCACATTAGAGTCGTCATCGTCTACCACACACTCGTTTTCATAATCCAAATGGTCTACCGTATACGTATCTAGGGGATCGCTATTGTCAATGCTCAAAGAAATTCCACTGACTCTTGCTGGTTGCACATCTTCCATTCGAACCAAAGGCCCGTTATCAAGGTCTTCGTTTTCCAATGTTTCGGACATATTATTCACGGTTCTTGAAACACTGTAGCACGTTATTTTTGTTACATTATTAACCCGATAGGTAAAGACAGCTTGTGACCTAAATACGGTTCAAAAGAAAACAATTTATTTATTTGTTGTCGATCTCGACGTAAAAGTAAATAAATATGTCCAAAGAGTATATAATACACTACGTTTAAATATGTCATGCATGACCATAGACATTTTTTTTTCTTAAATTCTCTCTATATATAGGAGAAGGATAGGAAAGGCAAAGAGTCTATCCCATACAGCCATATCTTTAGTGTATATTTTATCTGTAGTCTTATGAAATAATGAGTGGGTGAAATATATGTATGAAATGATTTTTACGTTAAAATATGGGTGTCACATATTTTAATGCATCTAGGGAGTGCTTGGCGCGAATCGAATGGTAACAGAGTTCATGATGGTGAGTGATGAGGTGGACAAAACGACTTTTTACAGTGGTTTTTACCACAACATCAAACACATCACAAGACTCATTTTCAATGATTCTGCATAATTGCACATCAACACGGATGCTTGTGCATCAAAATAACACCACTTTCACTGCACAAAATCCACTTTGTAACAATTTTTGAATAATCGAAAATAAATCAGACTGACACCACGAAACGCGCCAATCACTCAAATACCTGTCCATAGACAACAACAGATTAAATATGGTCATAGAGTAACTGTTCGTCTTTAAAATAATGATTTCGCATGGATCCTCACTCAACATGGATCCTTGCCTTGTCCATTAAAATAACACCAATTTCACTGCACAAAGTCCACTCTAAACTACAATAAATAATGACGCCCATATTTTAACGTGATGTGAAAGAAAAATTAAGTACATGGTCGTATGAGGTAGATCCCTTTGCCTTTGAAAAAAAAAGAAAACTAAGAGTGTTTGGCGCGTTTCGTGGTGTCAGTCAGATTTATTTTCACTAATTCAAAAATTGTTACAGAGTGGATTTTGTGCAGTGAAAGTGGTGTTATTTTGATGCACAAGCATCCGTGTTGATGTGCAATTATGCAGAATCATCGAAAATAAATCTCATGATGTGTTTGATGTTGTGGTGAAGATCACTATAAAAAGTGGTTTTATCCATTTCATCAAGCACCATCATTAACTCTGTTAACATTCAATTCGCGCCAAGCACTCCCTAGATGCGTTAAAATATATGGCACCCATATTTTAACGTAAAATTCATTTCATTCATACTTTACACTTTTCACCCACTCATTATTTCTTATGACTACAGATAAAATATACACTAAAGACTTGGCTGTATGGGCTGGACCCTTTGCCTTCCCTAAAATATAAGGAGAATTTAAAACGAACTAAAAGAAAATTAAAATAACAAAAGTCAAGATTTGTTTTGAATTAGTTTTGTTTACAATTTATTACTATCATAAATCATTCAATTCATAGTTACCTACTCGTAATTAATTTAATTGCCGTACCTACCTACATTATAAACAAAAATTGTGAACATGTCGTTAAAGTAAATACCAAGTATAGTCATTTAAAATATATTTATAGACCTAATATATACTATTTCCAATCATTGGCTTATCACTAGGAAGGCCTTATCTTTTAGTCTTACGTGCCTCTTTATCTACCCACAAATCACTACATCCGGCTCCTTGACCGCTAATTAGATGTGACCCTCTTTACAAAATGCTATCTGTTATAAGTTACTTCAACCCATTTAGAATTTTTAGTAAATATGTACGAATACCCATTGAAGTGTTTGTGGCAAAGCAATATTCAGGGTACAGAAAGAAGACAAGTGAGGGACTCAACAGTGCCCTGGAGTTACTTTATAAGGCTGGGGTGATATGTGTTTTTTTAACTGCTATACTGTGGATCTCAATATTTATGTATGTAGTTTTCTACTACACATACATGCCTAATGTTACTCATGTGAGGCCTGTACATCTTCAATTCAAGTAAGTATTATTTTAAATTGCTATGAATAGATCTATTTATTATTCGTAACAATTCAAAGTGAGTAATAATAAGCTCTTTTTATCATTATTATTGCTAAATACATCGGAATATAGTTGGAAAATTTATTGAATAAACTTAACAGTACTTGCCTGTTTTGTGATAAACAGGGGTAGGCAGACATGCAAATACATTTTGTCAACTATCAGGTCCTATGTAGTGTAGTGAGTGTGTATATTATTGTGTAACCTGGCATGTTGATGGCAATAATAGATAGCTAGATGGTATACAACAAAAGCTGCTGTCTGTTTCTCTTTTATAATTTTAGTCGCCTTGTAAAGACTCGTGGGAGAAGATAGGAGGAGGTATAGGCAAATAAAAATAAAGTGTAAAATTTTCCATTGTAAATTATCTATCTACCCCTAAAAATTCTGGGGTGATGAAAATGTAATGGTGTAAATGAGCTTTCATTATCTTGCCTAGTTTAGTTTAGCTGGGCCTTTTTCGCACTTAGGGCCATTGTACTTGTCTTTGCCCTTGCCTAATTAGGTTATTTTATTTTAAACAATATAATGACTGTCTAGATCATGTGAAGAGAACCTGGGTGTGTGCTCATTCCCATCTGCACATGTTCAACTAACAAAAAGAAGTCATATGTTGATGCCCGCACAACCTTATAAAATCAAGCTTCTTCTAGAGATGCCAGAATCACAGATTAATAAAGATTTGGGTATTTATTTGATTATTATTTGTATTATTATAATAGTTGATGAGGCAGGTAGTTAACACAAATGATAATTGGCTGTAAAAAGTAGTGATGCAATAGTATTCAATCAATCTAGTCTTAGTATGTGTATGTGGCTTGTATAAATTAATTTAATTTATACAAGCAGAATGAAATACTGTAAGACTAATTTAATTTATACAAGCAGATGAAATTCTGTCACTCTTTAACAGTATTTAATTTTACTGTCTCAATTTATTTTACAATACTTGTTTGTTGATTAGAACCTAAACAATGTGCATCTACGCTGTTCATACTGATTAATATTTTTGGGTTTTACTATACCTTCCCTAATTTTATTATATATGGCTTCAGAGATGTTAAATGAGATTTTAAACATGATGTTCTTAATCTTCTAGGCATGTTCATGGTTTGCGCGCAGATGAGGGCTAAAGGTGGAGTACTGGTGTCATCTTCGTGCAGATCAGCTATGCTCAGGCACAGGTAGATTATTAAATGTATTCCCATGATACTTGATTCATTCATAATGAGCAGGTGCTTGTGATGAATGAATGAAGAAAGGCAACCGGAAAGGTTTCCAGTGTGATGGATGATATGAATCAAAAGTGGATGGCTTGATGACGTCTGACTGACATGAATGGAAGAGGAAATCAGGAAACATACTGCACCGACTCCAGATAGCTTGGGAATATGACAGGGAGAAGAAGACTAAGAAAATAGTGGTCAGAAAAATTTTCTTTGTGATAATTTTCCAGCATTTGTTCAAATAAAAGTCAAAATAATAATTGCTCAATTTAGTTCACAGAATTTACCATCTTAATCATTATTAAGTGTTATATGTTTTCATAATCATTAATAAACTACTTTTCGATAATTAAATTTAAAAAAAAAAACTTATAGTGCGGCTGTAAGTTTGTAATCCTTTGTCTTAAAAAAAAGTTTTGCGCCTCGCGGGTCGTATCGTTGAAATTAAAATAATTTGAAAGTTTAATTTTTTTACGAGATATGGAATCAGAAATTATAGTGATCAGAATCAGAAATGTACGCAAATAACTAAAAGATTTATTAAAATTTTGAAAAGGTAAGTGTTATTAATTTTCGCGCACATATTTAATTGAAAATATTGAAATATGGCTTAATCGCACCAAAGTGTTTTATTGTTGTTTTCTCTTGAAACGTGAGTCTTTTCCGAATGCTATTTATGTATTTTCTACAAAGAAAACTCTATTTCTGACTTCTATGTAATGTGCATCTATTTTATTTGTACTTTAGATGACGGCAGCATTGAAATATCTCTCCAAAAGCCAACTGGACCTGTTGCTAAACTTTGTTGAGCAAAATCGACATTTAGCATTTGGCCGACGGTCGCTTAAGGACAACAACCAATACGAAGAATACTTCAAGTGGAAGGAGTTAGCTCGAGAAATTAATAGCGTGGCGACAGACCGTATTAAAACAGGAATTGAGTATAAAGAGGTAATTTCTGTTACGTATTAATTTTTGTTAGTGCCCTGTGACGATGACATAGAAAGATTTTTACATTAACGGCGGTCCCATTATTCTATCTACAGTTAAACTAAACAGCTTACTAAAATTTTGATGCCTGGCATTTTTGTTATAGTACGATAAATAACAGACGTTGCTAAGCAACTAAGCTGTAGTATGTCTATCTTCAACTGATGGTAGAATTTTGGGACCCGCCGATATACAACCATTACCACCCTCTTGGGAGTTGAGACATACTACAAGTGCACAATGCACCCCTTAGAGGAACAGTTGCGCTTCAGCTATTGTAAGTATTCATATTCATAATGGATCATCATAAAAATTTTAAATGTATGCCTAAATACCGATTTAACTAGTTCCGCAACAGATGTTAAATGTTCAATGGTGTAATTATTGCATTAATTTTCATGCTTTTAGGTATTGAAATGATAAACTTTAAATATATATTTTTTTTAATATACAATTTTCATATTCAGAGTATGCCTAGGTTGAATACAAACTTTCTGTATAAACCAAATGCAAACTGGATGAAGAGACACAATTTCAAAATGTTCATTCATGATACAAACTTTGAGTTTAATTACTACCTATCATTGTAACTTCTGTTTCTTCTACAGTACTGGAAAGAAATAAAAGCTAAGACATACAGTAAAGTCTATCGGGCCAGACAGCGAGCCAAGCTAACTAAGCAACCTGTGAAGTTGGCTCTACAGGATCACGAATGGAGAATTTACAATATCATGGAGAGTCACAGCTTAGATCGACTCCTCATATTGGAAATAGGAGATGGCAAGAGTTCCAAAAGTAAGCCAGTATTTTGTAAATTGAATAATAACGGCTCTTATATGTCCTTCAATTTAGAGACTATAGAAAACTTTATTTATCTCAAAAAAAATGGTCACCTCTTACAGTGAATTACAGTGGACCCCCGGTAATCCGGCCCCTGGCTAATCCGGCACCCCCTGTAATCCAACATCATGACTATTAAGTACCTACATAATTTTTAATTTTTTTTGTAAACAATTAATTCCTAATATAAGTTTATTGTTTTTTTAAGTTTCATAGCATTAATTATGTTAATTTTTAAAAAAAAACTTAAGGTTTTCGTGTTTTTAAATTTGATATACGAGCACGAGTGTAACATGAAAAATCTTATGTTTGAATCTAAAATTTGTCGGATTACGAGGTACTCGTTTGTAAAAAGTCCGGACTATATGGGGTCCTGGCAGTACTCTATAATCCGACAAATCTGATAATCCGACACTGCCCTGCAAAATGTTTGTTGCAGAACCGGGGGTCCACTGTAATTTTCATTATATCTTTATTTTATTTCATTTTATTGAACGTAATAAATTTTATTATTAATATAAATTATCAGGCAGACAGTTGTAAATTGTTGATTTACCAAATTAAATAAATTTTAGAAATATTGTTACAAAGAAATAGTGGTCTGTATAATTCTGAAAAATGTATATGATGTGGGGATTGAACCCTAATTAGAGAGGATGCGATTTTGATAATAATTTATTTTTTATTTTTTCCCTTTCAGGCAATGAAAGCTGCATTGGTAACTCACAAAATAGTTCCAAGCTGGAAACTAATTATAACAAACAAGAGATTTTAAATGGACTTGCTGAAATCTCAAGTGCCTTACAAAATTTAGCCCGCAGCCAGGCAGAGTTGGCTCAGTCTCAAGTATGTCTAATTAGAAAGTTGAATGACCTCTCAATGTTGATAAAGTAAGTCACTAAATTTGTAAAACTGTGTCCCCTGTGTATTATAAAACATGGACTAAAGTTAGTTATAGTTTAAAAATGATGCTCTCACTTTTATTTGCTAAGTGAAAGACAGCAATTTTAAACCATGACTGACTTAAGTCCCATGTTTTATAATATAGGGTTGTGTGTTCTAACATCTGGCTGATATGGATCCTAATCAATAAGGATAGACCGTGTAAATTTGATGTGTTGTGACAGAGCAGAATAATATTGTCACTCACATTCCACCAAATATGTTAGGTCCCAAGTAATAGGGGGCGAGTCTATTGACACATCGGTCACATAATTTATAGTATATGGCTAATTGATATAAGAAAAACGCTGCTGCACATAATTCATCACGACGTGTAAGGTGATAATTGTATTCTGCTCTGCCCATAATTTTTTGCCATATCTATAGTATGTATTTAAAATATAACATGAAAAACTTTATTTGATTCTATTCACCCAGATGTTTCTGTTAATTTTATTTGTTTGTGTTGACTGCTACCATTGTTAATTATTATAATTGCAAAAGTTGATTTGGAATAATTTCTTGTCTGATTATTGACTTTTTAGTTGTTTTATTTTTTAGACTGGATTTATTTTTTATACCTACTTATTAGCATTTAGGACTCGATTTGTTTCTTGTTTTAATGTCATGTCAATGTTATGTCAACCTTTTATTATTGTCCTAAGTACTGTTAATATTTGTAGAGTTTTTTATTTAAATATGTTATTGCATGTTAATATAATTATCATGCCACAGTTAAAAAGTTCTTAAGCCTTCATTCTTATATAAGTAAAGATTGTTAAATCATGTGAAGTGGGAGTGTTCCGCTATTTCCAGAGAAACCAAGGTTTTCGTTGGTTTTAAGTTCTGTTCTGTTAAAAATACGTCATAAGAGCAGTCTTCCTTTTACCACAGCCATTTAACAATTTTATAAAAAAAACAGTATGCAGGGTTATTTGTATCTTACCAACATCGTCGCAGAACTAGATAGTTTTACATTATCTATAACAACATTTGTTTGATGAGTTTTAAGATAACTCAATACATTGAACAGTAGTACATTACATACCAAGGGCGATAAAACAAATAAAGTCTCAGATCGCAAGTAATTAACGATCGATTAATGAAAAATATGCGATCTGAGGCTTTCTTTTTTTATCGCCCGAGGTAACATAGTTTATGTCACCTCCTGACCAATAAGTGGGACCAAGAAGTAACACCTGACCACTTGGTCAGGTGTGATATAAAATAGATTTTTCAATATTTTATTGTATTGTGTCGCGACATTTGTAAATCTATGTTACATTCATACTCGAAAGGACGACGCTGTGCTCGCACGTTGTCCATATAGAGTTATCAACATTAGAGCTGGGAATTAAATTGATATTTGATTGTGTATGCAGGTAATTTGTAACAAATTATCAAGTCGCATCTAGTCCTGCGAAGTTACAATGTATTCTTGGACTCATTTGGAAGAAACAAAATTCCTTTAAACCTGAATCAGTTGTATCTAACTTTCTTATAATTTAATGAATAGCATAGTTACTATTTTATAGTTTTTGAAAAATATTAAGAAAAATGCCTTTGCTTTTGCATTGAGAGAGGAATAAAGAAGACTTGTTATTATTTTTAAAATAATTATGTTAAATATTCGATTATGTGATGATTGTGATAAATAAACATTGTTTAACTATTTTATTATTTGTTTTATTTTCAATAATAAGTGCTGCCAGAAATAGGGAATCGGAAATATATAAAAAAAAATTCAGAAAGTAATACCAAAAAATGGCTATATCGTTGGTTTGTATGCTGTTGAGATGGGAGCGAGGGGTATACCAACTAAATCCCTATATTCATCACTAAAAGAACTTGGCTTGTCTAGAGCTTTCGTAAGTTCTACACTAGAAGGTGTGTCAAAGGCGACTCTATAACAGAATCTTACCAAATATGGCCGGGCAGAGAGAGTAGTCGGGATGGCGAAGGTGAGTGTTGACATCTTGTGAAGGGATCCCTTAAACCTACACTTGGGTCACAAGTCCCAAGCGCTCTGCCTCCCCCCCCTCTCACACTATGGACCCATTCGGTGAATCTATGGAATAAGGCCTCTTGTACAGTCCACAGCACAAAATGGCAAAAATTCTCAATTGATTTTGTGCTCTATTATTACCAGATTGAGGTTGACAATCGATTGAAGAAATTTTTGACCGTTTTGGGTAGTCTGAAGTGCCGCACACGTTTTTTCGCCGTCAAAATCTACGATTAATTCGCCATGTGTAGGGCACGGTCGTCAGTGTTGTTGTTGTATGGATCATTATGGATGCGTCTACGCACGGCGTGATTTTTATCAGTGTTGTATGGGAGTTTATGGCCTTTTGTGACGGTTGAAAACCCATGGCGTGGGCAAGAGTCCTAATGACCCCGACACATTATTGAAACGCGACGCGACCTACGCGTAGACACCGAACAATTCGGCGTCAAAGCCAAATACATTTGATTCGACTCAACACGCGACGCGTTACATCGGGTCGCGTCGTGTTTCAAAAATGTGTTTCTGCTATAAGAGTTTTCGTGTCTAGACTATACAAGGTGTAACAGAGAGGTGTAGTAAGTCATATTTAAAAGGGGTTATTCAGGCCATCAATCTGAACAACTTTCGCTAAGGGACCAAAATCGAAATCTCAGAAAAAATAAACACTCAACCATACAAACTGATGTCAGCTGGTTCTCGGTTTGGAATGGGGAAGTGATTTTTTTTTTCTGACATTTTGATTTTGGTCCCTCAGCGAAAGTTGTTCAGTTTGATGGCCCGAATAACCCTTTTGAATATGACTATACGCCTCTCTGTTACACCCAGTAGATTCTGTTGCTCACGCATGCCCATTCTCTGCTGTCTCCAGGTCCAAACTGCTGCAGCTGATGCGCACATTGACTTTCTCCCCCTTCTTCCTCTCTGGGGTGGACGAGGAGAAGCAACTGCTGCAAGTAGAACTGTTCAGTGACTTCGAGGATGACCAGGTGTTGTGTTAAAAAACATAAAAAACACATACATAAATCACGTCTGTTGTCTGAAAAGTTCGTGCGCGACCTTCCTGCGGGGTGAGAGACGGGGGCGGGGTGACGGCACTCTAGATGCTAGCGGGGGCGGGTGATGCGGGGAGGAGGGAAAACTATATATATATATATTTTTTTTTTTTTTTTCTATGCACTTTAGTGTCTCCCTCACCACGGTATAATATTTAACCACCTTTTTGGGTTGGCTGGTAGAGATCTCTTTTAGAGATAAGTTCGCCCTTGCAAACTGTATCACTGTATAATTGTTTTTTTTTTGTGTTATTATGTGCAATAAAGAGTTAATAGATCCCGCACACTGTTAGAAAAATTCTGATCGATCGTCCGCTTCTGATGCACGCCGGATGGCACCTCAGCCGGACGTAAGAATTTTTTCTGACGGAAATGGCGGAAGGCGTGTGTGCCATAGATTTTGTTCTAGACTCCGCACACTATCAGATATTCGCGTCAGTGCAGGCACGCTGGCGCAAGCTTTACACGTATTTACCGTTGTTTTGTAGGTACATGTAGGAACTATTTATTTATTTATTTTAAGGAAACACACAGTTTCAAAATACCTACTTATTTTATTAAACACAAAAATTTTAATAATATTCTAATTTTTAATAAATCATATAAGTATGTAAATAAAATAAAAGTATTGTAATTATCATTACAGTGTTTCGCTTAAATTAATGTACCTATTTTTAAGAAACAACATGAATTAAAATATGTTTATAGTATTTTTGATACAAAAATCTGAAACACAGCTGAAACGCGACTGGGCTCAAAAATTGCCGGATCGAAATGTCAGATAACCTGTGCCTGGTGCGTCCGGCGAGCGTTAGAATTTTTCTGTTAGAAATTTCTGATAGTATGCGGCCGGGCTAACCCGTCCCCGCCACCGTCTCATACAGCAGGAGGGTCGCGAGGATCTTATTAAAATCCGTCGCCATAATTATAATGTTAACAGCATTATTGTGTTCCGACAATGTGTGATGAGATAGCCAGTCCCTCTGTGGTTGAGGGTTCCAGGTGAAGCTCGATTCCATCTTCAGCCCTTATCGTCACTATTTCCATTAGGGGGCCTACCGCCTAACTCGATTGCTAAAGCAAAAGCTATAGTTTATGACGTCAATGCTGTCATTTCGCACCAAATGTACCTAAACTATCAGCGATAGCTTTGACCGAATGATTTTGTATGAATTTGGCACAAAATCCGTACCGCCTAAAAATTCAGGATGCCTGCTATAGCCGTAAACAGTGCATTGCTATATAGCTATCATCAGCAATCGAGTTAGGCGATAGGCCCCCTAATGATGGAAATAGTGACAATAAGTGGTGAGATGAAGGGCAGAAGCTTCCCTGTATAACATAAAAAAAAATGTATGTAAAACTTTGATCATCTACAACCGGTTGTAGGAGATCGAAGATGTAAAAATACAGTTCCCCGCCAGGCCCTGCCCGTGACGGACGCGTACGTGGAGGTGCAGTCGCGCTACGCTCAGGTGTACTCGTGCGAGCTGCACGTGCAGGCTCACTTCTCGGGCCTGCGCTACTTCATGTACCACTGGCCGAACGTCGCGCTTCTCGTTGGTGAGTACCTGCGCCTTTTGTTGTGGTCCTACGATGCCCGTTTTGACACTAAATTGAATTAGTTCAATAGATTGCCACTTAATTGGGTTCAATCAGCTCGAGTCAAACTTGTTCATTTTCTGTGTGTTTCTGTTCTGTTGCTAGGTCAAACAGATCATCTTTTACGTCACACCCGACTATAAAGTGGACTTTTCCGCCCGCTATACGTACGGAAAATCCCACTTTCTGGTCAGGTGGTGTCATGAAACAAAGAATGTCTCAGATCGCAGATATTTAACGCCTGAGCCGAAAGATTGGTACCTGGGGGCCTACTCTGAAACTCCGAACGAACGAACTCACATCTATCCGTCTTTCTCACGCCACTGCGTGTTAAAATAAGAGCGACAAAGACGCAACGACTCGATCGAACGAAATAAAGTTCCAGAGTAACGCCTCTGGCCTGGCTCTTAATTAAACAGGGTCCACTCAAGTCTAGAATACAGGAAAAAACTTAAAACATACATTGTAGAAAATATGAAAAATTGTAGGAGACTTATACCGAACAGTTTAGTTATTTAGTATTAAATAATTAAAAATAGACATTTGAAAGCATTAATGCCGTTGAAAGGGTGCGTTCAGGGATTGAAATATCAGAAATTAAAAAAATTAACAATCTCTATTTTGTCTATGTCTATTCCACAGATTATTACCACAAATTCCGTTGTGAGCTTAAAACCCCGGAAGTTGTTAATTTTGAGGTTAGGAATGTTCTTTGTTGCGTGTTCAATCAATCTAATAGCATGTATTTGATTATTTTGATTGGTGGTGTTGTAAGATCCAATCAACAATTACAACTAGACAAAGGAGGAGTAAACTCAATAGGGGATCGGACAGTAATCAGATTAAAATCTTAAATGTACATTTTAGATTTACTTAGTTAAAAGAAATATACTGTTTTATGATTATTTATCGAATAATAATTTAATGCAATAAAATTTTGTTATTTACAATATTTTTTATCTGTATTCAAACTCTAAGCACAGTGCGTGACGTCAATGGTGGGCAATCATTGAATTAAACTTGTATAGTAACCTGCCAGTAGTTTTCTCAATGTTTTAAGTATGTCTTTCTATCCCCACTTAATTGTATTGCATTTATTTGCAAAAAAACATGGTACAAAAGAAGGTGGTTATTAGTTTCCGTAATCTAAATCTTATTATTCCTACTTTGTGTGTCAGAAGTGATTTTCGCAGCCATTTTGTTTTTGTCTAGTCGTAATTGTTGAAGCAGATGAGACTTCTAGAGATGGACCATTTTTATTTATTTTACCCTGTTGTGTTGAAATTTCCTTTCTAACATGCATTTTGTATTGAAGGGCTTAAGGCTGATAATAAAAAATATTTATTTTTAATATATAATAATATAATTTATAATAAATAAATATTTATTATTATAAATTATAAAATAATAATTTATAATAATAAATAAATATTTTTTTATAATTTTAATTTTTACATACATTTGAATCGATTCAGAGGGTAACCGATCGATATCGATCGTGATCCGTTGATCATAAACAATGATCATGATCTTCTTCTTCCTGCCCTTCTCCCGCTCTCCAGATTGTTTATGTATTTGACTGTGTAAGGTCCGCCTAAAGCGACAGCGGGGAATGCACTACACGGGCATACCCGCCAGACATGCCCGCGCGAACCTCGTTTGTATATATAGGCCAGACTGACTGTGACGGTTCTGCACTAGGCAAACATCGCACAGACTTAAGAAGAAGAGAAGAAGAGGCCAGTCCGGCGGGCATGTCCGTGTAGTGAATTTCCCGTTTAAGACTTGCCTATGTCCAACGGACCCAACGGGGGGCGTCTCTCGGCTGTAAGAGTGGATTTAGTGTGTAGTGGTGTGTACGGTCGGCCAAGAATGTGGTGTACCACTTGGTTTACTTTGCTAGTCATCGAAAAATCAATATCTATGCATATAACATAAGGTGACAACTGTGACAAACGTCAACATCATAAGATATCAATGTTGCAATCAACTGCAGGCGACATTTAGCCTTAGGGTGGTGCACCACTTTCTTGGCCGTCTGTACAGTCAGCATCATAAGTAGATTAACACTTAAGTACCTTGTCACAATACAGGGTGAATTTGAAATCGGTCGACAAAATTTTACAAGACATTTTAACCGCTATAATGATTGTTATAGTACAATTAAAATTGTAATGAAACATTAAGTAATAAAATACATGAACGCAATTATTAGGTTTATTAGTTGCATTCGACGCACTTTGCGCGTGATTGTACCTATAGCGTTGTACTACCTAGCTGCGCGCACCCGTCCGCTTAGCAACCCGCGCATTATGAACGATTTATTTAATATTGAGAATTTAATTTAACATTTTTCTAAAATAAATTTTATATTTATTTTATTTTTTTTGTTTTATGTTTTTAATCTGTATATTTACCAGTTTCGAGTAAAAGAAAAGGAAAATATTGATACATTTTTGTCGACTTAGATTTGTTTTTAAACCTTACTAATTTAATGATTAATAGCAACAGAAAGCAAAGAAGAAAAATTTGTCGATTCGTTTCGATTACACCCTGTAGTTGTTCGTGCAAATTTGTGGCGATTACTACTGCGCGTGCACTGTCTTTGGTATGACAGAGGACTGAAGTGGTAATCGACTTATGACGCCTTTTGTACGCGTAGTGCCTAGTCGGTGTGGTGGTATAGTGCAGCGGCGGTGTTTCAGGGATCAGCACCAACCTGTTCTTCGCGTCGGTGATCTTCATCCTGAGCTGGTACCACCTGCAGGACGGGCTGCCCAGCTTCGTCAAGGTATGGGGACCAGCCCACTGCTGGGTAGAGGCGGATTGGCCTTAAGGCAAACTAGGCATGTGCCTAGGCTAAGGGCGCGAGGGCACAACGGGGCGCGCGGGCAAAAGAAAAAATATTTATTACTATAGTACCGCCTTGGTCGATTGCTCAGATTGCTGGGTATTGGCCCAGAGGTCCCGGGTTCGAATTCTGATAGGGGCAAACTTTGTGATGACCACAAATGTTTGTTTCCGAGTCATGGTTGTGTATATGTTTATGTAGTACAATTTTAAACATTTATATACATAATTATATTAAAAATATGTCCGTCATCTAGTATCCATAACACAAGCGCTTAGGCTACTTACTTTGGGCTAAGGTGTGAGTGTAAAAAGAAAAAATATTTATTATATTATTATCATTATATAATAGCAGATATTCAGAGCCGTGTGGTGACGGCATAGTAGAATACAATTGTCACCACCTCAAATCTCTCCCGTGGGTGTCGTACAAGGCGACTAAGGATAAATCAGTGATGATGAATGGGCAGCAGCGTTCCTCTTATACTACCGTCCTGACAATGTACTGCGACTTTTGTGCCCGATAAATGGCAATAGGCTCGCCACCTATTACATGAGACTTAACATAATTGGCGAAACGCAGGTGAGAATTCACCTCTGCCTACCCCTTCGGGGATATGGGAGTGATTTATATATATATATATATATATATATATATATTCAGCATTTACCCGTCGATTTCGTCGTCGTCGAATTTGCTACAATTTATTACTATAGTAAGATTTATTTTTAATATAGGGGCTCCGATGAGAGGCTTGTCTATGATGCTCTCACAATAATATATGATTATTATTATTCAAACCAAAAGTTAATAGGTAAAGTTCAATTAAGTATACCAAATAAAATGGGCCAGCGTAGTGGGTTATGGCCTAATCTCGATCCATAGGGAAGGGATGTGACCCAGACTCCTTTGCCTTAAAAGGTTAGGCAAAGGAGTTTCCATTCTTCTTGCTCAACAGTGGTACATCTGGTTACTATAATATTAAACATATAAATCCTAGTTTAATACGATAAATCCTATACTGAAATATAGTTTTTGGTGGTGGTTTTGATGTTACATTACAAGCCGCCACTGCACAATAAGCATAGTTGTAGTTTTATTTTTAATTTTAAAAATGGTTGTGGTTTGTGTTGAACTAGTTTAATTTGTTAATTTTTAATATTAAAATACGAACAGGCTGAATGCACTTAGGTTACTAAGCCATAAATATTTTTTTATTCTCCCTTTACGGGAAGGCAAGGGACTCTAGCCCATTCAGCCTTGTTGATGTATTTTCTTATATAAATATTTTTCGTTTTATTTTTAGACCAAACTGGGCGCGCCTATCAAAACGGAAGAGGAAACGGAACTCGGTACACATTTCGCGGGAAAACTGAAACTAGAGAGAGATGGTGAGATAAATTGTGTTAGTTGTTTTATTATGTTTTTAAAAGATCACAAACTAAAGAATTAATAAATTGAGAATAGAAAACATTTTTATTGTATTACCACTGAGAAATAATTTATATGTAAATGATTTACATACACACCACCCCACATCTCTCCCGCGGGTGTCGTACAAGGCGACTAAGGGTTAAAACAGTGATTAGGAATCGGCAGCAGCATTCCTCTTATACCAACTAACAATGTACTGCGACTTTCGTGCCCGATAAATGCCAATAGGCTCGCCACCTATTACATGGGACCTAACATAATTAGCGAAACCTGGGTGTTAATTCACCTTTACCTACCCCTTCGGGGATACAGGCGCGTTTTATGTATGTATGTACATATAAAGATAGCTCTCAATATAAACTGTTTCCAGATTCTACTATGTTCGAGGGTCTCATAGAAGAAATGCATATGGTGGATAAGACAGAGGAGGACCCCCTAAGCCTAAAGGATATTGACGATTAAGTCTGAAGCAGCGATATAGGGCGTAGGGGAATGTAGCCTAAAGGGGTATACCGCCCATAATGGATAATCGGGAGTATAAAATCGGTTATTTTTAAAATTGATGTTTTGCCGTAACCTTCATTGTGTGCTCTCTAAAAATTATGGAGGGAAATTTAAAATTTCATCTGTCTCATAATGTTTAACACGAGAGCGTTCTCCATTTATTCTAGCTTCAGGCGGTATACCCCCTTTGGGTCACCTTTCCCTATAGTGCGGATGGGAAGATGACGAATGTAACCGCTGCTTTAACTTTGCATATCTTGTCAAGTGGTCATGCCTTATAGTATATTATGAAAGCACCAAGGGTCACTAATTAAAGAATTTTTGTGATAAACACTCATTTGTTACCGAGGCATTGTTGTTTATGTAGTATATTTCCCACATTTATTTAAAATTATCATTTGAATATCAAAATTTGTCCGTCGTCATCTAGTATACATAACGCATGTGCTTAAGCTACTTACTTTGGGCTAGATGATAGGTGTGAGTGTAAGAAATATTTATTTACCAAAATAAACCAGTTATTAAAAACGGACTGCACTCTAATTTTGTGAATGTCCAAGTACCAAATAATTTTGTTATAATTATACAATTACATGTTTTTTTTACTTTTATGACTTGTCTTAAAAATCAACCCAGTGGTATAAATTTTATTATAAATGCTATCAAAAGAATTATTTTTGTTATGTAGTTAATAAAAAAGAATATGACTGATGTTAATTATTGTTATTCTTATTTAAACCAATGTGTATGTAGTTTTAAATTTTCTTGCACAACGGTTAGTAATTGTAATAAACGCATGAATTTATTTAACTGTGTTTGATTTTAACTTATTAACCTACGTTATAAAATGAATCCTTCTCTTCAAATTTAAATGAAAAATAATAGAGCCATTATTAATGTTGATTATATATTTTAAAATATTTGATAATCTCTGACGTTGGGTATACAGCACTAATGTATAAAACCGACGCATAATACAGAAAACAACATGGCGACCGTCATGTCAAACGTAATAGTTGTCAAAAAATTATATTTGTATGATAGACACGTTTTATATTTTACCACTTGGGTAGGCCCCTTTGTAAACGACCAAGTAATATCTACTTCGATTACCGCCCGGTGTATCGCAATGGTGCCCCTATTTCAGGCACTTAACATAAGTCGGCGAAATGTGGGTGTTGATACAATATCCCTACCCCAAGAATGAACTGGTGTGTGTGCGTTAAATAAAACCAATACACAAAAAAATATACAAAATGTGGTTTTACCAATGTTTATTAAATATTTGGTTAAAATTGTTTACACATTTTTACATTTTACACTCTTAATGATATGCTATGAGCAATAGTTATCTCTATATTACAACCATTACAGTAATATTTTGATCGTTAGATAAGTATGTAGTACAATACAACGAACGACTTGATAAATATAGCATGGTGCAATTAGATAGGTACTTGTCAATGTTCTTTTAAAGATTATTATTAAATTTTAGTAAAATCTAGATAAACTAGAAAACCAGACTAGAGTCTCAGGTTTAGTATTTATTTTATATTTTTCTCGGCCCAAATGAACTACAGTGAACAGCATTTAAACAAAATGCATTTATCCGAGGGATTTCTAACTGAAAATTGGATATAGTCTAGCAAATAAGATACATCAGTAAACCCAATAGATTTTAGTTTTTCGATATTTTGAATATCTAAATATGTATGTATAAGTATTACTAATAGTAAGATTTGATCAAGAAAATTTAATGATTCAAAGTTTTCTCCTGTCTTATTCAATTTCAAGAAAGAAAGGTTATGTCGTAATATTAGGGTGGTTCCTTTCTGCGTTACACGACAAGTGACACACGTCAATGACAGTGACCGGGCTTTTTGATGACAGATAAAGTTTTAGTTTATTCAAACTGAATCTACAGTACATTCACAGTTATTTTACCTCTGACACTTCTCATCATCCTGCTCTAACATATGGAAATGCCATATTAATATCCTTCTCTCACATAAAATGTAAATGGAAACGTCAGAGGTAAAATAACTGTGAACGCACTGCCACAAGTTGACATTAATGCAATTTGTAACAACATGTTATGCTGTTACCTGTACCGACTATTTTATCCAACATTAAATTTTAACAGCGATATGATTGGTGTATAATTTAGATTATTAATATATTTTTACAAAGAACACCGTTCTCGGTGGTATCTAATAGTATAACAATAAATACCTGCATATTCCGATATAATATGGAAACAATGATTTTGATTTGAACATTATATAAAAAATAATTCTAAACAAAATTTTATTTGTAACAATTGGCGATGCAAATATTCTAGCTAGCGCCTCTAGCGTCAAAATTGTGAAGCTGTCCAAGAGCCACACTTTAACAGTGACATGCAGTTTTTTATACAATAAACTTACGGGAAAAAATTATTTCTTGTAAATAAATCAGATTTCTGTGGTTTCTTGCTGGAAATTGTGATAATTATATTGTCAATAGTCAATAACTTCTCAAATACATGTGAATATAATAAAATGAATAAAACATAAGTATAACATAAGTGTTTGGGAAATAGTTTGAGGTTTGATTATAACAATTTTTCATTCCTCATAAAATCGGCTTGCCTATTCGTAAAGCAGTCTCCCATTTTTCCTCTAAATTTTATCTATTGGAAACAAACGAAAACTTATTCCCGAATCTCCGTAAGTACTACTACATTTCAATTTTTAATAGCAACAGGTTTCTTTGTGCAATCGTGATCCATCCCGATTATTAGGTACTAAGCTTATCAACAAACTCTTTGATGATAAGGTTCTTAGACAAGTTCTAAATTTCACCTTTTAATCTAATTTTAATCTTTGCATTGCCAATAGTGATAATTGTGGAACTCATCTACAAGAATAAAACAGTTGCAGTTACAGTATTACATTGTGCATTATTGACAAAACAATAATTCGATAATAAATTAATTAAATTAAATCAATATTAATTAATCGTCGACCGAAGGCATCGACATCCATGATTCGCAAAAAAACAAAAAAAATCCGCAATTTTACCGAATAAAATTGGCACACTAAAATAAGTAAGTAATGATTTATTCATATGCGTAATTTTGTTACAACCATTATCAATATCAAAATAACGCTCCTGAATTATCGAATCAGTAAGAGTTCAATCGCCTATTTATCCTAATCGTTGATGGATTTTCCGTTAAATATCGAAAACATTTCGAATATAAAACGTGATCTGCAGTGTATATAAGAGCGGAAAAAGGACTTCACAGTTAAATTTGAAATTATTAAGAAAAAATGTATTTTGCAGCTTTGTTTGTGCTATAGAATATTTATTATTCGTTGTGCTCGATTCAAGTATTGGATTAGTATTAACAAAAGTTTAATATTAACCCCTATTGAGTTCTTCTTCCCTGTCATTTATAATTTTACCCACAAACAACAATATTAACAATATCTAACAAGGAATTATAGTATTTACAAAAGTACGTACTTTACAGCTTGACAAATGTATGTAGCAATTGCCCTATTCTTTTTTTGGGCTGGCAACATTGTTAATGACAATTATTATTTAATGACAGGCGTAATCAATAAATCACAACCGAAGAAAAGTATTGCCATGAACAGGACCACAAAAGATAAAAACAAAATTTTTATCATCATGTTGATGATTGTGATAAAATATATTTAACACATAATGTTTCTAAGAAATATTATATACTATTGTTTTAGCAGTAATTACCGCAATGATCGAATTAGTTTATTCGAAAAGTTTCTTCAAATTTTTTTACATATTTTCCAAGCTATAACTTAATATTTATATTTGTTCCAAAACAATCGTTACAGGAAATTTACAACAGTTTAAATTAAAGATTACATTTTAAGCACCTAAAATGTCTTTTTTTAATCATACACAATACAGTAGAGACGACACCAACAAGATAAAAAACATTAATTTGATTTTGATCCATAAGTTACAGACATTTGGCCAAATTTATTTGGACCTTAGAATATAGAATAATACAGAAGGCGCGTACAGCCGATGCCGATTGGCGTTCACTGTGTCCAAAAACGATTCGCAACCTCCCGCGACAACATACTTCAACCCCGGACAGTGTTGCTAGTTTAGGGAGAGTTCGCTCAATTGAGGGTAAATTAAAATTCATATTTCATAATACTGCAATTCGAATAATGTTTTTATGTCAACATATCACTATTTTTTTTAAAGATAAGATAAGATAATCTTTATTTGCCAGAATACATGTTTACTTATATATACCCGTTCGTAAAATAAAACACGGAATTTTCAATAACTATCTCTTTATTTATTATGTGTATTGAAAGAACGATATTATTTACTATTTTTAAATGTTTAGTTACATAATTATTTAAATATGAAATCTATGTAGGAAAACGCCATTTTTTTTATTCTTGCCCGCTCGATAAGTATCAATTGACAATATATTAATGAATGTGGATTTATAATTATTTTATAATGAAATCAAAAGTTCAAATATTTTATTTGCATGTAATTTTTTTTATCATATATTCAAAGTAGGGAAAAATTCCAGCCAAACTGGCAACATCAACAAAATGGACTCGCCCAAATTGTTTGCGCGAGTCCATTTTGTTAATTAATCATTATTTAATTAAAATGAGATTTATATGCGCTACACATGAAATGTGATCCCTGCTTATTTTTTTATTTTTCCAACTGCTTTTTTGCAGGTGGGAACCGCACAAGAAGGCATAATTAAATAAAAACTGCCAGCAATTTTGTCGCCTGCGTCTGACGGTGGTCACTGACACACTATGTCATCAAAATATCAAACAATGCAATTTTGGTAGAGTTTGTGCTTCAGTGGCTTCAGTGAATGGGGCGAACACGGATTCTGTATAATTCTATATTCTAAGATTTGGACTGAATTATTTTATAACTTGATATTTAAATAGTATATAAATGGTACATTTAATATAATATATTTATATACATATATGCAACCACATAATATATAATTGGCCGTTGTGTTACATATAATATTTAGTGCCATTGCACCTCTTTCATTTAAAGCTAAACAAAGATTATAGTGGTATTTAAAAATTGTGTGCTGTCAACATTTAAAATGCGTTATCCCCTCCTTTATCTTACTGAAACCGAAAGAGCGAGAAGAATATAAGCTTCAAGTTGACATTAATTAATCCAAACAATAGGAAATAAACTTTTTTAATTACGATGGGATTGGAACCTCACCATCCAAGACATCAATTAAAAAAAAAAGTCAACAAAATCCAAACAATATTGCAATTCTAATACTAAACACTAACGCAGAAAATAAAAATTATTATAAACACTAAGATTACGTTAAAATCAAATATAAATAAAGAAATTATGCATCGAATCAATCTCTTCTTCGTCCTGCCCTGTTCCCAGCCTATCTCGGTCGGCGCGTATGTTTCCTCTTCCATTCATATCAGTCAAACGTTATCAAGCCATCCACTCCCTTGTGATTCATGGCATCCATCACACCGGAAAGGGGCTAGGGCTCAAGGTTTTGGCTTAGGTTTTACAGCCGGCCGCCTGCCTGACACCAACCCTCTTTGGGTATGCTGGTTTGTCCTCCAACATTCGGGTGCCTCAAAGTGCTTATTGGTCTACACCGGGCAATCTCCCTTAGAATTTTAAGACACCCCTGGGATAAGACAGGGCTGGTATTCTACGTTATTTTTGCTCCGAGGCATTGAAGAGATCTAATCAATATATTACATAAAAAATATTTCATTTTATAAAATCTATACAATAGGCCGCCTTAAAAATACAAAGAGAATTTACCTCCGGATTTTGAGAAGAATTTGAGTTTCTTTTTGGGAGAAAATTTCTTTTCATTCAACTGGCCGTGGAGGCGTAGCGCGAGAGCTCTGGCAACACCATGCCGACCGCCTGGAAAAATTGCGCAATCTAACGTCAGAGTGTTAACGACGCCGTCCAAATGGTGAAACATGCACTGAAATGAGGGTAGAACGGAAACTGCGTTACGGTTCAAATCTCGATTATTTATTATTTTCGAATTTAATTTGAACATTTTATTAATGTTAGAAAGACATAGTGGTACAAGAAAATTGTAGTTAAAAAATGCACGAAATACTTTAGTCCCGTATAACGTTTTTTGAACTTTTTCTAACCACATTTTTTTTGTTTCAATTATTTAATAGCTGTAAAACAATAACCGTTTGCTGTGTGGTGACGGCAGAGCAGCACCTATTACATGAGACTCAAGATGATTAGCGTAGCGTGGGTGTTAATTCACTTCTGCATAACCTTCCGGAGATAAATAGGCGTGATAGAGTTTGAACAAGGAGATTAAAGTCTCTGCATACGTGACGGGTTTTTATATGAACGGGACGGGAAGTATTAGAAATAAAGATTCATACAAAATGTATCATGAATGACATATATCAAGGAGTCACAGACGGGACGCGAACGTAGCACTCAAGGGCCGTTTTTAGGTCTCTGCGCACGTAACGGGAAAATACCCCGGACGGGACGGGGTGGGGACTGCAGAAACATCGTTTCATACAAAATGTACCATGAAGGACATATGCCACGGCGTCACGGACGGGACGTGCACGGGCGTTTTAAACGAGAGGCCCCGTCCCGTCCGGGGTATTTTCCCGTTACGTATGCAGAGACTTTTGAACGAGGCAGTCCCGTGCACGTCCCGTCCGGGGTATTTTACCATTACGTATGCGGAGACTTGAACGAGGCAGTCCCGTCCGGGGTATTTTCACGTTACGTATGCAGAGACCTTTATGTGCCGAATATTTCGACCCGCTTACCTCATTCTCGGCCCGCTCCTCGTCGCTCCGATACTGCACATCCAAATCGGAACTGTTCACACTGTTCTCCCAATCCTCAGAAGACTCCACCGAAGACGCGTCCAGATCCACTTCGGCTATTAAAATTAAATTAAATTAAAATAAAATGATTATTGTTGTTAGAAAGAGTTCAAAATATTAAAGTCTTGATGTGGCAATCGAAACCGCGTCCATTGCAATCTGGGCAGGCGCCTAAACCGCTCGGCCAACCAAGAATTTATTTCTAATATTACATACATACATAAATCACGCCTATATCCCCGAAGAGGTAGTCAGAGGTGAACTAGCACCCACGTTTCGCCAATTATGTTAGGTCCCATGTAATAGGTGGCGAGCCCATTGCCATCTATCGGGCACAAAAGTCGCAGTACTATTGCTAGGTGGTATAAGAGGAACGCTGCTGCCCATTCCTCATCACTGATTTATCCTTAGTCGCCTTTTACGACACCCCACCCATTTGGGGTGGTGACAATTGTATTCTACTCTTTCTAATATTTCTAATATTAACTGTGCTTAAATCAAAATAGTAATTAAAATCAAATCAAAATTCGTTTTTTCATATCAGTGTGCCTAGCAAGTATAGCAAACGATACAACGTTCCTATAGCACGATTGTCAATTTTTTTACAGTTACTCTTGCATTTGACACGACAGCCGCCATGTTGGTTTGTTGTCAAAACGTCAGGTACATACAACTTGTACTTTTTCTACCCACAATATTCTATGGTATTGATTTTTTTTTTTACTCGAACTACGAATAGACTTTTTTGAACTTTAAAACAGCTAATTTATTTCAACATCATTTCTTTAAAGAAAAGCGGAGATTCAAATTTACTGCTCACAAAGTGTGACATTAAACAAATTGACATTAAAGCAATGTTACCTACCACTTACAAGCAATGTTACCAGTCCACAAAAAATAATTTCTACTGCCTAGTGCTTTATATAGAATTCTACGTGATTGTGTCCTAATTTACGTTTTTTATTTACTATTTCTACTAATGTACAGTATACAGCACGTCAGGCCAGAAAATAATGTAAATATTTCTCAATCGACTTTGTGCTTTATTAACAACAAGTTTAAGTTGACATTCGATTGAAAAAAATTGGCAGTTTTGGGTTGTCTGAAGTCTTAGGTACCTGGTACAGTACTTTTTAACTAAGCAAATTAAGAGACAACTCGTCTACAATTAAGAGACAACATGTAATTAATAAAGATAGTCAATAACAGAAGTAACTTTCTAATAGTAGATTATATACAGCGATAAAACAAAAAAAGCCTAGTGGCATATTGATAATATATCAAGATAGGTACCGATGTTGAAAGGGTCATCTTGCCTTGGGATCTGTAGGGGGATGGGGGGGACGGGCCGCGTTCTGGTCAAGTCCACCGATACTTCGTTAGCTGTCACTGAATATTATACATTAGGGGATTGTTAATGTTTTTTTAATGTAGAGGACCGGTTTGATCGAACGGTCATATCGTTGGCTTTCGAATCCTACATATATATATACCTACATGAATCATGCCTATATCCCCGAAGGGGTAGGCAGAGGTGAGTTAACACCTAAGTTTCGCCAATTAGGATAAGTACCATGTGATAGGTGGCGAGCCCATTGCTATTTATCAGGCACGGTTCGAATCGTGGTAGAAAAAAATGTTGAGATGTAACAGACAATAGACAACTATGACTCGAGAAAAAATTTTGTTCTCGAGTCACGGTTGTAATAGTCGGCCTTATTGCTATAAGCAATCACTTCCAGACAATTAAAAAATAAGATGAATTAGAATTAACTGTCGATGTTTGACATTTTCCATATGGACGAACTGTCAAATATCTGACCGTTATCTTTTTTACATGTTAATGAACTCAAGCTTTAGTTTTGTTCTGCTTTGAATGCACTTACACATACATTTGAAGGTTATTTAAAAGGTATGTTTCAGAAGGTGAGGTTGGGTATATTAAAGAGACAGCAAACAAATAATAAATATGACCACCGAAACACGATATGATAGAGCCATTTATCGCGTTAAACTGTCAAAACTGCATACATTTATAACAGTTCAAAACGATAAATGGTATCATATCGTGTTTCGTTGGTCATGCTAGCAGGGCTGGAAGCCTACCCATAGCAAGTAAGAGACAAGCAAGCAAAGAGCTCGCTAGCGCAGTGGCACAGCGCTTGGCCTGCGATAGCATATAAACTAAGCAATTTCGCTAAGGCCGGTCATAGGATGGGTGACCAAAATTTTGTTATCACGAGTTCCTTCATGCTTCGGAAGGCACCTTAAGCCGTTGGTCCCGGCTGCATCTGTAGTCGTTAATACCCACCAACCCGCACTGGGCCAGCGTGGTGGGTTACATCTCTCTATATTCTTCCATCCATAAGGAAGGCCCATGCCCCAGCAGTGGGGACATTAAAGGGCTGGTGATGATGATGAAAGCAAAGATGCCTACCAATAGCAAGTGGGTCCGCATGCCTGGCCACAGGCACAGCGGGTAGCCGGAGAGCTGTCGCGTTAATGGCCAGAGCTTGAGCCCCGTGCCTACTGCTGGAGCCCTGCGACGACAGCTCGGGAGCCCCATCAGGAGCCGGGAGCTCCTCCGTGTACCTCACTAGGGCGTGTTCCTGTAAGAAAAAAAAATAAAGAGATTGCTCTTTAGCAATAAGGCCGCCTATTGCACTTGTTCTTTTTTAATGTTTCTATGTGTGCAATAAAGAATATATTATTATTAAAAAAAGCATGAATAGACAAGTTTGAATCATGAATATTGTGACATGATTTTTCATGTCGCATGAATTTTTATGTTTTGGCTGTGTCTGTTGAATTCTTTTGCCTCGTCAACGACCGAAAACAAATTTTTACGGGAGGGGAAACCACTGTCATCCACGACACAAGCCGACCTCTTCTCGAGATCGATTGTCGATCAATACGATGGTAAATTAAAATCTTTATTTTCATAGGCCATCTGCCTTAATTTTATATTAGAACTATGTGTGGTTCTTTGTGAGTCAACACAAGAAACAATTGGTAAGCATATTTTTCGATATTTTAAACTTTTTGGTCGAAACATTGAAACACGTTTTTTTGTTCGATATTTCAGTGTTCTAATTTCTTGTTTTAGGGGTATGCCGCACTTTACGCACTTTATGCCGCACTTTGTTTAGACGCACTTTCTATCGCCTTTATGCATTTTGGACCCACTTTATAATGCAAATTTAAAAGCCGTAGTCTTTTTCGCATTTTTCTTCGCCTTTCTTCTTTGCCTATTTTTCTGGACTGCAAGCCTTTTTCATCTTGCTAAACGTTGGGAGCACCGAGGAGAGGGAAGGAGGTAAACCCTGCACCCTACACCCTTAAGCCATACACACACACCGGCAGCAGGTATGCAGAACCCTTTCTAAAGTCTCATCTCAACTATCTAAATTCTTAACAAGTCAAATTAAAATTAATTTATATAACATAAATGCAATCTCTTTCAAAATTTAGGCAATTATTAGAATATTAACTTAATCCTATTTGTACAGCCCCAGTGTGCCCTTAAGGCCAGCTTAACATTAATTTACAACTTTGTTTTTATAACCAAATACACGCACAACAAAGTAACCGTTGTTTTCTTTGTGTACAAGCCCCCCTTATGATTAAATTTCTAATTCTTTCCCAAGTAGCAATCCGTGTGCAATTTTGTAGGTGAGTCTGGCGCCCGAATATACCTTTTTTTTCTACATTTATTTATATATTTTTGACTCATCTCAACCTTAAAATTCAAAATTTAAACTTTATTTATTTATGACACTTTGTCACCCTTTTTTATTAACTTAAAAACATTTTTTTTATTTTTCTATTACATTTGGCACCTTGAAACAGGGACTTGAATATTATCTAGCTTTGTTTGTTTGTTGCTTTGTTGTGTGGTTTACATTTTTATATGAAAGATATTGCATTTTGTTTTTCTATAACTTTTCAACAAAACAATTGTTTGTTTTTATAATTAATTCTATTTGAATTATATAATTTGTGCGGCATACTACCAAATAAAAGTTCTTGTTGTTGAATTTATTTACCCCATATTTATGTGTAAAAGAATAACTTTCATTTTTGTGTTTTTGTATACTTATACATATATAGGCAATTTAACCTATATACTTTGTTTTTATACAACATACATTGTATTTTAACAATACGGTTTACATATTTTAGGTGTAAAGAAGCTATTAATTTATATTTCAATAATTCTACCAATCACTTAGGGATTTTTATTGACTTTTTCTTGTAAACTTAAAACAATTTTCTGTGTTATAGTTTTGAGGTTGTTTTACCAAACTTAACATTAAGACATTTTTGTTGGCAGTATAAATTTGGAATTTTTAGCTATTAATATACTTATATAATTTAAATATTAACTTTAAAATATTCATCTATATGAATGGTTGAATAAATAATTTGTTTTATATTACAAATTTAACATTTGTTATAATATTTTATTTCAGTTAGGTAATTTTAAGTACATTGTGAAAAGATGTTGCATTTGTTTGCTTTCCAAATTAATAGTATTACATTCAAATATTAAGATTTCCGCTTACCACTATTCATTTAATTTGAATTGATATTGAAATAGCGTTATCACATTATCATATTATTAAAATTTTGTCATTATGGACATGGATAAACCTGCTTCTGCTGGACCATCACACAAAGTTTCTATTGCTACTGACACTACTGACTTAATTCCGCCTGTATTTCCGCGTGAATTGGAATCGCAATTAATTACAATGTCTGAAGAGCCTCCTCGCTTTGATCATACTCATAACGTTGCACAGTCTTCTTTGCTGGATTCTTGCTTGCCTGGTGGATCACAATTGCCTAATGATTTATTTGTTCGTAGTTCTGCTAAACATGGTTATTTTAAGCGTCCTGATTTTTCTAAGAGTAAAATATCGTTTGACGGTAAGTCTTGCGTTAGGGAATTTATTTCAAATGTAGAAGAATATATAGTTTCAAGGGATATTGATGAACACTTTGTTTTGACTTCTTTTTCAGAATTTCTTACTGGTTTGGCCAAAAAATGGTATCGTGTTGTTCGTTCTCATGTTAAGTCGTGGTTTGAAATTAAATTAGCTTTGCTTAAACATTTTGATAAATTGGATTTTGATTACCAACTTGAATTTATTTTACGCACTCGTAAACAAAAACATAGAGAATCTTTGTCCGACTTCGTTATTGAAATTCAGGATATGTCATGTCGTTTGTCTGACCCCCTTAGTGAACAAAATTTAATTACCATAATTAAGCATAATATGTTGCGTTCTTATGCGATGCATTTTATAGGTCGTAATATAGATTCCATTGACCAAATCATTAGATTAGGCAAAGAAATCGAAAGTTTAGCCTCTGAAACTGCATCGGTAAAATCGGACAATTCTGTTAAAAATGTTAATATAGTTAGTGAAAATGTAACTTGTTTAAAATGTAAAAATAGTGGTCATCATTTTAGAAATTGTAAAATTATTACTGGTAAAGTTTGTTTTAGATGTGGAAATAGAGGTTTTGTCACATCTACTTGTCCAAATTGCAATAAAAATATTTCCAATTCAGAAAACCTTAATTCAAAAAACTTATAGACTTTCACCGAGCTCCTCTTCGAAAGGAAGCGAATCGAACCTCGGTGAAGAAGTTTGTTCCTAATAAATTAGAATGTAAACAAGAATTTAAAGAATGGTTAGATTATTTAAAAGTATTTTTTGAAATTTATAAAGTAGCTCCTGTACTTTTAGTTAAAAAACAAGATAATAGGCCTTATTTACAATTTTCGGTTAACAATAAAATTTTTACTGGTATTTTAGACAGCGGTGCTAATTGTTGTGTATTAGGTGCGAATAGTCACTTGAGATTTTTGGATATGGGTTTCAAGATTAGATCTTCTCATAAAACAGCTCGTACAGCTGATGGTTCGTCTCAGAATATTATTGGAATCATTGATTTACCTATAACTTGTGATAATATAACTAAATTTGTACCTTTTATGATAATTCCATCTTTTGAACTTGAAATTATTCTCGGTTTTGACTTTTGGTTAAAATTTAACTTAGCTAAAGATTTAATTAAAAATGTAACTTTTGTTGACGATTTTGATATGCAAGTTAATACTATTACTGCTGCTGCTAGTCTTTCTCCTTCTGAGACCGAACAATTAAATAAAGTAATTAAATTATTTGAAGATATTTCATATGAAAAAAATGGTTTAGGTTTAACTCATCTTACTGAACATAAAATTAATACCACTGGCGATCCAATTAAGCAACGTTATTATCCTTTGAGTCCTGCTAAACAAAAAGAAGTTTATGATGAGGTAGAAATTTTACTTAAAGAAGAAATTATACAACCTTCGAAATCTCCTTGGAGTTCTCCTGTTTTAACTGTTCCTAAAAAGGATGGTGGAATCAGATTGTGTTTGGATTCTAGAAAATTAAATTCAGTAACTGTTAAAGATTCTTATCCATTACCTTATACATCTTATATTTTAGATAACCTTCGAGGTGCGAAGTATATAACTGCCATAGATTTATCTAAAGCTTTTTTACAAATTAAATTAGAAGTTTCTTCACGAGAGAAGACTGCATTTTGTATTCCTGGTAAAGGATTGTTTGAATTTGTTAGAATGCCCTTTGGTTTAACTAATGCACCTGCTGAACTTCAAAGATTAGTTGATAAATTGTTTGGGCCTGAGTTTGATAAGAATACGTTCTGTTATTTAGATGATTTAGTCTGTATTAGTGATACATTTAACAGTCATTTAGTCCTACTTAAAAGAATATATAAAGCACTTAAAGATGCCGGCTTAACCGTTAATTTAAAGAAGTGTGAATTTTGTAAAGAAAGATTACGTTATTTAGGTTATATTGTTGATAAACAAGGTTTACATACCGATCCTATTAAATTAGACGCTATTAATAATTTCCCTAGACCTCAAACTTTAAAACAACTTCGTAGTTTCTTAGGATTATGTTCTTACTATCGTAGATTTATTAAAAATTTTGCTGATGTTGCTTCACCTTTAAATAAGTTAGTAGGAAAGAAATCTAAAATTAAATTTGAATGGAATGCAGATGCAGAAAACTCCTTTATTCTTTTAAAAAATTCATTAATGACTTCACCAGTGCTTCAATGCCCTGATTTTAGTAAACCCTTTTATTTGCATTGTGATGCTAGTTCTGTTGGAATTGGTAGTGTTTTGAGCCAGGAAGATGATAATAAAGAGCAACACCCTATAGCTTATTTTTCTAGATCCCTTAATAAATGTGAAAGAAATTATAGTGTTACTGAACGAGAACTTTTAGCTATTTTGGACTCTATTGAACATTTTAGACCCTACATTGAAGGTATGAAATTTACAGTTGTTACTGATCATGCTAGTTTAAAGTGGTTATTGAGATTAAATAATCCTTCTGGTCGTTTGGCTAGATGGGCTGCTAGGATTTCACAATTTACATTTGATATTATTCATAAAAAAGGAGCATTACACGTTGTACCAGATACACTTTCTCGTTATGAAATTGCTAATATAACTGTTTCGTCTGATGATATTGTACCAGTTGATCATGAAATAGTAGACCCTTGGTATAGAAAAATGTTTATAGATTGTCAGAAAAGACCTTATAAATTTAAAAATTTTCGAGTAGAAAATAAAACTTTATTTCGTTATTGCAAATCTAAATTTAGTTTGAATGAAAATTTAAAATGGAAAATAGTTATTCCAAAAGAGGATATTATAGATACAATTAGATCCAATCATGATGATATAAACTCTGGACATTTGGGAATTCATAAAACTTTACATAAAATAAAACTTCATTATTATTGGAAAGGTATGTTTAATGATATTCAGAAATATATTAATAAATGCGACACTTGCAAGGCATATAAACATTCAACTTCTGCTCCATTAGGTACTATGATAAATCCCAAAAAAGTTGATCGGCCTATGGTTATGTTATCATTGGATTTGATAGGTATTTTGCCAAAAACTTATTCAGGTCATAAATTTATATTATCTATTGTAGATGTTTTTACAAAATTTTGCTGGTTATTTCCTTTGGCGAATGCCACTACCAGATCAATTTGTAAATTTTTAGAAAAAGATGTTTTCCTTAAGTTTGGATGTCCTAAAATTATTATTTGTGATAATGGTACACAATTTACTTCTAAAAATTTTGTAGAATTTCTTAAGGGATATAATATTAATAAAATATTTTATAATACACTTTATACACCGCAGAATAATCCTGTGGAACGTTATAACAAGTCAATTGAGACTTGTATTTCTTGTTTTGTTCGTGATGATCACAGAACATGGTCAAAATTGTTACCCCATGTTCAATTAGCTTTGAACAGTAGTGTTAATTTAGCTACTGAATTTACTCCAAATTTTCTCATGTTTGGTAGGGATTTAATTTTTGATGCTTCTTTACATCGTTTTAGTCATTCTTTTGAAAATTTGTCGCAGATCGATGTTGTAGATCGCTCTGTTTTTGCGAAATCACTTTCTTCGCTTGAAGAAATTTTTAAGAAAGTTGTTTTTTCTTTGTTTAAAGCTTATAAGCGTAATGCTTCTTATTATAATAGGGGTCGACTTGTCACTTCTTTTGAGGTTAATGATGTAGTTTGGAGACGAAATTTCGTTCAGTCTAATGCTGCTCATTATTTTTCAGCTAAATTTGCTCCGAAGTTTGTTAAATGTAAAATAATAGAGAAAATTTCAAATAATGTTTATTTACTAAAAGATTTAGATAAAAATACTACTGGTAGATACCATATTAAAGATATTCTTAAAGTTGGATAATTATTTTTGAATTTGTTTTTTTGTTTTTGTAATTGGAGTTATTTATGACCTATGAAAGAGATGAATGCAGGAAAATGGTCTTTGAATGAGGATGAATGAAAATGAATGAAAGGTGGTAATTCCATATACGAATAACAATACAAAAATTTGTTCATTTAGTTTCATTAAAAATATATTACAGTAATTTAAAAGTAAAATTAGTTTTTCAAAATATTATAAATACATATTTTCTAATATCACGGAAGTTATGTTTTAGCTTGGTTATAAACTGAATTAGTCTCCAAACAACATTTTGAATTAACATCAAAAGATTTTAATTATTTTATATTTATTGTTACATATTATTATATATTATTGTAACACCTCGTTTTGTGCAAATTATTTTGTACAAATTTGCTTTTGTCTTTTTATAGACATCTTTTTTTGTCCTTTTGTAGACATAAATATTTTTCTTTGTCTTTGTTATTTACTCGGATTTGACACTTTAATACTCGAGTATAAATAAATACCGGATTTTTCCATTTTTTACTTTTTTCCTCAGGTTTTGTCTGGTGGTTCTTTTTGTATGGTCCCGAATTGTTGGATTCATACACCTTTTTTTTTTCCACATCATGTATGGAAGGTTGGTGGTGTTGTTCCAGCCATGATTGTGTTGTTTTAATGTGGTGATCCCGAATTGTTGGATCATTCACATTTCTTTTCCACATCATGTATGGAAGGTTGGTGGTGTTATTCCAGCCATGATTGTGTTGTTTTTGTTGTGTGTTCCCGAATTGTTGGAACCCACATACATTTTCTTTTTCTTCCACATCATGTATGGAAGGTTGGTAGGGTTGTTCCAGCCATGATTGTGTTGTTTTTTTACTTTGTGTACCCAAATTGTTGGTCACCATACACATCATGTTCGGAAAGTTGGTGGAGTTATGCCGACCATGATAGTGCTTACTAGAGTCTGATAAACTGTTTGTTTTCAGATCTCACATTTAAAAAAAAAGACGAGTAGAGAGGAAGAGTCAGCGACGAGGGTGTCCAACTGATCTCCAAAAATTAAGGATAGTTTTGTTTCGGTAGGGTAGTTTATGAGTCAGCGACTAGGGTGTCCAACTGATCTCCCAACTTTAGGATAGTACTAGTCAGTGACTAGGGTGTCCAACTGATCTCCAAACTTTAGGATAGCTTACGAGTCAGTGACTAGGGTGTCCAACTGATCTCGATACTGAGGATAGTTTAGTGTTCAGGTAGGAAGGTGTTTAGAGTCAGTGACCAGGGTGTCCAACTGATCTCCATAAACAGGATTTTTAGGATTTTTTTTGTTATTGTCCTTTTTTGTTTCGTTTCTTGGGTTTTGAAACCAAGGTTCATTACGAACTTGGGTTCGGGTTTATTTACTTTTCTTGAACTGATGTTCACAATATTTTGTTGTGTAGGTATTTGTTTTGTTTTTATCAGCCTCGCTTCTCGATGCTTTTCTTGGGGAAGGGTGAAATGTGACATGATTTTTCATGTCGCATGAATTTTTATGTTTTGGCTGTGTCTGTTGAATTCTTTTGCCTCGTCAACGACCGAAAACAAATTTTTACGGGAGGGGAAACCACTGTCATCCACGACACAAGCCGACCTCTTCTCGAGATCGATTGTCGATCAATACGATGGTAAATTAAAATCTTTATTTTCATAGGCCATCTGCCTTAATTTTATATTAGAACTATGTGTGGTTCTTTGTGAGTCAACACAAGAAACAATTGGTAAGCATATTTTTCGATATTTTAAACTTTTTGGTCGAAACATTGAAACACGTTTTTTTGTTCGATATTTCAGTGTTCTAATTTCTTGTTTTAGGGGTATGCCGCACTTTACGCACTTTATGCCGCACTTTGTTTAGACGCACTTTCTATCGCCTTTATGCATTTTGGACCCACTTTATAATGCAAATTTAAAAGCCGTAGTCTTTTTCGCATTTTTCTTCGCCTTTCTTCTTTGCCTATTTTTCTGGACTGCAAGCCTTTTTCATCTTGCTAAACGTTGGGAGCACCGAGGAGAGGGAAGGAGGTAAACCCTGCACCCTACACCCTTAAGCCATACACACACACCGGCAGCAGGTATGCAGAACCCTTTCTAAAGTCTCATCTCAACTATCTAAATTCTTAACAAGTCAAATTAAAATTAATTTATATAACATAAATGCAATCTCTTTCAAAATTTAGGCAATTATTAGAATATTAACTTAATCCTATTTGTACAGCCCCAGTGTGCCCTTAAGGCCAGCTTAACATTAATTTACAACTTTGTTTTTATAACCAAATACACGCACAACAAAGTAACCGTTGTTTTCTTTGTGTACAAGCCCCCCTTATGATTAAATTTCTAATTCTTTCCCAAGTAGCAATCCGTGTGCAATTTTGTAGGTGAGTCTGGCGCCCGAATATACCTTTTTTTTCTACATTTATTTATATATTTTTGACTCATCTCAACCTTAAAATTCAAAATTTAAACTTTATTTATTTATGACACTTTGTCACCCTTTTTTATTAACTTAAAAACATTTTTTTTATTTTTCTATTACAATATCTCACACGCATTTATCCCACGGTTTGACTATTAGCACAAAGATTTTGGTGGTTAAAAAAAGTTCGAAAAATTATGGTCTTGATGCGGGAAACAACTATTAGGTTAAATGTAATAAGGGGCGGCCTGTTGCCATCTATCCGGTATGTTATTCGCATTATATTGGAATGCTGCTGCCCCCTGCTGTCTGTCATATGAATCAATCTGGAAGAATTATACAATGGCACATGTGACTCCATCTTTTAGGCAGTATAAGGATTTAATGATTCTGATGATCACTTGATCATCAGAATAATTCATATGCCTCTTGCTAGGAACCTTCATGGCAAGAGGTATATGATCAAAAGCTCAAGAAAGAGTCATACTCTAATGGGGCTCTTATTGTACATGGTACAATGGTACTCTTATTGTACAGAATAATAAGAAATGGGCACTTTTTAGTTGCTATGTGAGACACTTGCGAGAGGTATTGGGGTGGTAACAATTCTATAATGCTTTGCAGTTACACAAAAGTATTAAAAAATGTAATTACATCACAAATAATTCCATAATAGTGTTCTGTACAAAATCCACCAGCTTAAACAAGTCATTAAAATGTTTCTTTGCCATTAATTACTTACTGGATGTGATAATTCACAGATAGGGTTTAATCGTAAGTCTATCATTTCCAGCGATGGTAAGGTACTGGTGTTAAAATCTTCAGGCAGGCAGGCAATCTGAAACATTTTTTACAATACATTAAGTTAATATTATCAAATATACTTTTCAAAATTATCATATGTTCATATGGAATAAAAAAGTGTTTTTTTTTATCAATTATTAACTATCACTACAATTTTAGTACAACTATTAATTTTAGTTATAAATCATTCTAAAAATTTATAGCTTTGATAAACAACGTAATCAAATTATATAAATAACAGTTTCTTTTATTTGTCATCATAATGTACTATACTAGACATATTTTTTATATATATAGTAAACAGCATGTTTCTTCTTCTCTCTGCCCTTATTCTACTTGAAGTAGAGTTGGCACAACATGTCTTCTTCTACCATTCTCCTCTATCAGAACTGAACTGAACAAATGAAAATAATAAACACCCACGCCTTACCTGATTGTTATTCAATTGCAAGTACATCAGCTCTGCACACTTGAGAACTGAACTAGGGAACTCGTGTATGCAATTATTTCGTAAGTTACAGTGTATTAATGCCTCCATTCTATACATTGTGCCTGGTAATGTTTCTATTTGATTATTTTCTAAAGTAAGCCATCTGAAACAACAACAATTGTCATTTAACTACACACTGATAAGTGGCTATTACTATGGATATTCTTAGGTTTCTTCTTCCATGCATAATATCACTCTGAAATCATTGATGCATCCACTCTCTTTTGATTAATCTCAATTGCTATTTCCATTTATTGGTTTTATACATTCCAATCTAATGCTGCTCAAGGTTTTACAGTTGGCCACATGCCTTACAGAAATTGGGTGTTTTGTTATTGGCCGTTGGCCTCCACTATTGCCTCAAGGTGCTTAGCAAGGTGTCTACTTTTACAATACTCTTAGGGGTTTACTATTCTCATTGTTTTTTCATACACAGAGGGCATATAAATTAGGATAACATGCATACTAGTGCTTGTTTTAATCAAGATTCAACTAGCCACCTCCTATTAAGTACGAACCTTAGTTTAGAAAGCCTGGTCATTTCTTCTGGTATGGTTTTAAGTTCATTCCCTCTTGCACCGAATGTATCGAGTTTTTCTAACTTTCCGATTTCCTTCGGGATCTCCCGCAAGCCTATCCTATTGCACCAGAACGCTTCCAAGTTCTCTAATTCACCGATTTCCGGTATCAACACGTTCAACGGATTGTAACTAATGTTTAAATTCACAAGGTTTTTCAGGTTGCCTATCTCGGCTGGCAGTGAACTTATATTATTATAGTCCAATGTCAATGTCGTAAGGTTTACTAGTTGAGTTATTTGCACGGGAACATTGATAATTTTGTTTGTATGCAAGTACAGATGTTCGACTTCAAGGCAGGTGTACAGAAGGCCAGGTATTTCGGTGATTTCGTAAGCGTTCAGACTCAATCCTGATTTCTTCTTGGCTATAGTCTGTTCTATAAGGGCTAGTATGTGGTTCTCACGGATAAATTTCAATATTGCACTCATTTTTGATCTATTTTTAGTTACATTGCAAAAACTATTGCGTTTTGAGTTTGTTGCAAAAACATGACAGCTGACTGACTGACGGTTGTTGTCTCTCAGATTATTTGACATTTGAGAGTAAATGTTGCCAAAATAAAACATTATTACATCTACTACCGAGTACGACACTAATTCCCAGCGTAGCAGATAAAATCTGCTACGCTGGGAATTAGTGTCCATAATTATTATAATAATTATTATTTAGTGATATTAATATATTTCGTGACTAAATTTATTTTATTTAAACTAAAACAGAGCTCTGTCTAAGCAGCATACAGATAAACATTGCATGAAAAGGAACTTGTTCTGTTATTGATTTTCCGTGGCAAAACTTGTCCGCTAAATGTTATTGAATTTTTAGAGATTGGTACCAATATTTAGTATAACAAAATGTGAAATCTAGAAATTTAAATATTTTGAATAATAACATTGAAACATTTTAATGATAGTTTATTAGCAAAGTAAAATATGGGTATTAATATTTATAAAGTGGTATTTTTCGTAGTTCTTTTGGCACAACATTATTTTACTGTGGAATGCAGTGGTAAGTATTAACTCTAACGTCCAGTAAGCTTAATGCGGTCAGTATTACTTATAAATAATATTCCAAAATCAGTTTCCTTTACAGATTCCAAGCAAAATAAAAGTGTTCATCATGGACGTAAAGCAAGCGTGGACGATTACTTCAAAAACAAGATACTGTCTTCCTATCGATCTTTTCGGCCTGTTGCAGTAAAATATCATAAGGCAACTTACCCGCGGGCAGATGCTCGACCCGATTACGATATAACTTCTTACGACTCGGAATACGGTGGTGTAGTTTCTAATTTCACGTCTTCCATTTACGATGATAATCCGCCTCTGTATCCTAACCCTGAATTCATATCAAGGACTAATCAAGGTAGCTTAGTAATAATGCAACCATATTCAATATCGTTCGATTCCCTTAGAGAATATTAAACACGTGTTCTTTGTTTATTTAGTCATTGGCAAGGTAGAAAATAAGCAAACTGAAATTGAAGTGGATTTACCAGATGACTCGCTAGCAGATGCTGATCTGAAAGAGCATAATATCATAGACAGCGTGACTTACTTGTACGGGTTCAACAGCTGCCACGGTGTACGAAACGAATGGATGATACTGGTAAGTTCAATTTATCGATGAGGTAAGAGGATGGAGGAGGAGGAGGAATTAGAGGGAGATTGAGAGCGGCGTGGGGGAGACAGCGACAATAATACCTTTAGCACCCACCCTAATGTTCAATTTTCTGAGTCTTCAATGACTTAGTGATTAGAAGAATACAAAAAGCTAACGTTCTATTTGGTTTAAAACGTCTTAAAGGTAAGGAAAACGTTATCATAAAGCCCCTTTACTAGCGTTGCAGTTTGACTACATGCACATTATAAATTGTATTGAAGATGTTTTAGAGGCCGTGCGAAGAAATAGCAGATAGGGAGTGTATTCTTGATAGCACGGAACGGAAGTCGTATCAAGGTCATAGGACGAACTGATGTCAAGTCTCATAACGCTTGCTTCTGAATCTCAAAGGACCATAAAATAATTATGGGTAAACAATAAAGTAGTTTTAAGGTTACCAGCTCTATTGTATTGACACTATGGGTATGTATTAAGTAAAGTGGGTTACTTAAAAGTGATTCTTCCACAGATTTTCATCACAAGTGGCATTGCAGTCGTCATGGTTTTATCAGCTGTGATGTGGCTGATGTGGAGCGAGTACGCAGCAGATTTCCGCCGGAACAGCAAACTGTACCCGATCAACATAAACCTTTGCTGTTGCCTCATTGCCTGTACCCTGATTTACATACAGGCTGTCGTGGTATGTAACTACGACATTATATTTGGCTACTTGCTTGCGTTTTAAGATAACGAAAGAAAAAATTGAATACAACATCTCAAGGCGATACCTCGTAATCGTTGTTTTGGTTGAGACAGAGAAGGATAGAGATATTAAAATCTGACATAAACCAGAACTGTTGTTCTGGTTGTAATGGCAGTAAATCACAAAAAAAAGTTCGACCTCGCGAGGTAGCGCCTTTATGCATGCCATTTTTAATTAACGGCTTTTAAACCATAATATAAAAAACTAAGATTCAAATTATGGTGGTAACTATTTCACCATTGCCACATGAACGGTTAACTTGGCACATCAACATCACCAGCCCCTTCAAGGTTAGTGGGTATTATATTAACGACTGGACATGCAGCCGGGACCAACGGCTTAGCGTGCCTTCCGAAGCACGGAGGAACTCGAGATAATAAATTTTTGGTCACCTGTCCAATGACCAGCCTTAGCGAGCATTGCTTAGTTTACGCAATTGCAGGACAAGCGCGCTATGCCACTGCGCTAGCGAGCTCTATCACTGACGCTAGCTTGGCACACGTTAACATAACTTTCTTCCGATTTTAGGGTGTCTCGTCTCCCCCGCAATGTGAACGTATTGCCCTCCTCCTTCACTACACTCACGTCTCTTGCGCCATGTGGATCGTGGCATTAGCTGCTGCCGTCACTGAATACTGCATCTGCGACACTTTGATGCCACTTAAATACAACTACTTGCTGGCTTATGGTGTTCCAGCACTGGTGGTGATGGTGAGAGTCGATTTTCTATTTAACATTGATTACATTCTGTGACAGGAGAACTCAATACCCCTTATTATAAAACATGGACTAAACTATTCGATTTTAATTTTAACATTATATAAATGTTAGAAAAATTAGTACAAAGATTTTAACCCCAAAATCTTTGTACATGGACTAAAGTTAGTCATGGTTTAAAATTGATGCAGTTGGCATCAATTATAAACCGTCCTTCATTCAGTTCCGTCTTTCATTCAGCAAACAAAAGTGACAGCATCCGTTTTAAACTATGACTAACTTTAGTCCATGTGGGATTATTAAGGGCCGATTTCACCGTCTCTCATAGAAACTGAGTTTAATAAAACTTGGTTTTGATTAATGCAAACTATGTAGCGGAACTCAGTTTAGAGCATAAACCGAGTTCAACTTCAATTGATCGCGTTTAATTCTGCGGTGAAATCGGCCCTTAGTCTCCAATTCCTTTTTTCAGTTCAATTACGCTTTGTCGATGGAACATTACGAAATCAAGCATTACTGCTGGATGTCCATTGAGAAGGGAATGGTTATGGGATTCATGGTACCGGCGATGATACTCATTGTGATAAACACTGGAATCATCATTTTGGGTTTGCAAAGTGTGAACAAGAAGCAGGCTGAGATGCTGACGGCGAAGATACAGGAACTGGTAGACCACCACATTGCCAATTGGCCAAAGAACGAGACGATGGAGTCCATGATTGATAATAACAAGGGAAGCATTGATACCCTGGATATTTATTCGCCGGGAAGCAGCCGTAAGAATACCGATAGTTCCGATACCCTGGACAAGGAGTACAATTTGAGTGAGGACGATCAAAATGGAGATGGCAACGAGACAAATAACTATGTATGTATATCTTTGTTGATCCATACTAATACTATAAAGCTGAAGAGTTTGTTTGAAAATTTCATTTTGTGTTGAATAGACCATTTATCGGGGAAGGCTTTAGAATCTTAATAACCGCCATTGACGCGAGCGAAGCCACGGGCGACCATTATTAGTAATATAATTTGTGTATTAAGTAAAAAAGACCCGCCTCAGTAAACAGATTTTGGAGTTGAGCATCATCTTCAACGCCAACTAAGCCTGCTGTAAAGGGACAGGCTTCCACATAGATAGCACGAAAGGATTACAAGCCTCAACATGCTTTGTGAACAAGCCTAAATACAGCCAAAAAGCGCAAACACAATTTCCGAAAAATGTCCTATTCTCGTTTTAACTAAATTCGTTCAACATTATGGTATACATCTGATTCGCTATTAATTTCAATTGGAATCAAGTGAAAGAGTCAACGCTTGGTACAAATAAAATATAAAAAAAAACAGATTTTTGTACCTACCGTCTTTTTATTATGAGGGAATATTGATCTACTGCAACTGCAACTTATAAACCATGTTTATTTTTGGTCATCCATGCCATGCCTTCGCGAACGTTCCTTAACGCAACCGCTCATCAAATTAACTTACAGTTGCGCCGCTTTAGCTCTTCGAAATAAATATTTCATAATATTATGAAGGTTCAGGCATAAAATTGAAAATATTTACGTTTTTCTGTGCCATCATTGAAATGTTCAAATATTTTTAGATGTCCCAGTCGAAAACGTTGCAAGATAAAGGGCTCCTTAACGTGCTGTTCATGGACAATTTATCGCTGAAATGGAGTTGGAACACTGAGGGTAACGATCTCAAGTCCTACCTGAACTTATGTCTGGTTCTGGAGCCATTCTTCGCCATCAACTGGGTGATGGGGGTGGTGGCCATCGAGAACGCGGCTCACTGGTCCACGCCGACGATTTACTTGATCCTGGTTGTTGCTATGGTAAGGACGGAAGCCAGATTGTCTAGACCAGAGGTTCCCAAACGTATTTTCGCATAGACCACTTTCAAGCTTTTGCTGGTTCTGGTGGACCCCCCGCAGATCACACACACATTCACACAGGTCTTATGGAATAGGTGGCATTTATAGGGCACGGAAATCGCAGTACATTGCTAGGTGGCATAAGAGGAACACTGCTGCCCTCTCATTGCTGTCTAAACCCCTAGTCACCCTGTACGACACCCGCGGGAGACATGGGAGTGGTAATAATTGTATTCTGATCTGCCGTCACCACACGGCTGCCCTGCAGCTACATTTCATAAATATTCCCAAAAACTCGTAAACTTGCAAGTATCCACAAGTAACAGTCGCTGAGCTTCTTAAAATATTATTTGCCTACATTGATAGATGAAGTCAAGCCAACATTTTAGTTCTTCAATATCGAAACCAGATACATTTTCGTGGCGCGCTTACGTATTGTGAACCCCCCATTTTTAACGTCAACGTAGACACCAAAATTTCTTGGATCCCAATTTTTTTACGTCGTCGAAGACCCTCATCGAATCTTCCATGGACCCCTGGGCGTCTACCTGGACTACTTAGGAAATGGTCTAGACGGAATAATAGCTTAATGAGGGACTTAATTAAGTGTACTTACTTCTTCGCAGTACGTGTACCTGACTGCCACAATTTGCACCACTCTGCCGATTGTCCGCAACAAGAACGCGCCGGTGCCATGTTGCGAGGAGGTGGTTGCGGAGCCGACGCTCACCAGGACCAGGTCAGATTTACCCTGTCTGATGAACCTTCCACATTTTTTCAATACTAAAATGTTTGTCCCTTATTGGAACTGTGTAATCAACTCGTAAATCTCCAATGTAAGCCGACATTTATCGTTATCTACCCGCGTCCTGTCTGAAAAAAATATCAAATATGAACGTGTAAAAACTGTCAGCAACATAAAATTAAATTACCCATATTATTGCTCTTGGCAGCACCAGCGCTCTCTATCTTCTCTGCGATAGCACTTAGTCGCTATAAAAAATCGTGCATGCACGATTTGCCAGTGAGCTCCTGGTATTTAAATCGGTTTGTACCAGTTTGCCTACATTTTATTGTGAGATACAGCACAACCCCTCTAACTCGCCCATGGTCCTTTGAGCCGGTTCATGGGCATAATTATTTATAGGTAATTTAATTTTATATTGCCAACAAAAACATAAATATAAAACCAACAAATTTATAGCGAGGGACTTTTTTATATAATTATTTTTCTAACTATCGGCGGTAAGTCCGTAAATGTCCTTTGTAGATTTACATACATACTTTCTGACACGAATAAATTTTCTTGACCTACTTTAACATTTTTGTATGTCCTAATTAAAACTTTAAATTTACAGGACAACGGACAGCATCCCCTTGTTGGATCCGACAATTCAACAGCCGAATGTGACACCAGCGCCCGCAGACACCATCAGCACAATCAGTATTTAAAGTTGTTAAAAAATCTACTAATTTGGTAATTTCTGTCAAAGCTTTGAAGGCCAGACAGAACGGAAAATGTTTATGAATTCTAAATGCATACATACATTTTCACTTTTGTGTTCTGAGTTAAGGCTGAAAGCTTCAGGTCTAATTTGTGACCTGCTTTTGAAGATTATAAGAGTTTAGTGGGATAGCGATGAGGCACTGGCAGAGTGGCAGATCACAATGGGCAGTGCCAGCCTGCCAACTAACATACCGCCTATTTGTGTTTCACGTATTACGGAATAGGATATTGGGAGTGTTTGGCCTACAAAACTACTATGTATAATTCGAATATTCCGATCACGAGAACGTAAGGAATTTAGATGAATTAAGGTTTATTGATTAATACTATTTGTGATTTAAAAGTTTAAAATAATATTAGCCGACTAAAAATATTTTATTATAAAACATACTTAACGAATGTTCACTTTACACGCTCTAGATTCTGCATATACCTAATAAGTACATACAATTACCTATTTACACATATCTTTAACTGAAAAAGTTTTAAAATAAAAATTAACTTCATATTTTATTGTGATTTTAAAGTTAGTAATAAAATATGTATTATTTTAAAAGTAGAGGATAGGTGAATTTTAAATATTCTCTATGTAAACTACGTAGCGGTAGTTTTGAAATTGATACATGCGCTTTTAAGGTAAATCGATGTTTGAAAACAATTTAAAAAAGATGCACAAAACTTTCTAAATGTTTCTATTCTAGTTTCCTATGGTGTAACTTGTAGAAAAAAAATATCTACACTTTATATTTCGAGAAATTTATGACTTTGTTCTCGATCTCTAAAATTATAATTGAGGCTTGGATATTGAACACATTTACTGTCTAAAACTGTAAAAAATGCACTGTTTATTAAGTCTTAAATTATATTCATAAGTATTAAATTATGTATTGAAATATGTTGTGAAATATGTATTATAATAATATTGTAATGTCATAGTAGTTTCATGTTTTAAAAGTTAATATAAAATGAAATATTTTATATACCTGTTTAAACAAACAGAGTTAAATTTTAACGTACCTGCGATCTCGCAGGACTAGATAGCTAACTTAATAAACAGAACGTTTATTTTTTACCTACCATAAAATTAACCCTGCAGAAATAAATTTCACGTATTATCAAGAACCTTCGTAAAAGCACCTATCTATTTCCAGTGAAGAGGGTTCAATTACAAATAAACCTACCTACGTATACGTTCTTTTGTTATTCTAATTGAATTAGGTAGGTTCAACGCAGTTTTGGAGTGGGTAATGGATAGCAATACTGCAGATCTAAATCTGGGATAAGTAATAATTGATCAAAATCCTTCTTTTTTGGATAAATCTTTAATTAATTAATAGGCCTTGAAGGAAAGGTTAAATGAAGTACCTACTTACCAAGATAGGTAGGTACTTTCAGTATAACATAATTATTTTCTCTCTGAATAGTACTAAGAGCGACCGCAGACATACGATATCAAGTTGGCCGACTATCGAACAACTAAGTTAGTCTGCGGACTTGCGGGCTATATAATATTTTCTTTTATAATAAGTTTCTGTACTATTGGTACAATTTGCAATTTAGTCGGCTAACTTGAAATTGTCTGCGGTCGCTCTTAATGCGCCAAATATTATTATGCACCTATCTTCAGATTTCAGCGTTTACATTATAAAAACCGCTTTGTATTTCTATTAGTGGCTATCTAAGTGATAGTTAATCGATATTCATAAAAATAACTCTAGTGTGATAGCGGATATTAATAAGTGGTTTTAATAAATGTTTTAAACGGATATTGTGGTGTGTCATTCATTACATGCAATATATTTATCAATAAGTATATATATCTTTAACTACACACTCGCTTTAGGTACTAAATCTGTAAAGTTTGTGTTTAAATAAATAAATAAAGAATCGGAAAGTTCCTCAATTGACTTTATGCTTTCGGCAAACCAGTAAAGGTTGATAATGGATTGGAGATTTTGAGGCTGTATGGGCTAGACCCTTTGCCTTCCCTAAAATATAGGGAGAATTAAAAAAAAATGGAGATTTTGAGTTTTGTATGGTCCTACATACTGTGCCCCAAGCAGGAATTTATAAAACATTCGTACCGTAATCGTATCGAGTAAGCACACTAAAACCAAAAAAAAATAATCTAAATCTTAAATCAGAAAAGTATTATTATTTCTTGGGTTTATTTTATTATTAACATTAGAAACATAATACCTAATATGTCTTAAATTGTTATAAATATAATAAAATCAACTTTAAACATTAAAGAAATAAACATTTCTTGCTAATAATATTTGTTTGGTTTATGAACGGCTTCCATGGCCATCTTGATGTTTGACAGCGATTAGTTTCGTTACGCAAGTTTCGGAAAGTTTACGCAAGTGACAAAACTTTCTTTTGATTTATTATTATCAAGAAAAAAAATTTTTTCTCAGATATAAGAGTTAGTTTTTTTTAATTAAAAGATTTTAATACATATTAAATATGTGTTTATAATGTTAATATTAATTTTATCTTATAATGTTAATTTAATACAATTACCTTAAAAGTACCTATTATGTAATAATTTTCGTTTCAAAATTTTAATTAATTTTGTTTTGGTTTTAGTGCTTAGATACGATAACGAAGAAAACGGATCTTCGAAAGTTCGTGCTTGAGGCACTGTACCTAACGAATTATATTCCAACTTGTATAAAAATAATTAGTGCTTAAAAAGGAACATTCTTTTGTTGGTTAATTTAATTTGTGTTTGCAAAGGCTTCTTACAGACTTGCCGTTCACCACTTCTGTTTTACTTTTGTGGTGATCAGACGACCTTATGCATTCCGGATTTGTTTCTTGCACTTATGACGACTTATGCTAGTCATTTGATAATGACAATTAGAATTAAGTGGTGTGGTGTAATAGAATCTAGTGGACGTTATAAATTGACGTGATTTATGATTATTAAAACATTATTTGGGTGCGAGTTCACCTCTGCTTACCCCTTCGGGGATATAGGCGTGATTTATGTATGTAAACATTATTTTGATAATAAGACTTGATAATTACCAAAGCACCACTTTAGGAAAAAATAAGTTTCCATTTAAACACGAATCATGGTCACCCCAATGAATGATTTTTAACCAAGAAAAGTATTTCATCTACAATTTCGTGGAATAATAGTTATTTGTTGTACGTGAGTGCAAAGTTGTTTTTTAACAGCGTGCTCAATTTTGATGACCGAGCTAGCGAAGGATTCAAAAATTAGAATCCTGAGCGATAGCGAGGGAATCAAAAGAGCACAAGGTGAAAAATCTTTGCACTCGAGTGCAACACGTAACTTTTCATCCCCCCCAACGAGGAAATTGCAAACTACAAAAAAAAAATACAATCACAACAGTTTCTGTTTTCACCCAGAAACTTCCACAACACCCTCCCATTAATCCAAACACACTCTCAAGACCCACCCAGAAACACCCACAACATTCACACCCATCAACTCAGACGCACCCAAAAAACACCCATTCACCCAGAAACACCCACAAAACACCCATTCACCCAAAAAAATCCACAAAACACCCATTCACCCAGAAACACCCATTCACCCAGAAACACACACAAAACACTCATTCACCCAGAAACACTCATAAAACACCCATTCACCCAGAAACACCCACAAAACACCGATTAACCCAGAAACACCCATTCACCCAGAAACACCTACAAAACACCCAAAAAACACCTAATCACACCCAAAAAAACCCAATCACCCAGACACACCCACAATACTCACCCATCCATTCAGACACACCCACAAAAACTCATTCACCCAGACACACCAACAAAACACCCATTCACCTAGACACACCCTCAAAACACCCATTCACCCAGACACACCTCCAACAGCCACCCATCCACCCAGCCACACCTGCAACATTCATCCAGACACACCTGTAAGTCCCTAATAAAAATTACCGTCCCTAATGGAGTTCCGAGACGGTCAATCAGCTTGAGTCAAGCACGTTGATTTTCTGTATGTTTTTGTTCCGTTGCTAGCGTAAACAAATCAAACAGACCTAAAAAGCTTTTAAATGCTTGACTCAAGCATCCAGCAAGCGTTGTAGACGATCAAAATGTTTAAAGCAAGATTGACGCCAAGCTGATTGACCGTCACGGAACTCCTAGGTTTTAACAAATTTGTGACGTGAAAAGAAAATGGCGCGCGCAAAGCAAATTACAAAAAAAGTACACCAAGAAGGTTCCGAGTCTGAGTTTTTAACAAATTAAAATAGGTTGCATGACAATTTCGGCACCATGGTACCTCCATGGTGCCGAAATTTGAAATAAATATGTATAATGATGTTTTGAATTCACAAACTCATTGCACACGATGTTCTAAATTCAAATTTACTTTAACCTCTAGAGGATAAAAACGGCTTTTGCACTCAGATATCGAAGAGCAAAAACGCCTTTTCCGAGATGGTAGGATGAAAAATAAATTTAACTTTTTGGTTCACTCCTTCACTCCACATTTTTTACGAAATAAAACTTATCATTTAGAAAATAATTAGACTTCTACAAGGTTAACTTTAGGAGAAACGGATTTCCGTGTAGCAACGGCGGCCACAACTTTGAAGTTCATTATTTATAATAATATTTAGTATAATATAATAATATTTAGTCTTTTATGTTTTTAGTACCTCCACATTTTTGCACAAAATAAAACCTGTTATTCACAAAAAGTATGAAACTTCTACGAGCTTTAGTTTAGGAGTAATGGATCTCCGCAGTTTTAACGGCGCGTCCACGACTTTGATGTTCAATATTTCCTAAAATATTAAGCCTTTGATGTTTTTATTACCTCCACATTTTTCACAAAATAAAACCTGTTATTCACAAAAAGAATTAGCCTTCTACGAGGTTTAGTTTAGGAACAACTGCGCGGCCACGTTTGAACCTGTGTAACTTCCGAACAGTCACATTTTTTTTGCTTTTGACCATTAGAATTTCACATTTTTGCACTAAATCATAATGATGTCGCTTTCTTATCCTCCGTCGTGGCCGAGCAAACGAAACGGACACCGCTCCGTTTGGTGTCGGTTTTTCGGACGCGAGAGGGTGAGGCAAGGGAATCAACCACTCTCGCGCTCGCTCATGCTCAACCGCTGCAGAGTAAGGACGGGTGCGTTTTTTCATTATGTCAATGTCTGAGTGAAGTGACGATTTGTGTTCCCCTTTTAAAGATCTCTATCAAATAGAACTAATAATATGGAATCCCATAAATCCATATCTCAAAGATAAAAATAAAGTAAATGACACGTGGGATCGGATAAGCAAGGAATTTTATATTGCACCTAAGGAAAAAAAAGTTGAGTTGCATTGATGCCATCCACCACCTTCTCCGTTTTGAATTTCTCTTATTATTTAGGTCATAAGACGCAAGACATTATTAATGTTGGTGGGCACATAAAGTAGCTAACGCAGTAATTTCAATCACGTCCATCTTGTAGTAGACGTAGCGGGCAACTGTGAATAAATCGTGTGGGATGCTAGCACTCGTGTCGTCTCCGCTCGCCAAGACTCGTATCGAGATCCTCTTCTAGGAGGCGCCTCGCTAGTCTGGATGGGGTTGAACAGATTGATCGTAGTCAAACATTATTGAGGTAGATCGCAAGCGGTTCAAGTTGGAGCACACCTAATCGCCATTCAGCCATAGTTATGACGTCATTTAGCATGTATTTTTAAAATGGTCCGAAATTTATATGAAAACGACAATTTAAAAAATCACTTTTGGTCAACAACATTAACGCTGTTAGTACACCAACGCATTCGCATGCGAAACTTCTGCGAATCTATTTGCAAAACAGTAAAGACAAGGACGCAACTATGTTATCTCGCTAATAACAGAGCGAGACAAAATATTCGGTGTTCCGGATTAGCATGCGAATGCGTTGGCGTAAATAGCTCATTTGGTACAACTTTGACGTAAGCGAAATGTTATCATATGTGTGTGCGTGATGTTGTGGCATGATCAAAATAAAACAACCAATGTTACTTATACCGAGTGTATTTCAGAATATTGGGTATAAAATACTTATTCAACGTATGCCAGCGCGTGGTACAAGCTTACAACGTCAGCAAGTTGAAGTCTCAAACGGAAAACTAGGCAAACGTATAAAACCGTACCTTTATATTACAATCTAAACAGTACAAAAAGCCGTCCAGGGCGCTCTGCTGTATTATTAAAAAAACGGCGGTTTAAATTTAGTTTGAGCTTAACTTACTCTTTATTATTATAGGAAAAAAAATATAGATATTATAATAATTAGTATAATTTAAATTATTACACATAAGAATCCCTTACGCTATGCGGCCCGGCTACAGTGAGTTCTGTACAATGTCCGTGGCGCGAGATGGTGTTGACTGAAGCTGAGGATTGAATACAATATAATGTTGAGAACCTATGCGTTATGCCGCCGGTGCGCGCGCACGTCCGTTCGCGGCGAGCGCCCGCGGCCTACTGACGGTCGGTGGCGCGAAGCTTCTCCTCGACGGCTTCTTGCGACGCCTCCGACAGGTCGGTCGCCTGGATGTACTTCTGGACACCCACCAGAGACTTCTTCAGCGCGTCGAAAGAGCTGGCGGACAAAACGGATGGAAATCAATTACAAATACTTGTGAGGCTGTATGGGCTAGATGACCTTGCCTTCCCGTAAAGGGGGAATAAAAAAAAAGGTGTAAATGAAATTTTTGTTATATTCTAAAGGCATAAAGTTCACACAGCCATGTTTTCAGTTTTATTTTTCTTGAATAGTTAAATTTTGGTGCTGCAAGTTTGCCTGGCGCGAATTGAGTGGTAACTGAAATCACAAATGGCGACAGATGAGGAGTTGAACCACCACACCACAGCCACCTGCCTAACACCTCAGTAACTCTCTTTGCATATCCAAAGAGGGTTGTTGAGGTAAAAGACCTACATGGCTACGTAAAATTTTAATCACAGAATACATACATTCGACGCCTATATCCCGAATTGGTAGGCAGAGGTGAATTAAACGCCCACTTGTCACATCTAACGAACACATAAATCGCAGTATATTTCTAGATGGTATAAGAGGAATACTGCTGCCCCATTACTCATCGCTGTCTTTGCTCATAATTGCCTTGTACGACACCCACGGGAGAGATGGGGGTGGTGACAATTTTATTCTGCTCTGCCATCACCACACGGTAATGATTACAGAATTATAATAGATGGCCAAACGTGAAGGATTGTATTTTTTTGCAATTACAAACAACCCACATAGCCTCTTCACTGGGTTGGCTAATTTGCGTATCCCAGTAATATAGGGGCAATACATTCTTGAACTGTAAAATTACTATGCACACCAGTGACGCAAGCAATGAGCTATTTGAATTCAGAAATCCAGTAATTGTTTTGTGTTACAATACTATATCGGGCAGTTATCGATTAGATAAGATAGTTTCGCTGAGTAGATAAAGTTTACTGTGACAGTGATAAAAAAGGGTTTGGTAAACTGTTTCTACAATTACATCAATCGCGGTGGCAGAGTGGCGACGGCAGGGGAGAATACATTTGTCACAACCACTGTCTCTCTCATTGGTGCCATACAAGGCGACTAACTGCCGCACTCAGAGACGTCAATTAACGTGAATGAGTATTTAATACAAAACAAATACAATTAAAAACTAGTCGCTATTCTTATCGGGGCTATGGTCTAAATTTAAATGATTTTATGTGTGCTTTGTGGGCGGCAGTATTATTTATACTTAATACAAGAAGGAATGGACAGCAGCGTTTCTATTATACCAACTAGCAATATAATGAGATTTTCGTGCCTGTTAGATGGCTATAGGGTTGCCCCCTATTACACGGGACTTAACATAATTGGCGAAAAATGGGTGCTTATTCACCTCTGCCTACCCATAATTACCAGCCTTTTAATGTCCATTCTCTCTTTAATTTTCCAGCCATATAGACCTGTGACTGATGGGACACAGGTCTATATGGCTGGAAAATTAAAGAGAGAATGGGCCAAAAACCCAACACGCCGGGCCTAGTGCGGATTGGTGGTTATTAACGACTGTGGATGCATCTGGTACCTACGACTTAACGTGCCTTTCGGTGCACGGAGGAAGTAGGAACTCGATATACATAATATATTCAATACTCAATACTTGATTGCGTTCCATAGGTTAATTGGTGTTACAGTAGGTACATTGGTACTATGGACCCTGTCGGGCACAACAATAATGGAAAGGAAGAACACTTGATAATTATTATTAAGTTCATGTATTATTATGTAATTTTTTTTTCGGTGACCCATCCAATGACGAGCTTTGGCGAACATGGCTCAGTTTATGCCGTCGAGCTCTCTTTGCCTACACCTACGGGGACAAATAGGGGTGACTCAACTATGTATATAGTTGGTTGAGATCATTACTTCTTCCAATAACAATCTGGGAGCGAGCAAGGAAGAAGTCTTATACTTCCTGCTCTGTTCCCAGTTCATCTGGGGTTGGCGCAATATGGTTCATCTTCCATTTATATCGGTCAGACGTCATCAAGCTTTTGATTCATATCACCTATCGCACCAGAAAGGTGCTAGTGATGAATGGATGTACACAACATGTAACAGAAATAACGCACACTCTGACGTCTATGGTGATGTCAAAAATTCAAATTAGTAAATTAATTTAAAATTTTCCTATACATTTGGCAAAACAATTTGTACAGTCAAATAAAAAAAATATAACAATTTCGTTTTTTTTACTTACTCCATAATATTTATGTCTATGTTAGCATGGGCATTATTAAGGATGCGCATTATTTTTGTTGCATATTGTAGAAATGAGACTGGTAGGACCATGTCGAGAGACCGCTGTACGGAGAAAGGGACAGTTTTTTTGATGCATAGTTACATACATACATAAATCACGCCTATATCCCCGAAGGGGTAGGCAGAGGTGAACTAGCACCCACGTTTCGCCAATTATGGGTCCCATGGAATAAGTGGCGAACCTATTGCCATTTATCGGGCACAAAAGTCGCAGTACATTGCTATTGCTAGGTTGTATAAGAGGAACGCTGCTGCCCATTCCTCATCGCTAATTTATCCTTAGTCGCCTTGTACGACACCCACGGGAGAGATTTGGGGTGGTGACAATTGTATTCTACTCTGCCGTCACCACACGGCTTGTTGTGATGCATAGTTAACTCAATCAATCGTTAAAAATTGTTACTAATCCTTAATTATCAGGCTGATATTTAACGATTAGTAATCGTTAGATATTAGTAACAATTTTAGATACTAACGTTACTAATGGTTAAATATCAGACTGATTAGCAGAAATCAGAATGAATTTTTAACAATTGGTCGAGTTAAATATATGCACATGCAAAAAAACCGGCCCTTACCTGTTTCGCAATCGACGGGTAAGTTCTGAATAGCTTACTTGGCAGATCATTTGACAGTTGTTACCCGTCCATTGTGAAACAGGCCCTTAATAAACAAAAAACGGGCGAGAGTGACCAGGCATCTTCTAGGCGAGCGTGCAGGTACCATCTTAGGCCTCATCATCGTTTTGCATCAGGCATGATTGTTGCCAAGTATCTGCTTATAAAATTAAAAAAATAAAAAACCGACACCCACCTGGAGTACAACATCTTCTTCTTGACCTTGGCGGTGTCCGGGCACCAGGACATGAGGAACAGCTTCTGTTTCTTGCTCGCCTCCGAGGTGCCCTGGCACTGGTGCGTGTACTCGAAGTCGAACAGGCCATACCTGCAACGAGTGGGGTTTTCGAAATTAGAGTTCTGTCGACGAATATTATCGCTATGGCCCTGCCTATCTATTCTATTTTATTACAAACTAGCTGACCCGGCATACGTTGTTATCCCATATGTGTCTACATACGTAACGGGCAAATACCCCGGACAGGACGTGGACGGGGCCTCTCTCGTTCAAAACGCCCCGTGCACGTTTCGTCCGTGACATAATTATGGTCCCTTCATGGTACATTTGTATGAAACGATGTTTTTGCAGTCCCCGTCCCCGTCCCGTCCGGGCTATTTTTCCGTTACGTATGCAGACCTTAAATTATGCCATGGTTACATCAAATGTTTGACAGGAGAGCAGTTTATATGGGAAAATGAAATTGTTGTTTTTAACACTTTCTTCGCAATTTTTCCATATTTTCTCACCTTTCCTGGCCCAAGACAATCATTTCAAAACCAAAATCAGCTAAATCGGGATGAGTCGGGTCTGGCCCGTTCTACGTTCTTATTTGTTCGCTCCCAGGCCAGCTCAAAAGCAAAAATGCGCCTTATACAAGTGATTTTTAAGCTCACCTGCACTCGCCGGTGCCGCCCTTCTGCAAGTCCTCGAGGAACTGATCGTATTCCGCGTTCCGCTCTCCCACCGTCTCCACGTCAATTTGCTTCTCGTCCCTGATGTAGAACACCACGTAGCGGTGTTTCTTGTCCTTCTTGATTTCCTCGTACGTCGTTTTGCAAGCGTCCGACACTGTCACTCCAGACGCCTGTGGAAGGAGAGGTCATTGGTTAGATATTATTTATTATTCGATTTTTATTTTAACATTATATAAATGTTAAAAAAATGAGTACAAAGATTTCGGTGGTTGGAAAGAGAATTTCGAAAAATTATGATCTTGAGGCGGGAATCGAACCCGCGTCCGCTATCCGTGCAGGTGCCTGACCGCTCGGCCACCCAAGACACAAACACAATATTATTTGTAAAAATACCTGCTTCGGATGTTAGAATTTTATTTCTACATTGTGAACCCTCACAGGACGGATACCTATCCGTTGGCTTACAACGTGTAGTGTAAAGGTTAGAGAAAAATCCGGCAAGTTAAATTACGTTTGGCCGAGTGGTACCTACAGGCATCTGCCCGGCGAAATATGGGACTAATTCCCGGGTTCGATTCCCGCATCAAGACTATAATTTTTCGAATATTTTACTGACCACAAATTTCTTTAGATATAATAATTATGTCGCAGTCAACTAGCTTAATTAGGCTGGAGTTCACCAACACGTAAACAGGCGATTTAGAGATAACCGTTAGTTGTTGACATTTTATCGTATGAAAGAACTGTCAAAAATTAATACATACATACATAAAGATTTTGGGGTTTTTGAAATTCGAAAAATTTTTCGAAATTCTTTTTCTAACCCCAAAATCTTTGTACTAATTTTTCTAACATTTATATAATGTTAAAATTAAAATCGAATAACATACATACATACATAAATCACGCCTATATCCCCGAAGGGGTAGGCAGAGGTGAACTAGCACCCACGTTTCGCTAATTATGTTAGGTCCCATGTAATAGGTGGCGAGCCTATTGCCATTTATCGGGCACAAAAGTCGCAGTACATTGCTAGGTGGTATAAGAGGAACGCTGCTGCCCATTCCTGATCACTGATTTATCCTTAGTCGTCTTGTACGACACCCACGGGCGAGATTTGGGGTGGTGACAATTGTATTCTACTCTGCCGTCACCACACGGCACTAAACTAATGATTATCTTTTAACCGTTGGTGGCGGTTTACGTGTTGGCGAACTCGGGCCTTAGCTATCAATCAACAGTAACGCCTTGATTTCCTATACTCCAGCCATAATACTAGCTAGAGACAAAATGGAAAAATCTTGATGTGTCTTTTAATATATATATTTATAATCCATATTTTTTCAAAGTCAATCGTTTTGTTTTTCTAAAACGAATGATGTCTTTTAAAATAAATCATTCTTATTTTTAAATGCATATCGTCTACACAGTCATAATAAATATATATGAAATTGCTTTCAGTCTCTCGGCTAGTCTCCCAAGTAATAGTTGCTAATGCTTAGTTTTTCATTTAATAATGTAGAACAGACGCACTAAAGAAAACGCGGCATCATTTTTACCGGACAGATCTACAGCAAAGTGAAAAGTAGGTTCGGTGTATAAAAATAGTGGGGTATTACGTAAACTCGTAATATTTCGGCCTCCTTACACCCGGCGTATAATCGTTTCTTCTTAATGTTTGGCACGGGAACCCCGCAATAAAGCTTACACTGTCACGGTTAAGTTTCTTTAGTTTATGAGACAACAATTCCACGTTAAAATATACACACAACCATCGGTCATGTGCAACATTCATCTGACACAATACGACATGTCGGAGATATTCTATAGGGCTGCCTACTATGTAACTAAATAAATTAAGTATTCCACTATTTGGTTCAAGTTGTCGTGTGGTGACGGCAGAGTAAAATACACTCATCAACAATGTCGAAGGATTACGAAGTACTAAGGACTACTTCATGTTCTTTAAGCCTTCGTTCTTATAATACTGATATATTCTTTGCAGTTTTTCAGTGACTTACTTAATTATGGTCACCCCTCATAATAACATTTTATAGATATCGTCAGTATTTTTAGAATGAACGCCGATACAACGTAATAAGATAAAGTTGATAAGTGTACAATTGTCATCACCCTCTTTCCCGCGGGTGTCTAAGTTAGTAAAGAACGCTGATCCAGAATCGTATCGAAGGACCAGCCCTGGCTTGCAGTGAGGAGGTGAAGGTTAGTTTTAGACAGCGATGACTAACGGGCAGTCACGCCTCGTAATTTGGTGCTAGCGCCATAGCAAGTCTTTATTGCGATCTTAGGGTGTTTGGCGCGTTTCGTGGTGTCAGTGAGATTTTTTCGATAATTCTAAAATTGGTTCAGAGTGGATTTTGTGCAGTGAAAGTGGTGTTATTTTGGTGCACAAGCATCCGCGTTGATGTGCAATTATACAGAACCATTAAAAACAAGTCTTGTGATGTGTTTGATGTTGTGGTGAAAACCACTTGAAAAGTGGCTTTGTCCACTTCATCAGGCACCATCATGAACTCTATTACCATTAAATTCGCTCCAAGCACTCCCTAGATGCGTAAAAAAGTGTGACACCCATATTTTAACGTAAAATTCATTTCATTTATACATTTCACCCACTCATTATTTCATAAGACTACAGATAAAATATACACCAAAGACTTCGCCTTCCCTAAAATATAGGGAGAATTAAAAAAAAAATTAATGCGATCTATATCATCGAGCAAAACAAAAAAATGGCAACCCTAACGCGCGAGCGTAATACACCAATATACCGCGTGAAGCAGCTGGCGTGGTATTTAAATTTTGCGCTATTTTAGACGACTCCATGGTCACCGATCTTGTCGAGGAGACAACCGAGAAACGGAACTTTGCCCCCCTCTTTAATCAAGCAACAGTCACTGCCAGATCCAGTGCTTTACGGCAACTCATGTGAAAGAAAGATCATTTATTGAGACGACATAACAAACAAACAAAAATATCAAACTCGTCGCAAACTTCAAACGGTCTTCCATGCTGGCGTGGAAGCAAAAGAATAAAGAATTGCCCAGTCCCGACTCATCCCATGGGTGTCGTAAAAGTCGACTCGGGGAGATTCCCAGTGTAGACCAATAACCTTGGGCACCCGAATGGTGGAGGGCAAACCACCAACAACAGCATACCCAAAGAGGGTTGGTGTCAGACAGGCGGCCGGCTGTAACATCTAAGCCAAAACCTTAAGCGGAATGTTGTCATTACAATCACTCTCTCTGTTCATCGGTCTCTCGACATGGTCCGTTCGGTCGCCTTTCTATTTCATTCATCACGAGCACCTTTCCGGTGTGATAGATAATATGAATCAAAAGGGAGTCGATGGCTTGATGACGTCTGACCGATATGAATGTAAGAGGAAACATACTGCGCCGACCCCAGATGGTCTGGGAACAGGGCAGGGGGAAGAAGATATAGCTTGTCGCAAACGGTAGCATTTCCGTATATTGCCAGCGTTACCACTAGCGCTAGTATTCCACTGGAACAGTTAATCAATAGACGACACTTCTAGATCCTGATCATTCTTTCAAGCAACTCATTTCATTAATTCAATCAATAGGCTGTCAGAAACGGAATTGAGATTCTTAACCCCGAATACAGAAACGCTACTTAAATTTTGAGCACTGCTTATAAAGTTAAGTGGACAATACCTGTCAGAATTTGTATGGAAAAACGTCAATTTTGATCATACTTAAATGTATAAGCAGGACTCAAACATTGAGTAGCGGGGGTTATTCGGGGGTTAGTGCGGAAAGGCTTTGATAAAAGCACGGAACAAAAAATAAAACAAACTCAATTCGGTACCCAAGATATTTCCTTTATCCTAAATGTCAGCGAAGACGACAATCAGCGGAATTGTATTAGAACGTAATAGGTATGAAAGTGAAGGGTATCGCCGTTCAAAGTTCAGTGGAGCATCCAATCCAATCGAAAGTGCAGCTAAATAATTCTCATGGAAAGTAATAGTAGATTTTCCATCAAGTGCACAAAACGAATCATTTTTGTCCGAGACTTTTAGCAGCCCGAGCCGTAGGCGAGGGGTGATAGTAATGTCGAGGATAAAAATGGTTTTGTGGACGAGGTAGAAATTCTGCTTTTCACTTCGATCGCGAGGAAATAAATCAGAATTTCTCATAACATTTCTTAAAATTCAAACTAAAATTAGTACAGTTTTGAATACTGACGGAAATTGTTTTTCCCATTGATATTGGGCTTGGGCTGCAGACATATACAGCCAAGTATTAAATTAATTTTGAAATAATAATTTCCTTAAATTAATTTAATAACCTACCGTACCTGCTTGAATTAAAATTGTAATATCTTTTATGTCTTAAAAACACATTATGCAAATAAATTTAATTAAATATTAAAAAATAACAAATTCTATCTCTGAATTTCTTATTGTGTTTGGCTGCATGGCTCATTTTCTTTGCCTTATTATCGACACATTTATGAGTAGATACGTTAATGCTCTAGAGCACAAAATTCGATTTTGTGCAGCCTATATCCTGCACAAATAAGCACTTTCAGAGCATGAGAAGTGAAAATAAATTGGTTTAACTGCCGCACTCAGAAACGTCAAATAACGTCAATGAGTACATAATGTAAAAAAATTACAATTCAAAACTAGTCGCTATTTTTGCCGGGTCTATGGTCTAGATTTAAATGAGATTTTTTGACATTAAGTACTCATTAAAATTATTAGACGTCTCTGAGTGCGGCAGTCAGTATTGCATTCTGCTATAGATCTGATTTTCATTTGAACATTATAACTGTCAGGCAAAGAAATACTTACTGCCGCACTCAGAGACGTCAAATAACGTTAATGAGTACTTAACGTCAAAAAATGACAATTCAAAACTAGTCACTATTCTTGCCGGGTCTATGGTATAGATTTTATTGAAATTTTTTTACATTAAATACTCATTAAAGTTAACTGACGTCTCTGAGTGTGGCAGTTAGATATTTTCACAAATTAGTGCACTTTCGATCACCATGCCAATCGTGTGTTCATGCCTTCGACAGTGGTATTTTAAAGTTACGTTCGCGCTGTTAAAAAATACCTACATAGTGTTTTACTACAACCTGGCAAGAATAGCGACTACTTTTGAATTGTAATTTTTTGACATTAACTACTCATTACCGTTAATTAACATCTCTGAGTGCGCCAGTAACCCGTATACAATGAGTCTGAGCAATCAACTTTGCATCGATTCTTCGGGGTCAATGTCACTTGCGAGCACAAAACGCCATTTTATCACACTTTATCTTAGGGTCGTGCCCTTTGACTTGACGCTGTTCAGACATTTATTTACGTTAGCTCAAGTAGGTGCTTTACATTTAAGGTAAGTTTACATTTAAACTCGGTTATTGTTTAAACAGGTGCCAACGTCTGGTACAACATCTTTTATCGTGAGATCTGCAATGAATGAGCAGCGGTGACTCATGAAAACATTGAGACATTTACGGAGTACTACCAACAGTAGCAAGCCTGATGGATTATTGGCATCATTACAAATATGCGATATATTATTTCATCTCCAAAAGGACAAGGGATACCTTGCATTATTCAATATCTCGTCGTCTCAATTTAGATTGGCATTTTGTCAATTTTTGGAACAAAATTGGTTGATGAACCTTTCCTGAACTTCTGAAATGCGATTAAAAAGTGCTGTTTAGTATACACGAAGGAGAATCTTATGGAAAAAGTTCAACCAGGGTTCTGTTTTATTGGATTTTACGCGTTAACAGTCCTCTTAAAAAGTCACTAACAATGTATTAGACGGCCCAAATCTTTGCGCTTCGTTAAAAACGTTGCAACAGTAATCTAACTGTATTTTGAAGAGGCTTCTCAAACTCCGCTGGTTTTTGCAATTCAAATTCGGATAATATTGATGACGTAAGGTTAGTGGCTTTTATTTGAATTAGGCACTTCATCCGAATTTACGGCGCTAATATAGTTATACCGAAAGAAAAAGCTTCAAACTAGGTAGTTGGACACGTAGTTTTTAGAGTTCCGTACTAAGGACCCCATTACAAAGACTCCGCTGTCCGTCCGTCTGTCAAAGGGCTATATTGTATCTCATGAACCGTATTAGTTAATTGAAATTTTTACAGATGGTTTATTTCTGTTGACGCTATAACAAAAAATAAATACAGATTAAAATAAATATTTTAAGGGGGCTCACATACAACAGATATGATTTTTTGGGCCATTTTTTTTTATAGATAATGGTACAGAACCCATCGTGCGCGAGTCCGACCTCGCACTTGGCCTGTTTTTTAAAGATTTCGCCATTTACATCTGAAGAAATTTTAGGATATTATATGCATATTCTTTTATATTCCACAACTATAAAATACAATGAAAAATTATTCTGACTTTTATTGGAATAATTAAACACGAGGCTTTATGATATAGCCATTTACCGTTTTGAACTGTCAAGAACCCAATGAGTTTTGACAATTCAAAGCGATAAATGGCTATATCATTCGTGTTTCGGTGGTCATGCTAGCCGGGTTGATGCGGGAATATGTAAAGTTGCTGTACACATATTTGGAAAAATTCTCTTGACCCCACATTTTCAGTTTTTATTTAACTTCAAACTGGGATAACACATGCATGCACCCACACCCAGACGCCATGCCATGCACGCACCACGAGACGACGACGGAGACAAAAAGTATCCCCCGTGTGGGGCTACAAAAATAGACGGGCCCATCGAGACATTGGCCGCACCACCGAAATAGAATGCACATGAACCCAACTCACACACGTGCGCTATTATCGATCCGGATAGTTCAGTTCGACTCTCTTGCACGCAAGCATTCCACTCACCAAATGCCTTTCGTGCTGCAGGCGTATGCTACTGCAGTTAGATATACATGTAACTGAAATAATACACACCCTGAACACTATCCATGCTAATGCTCTACCTTACTGCCGCAATCAGAGACGTCAATTTTTTTTAAATGCTAGAGAGGGAAGCTCTTGCACTTCATCTCGCCTGATGGTAAGTGACGATAAGGGCCGAAGATTGAATCGAGCTGCACCTGGAACCCCCAACCACAGAGGGACTGGCTATCTCATCACACATTGACGAAACACAATAATGGTATTAACATTATTATTATGGCGACAGATTTCATATCATACATCACACCAGAAAGGTGCTAGTAATGAATGAATATGTAGAAAAGAGACTGAACGGACCATGTCGAGAGACCGATAATCGGAGAGTCATTGGAATGCGAACATTCCAATCTATACTGCTCAAGGTTTTGGCTTACAGCCGGCCAACCCTCTTTAGGCATGTATGTCCCTCTGTTCTGTTTCGTATGCAATATTGTTGCGCAAAATACAATTCGTAAAGCATCACGATATCAAGAAAAATGGCATAAGTCGACATTAAGAGCATGATTCACGAAGTAAATCGGTGAAAACGCTGAGTCACACTTCCGTCAACTCCGGAACACAAACCGAATTCATTTAGTGGACGGACAACGCAGACACAATCGCCCGCAGGACCTGAATGGCAATGGTCTCATTATGCGAGACATGCAGCCCATACAAATTCAGACGCTCAACAACCAACACAACGATCCGAGTGGTCGATTCAGTACGGTTATTTATAACGTATTCACATTTTATAATAGACCAGTAAGATCTATTTTTAATAAGCAGATTCTGTACCCTACTATGCTTTTACATAGAAAAATTGTTGTTTTCTGTGCACTAGGTTGATTTATAAAGTACCGGCAATTAGAATCAAAATGAGATTTCTTTTTCATTTGGTGTTACTAGAGCAAAAATGTTCATTATAGCTTCGAAGACAATTGAAAAGACACCAACTACTATAAAACTGTCAAAATTCCAATAAGAGGTTCAATGAAATACGAAATTGTTATAGGAGCAGACTAGCGTGTGCTTTAGCTATCCTATTATCTCCATATTACTCAGGAACAAATAGTAATTAATGGAAAAATATAGCGAGAATGTGTCGTACATCAATATGTTGTTGGGTGTTAACGACTACAGATGCAATCGAGTTCAGGGTATTATGTAATCAAGTGCTGTATCTACACTCATCAACAATGTCAGCTAAGGATATTTTATGTACATCTACTTCGTGTTCTACCAGCCTCCATTCATATAATACTGACATATTCTTAGCAGTTTTTCAATGACTTTCTTAATATGGTCATCCGTCATAACATAACATTGAATAAATTGCATAGAAATCGTCAGCATTTTTAGAATGATCGCCGATACAACATAAAGTAAAGTCAATAAAATGTCCTTAGATAAAGTTGATTCGTGTATTCCTCAAAAATTAATGAAAAATGAAAACGTAAATTCACTCACTACGTCCTCTTTATTGAGGAGACGTAGTGAATTTGAACTGGAAAGCAAGGTCTATTTATCTATACAGCATCTACCTGGTTTTTTGGAGAAAGCAAAGACCTTGACCTAAAGCCAAACGTGCCCTCAAGCCTTGCTGGCGAGCACTCCCTGTGCGGGTGGCCTTGACGGCAGGCGTCCCCCGTGGGGGGACGGCATCTTCCGAGGGAGATATACTGCCGCGGAGAGCCTCACAGGGCGCCCGAGTCGGAGCTTGTTTATCCATAATCATCATCATCATCACCAGCCCTTTAATGTCCCCACTGCTGGGGCACGGGCCTTCCCTATGGATGGAAGAATATAGGGAGATTGGGCCATAACCCACCACGCTGGCCTAGTGCGTGTTGGTGGGTATTAACGACTACTGATGCAGCCGGGACCACCAGCTTAACGTGCCTTCCGAAGCACGGAGGAACTCGAGATTGCTTTGTTTACGCAATCCTAGGCCAAGCGCGTTATGCCACTGCGCTAGCGAACTCCTCCAAAATACTCGACGATAATAACTTTGACATTTACAAAATCAAAGGGTCTAAATTAGTAGAAAGGTCGGCCAGGAATATAGCTTGTTGAATACTCTTGACGATCAAAGGAAAATGGATCTATTTTAAGGCAAGCAGATTTTTTTTTCTACAAACAAGAAATCTAATAAGACTATTTAGCTAAGTAGATAAGACCGCCCGTATTGTAGGCACTGATAATCTATAATGTAAGGCGTGTTCTTATGTTGTGTGTGTGCAAAAAATATACTTATCTAAAGCTGAAATAGATTTCTACAGAAACTTAAGACAAAGGAAAAACTAATTTTTGAGATGGGCGGGACACTTACAATCATCACTAAACTTTAGTTTAATGGTTCTACTGTTTTGGCTAAACCATCCATTGATTGGTCAACGTTGACTTCATTGTGAGTCACGTAGCAAGATAACATAGTCACCGAGTAATTTAAAAGGTGTTGTTACGCTGGTAACTTATCACCAACTTGTCTTACTAAAATCGTGCGAGTAAGGTACTAGCGGAATTTGAAGAACACGCACACTATAACTAGTAAAACTAGTTTATTAACTTCCCAATTAATAAGATGACACACCAGTAACGATATAATTCACCAACAGGATCTTATCTTCTTATGATCTTAATTTTACCTTAACCTTAACGTTCACAAGACACAAATCACGCTTATTTAACGACGAAGGGGGCAGAAGCAAATTAACTCTCACATTTAGCACATATTTTTAGGTCCCATGTCATAGTGGGCGGGACTATTGCCATTCATTGAGAACTTTAATCGCAGCAATTTTTTAAATAGTGCATCAGTAGGCCTATTCGCTAACTTTTTTTGACAGTTGAAAGTGATGATCACCAAACTATTTACAAGTGTCACAAAAGCGTTATAGTAAAGTAGTAATGGTTCAGTGATTATCACTCTCAAGTGTCAAAAAAAGTTAGCGAATAGGCCTAAAGGAATGGTGCTGCCCATTCCTCGTTATAAAGGCTTGTCACATTGCTATACCTATAACAGAGATAACACACACACACATTAGGTGATCACAAATGTGTCAATATTGCATTCGGGAGCTAAACTTCCCATAGCTTTCCCTAAATAAGTATTATAAAGGCAGAATTAATATTTTCTTATCGAATATAATTTCTTATGAAGGGCAAAAATAACATTGGGAAATAAATCCACTTGAGAAAATACTTTTCACTGTAAAAGCTAAAACGGTGCTCCTAAAATGGGGATGCCGTCTCCCGTTGCGGAATCTCAGTAGAAATCGCGTCGCGAGGGATGAGAGGGTGAATGACCTCGCGCGACTATGCGTCACCCGGTTCGTTCAATATGGGCAGACTAGGTGACGAAACTCTTAGTATGAAGTCCAAGGGTATCGAGTCATAGTCATATTATGACGGACAAAAAACGTATTGTATGCAAGCTGAGTAATTAGAATGTCTTACTGTAACGCTACTCAGGTTTTGGGCACTGCTTATAAAGTTAAGTGTAAAATACTTGCCACACGTTTTCCATACAAATTCTGACAGGTCAAAAGTCCATGTACCTATTTTTGACATGTCAAAGCGATAAATGGTTATATCGCTTTGACATGTCAAAAATTTTGGCCGGACTCAAACTTTGAGTATTCGGGGTAACAGCCGTGCTCAGAGACATGAGTTTAAATTAATGGGTGCCTTGACGTGCTTTTCGTCAATTCAGAACTACCTAGGCGCTATTCTTGCCAGGTCTATGGTCTAGATTTAAATGAACATTTTTTTGTAATAACTACCTACTCATTAACGTTAATTGACATCTTTAACTACCACTATATACGCCGTGTGGTGACGGCAGAAAAGAATACAATTGTCACCACCCCAAATCTCTCCCGTGGGTGTCGTACATACAAGGCGACTAAGGATAAATCAGTGATGAGGAATGGGCAGCAGCGTTCTTCTTATACCACCTAGCATTATAGTACTGCGAATTTTGTGCCCGATAAATGGCCTAACCTAACCTATTACATGGGACCTAACATAATTGGCGAAACGTGGGTGCTAGTTCACTTCTGCCTACCCCTTCGGGGATATAGGCGTGATTTATGTATGTATGTGTATGTAACTAAAACGTATGGCCCAATATTCGGTTAGTAATTACTAATTACCAAATAAAATTAATAAATTTTATTTCGGCAATGTCGTGTGGAGGTGGCAGAGCATCAGCGCGATGCGAATTCGCAACGCAGAAAACTACAACGTAAAGCAATGCGGTGCGATTTAGTCCGGCAAGGCGGTGAAACAAAGAATGAATTTGAAGGAATGCGCGATGCGAATTAATTCGCAAGTTCTTGTGATGCGAATTAATGGCGTGCGATCTCAAAGATTTTTTTCGATACGACGTCGTTTTGTGTACAGGGTCATAATAGATAGATACAAGGGTAAAGCGCGATGAGAGTAATGGGAGCTGCAGCTTTCCTCTCATATCGCCTGGGAATGTACCTACCGCAGTTTGCGTGCGATAGATGGCAATAGGCTCGCCCCCTATTAGATGGTACCTAACGTAATTGGCGAAACGTGGGTGTTAATCCACCTCTGCCTACGCTTTGAGGGATAGATTTGGGTGATTAAAGGATTATTTGATCAGTACCTAGGCAGTAAAAAGTCACCACTAAATAATAAACAGTTCAATTCATCACCTTCATGCCATTTTCCTATTTTTCATAACAGTCGGCGGTCATCAAACCATGCACTTATTTTTGAATCATATCATCTATCACATGTGTGGTATTCATCACAAATGTATAGAAAATTGATGGAAAGGGCCATGTAGTGATTAGGTCTGCCTAACTTTTGGGTACCTATGATGTTGTTGGGGTGAGCTGGGGATAGCACATTCTACGCTACTTTTACACTACCCAACAAGGAAGGCTTAAACAGTTTTTATACATTACAACAAAAAAAATCCGATTGCAAGTAATCAACTTAGTATCTAACCACGAAAAATAGAATGAAAAATTCGCTAGGCTTACAAATTAAGACTATTTTTGAGAACAAATTGAAAGGGTGTTTATATCTAAGAATTGTTCAGATTAAATATCTTTTCCATTGTATATTGGAATGATAAAAAGTTTTGTATGTGATAACAGACTGGACTTAATGATAATTACAATTATGTTGGTTTGAAACATTTAAGTATTGACAATGACACAAAACAGGGTTACATTATAGGTATACATAGATTACTAATATATAGGAAAAGCATTAACATTTCCTTGTTATGACAAATATGTGTAGACAAATTAGAGGAAGTAGCAAAATAAACTATTCCAATTCTAAGACAAATGTTCTAAATGGCATTATAATAAACATTAATAAGAAATATTAAAATAACATGTACCCAAAATAATATTTTGCAATATTTTAATTCATCATTACAAACCAACACCATTTAGTTTAAAAAAATCCTATTAGAATTCCAATATAATTAAATAAATACAATATTAGTACCAACTGCTACTGATGCATATTTTCTCCCTTCATCAGTCTCTGGACATGGGCTGTTCTGTCTCTTTTCTATACATTCATTCATCACCAGCACCTTTACGGTTGGATGGATAATATGAATTCAAAGGGACTGGATGGCTTCATGACGTCTGATCAATACGAATGGAATAGGAAACATACCGCATCAATCCCAGATAGACTGGAAACAGCACAGGGAGAAGAAGACCGACACTCCATTCATTCAGACAATCCACTCCATCTAGTTATACATGTTTATATATATATGTTATACAGGTTTGAAGATTGGGATTATGATTTGATTGTCAAATAGGCTTTTGTCCCTCCCTTCCTCGCCTTTGAAGGACAGTATCTTCCATGCTACAAATTGTACAGAGACAGTTACATAGTTTTTAACTGTACTTTTCTCTCTAACATACATAGGTATAAAACATCAAGGCTTTGTGAAAGTCTCGATGGTAAGACTATTATAATAATGTAATTTGGTGTATTGTAATGTAACAAGTACTCTATCATGATATGATTTTATAGTTCCATCACATTTCTTAACTTTAATTTATCACTAACACCATACAGGTGTGACAAATGATATGAATCAAAAGGTATAGGTAGCTTGATGACATCTGGCCGATATCAATAGAAGCAAAAACATTCTGTACCAATCCCAGAGAACAGGTTTTATTCAGATTTATTTAAATTTTATTATTAACAGCTTTTGTTAACATTATGAACTAATATCAAATTTGATAACTTCTCTCCCAATGTTCAATAATAAATGAAAGGGTTGTGACTGAGCTAAACTGACATTTGCATATTTGCAGAAAACATATTAACCTTGTAGTTTGAGATTTTAATATCAAATACTAATAATAAATTGAGGGTAGATCTTTAATTATATTTACAAAGGAACTGCCAATTACTTCTTAGACTAGAACCATGTGATGATAGGTCTATTTTTCATTACTAGGTATATCTTTTAATTGGCCTTGTTCAGCAACTGGAAAGTCAGTTATATTAGAACAAAATATTTTATTAAAATACTTGTAATGAATAGATACTTGTTTGATTGCACAATATTTCCTACAAGAATAAATAACAGAACATTTTGTCATAACAAAATATGGTATCAACAAGAAAAGGGTCTTTACAATTCAACAGTAATATTAAATTAAATGTATCCACTGAGATGACAAATGCATGTCACAAGAGGAAACCAATAGTGTTCTGTGAGGTTACTAGATACCTAACTGATTAGAATGGTGTCACATCAAGGTTTAGTTTACATAAATCTATGTATGTTCTGTTGCTGAGCAGTTTTATGATTCAGTCCCACTAATAAGGTATAATGTGAGTCACCAGATAGCTGACATGAGTTGCATTTTAGATTCAGGGTTGAAGAAATGATAAATGGGCGGAGCTGAGTACACCGGCACTGTGATCCCGACAAAACTGATACAATCCAAATAGCAAAACTGAGCTCTATTACTGCCGAATAAGGATATTCGTAGCTAAAGGTCGTAAAATACAGGTGCTAAACATCATAGATAAAGCCGTTGACCTTGACATTGCTAGAGCAATATCCTAATATGTTTTAATATGGCAGTTTGGCCATTGCAATCGCGTCTAAAACCAGTAGCGCCTCTATTTACCCTGATATAGAATCGGAATGAGTGTGACAGCCGACCGCACGTTCGCTATACCATATATGGGCAATCAGCAACGCGGTTGCGCCAATAGCGCTGCGTTGCATTGGCCAGGTTCGATGACTCGATGTCCTCCGGTTGCCGGTCACTGATAATACCAAAAACTATCACACGGCTGTTGCAGACTCCGAATTTCTTGCACTACCTACTAATAGTACAAACTATGCGGTTTGTCAAAAAAGGCGTTGCATGAATAACCTTTCGATCATACGTGAAATCTAACACCGCTTTACTAGCCCTGTTTAGTTTCCATTCAGCAATCACACCACTACTTTTGAAATGTTTTAGGGGTAATGCTTAGAGCAAAACACGTGGCATAAAAATCACTGAACGGTGACAACTATTTTTACGAAAAGGCGTGCGAACTCCACTGAGAGTTGTGTGCGAAATATGGCGGCACCGGTTTCTAAACAGCGGAATCCGATGTTATTGCGACATTTTAAATTGTAGTTCACCATCACAACAATAGAAAATCACGACACACCAAGGATACACTGCAATTTATTTTCTTCACTTACCATTTTTTGATGTTACACACGTAAAAATTCCACCACTAAACTTCACCGACACACGACAACGGCGACCGGAACGACACTGTTCGAAATGTTGGCAATACGTATTTTCTGACAGCCAATCAGCGTATGTGTCAAAATTAAGAGCAATAGTCAACACACTAAATATATTTTAAGGATTTACCGCTACGGTTTTTATTATATATTCAAAAGTTATTATTATACAAATAAATTAGCAAAATTATGCTATTTAACTTCAGTTCCTTTTCAGTACATGGTCAATAGAATTTAATTATTCTTTTAATGCTCGTTTGACTACTTTATGCAAGATAGACAACCTTTAGAAACAAAACAAGCTACACTGTGAATTTGTGATAGATAAATACACTCAAGAAATAAACTATAATAGAAAATGACTACTCTATATACGTTCTGATAAGAAAATTTGATAATTTCTTTCTATTTGGTTGATAAAATGTTTTTGAACAAGCGTTATCTACTCTACTCTTTGCTGGATGTGACTCACAGCTGTTGTATGTAATGAACTAATGACGGAGCATATCAACCAATCACGTTTCATTATTCAATAAATGCCCATAAATGGAGTGACGGAAAGAGGAAAATTGTCAACAATGATGATTCGAACTTTCCCGCTGTAGAATAGAAAAAAAAATTGACATTGGATCAAAAACGAAACTTCCATGTTTTTATTTTCATGTTGCTTTATTAGTCATCCAAATTAACGTCGAAGATGTAGCAATTTAAATAATAATTTTCACTGTTTCAGTATGTTCAGATTCTAAATTCTGACCGAAACAAAATTTTGATATATGGTATAATTTGATGCTGATGCCCTCGTTTTATTAAGTTTTATATAAACGCTATTTTTTAGATTTATAAATTTATGGATCTACATACTTCCTACATAATTTAATACCATATTAATTATCTTTTGGATCACAGCGCCTACTGAATTGGAATAGCAATAATCTAACATGTAAAAATATCTCGTGTCACAGTGTTTGTTATCGAACTCCTAAAAACATTACCGATTTTTATGAATTTCTTTGTGAATATTTGATATGTCTGAGAATAGGCCGTAGGCTTTTTTCTAAAACCCTAGGTGATAAGTGCAAAACAACATTAATTTCGGTTCTAGCTAGCTAATAACTGCACAATTCCTATCGCGTATACCGAATCAAATACTCAAACTAACAAACCTAAAATATTAATCTCTATACCCAGACATTGGCTAATCAACTATGGGAGCCATCATAGAAAATCAAGTAATGGTAGAATGATAAGTTTTGTATATTCTTCAAGAGTTTAATAATTTAACAAGCAGGCTATGAGCCTGGCTGGATTATGAAACTAATAATAATAATCAATGAATTAGAATGAAATAACCCTCCGCACTACTTTGTTGTTCTGTAGTAACTATTGCTGTTATAGTTCATAAGGCGTTTGTTTCCAGTGCACTTGACTCCCTTCTCTGCTACACTATGGACCCGGCATCCGCACGGTGAATCCATGGAGTGATAAGAGTTTTCGTATCCATTTCCAGTACCTACATTAAAGATAATACTTCCTTCAATAATGTGTTTCTTACGGCGGGTCCCACTACAAACAGTTGAAGATAGACGTACCAACTACAGCTTAGCAACTTCTGTTATTTATCGTACATACATACATAAATCACGCCTATATCCCCGAAGGGGTAGGCAGGGGTGAAACTAGCACCCACGTGTCGCTAATTATTTTAGGTCCCATGTAATACGTGGTGAGCCAATTGCCATTTATCGGGCACAAAAGTCGCAGTACATTGCTATTGCTAGGTGGTATAAGAGGAACGCTACTGCCCGTTCCTCATCATTTATATTTCCTTAGTATTAATTATCGTTATTAATTGGGACCCGCCGTTAGGAAATTTAGATTATACAGCACTCTGATAATAATTTAAACATGTGTTTTCGGTCACCCGACTGAAGACTGCCTTTTCAAACGTTTAGGGCAGTTTAATGGAGCGCTCTTGCCAAAGAGGACCTTAAGCTTATGGTATAATGTTTGAAATGAAATCACACAGTTGAAGATACTTAGGTATTTATTCCAACAATTTTAATAATAATTCCAATTTAACTTAAACTAAGATTAATATTTATACAGTTCTGGCTTTCGGGGTGACAAGAATGAATAAGTGTCGAAGCAGTAAATGGTGACGGCAGAGCAGCCTCTCATCCCCCGGATGTCGTACAAGGCGACTATCTGCCACACTCAGAGACGTCAATTAACTTTAATGAGTATTTAATGTAAAACAATTTTATTCAAATACCATAGACCCGCAAGAATAGCGACTAGTTTTAAATTGTAATTTTTTGACGTTAAGTACTCACTAACGTTATTTCTTGACGTCTCTGAGTGCGGCAGTAAGAGTTAAAACGTAGGTATTGATTTACCTACCGCTCCGGGGCCTATGTATGTATGAAAAGGATTTACTCCTATTTTTCTTGGCAGTACTGTTATTCTGATTACATACACTAATCACGCCTATATGCCCGAAGGGGATAAACAGTCACTAGGGCCGAGGTGAATTAACACCCACATTCCGCCAATTAGGTCGGGTCCCACATAATAGGTGGCGAGCCTATTGCCATTTATCGGGCACGGAAATCGCAGTACCTTGCTAGGTGGCGTTTTATCCTTAGTCGCCTTGTATGACACTCAGGGAAGAGATGGGGGTGGTGACAATTGTATTCTGCTCTGCCGTCACCACACGGCAACGCAGTACCTATTCGGCAAGGATTAGACAGTCAATAAGTATCGCCATCCAATATCGTGATACCGGTCTCAGTAAATATTTAATCCCAAAGCATATGAAAAAAATTCATAATTTTTGTCAATATCATCGTCAATAAAGTTGGAAATTCCGTTTACACATCAATAAATATCGACTGTCTAATCCTTGCCAAACCCCCGAATACAGAAACGCTACTCAAAGTTTGAGTCCTGCTTAACAGGACTTTCAGTATTGTCAAAATTGACGTTCTACCATACAAATTCTGAAAAATACTGTCCACTTAACTTTATAAGCAGTGCCCACATTTTGAGTAGCGTTTCTGTATTCGGGGGTATAAGTCCTCTGAATAGCGAGCTAAAGTTAAGCCTACGAGTTACCAACATACTTATGGTACCTCTTGAACATAGTATACATATTCGTCATAGTGATCTGCCCGATGGATCCAGCCAGGGCCCTCCTCAAAAAGGCCATAGCATGGGCTGTATCAGATGCCTGTATCAGCAATGCGATAGAATTCTCCAAGTGCTGTCTCACGTCCCTAGATGGCGCTGAGCGTTCAAGACACGAGCAGACATCCCCCACGGTATACGCTGCAATACGGGATACATGCGCCTTCCGTTTGCATATAGATTGGGTTAGTCTGTAACAAGGGATTAATTTAGTACAAAGAATATTTATTGTGGTTAGAAAAGGTTCAGTCAAAAAAAATCACAGTCTCTTGATGCGGAAATTGAACCCGCGTCCTCCGCATTCCGGGCAGATGCCTGTACCACTCGGCGAAGCATGATGATGCTGGTGATGATAACGTGTCATTTGTCATGCCACTTGCTTTTTGCTCACTGTCTCTAACTGACTTTGGTAATTATGTAGATACCATGATTACATTATTTAGTTATTAACATTTTTAAAATATTTGTTTTAATCTTTTTTCCCAATACAGTCTTACTATACTCCAGCCATTATAAAGAGATAAACAACGTAAACAATGTTGATAAGTCTCTTAATATAAAATACAAGTATAAAAATTTGTAATACCTATTTCTCAATGTCGCTATTCATTTTGATTTTCTAAAATGGATGATGTATTTTAAAATACATCTTTCTTATTTTTAAATGCATTTCGTCGAAAAAGAGACACATCAAAACTTTGTACGTTTTTATTTCGTTTTATTAGCTGCCCGGCTAGCATGACCACCGAAACACGATATGATATAGCCATTTACCGCGTTGGATTTGATTTTCGACGGCTATATCGTATCGTGTTTGGGTGGTCATGCTTGTTGTTTATCCTAGGTCTGCTGGAAGATTTAAAACTATTGTAGAATATAATATACTAAACTAAACAAACTTAATACAAAATTCAAGCTAAACTATATTCATTTTTTTCTACATACATACATACATAAATCACGCCCATATCCCCGAAGGGGTAGGCAGAGGTGAATTCTCACCCGCGTTTCGCCAATAATGTTAAGTCCCATGTAATAGGTGGCGAGCCTATTGCCATTTATCGGGCACAAAAGTCGCAGTACATTGTCAGGACGGTAGTATAAGAGGAACGCTGCTGCCCATTCCTCATCACTGATTTACCCTTAGTCGCCTTGTACGACACCCACGGGAGAGATTTGGGATGGTGACAATTGTATTCTACTCTGCCGTCACCACACGGCTAATATCATTTTTTCTGTAATGACATAAATCTTAAAAGTCAAAAAGTACATTTTTTATAAAATTCACAATAGCACACAAAAAAGGTTTTTGTGTGAGTGAGGTTTCCTAACAATGCTAGCCGGGCTAGATTATAGTTATTAAATCAGCCTTCACATACTTCTCAACAGAGTGCGCCAGTTGTCCCAAGCGTTGTTCGACGCCTAACTCAAGCTGCGCCTGCCCAGAAGACTTGTCGCAAAGACAGCTCACCAGCTCCCTGTAGCATTGCATGTAGCACGGCCACCTGGCAACCGGAGAAACGACGACATTTGTAAAATTACATATTTTTTATTTTTATTTATTTAGAAAACAGACAGTCCTATACGAATAATACATAAGCAACTTACCCCCAAATACAGAAACGCTAATCAAATTTGGGGCACTGCTTAAAAAGTTAACTGGACATTACCTGTCAGAATTTGTATGGAAAAACGTCAATTTTGATAACATTTAAATGTTAAGCAAGACTATATAATATATATAAGCGTTTCTATATTCGGGGGTTAATATATGATAAAAGACCTATAGTTTCCTATACATGTACGAATATGTTACAAGTTTGTGTTCTATATACATTGACATAATTCTTAGAAACTTAATTTAAGGAAGTCCAATGAAAACAGTTTTTTGAAAACAATGAAACATATTATATTTTAATTTGTATGTAATTTATTTATATTATGAAGAATATGGCGGTTAAAAAAGTTCCAAAAATTGTAGCCTTGATACGGGAATTAGTGGTACAGGCATAGAGACGAGAGCGGGCAATTTTTTTTAATGTGCGCAGATATTAATATTTGACGGCCGCCTTGGTCGAATGCTCAGATTGCTGGGTATTGGTCAAGAGGTCCCGGGTTCGAATCCTGGTAGGGGTAAAACTTTGTGGTGACCACAAATGTTTGTTTCCGAGTCATGGTTGTGTATATGTTTATGTAGTATATTTTCAACATTTATATGCATAATTATATTAAAAATATGTCAGTCATCTACTTACTACTTACTTTGGGCTAGATGATAGGTGTGAGTGTAAAAAAAATATATTTATTTATTAATATTTCAATACGCTCAGCAACTGTTACTTGTAAACACTTGAATGTTTAAGAGTATCAGGAATAATGGCGAAATTTAGCTGCAGGAAGGTACCGGAACGGAACCAGCAAAAATTTGAAAGTGGTCCATGAGAAAAAACTGTTTGAACACCTCTGGCTAGGTCGGTCAAAACCACTGTTGACTGGTTTCAGGAAAGGGGAAGTCAGTTAGGTAAAGAAAAATAACCGCCAGTTTTTGACAGTTCTTCCATACGATAAAATGTCAAAAACCCACGATTAGGGCTTGAGTTTACCAACACGTAAAACAAGCGATTAAATGATAACCGTCAGTTTTTGACAGTTCTTTCATACGGCAAAATGTCAAAATCCCACTGTTAACTGATAGTCGTCTGTTTATATGTTGTTGAACTCCAGCCTTAGTCGCCCACGGGATAAATGGGATATACATATATTTATTATTGAGTATATGATAAGTTGCCGTGTGGTGACGGCAGAGTAGAATACAATTGTCACCACCCTAAATCTCTCCCGTGGGTGTCGTACAAGGCAACTAAGGATATATAAATGATGAGGAACGGGCAACAGCGTTCCTCTTATACCACCTTGCAATAGCAATGTACTTCGACTTTTGTGCCCGATAAATGGCAATAGGCTCGCCACCTATTACATGGGACCTAACATAATTGGTGAAACGTGGGTGCTAGTTTCACCTCTGCCTACCCCTTCGGGAATATAGGCGTGATTTAAGTATGTATGTATGTATGATAAGTTTAAGACTGCACTCACCGGTCTTCGAGCAATTCTTCCCTTGACATCAATAGGTTGTTCAATATCGACACAGAACCGTTGAACAGTTTGAAGAACGACTGCCACGAGACTTCGCACCGTGTGCGTAAGGTATTATGGCCTAGAATGAACTGCAAGCTCTGCTGCAACTCGAATATGCTGTCCAAGAATTTGTAGTCTAGATTTATCTGGAAAGGAGATGTATTTTTGTTAAATTAATTGCACTATTTATTAAGTAGATATTTTTAAGTGTGCCACTTAAGATAGGTACCGTCATAGCCTCTGTAGCATTGCCTCTGCCCTTTATTAGAACCCTAATCTACCGTCTGTGATAGAGAAAAGTATTATAACGTCTTCAAAGCTGGTCTGAAGCGAAAAAATAACGTACAATGTGCCAGCCCCAGCTTACCCTGGGGTATCGTAAAAGTCGACTAAGGGAGATTGCCCGGTGTAGACCAATAAGCACCTTGGGGCACCCGAATGGTGGAGGGCAAACCACCAACAACAACATACTCAAAGATGATTAATGCTTATTTTGCTTAGTTTACGCAATAGCAGACCGAAGCTCCTCACTTGACTTAGCATGGTTGGCAAAATACAACTCTCCCCTTCAGGTGTGTTTCAATAACAGACAAATTACCTTTTTAGCAGCCAAAATAACTTCCAATAACATTTCTATATTGATTTTCAACATATCACACGTGGCGTCGTCCATTTTAATCAATTTCAAGTCAACATCTTCTTCTCTTTCAACGTGATATTCCACTGACATTTTTTTCTTTTTGTGCCTGATCACAACCTCACTTTGATCTATTTCGTAGTTTTGGTGTATGTAACTTTGGAGATTTCTACTATTTTGGTACATTATTTTTGTTAGGGCAACACATTTTGGGCCCACAATGTTGGCTTTGAGAATGTGCACCCATAAGAATTTTGTAACCCTATTCGAAGGAAGAACAGACTTTGGTTGAGTTTCATTTTTCAAAAGCTTCGTTGGAGCCTGAAAAAGTATTATATATGTATTGCATAAATAATAATTGTTATTTGTAGTAGTATGTGAGCCATTGAAATATTAATAACATTTCCCAAATCAGAATCTAGATACAATCAGTGAAATTAATACAATAAATTACCTTTAACCTCATTTAGTTTTATACTATTTAAAAAATGTGATACAAAAAAAATGTGTGGAATAATGGCATGTTAAAAAAGTTAATGCCAGCCTAGCAATATACTGCGATTTAGATGCCTGATACATGACAATAGGTTTGCCAATCCATCTATTAAACGGGCCCTATCCTATTTGGCGAAACGTGGGTGTTGGTTCACCTCAGCATACCCCTTTGGGGATATAGGTGTGATTTATATATGTGTATTCATTACTAGCTGATCCGACATACGTTGTTATGCCATATAAATTATCCCGTTGGATTTGGTGCTGTCATGCCCAAACATCGTACCGAAGCGAATGGACGAACGTCAAATGTTTGACAGGAAAGCAGTTTATTATTAATTTTTATGTATAAGATAGAAGATATATTACCTGCAGATCTGCCGAATTCCCCAAGTCCACCACGAAATGCGCGTTGAAACCATCCACGGACACCCACTCGCACAAGAACCTTATCGTGACACCAATGTCATCCAAGCAGGTGTTATTCGGGTGTTTCTTCTTCACGTTCCCATCGAGAACCAGAGACAATCTCGCCTTGACACTCTTCCAGATGTCAAAGAAAAGCTTGTCTTTGGTCTGGAACAGCTGATGGGATTCCAGCTTTTTCATGTACCTCAGCACCGAGTTGAGGAGTTGTATCGAGGAGTCGACGTGGTGATGCTTCGATTCGGGGTTTTGCAAGGACTGAAGCTGGAATATTTAAAGTTCAACTTTCAACAACAATCATTATGTCTTTCATGCTGGCTTGGGAGCGAAAAAACAACGTGAAACAAGTCAATTTGATCAATAAGCGCCTTGGGGCACCCAAATGTTGGAGGGCAAACCACCAACAACAGCATACCCAAAGAGGGTTGGTGTCAGGCAAGCGGCTAGTTGTAAAACCTAAGCCAAAACCTTGAGCAGTGTGGATTGGAATGTTGCCATTTTTTTTTATAAGTCCACATAAAATTATACTATTACAGTCTGAATTATAATCCAATGGTTTGTGTATACATAGAAACAAAATAAAAACCCTTAACTATAATTAACTAAAAATAACAGTAGAACTTAAATACATCAATAAACAAATTATTATATATAAAAATAAATGAATCTTCTTCTTCCTGCCCTGTTCCCAGTCTATCTGGGGTCGGCGCAGTATGTTTCCTCTTCCATTCATATGTCAGACGTCATCAAGCCATCCACTCCCTTTTGATTCATATCATCCATCCCACCGTAAAGGTGCTAGTGATGAATGAATGTATAGAAAAGAGACGGAACGGACCATGTCGAGAGACCCATGAACGGAGAGAGTGATTAGAATGACAACATTCCAATCCATACTGCTCAAGGTTTTGGCTTAGGTTTTACAGCCGGCCGCCTGCCTGACACCAACCCTCTTTGGGTACGCTGTTGTTGGTGGTTTGCCCTCCACCATTCGGGTGCCCCAAGGTGCTTATTGGTCTACACCGGGCAATCTCCCTTAGTCGACTTTTACGACACCCATGGGATGAGTTGGGGCTGGCCTATTCTACGTTATTTGTTCGCTCCCAGGCCAGCATAGAAGGAAAATAAATGAATAAATACTTAAAATAAATTAATAAATAATAAATAAAACGGACCAATATTTAAAAACCTAACATTCGGGTAAAGAGTAGAGGACATTTTTAAGCAATTTAATATAGACAGTAATATTGGGGGCGAAAATATCCTAGATATTTTCGCCTATGCTATCCCTCGCTAAATCATTGTACTGACGAGCCATCTTGACCACGGGATTAAAATAGGAAATGTTGTTTTTATTGATTTGCAAGGCAAAGAGGTTGGTTTTATTGGATCTGCGTGCGCTGTGTTTGATGTTAAAAGCTAATTGGGAAAGTAAGTCCAATCAATCTCTCCGTCCATCTGTCTAAAATGTTAGGTATGAACGTGGAAGGACGTAAAAGGAGAGGAAGACCAAAGAAGAGATGGATGGACTGTGTAAAGGAGGACATGATAGCGAGAGGAGTGGATGAGAAATTGGTGAACGATCGAAAGGAGTGGAAGAAGAAGACATGTTGTACTGACCCCGCCTAGAGCGGGATAAGGGTAGGAAGAAGAAGGAAGTATTTCTGTATAATAAATGATTTCATCTAAATTCTTATTCTATTTACTTTATATTATTTATTATGGCGTTAATCTGTTTATGAGTTATGTAATTGTATGGAAATAATGAATGTGTGTGATTGCATGTGTGTTTCTATAAAATACTTACAGCGTTTTGTACGAAATAGTCCAGGCCAGTCCATAAATAATCCAAATTCTTATTCTCCTCTGCGTCATTAGGCTCACAGTACCTTGACAAAGTAATTGAGTATGCCGAAATGGCATTCAGTGTTGCCAGTGTGCCCTCGGAAACTACCACGCTGTCATCAGCGCAACTATTGCTCACATTTAGAGGGCTGATGGTATTAAAATTTATATTTTTGAAACAGTTGAGTAGTGATTTGTGCAATTTCTCTTGCAGATCAGCCAATATGGACCTATATGCACTGAGGGTGATTACTTTCTTTTGTTTGACTATCAAAGGCAATATGATACAACTTATTTGGAAGGCTGGGTCATTGAAGAATTCGATACTAGTCGGATTAATTTTAGACTGTTTGGCGAGTAAGAGATCAACTACGCTCTTTACAAGGTCACTTTCAATTTTCACTCTTTTAACAGCAGACTCAACAAGGCTTTTCAGCACAATATAATTATTGGAAGTCTTGATTTTTAAAGTAAGCAAGTCTAATAAACCCGTGCCCTTGAATGAGAATATGAAATCTACAGGAAATAGTTTGTACAGATCCGGCGACTGCGGGCTTAGCTCAAAAATGCTTTGCAAAACATGATCAACGTTCCGCCTCAACCTCTTTGGACAGTTATTTTTTACGGCTAGCAACACAAAGATAGCTGTCAACTTGTGCGTTTCTTCCAAATAGTAGATTTTTAAATGCTTCAGTATTTCCACACAATTTGTCAATTGGTCTTCATTGCCTTCGATTAATGCTAGATTAGTGAAATAATCTTTCATATTGTTATCTTTAGCAAAGTTTGCAAAGCTAAAATCAGATTTGCTAGCAGCTTTAGTTAAAACATCAGCATTTTCGAAGCATCTCAGAATATTTCTTACAGTTTCAACGAGTAACGCGCTAAGTACCGACCAGTGATTGCAAATGGCGTCGTTTTTCAAAATGTCCGTATTCGAACTGAGCAATACATGTTTGACGATCGTTTTACATATTTCTTTGGCCTGTTTCTTCTCCAAATCTGCCAATAACACACCTGCTATGTATTTATTTCCGTCAAGTAGGTGAGGCATGTCACTTAACTGCTTAATTATGTGGTTTTTGACGTGCATTGCGGCTTCTGTGTTCAATTCCGAATCTCTCATTGTGAGTATATTGACGGCAATCGTTTTAATGATGAGTATTTCGTCCTGAAAAAGGAATCAGCGAGAATTCTTATTTCTATTTATCACATAGCCATTATAATACAGTGACTTAGTAGTAATAGCGTTTTGAACATTGGCCGTAAATATAAAATATAATAAAATACACTTTATTGTACACCAAAATAGATGACATAAACATATACAACGAATTTATGCTGAAAGCGACCCAACGATCCGACCATCCGACCAAGCCTGAATATTATTAATAAATGCTTTTTGGATTTTTATTTGACTATTATATAAATGGTAGAAAAATAAGTACAAAGAATACTGTGGTTAGAAAAAATATAGTATTGATGCGGTTCGATTCAATATTTTTTGTATTAACACATTTAGTGCACGATATAATGTATTTAGAATAAACTTACTACTTACCAGTAACAAAATAGCATCATCATCATCCATCTTGGAGACCAAATAATTCCACTTTTCATCTGTCAAGCATGGCAGCAGAAATGATAAATCGAAGACACCCGGAGATATGCTTGTAGGCACCGGTAGTTTGGTGTTGCCATATTTTATATTTAACAGTTTTAACTGCGACAGGCTGAGGCATAGCTTGAGAAATGGTGTAAGTAGTTGGCGATTCTGAAATTGTAATACAAAAGGATACGTTTAATTTAATTTACATATATTAATCACGCCTATATAGGCAGAGGTGTATTAACACCCACGTTTCGCTGATTATGTTAGATCCCATGTAATAGGTGGCGAGCCTATTGCCATTTATCCGGCCCGGAAATCGCAGTACATTGCTATGTGACATAAGAGGAACGCTACTGCCCATCACTCATTGCTATTTTAACCTTTATTTGCCTTGTACGACACCCGTGGGAGAGATTTGGGGTGGTGACAATAATTGTATTCTGCTCTGCCGTCAACACACATAAACAAAAGAATACATTTAATTTAATTTACATACATATATACATACATAAATCACGGATGTAGGCAGAGGTGATCTAGCACCCACGTTACTCCAATAATATTAGGTCCCATGTAATAGGTGGCGAGCCTATTGCCATTAATCGGGCACAAAAGTCGCAGTACATTGCTAGGTTGTATAAGAGGAACGCTGCTACCCATTTCTCATCACTGTATATCCTTAGTCGCCTTGTACGACACCCACGGGATTTGGGGTGGTCACATTTGTATTCTACTCTGCCGTCACCACACGGCTAATAATTTAATAATAATTAAATTTAGAATACATTTAATTTAGAAGATCTCTATAGCGCGCTTGGCTTGCGATTGCGTATACTGAGCAATGTTTGCTAAGGCCGGTTAATGGATGGCTGACCTTATTATCTCAAGTTCCTCCATGCTTCAAAAAATTATAGTCTTGATGCGGGAATCGAACCCGCGTCGTTTGCATTTCGGGCAGAACCCTATACCACTCGGACAACCAAGAAATTGATGTAAACTTACATTATCAATATTTAGGATGATACTGTCTCCGAATTTCTTTAAGTGCTCATTTTCAAAGTTCTGGAACGCAATCCAAAATTCTTCTGCGACTGGCGTAGGCACAGTGTGGTCCGCCATCTTGCAATACCTGAAGAAACTTGACAAAATGGCTGCCATAATCTCCAGTAGAGTTAATGTTGATGGGCCTGGAATTAAAGATTTTTGGAATTAAAAATTGCAGAAATTATGTCAAATTAAAAAAAAACAAATATGTGTATGTTTGTGAGTGTTTTGGGTCTATTTATCTCCTAATTAATTATAAATAAGTGTCTACTTACTGCAGTCTCCTTCAGAAAATGAATTTAGAGCGAGCTTTTCAAAATTATTCTGTAAAGATGCCAACAATTCTTTATACTGCCTAAACATCAATTCAGAAGTCAGTTTCCCATATATCTCAATAGTTTCTTCTGGAAAAACGTCTGTGAAAGAGATTATCTTACTCTTATTGAACTTTTCAGTTTCCTGGCAACTGGTGTTCAGTTTTCTTTTTTCTTGTTGCACAGTGTTGCTAGCTTCCAAAGAATTCTGTATAAATGGTAGGATTTCGTCTAGCAACACAGTGCCTCTGCTGAGTTTGAACAAAGTTTCTATGAAGCAATTCAACATTTTAGTGTAAGACTCGAAAGCGCTGTTACTTTTTTTTGACACCATTAGATTTGCTACAATTTTCTTGAGTTTAGGTTCCACCAAGCTGGGGTCCAATGTTAAAGCGGTTTGTAATATTTCGAAAGTAGCTCTGTCTGGTTTCCCCTCCGTTTTCAACTGTCCCATCATAACGGCTTCCAGGAACAATAGGAATGTTTTCTTTGTCTCTACTTTGGCTAACTTTACACCTAAAGTGTCACTTAATCTGACATTTATATCCACTTCGTGCTTGTGAACAATCTGCAACATGCTCAGAAAGATGTTTCGTTTCATTTTATCACCGTTTTCACCGAAAGTGATATGGTTCATTGTCATCGCGGGGGTAACATAAAATTGACACATATTCAGACAGTTAGCAATCATCACATAAAAGGCAAATATCAATTGGCTCTCTTGTTTATAGCAGCACACAAATATATCTATAAAATCACATAAAAATTTCTCATCTGAATTAGTAGTAGTTCGCCCGCTGGGGAATTTGAAAAATGTATCCATTATCTTTAACACAGACTGTATGTTATCCCCTTTCTCAGCCATTAGTTCTTGAATGTTGTCTTTCCTTACTAATGTTTGCAGGAAAGTTGCAAAGAAAGACTTTTTGTTCATTGGAAATAAAACGGTTTCACAGAATTTCACAACTGTGTGACGGTCTGTGTCTAAGTAACTTAGGACAGTTTCAAAATTTTCTCCATCCAACAATTTTCCTATGAATTCTAGCTTTTTCTTGGATTCCTTGTAGAATTTTATGATTGTGGTAAATATTCTTTGACTTAACACAATATTTTGAGGTGTCTCTTCACACTTCAAGAATTGTAGCAATGAGACTGCAATCAGTAGACTGTCCTCTATGTGAAGACTGAAATGATATATCAATTTTGTGTTTTCTAGGAATGCCAATAAATATTGGATGTCACTATTTTGTAAGGGGTTCCTCTTCAAATATTGTGCTACAATCTGTAAATCATAACAAAAACTTATTTTATTACATACATAATTTACATCTATTTATTCGTCAAAAAATCAAAGGGATTAAGGGGAGTAGAGGTGCATTAACACCTTTATTTTAATAACTATAGAAGGTGCAATTTTTTCCAGGACATCTACACGAAAGGTATATTGGTTTTGATTACTATTGTACTGGTAGAAGCAGGATTGGTGTAGCGGCCGAGCTCTACGTTTATAGATGTTATTTACAAAACTTTTATTTTTTGTCATTCAAGTAAACCAAAATACCTGAATGAGTTTACTTTTCAACTCATTGGTGGCATCCTCTGTGACATTAAACCACCCGATTACACTTTTTAAGTCATCACCAGATAGCTTGTTCTTCTTTGTCAGGGACTGAAGCCATTCAGCTACAATCCTCTCCTTTGGTGCTGCAGGGAAATGGTGGGACTGGATCAAGTTCTTGGCGAGACATAATCTCTTCGGTAGTGGAATGTTGCTGTCATCCAGCTTGCGTTTTAATTCTGAAATTTTAATATGTTAGCGGAGATACAAATTAATTTTAAGTTATTATATAGTTTTCGTGTATTTATCAAAGTTTAATAACATCTATTCATATATAAATCACGCCTATTTCTCCCCGAGGGCTAAGACAGAGTTGTTTATCACTCACTTTTCGGTGTTAGGCCCTATGCAACAGAGGGTGAGCTTATTGTATCGGGCACGTAAATCGCAGTACATTACAAGGTGGTATAACACGAATCGTGATATTGGCGATGCTGCTCGTTCTTCATAGTACCATTAAAGTATAAAAAGTATTACAAAGAATGGACAAGTGTAATGGTGGAGGTTAGTTCTATGTTAATAACTATAAAATAAATTAATAATACCATTTAGTGGGTTTAGTGACATCCTGACAAAGATTCGGCACCGTTTAGTTAATAATCAGATACACGATATATTAAAATAATTAAAATATGTGATTAAAATAAATACACATGGTATTTGTTGTTATGTTGCGTTTCGTTATTTGTACTAGTTACGTGTCATGCATGTGCTCCATTTTGACAGGTGTTATAGGATTGAAATTTGAAAGACGAAGAGGTTTATAAGAGACACAGTTTATGACTTTAACCACTTAAATTGGTTACTAATGGAACTGACTTAGATTATTGTCAAAATCTTATTGTAGTGACAAAAACTAAAATAAAATATTGCGACCTAAATTTAATTAGTTGGCGAAACGAAACTCATTTTTCCTTATCAGTAAGACAGCAGTGACATCTATTAGTATTATCTTATACTTTCTTCTATTATTATGCCTCCCCATTATTCTCACTCCATCTTATTTTTTATGATTTTATGGCTAATAGATGGCGCTACCTGGACAACACAAATGCATAAAATATGTTTTTTTTTAAAAACAGTGAAAGATTAAACTTATCGTGAAAACATTTTTTTTTTCGTTAAGTGCAAACATAACTTAACCTGACTTGCGAAGCACGGAGGAACTCGAAATAATAAATTTTTGGTCTCCCATCTAATGACCGGCCTTAGCGAACATTACTTAACGCAATATCAGACCGAGTGCGCCAAACCACTGCGCTCTCGAGCACTATGTAATGAACCAAGGAGCTATGCGAGAAATCCAGCCATCAAAGTCGTAAGCTTGTCATGATATCGACTGTATAACACGCAAGTCTTCTTCTTTATGCCCTGTTTCCAGTTTATCAGGGGTCGACGCAGTATCTTTGCTCTTCAATTCATATTGGTCAAGATACATCAAGTCATTGACTCCCTTTTGATTCATAATACCATCCATCACACCGGAAAGAAAAGAGACGGAAAGGACCATGTCGAGAGACCGATGATCCATAGTCCATACTGCCCAAGGTTTTGGGCTTAGGTTTTACAGGCGGCCGCCTGCCTGACACCAACTCTCTTTGGGTGTGCTGCTGTTGGTGGTCTGTCCTCCACCGTTCGGGTCCCCAAGGAGCTTATCGGTCTACCGAGCAAACTCCCGCATAATAGTCGACTTTTACGACATCCCTAGGATGAGTTGGGGCTGGCACATTCTACGTTGTTTTTTCACTCCAAGGCAAGCATGAAAGTCAATTGACTTTGTAAGCTGTACAGTGCTAATAATTTAGTTCTGTGCTTACATAGGATGGGCAGCGTCCTTATAACATCCGTGGTCGAGTGAAATAATATTTTCTTTAAGAATTGAATATCATTCGTTGCGACGTAAAGAGCGGGGTCGGATTTAAATAGATTAGGCAAAGAATATAAAGTTAAACAAACTATTTTTCCTGATGTGGGAATCGAACCCGCGTCCTCTGCAATACGGTCAGATGCCTATACCACTCGGCATCAGGACAAATAATATTTTTTCTGATTTTTGTAATATTTTTTCTAAAAAGGTGTAACATAGATTTGCAGTAATATTTGAAGCTGTTATTCAGCCCATCAAACTAAACAACTTTCATACGGGACCAAAATCGAAATATCAGAAAGAAAATCACTTCCTTATACTAAACCGAGAACCAGCTGACATCAGTTTATTAAAGGTCATTTACCTTTAATTTAAGATTTCGATTTGGTCCCATTTAATGAAGGTTGTTCAGTTTCATGGCCTGGTTAAGTATTAAAAATATTACCTCACCTTTTTGTTACACCTTGTATAATGTTCAAATAAAAATCAATTTATAAATTGCTTATCATAAAGCAGCAACTCAATGGCAAGTAAGGCGTCATCAAGCCATCCCCTTACGATTCCTATCATCCATTATTCCGAAAAGGTGCTAGTGATGAACGAATACATAGAAAAGTGGTGGAAAGGAGCATGTCGAGAGACCGATGTACTAGGAGAGTGATTGGGATGAAAACATTGGCACCCGCAATGAAGGGGCATTTAAAGCCCGCATCTACAAAACTACCACCTTCTCCAAGGCGTATCTTCCAGACGAGCGACCTAAATTGCAAAACCAAACCATTTCTCATCAATCTCTCCTAAAAACCAAGGCCGACCTACGAAAATCTCCAGCAAATGAATGAAGAGCTGGCTTCATTCATAAGTCATAACGAATGCATCAATTTCCCCGAGGTTATAAAGCGATATGCGAGTCGCCATGGTCACTAGCTGGATATAGGCCAAGGGGAAACCGGGCGCATGCGTTGGGACATTGATTTTCCCGCGCATGACGTCACAACATGTCTACCCCGAAGGAGCCATCGCAAACGTAAAACAAGCCTTCCTACACCTCGAAGACTAGATGGGAAATAGGCAGACACGGTGACTGATAGCGGTTGGCTCTGACAAATGGTATAAAGAATACCATATAGAACAAACAAGTGATATTACGAGTGAAAATGTTCGGACGGTTGCTTCAGAATAGGTTCCTCGGTATTTTCAAGACCATGGCATGTCTCCTGCAGTTGCTCAGTTTATGTAAGTGGTTTTTTTATTTATGAAATAAACCTTTTTCATGTTTTACTTCATTAATTGTCGTTACGGACGAAATTGGCAGAAGACTGAGGAGTAATTGTTTTATTGCTTCACGAACATTGCGTTACCTTTGTGATACATTCACTTGTTGGACTAACGTCGGTACCAAGCCATATTTCATCAAATTAGTAGCGTTGGTTTACATACGTAATTCGGAAAAAAATAGTTTTGATTGCTTTTATTTAAAGTTTCACAATCTAGAGAATCATCTATGATGATGTTTTTTCAATTCTTTCACCTACAATATTATTTATACGCAATTGACGCTCTGTGATTTTTAATCCTTATCAATTAAAAATTAAATTACATATTGTAATTTTAATTATTTTGGTGATGGTATTATAATAATATGGTCTATATTATGATGGGGTTAGTTAAAATCATCGATTATTTTAGAAGTAGAGTGTTATTTTATATTCCAACAATATTTAGAGACACGTTTAAAGAGAGGTTTATATTTTCTTTGTTTTATCCGCAGTACTTAATATCTTGAGTTTCTTTGTAACGATGGATGAGATGAGAACCTATTTAAATGTTTGATGATATTCCAGTGGGCTCGATTAAGTATATTCCTTTGTTTTGATAAGTTATTAAAATGCTGTCATTACCTCCAAAGAGCATTAATATTTTAAAGCCATGTCATCCATGTAACTTAAATTTAAATAAGTATATTATAATAATGTCTTCTTCTTCTCCCTGCGCTGTCTATCTGGGGTGCGTTCATATCGGTCAGACGTCATCAAGCCCTTTTGGTTCATATCATCCATCATACCAGAAGGGTGCTATTGAAGAATGAATGTATTTAAAAGAGACGGAAAGGACAATGTCGAGAGACCGATGAACAGCGAGAGTGATTGCCGCACTGCTCAGGGTTTTACAGCCAGCCGCCTGCCTGACACCAACTCTCTTTGGGTATGCTGTTGTTGGTGGTTTGCCCTCCAACATTCAGGTGCCCCAAGGGGCTTGTTGGCCTACACCGGGCAATCTTCCATAGTCGATCAAAAGATCATATCGTTGGCTATTGGCCAAGAGATCCTGGCATCCAGTCACGGTTGTTTACATGTATATGCAGTACATTTTTCATATTTCTATACAATTACTTAGTTACCTGACCTAGTTGGCGAAACGTAGGTGCTAGCTCGCCTCTGTCTCACGCCTATATCCCCGAAGGGGTTGCCCTTTGGGGATATAGGCGTGATTTAGGTATGTGTGTACTATGTACTAAGTAAGTATATCAAGTCCGTCATCATGTTTCCATAACTTTGGGTTAGATGGTAGAGGTGAGTGTGTATATTCATCATGACAACCCTTTAATTTCCTGGGGCACAGGCCTGTCTTATGGACGGAACAATATAGGGAGAATGGACCATAACTCACCAGGTTGGCCCAGTACGGGTTGGTGGGTATTACATTTATATATTTTTCCATCCATAGGAAAGGCCTGTGAAGCAGCAGATTCTCGTCATCCATCTTTCAGAAAATTGGTTAAATAATTTTACTAAGTACATGCATTTTGAATTTTTGATATCACCATAGGTTTTTATGACTAAATTAGCATGGGTAGTGTTCAGGGTGTACGTTATATCTGTTACATGTTTTTGTCTTGGAACTAAAGGTTTTGTCTTAGGTTTATATTTTACCCTCTTTGTAAGTGCTGTACTTTGTGGTTCTGCATGCCTTCACCATTTGGATCGACATTATCACCAGCCCTTTATTGTCCCCACTGCTGTGGCACGGGCCCATCCTATGGATGAAAGAATATAGGGAGAATGGGCCATAAACTACCAGGCTGGCCCAGTGCGGGTTCGTGGGTATTAACGACTGCAGATGCAGCCGAGACCACCGGCTTAACGTGCCATCTGAAGCACGGAGGAACTCGAACTCCAGACGATAAATTTTTGGTCACCCATCCAAAGACCGGCCTTAGCGACATTGCTTAGTTTACGCAATCGCAGGCCAAGCGCGCTATGCCACTGCGCTAGCGAGCTCCTCCTTTGGATCCACACTGATCCATTTCCCTTAAATGACTTTCATACCTTGGGGATGATTCAAGGCACATCTTCGTTACTTTTTCGCTCCCAGCCTAACATGGAATTAGTAAATAAGCAAAAGAATGCGCATAATATTTATGTTATTCGTTTCAATCAATCGTTCGTTAATCGTCAATAAAGGCTATCTTCCTTTGCAGCGATTTCTGATATCAATAACAGTATCTATGTCCTAATACCCGTCTAGCACATTACATTAGCAACCTTAATGGATATTTGATGTCGGTGGGAGGTTGTTGGCTTTTTCTAGCTGTCTGGCAGGCTGGTTTAACGGATTTCGTTATGGCACTTTTGTGTTGTAAGCTCTGTCTAAGCACGACGCTCATTGACATCAATAAGGGAATAAGCTTTATCTAAAACTATACATACATACATAAATCACGCCTATATCCCCGAAGGAGTAGGCACAGGTGGACTAACACCCACGTTTCGCCAGTTATGATAGGTCCCATGTAATAGGTGGCGAGCCTATTGCCATTTATCGGGTACAAAAGTCGCAGTAGGTTGCATTGTAGGTTACATTGCTAGGTGGTATAAGAGGAACGCTGCTGCCCATTCCTCATAACTGATTTATCCTCAGTCGCCCTGTACGACACCCACGGGAGAGATTTGGGGTAGTGACAATTGTATTCTACTCTGACGTCACCACACGGCCGAAATATAAAACTATAGATACCATACATAAATCACGCCTATATCCCCAAAGAGGTAGGCAGAGGTTTCTGGCAGATTAGGTAGGCTTTTGGAGAATTCTGTGAATGCAGTTATGTTTCTTTTTACAAATAAAGGCAGGATTCCTTTGAGTAAAGTGAAATTTTTAATGATTTGACCCCCTCCAGGGCTCAATTTTTTTTTCACCCGGTACGCTAACTCTTTAACTTTTGCGTCACTATCGCTAGTTCGACATTGCTTGCTGATAAGAACTGAGGCGTTACTCTGGAAGTTTATTTCGTTCGATCGAGTCTTTGCGTCTTTGTCGCTCTTACTTTAACACGCAGTGCTGTGAGAAAGACGGATAGATGTGAGTTAATCGTTCGGAGTTTCGGAGTAGACCTCCTGTGGTCTTTAGAAAGGGTATACAATTTTTTAAAAGCCGTGTGATGGTGACGGCAGAGTAAAATACAATTGTCACCGCCCCAAATCTCCCCCGCGGGTGTCGTACAAGGCGCCTAAGGGTTAAACAGTGATGAGGAATGGGCAGCAGCGTTTCTCACAAACCAGGTTTGTACTGCGATTTTATGTGCCACCTATCACATGGGACCTAATATAATTGGCGAAACGTGGGTGCTAATTCACTTCTGCCTACCTCTACCTACTGCGTGATTTATGTATGAATGTAAGTGAAGGTGGCAAAGTACCTACCAAAGCGGGCAAGTACACCTACCACACGTGTCTCGGAAACTATCGATTAGACACCTTTTATCGTACTTAAGTTAATTTAAAGCTTTATTAAAGCTTTACGTTTAAGGTAAGTTAAAATAAATACCCGAGATGTTTGTGGCAGGTGCACCTGCCCGCTTAACTTATGTATTAAATTTCTCCGGAACCAATAGTTGGCTTTTCCAATCATGTTTTTCCCAAGGAAGTTTCTACGCGAACCTAGAACGATGCAATTGGGCCAGACCTCTAATGTTAGAGGGAAACTACAACGGTTCTCATTATCTCTAGTAGTGGCTGGTTGCGGTGAGCATGCTCCAGTTACACCGGACTTCGCTTCTGAGGATTAGTTGAGATTCTTGGAAAACAAGTTGAGATTTCGGATTGTTTGTAGAGTCGGACGAGCGCTATCAGAGTTATGTAAAAGGGGATTTCAGCAGAATCATCTGGCATCACCGTTTAAATAAAGTACAGTCATTACGAGCTGTGTTAGTAATAAAATGAGCAACTTATTTACCCACGGCAACGGAAACGGAACACCCTTTTAGTGACACCATCTTTTTTAGTAGGGGAGACCGGGTCAAAACCGTATAGCTAAGAACAAACCTATATAAAATTGAAATAAAGAAAAGTCATACATTCATAATCAACTCATTTATTAGAGACTCTCATTGGCTATAGAAGTTAACAAAAATAAATCTTTAATATTCATAAAAACAAAAAATAATCAACAAAAACTAAACCTCGATGAAATACGATTTTGCCCCAGGGGTTGGACAAAATCGTATACTATATACGATATTGCCCCATAGGTTATCAACGTGAAGCCAAACAACCAAAACATTCGAAACAATCCATGTCATCTTCATCCCAGCCAGTACAGCCTTCGTGTACTCATCCTTTACAGGTAATGCACTGAACTCAACCTTCATCCACGCGACTTGCGTAATATTCTTCCTTACAATATATACAAATATTTTCAATCATATTAGTGCACGAAGTTTAAGGTTTTGATTGCTTGGGTGATTTGTTTAAATTAAAGCTTGGTTTCTTCTTCTTGTCCAGGGTAATTAATTCTTCTTTATACGGAGAAGACGTCACCACTAAAGTTTTACCTTTACGATGATTGGTTTGTCTTCTTTTTTCACTATTTATTCTAGGTATAGGAATGATATCTGAAGGTGTTACGAATGTTTTACATTGTTTATTGTTTTGACTCGTTTGGTGGAGTAGATTCACAAGAGACATTGCATTGTAATAAAAACCTGCTCACAAAAACATCATTATATATTCATTAGGACAAAACCGTATACTAGCCGATTTTACCCCGTACGGTTTTGCCCCACTGACCATAAACAACATATTTCATCATACACTTTTCATATAATGCAGACCCGGCACCAGAATATTGTCGATAATTAAGTAAATACACACAGTTTAACGTTAATAACACTGTACTTACCTAATTATTATAATATTATTCACAATTCAAACTTTCGTTAACGATAAAATTAGATCAAAACACATAAAAACAATATCTAAGTGATATATTGTTAACGCTCGTACGTGCAGCGACAAGTGTCTGTTGACAGATTGACCCTATTGGCTACTTGCTGTGGTCGGTAAATTCGCGGTTAATTCAAAATAATAACGGGCACAGCTATACTGTACCGTTTTACCCTGGTATACGGTTTTGTACGGGTCTCCCCTATCATACGAGTTTATCCTCCATAACCAATTGGGAAATTAGTTGAGATGTCGGTTAGTTTGTCGAGTTCTGTCGAGTCAGACGAGCGCTTTCAGAGTTATCTAAAAGGGGGTCTCGGCAGAATCATCAGGCATAGGTACCTACTAATTCTTGGTGGTCTTTATTCAAGTCCGCCTAACTAGCTACCAGCCTACCATTTTCTTATTAAAATCTGTTGCCATAATAGTAATGTTAACAGCATTATTGTGTAAACTATTCGATTTTAATTTTAATATTATATAAATGTTAGAAAAATTAGTACAAAGATTTTGGTGGTTAGAAAAATTATTGTGTTTCGACAATTTATGATAATATAGCCAACCCCTCTGTGGTTGAGGGTTATCTTCGGTCTTTATCGTCACTTAAATCAGTTACATCATCATCACATTAGGAGACATGAAGGACAAGAGCTTCCCTGTCCATCAAAAAAAAATCCCCAAAACTCGGAAAAAATTACATTAGCGGCGCGTCTGAGAACTCCAGCCTAGCACGGAACGTGGACAAAATCTCTCTCCACCACTTGACAGTGTTTTGTCTCAGTATTTAGTGGTAGTTGGAGCGAGAGCAAAACATTTTCTTTTGCCCGAGGAGATTTGGTCCACGTCAGACAAGTAAGACATATTGGATGAAGCGAAAGAAGTATGTAAGAATCGTAGTAAGCGTCGTAGATCGTAGCATAGAAAGGAGTGACGTATATCCTTAGACAATGTCTAAGCATGTATTTTATGTACACCTAGTCACCTAGTTCATTTTCTATCCGCCTCCATTCCTATAATGCTGATATAATTCTTTGCAATTTTTCAATGACTTTAAATAATACTTAAGTATGGTCAAGTAATAATACTCAAGTATGGACATCATCCATCATGCCGTGTGGTGGCGGCAGAGTAGAATACAATTGTCACCACCCCAAGTCTCTCCCGTGGGTGTCGTACAGGGCGACTAAGGATAAATCAGCGATGAGGAATGGGCAGCAGTGTTCCTCTTATACCACCTAGCAATAGTACTGCGACTTTTGGGGGACATACATGGGACCTAACATAATTGGTGAAGCGTGGGTGCTAGTTCACCTCTGCCTACCCCTTCGGGGATATAAGCGTGATTTATGTATGTATGTATCATCCATCATAACATTGAATAATGCATAGAAATTAATCGTCAGTATTTTTAGAATGTTAAATCGCCGATATGATCGATCTAACATAAAGTAACATCAATAAATTTAGCCTTGATAAAGTTGATGAGGGTATGTAATTGTATGTATGATGTTTTTTTCTTGTAACAAAACTGATCGGCGTTACCGGTGTGCATGCCTGTTAATGATTCCCGGAACCGTCACGTTTTCCCATTAATCTTAATGTGATTATCCTTTGTTTGCGGCGAATCAGAGTTGCCATGAAAAGGTTAATGAGCCGTTAAGTCGATTACTCATCAAGACCTTTCTGTTTAACTTAGGGCAAGCGGGCGGGAGGGGCTTTAATGTCCGTTTTCGTCACCTATATATACAGAGTTATTTGTAAAACATCAAAAACCTCTCAGAAGCGTAGATCTTTAACATCATATTATATTACAAAAATGTTATTTCCTAAATAAGATTAAACTGTTGATTATTTCCTGAATTGGATTAAAATAAACCTAGCACGGCAAATAGCAGTAGTATAGTTAGGTTTATTGCCGGGAATTTTGCGAAAAAATAAGCAATAAATAATGTTTTCATCCCACCATCTCGGAAAAAGCGTTTTTGCTCTTCGATATCTGAGTGCAAAAGCCGTTTTTATCCTCTAGAGGGTAAAGTAAATTTGAATTTAGAACATCGTGTGCAATGAGTTTGTGAATTCAAAACATCATTAAACCTATTTATTTCTACCTCCATGGTGCCGAAATTATCATGCAACCTATTTTAATTTGTTAAAAACTCAGACTCGGAACCTTCTTGGTGTACTTTTTTTGTAATTTGCTTTGCGCGCGCCATTTTCTTTTCACGTCATAAATTTGTTAAAACCTTGGAGTTCCGTGACGGTCAATCAGCTTGGCGTCAATCTTGCTTTAAACATTTTGATCGTCTACAATGCTTGCTTGATGCTTGAGTCAAGCATTTAAAAGCTTTTTAGGTTTGTTTGATATGTTTACGCTAGAAACGGAACAAAAACATACAGAAAATCAACGTGCTTGACTCAAGCTGATTGACCGTCTCGGAACTCCATTAGGGACGGTAATTTTTATTACTTACAGGTGTGTCTGGATAAATTTTGCGGGTGTGGCTGGGTGGATGGGTGGGTGTTGGAGGTGTCTGGGTGAATGGGTGTTTTGTGGGTGTGTCTAGGTGAATGGGTGTTTTGTGGGTGTGTCTGGGTGAATGGGTGTTTTGTGGGTGTCTCTGAATGGATAGGTGAGTATTGTGGGTGTGACTGGGCGATTCGATATTTTGTGGGTGTTTCTGGGTGAATGGGTGTTTTGTGGGTGTTTCTGGCTGAATGGGTGTTTTGTGGGTGTTTCTGGGTGAACGGGTGTTTTGTGGGTGTTTCTGGGTGAATGGGTGTTTTTTGGGTGTGTCTGAGTGGATGGGTGTGGGTTGCGGGTGTGAATGTTGTGGGTGTTTCTGGGTGGGTGTTGAGAGTGTGTTTGGGTTAATGGGAGGGTGTTGTGGAAGTTTCTGGATGAAAACAGAAACTGTTGTGATTGTATTTTTTTTTTTGTATTTTGCAATTTCCTCGTTGGGGGGGATGAAAAGTTACGTGTTGCACTCGAGTGCAAAGATTTTTCACCTTGTGCTCTTTTGATTCCCTCGCTATCGCTCAGGATTCTAATTTTTGAATCACTCGCTACGCTCGTGATTCAATTTTAGAATCCTTCGCTAGCTCGGTCATCAAAATTGAGCACGCGGTTAAAAAACAACTTTGCACTCACGTACAACAAATAACTATTAATTTAGACATCGTTTATTTACTGAAGATCAAAGTAGGAGTAGGCTGCTGGGACACAGGGTTTCCCTATGGATGGAATAATGTAGGGAGATTGGGATATAACTCCCCAGACTAACGCAGTGCGTGTAGGATGGTAATAAAGACTGCAGATGCAGCCGGGGCCAATAGCTTATCGTGCCTTCCGAAGCACGGTGGAATTCGAGTCAATTTATTTTTGGTCACCAATCCAATGAACGCCCATAGCGAACGTTGCTTAGTTTACGCAATTGCAGGTCCCCAAGTTATAAATAATATAAATGTTTTGGTAACTATAGGTACATACATACATACATAAATCACGCCTATATCCCCGAAGGGGTAGGCAGAGGTGAACTAGCACCCACGTTTCGCCAGTTATGTTAGGTCCCATGTAATAGGTGGCGAGCCTATTGCCATTTATCGGGCACAAAAGTCGCAGTACATTGCTATTGCTAGGTGGTACAAGAGGAACGCTGCTGCCCATTCCTCATCACTGATTTATCCTTAGTCGCCTTGTACGACACCCACGGGAGAGATTTGGGGTTGTGACAATTGTATTCTACTCTGCCGTCACCACACGGTACAACTATAGGTACCTACTCATAATTAGGTAGGTAGTAAAGAAATTCCGAAATACACAGATAGATAATAAATTATTTATTACACAGATTATACCCACAAAGCTCGCTTATAATAACAGTAATTAAATATGATATCATTATTTGACAAGTAGTTATTACAGAAAACTAGTACGGGAATGCCCAAGACTCTTATGATATAAATAAAGGACCTAACAACGAAACGGAATGAGATATTTCTTATTAGTTTTTCTATGAGTATATTCTTTTTATTAGCGAAGGCAAAGATATTGCTGTATGTGTCTTAGGTGAAATAGTACCGCACTCAAAGACGTCAAATAACGTTAATGAGTACTTAACGTCAAAAAATGACAATTCAAAACTAGTCGCTATTCTTGCCGGGTCTAGATTTGAGTGAAAAATTTTGACATTAAATACTCATTAAAGTTAATTGACGTCTCTGAATGCGGCAGTAAGTCTTAGCTCCAACACTTTTCTAATAAATGTCGTCCTGTACGACTCCTAATGATGGGTTCTCAAAAAGACTACATACTTATTAACACCTATTTATCCCAGAATGGTTAGTCAGAGGTGCACTAATAAACACCCATAATTCGTACCAGTTGGCGAGCCTAATGCCATTTATCGGGCACACCAATCGCATTATTATAGCTAGGTGGTATAAGAAGAACGTTGCCTGCTGCCTTCTCTTGTCTTCTCTCTTCTCTCCTCTCTTCTCTCCTCTCTTCTCTCCTCTTCTCTCTTCTCTTCTCTCTTCTCTTCACTGTCGTTTACCCTTTCTCGCCTTGTACGACACCCGCGGGAGCGACAAACACATACGCACGACAGCAAAGTTCGATTCTCTTGTCTTTTAGGCGGGTGTTCGATATTCACATGACCTTTAGATCCTTTAAGTTATAAGAAAGAAACCATAAACATAGCTGAAGATGTTCAGTTGTTCGTGTGGGCGCAAAGAAACGAGCGGTTGTAAGCGTAGGATACGTACGCCTCTTCATCTACCTCCACTCAAGAGGGATTTGGAATCAATTTATTTTTATAGCATGACCAATAAAAGGTCTTGTAGGGTTCCACGGTTTGTAGGCGGCCACGTTAAAATTCGTTTTTGTGAACTTTAACATACATATGAGAACATACATGTCTTTCTCCCTCAGGCGTAGCCAGAGATCCACTTCTTTCCACTTGCTACGATCCTTGCATACTTCGCTTCATACATACATACATGAATCACGCCTATATCCCCGAAGCGATGATAGCGAGAGGAGTAGATGAGAAATTGGTAAAGGGTAGGAAAAAGACGAACGTCGAGAATTGAAACTGAAACTGAAATATTCGATGTTAATTTTAACATTAAATAAATGTTAGAAAACTTAGCCGTGTGGTGACGGCAGAGTAGAATACAATTGTCACCATCCCAAATCTCTCCCGTGGGTGTCGTACAAGGCGACTAAGGATAAATCAGTGATGAGGAATGGGCAGCAGCGTTCCTCTTATACTATCGTCCTGACAATGTACTGCGACTTTTGTGCTCGATAAATGGCAACAGGCTCGCCACCCATTACATGGGACTTAACATAATTGGCGAAACGCGGGTGAGAATTCACCTCTGCCTACCCCTTCGGGGAAATGGGCGTGATTTATTTATGTATGTTGTAGAAAAATTAGTGCAAAGATTTTGGAGGTTAGAAAAAGAATCTCGAAAAATTATTATCTTGAGGCGGGAATCGAACCCGCATCCGCTGTTATCCGGGCAGGTGCCTGACGCTCGGCCACCCAAGACACCAATTAACTTGCCGAAATTCTTCTAACCTTTACACTTCACGTTGTAAGCCAACGGGTACCCTCGCAATGTAAAAATAAATTTCAAACATTCCAAAGCAGATATTTTTACAAATACCGTGCGTTCGGTTAAGCTTGGGTTTGCTTTATAAAGTATTCGATTTTAATTTTAACATTATATAAATCGATTCCCGCCTCAAGATCATAATTTTTCGAGATTCTTTTTCTAACCACCAAAATATTTGAAACTGAAATATTATCACAATAGTTACGTTTGCATATTTCAAACTTACACTTAGATCCACAAATGAACGTAGCACCGAAAATAATACGATTGTGATTGCAATAACCAAAACTATAATCGTTCGCGCTAGCGATAAGCCGGATCCAGACTAGTGTAACATGTAATGTAATCTAACGTGTAATGTAAATCGTAACGTGTAATGTAATTCGTAACGTGTATAAATTGTAACGAATTCTACGTTGACGGTACTACGAGCGTTTCAGTAACTCGTGACGTAGAATTCGTGTTACATTACACGTTACACGTACTCGTCTGGATCCGGCTATGCTGTTCGCTTTTACAACAAGAATAGAATAAAACAGAAAAATAGAATAGAATACAATAGAACAGAAGCATTGTACATTCAATAGAAATCACGCTTCACTGTGGAAATTTTCTAGAAAGTTCCGATGGTTCGGAGGCTTTCGATTGAATATCGAACTTTGGTGCGAAATACAATAGCACAAACTTTCTTTTCTATTCATTCTAGGCTTTGTAAGGTGGAGGCACTGAGTCTGATTCATTCGTATTCGAATACTAGAACATAAATCAAGCCGTGATTTATTTACGGTTCGCCCCTTGGGTAGACAGAGGTGAATTAACACCCACGTTTAGCCAATAAGGTCCCATGTATGTAGGCATGGTGGCGAGCCTATTGCCAACTATCGGGCAGGGATAGTACCTATATTGCTAGGTGCCATAAGAAGAAACCTGCTGCCCATTACTCATCGCCATCTTTAACCTCTGTCGCCTTGTATTGTACGACACCCGCGGGAGAGATGGGGGTGGTGACAATTGTATTCTGCTCTGCCGGCCCTACACAGCTTTAATCTGACCTTCTTTTTGTCGGAGTGGATGTCTTTACGCACCATAACACCGCTAGCTAGGCGATTGGCGAGTGACTATATAAGCCACTCCAGTGTTATTTAAAACCCTTTAGGTGGGGAAAGTCTGGGATCTGCCAAGCCAATTCACCCCGGGAGAGACCCAGGGAAGTTTTGATCAGACCTAATCTAACCTTTGAGGAGCTCGCTAGCGCAGTGGCATGGCTTGGCCTGCGATTGCGTAAGTAAATTAAGTATTGTTCGCTAAGGCCTGTCATTGGATGGGTGACCAACAATTGATTATCTCGAGTTCCTCCGTGCTTCGAAAGGCACGTTAAGCCGTTGGTCCCAGTTGCATCTGCAGTCGTTAATACCCACCAACCCACACTGGGCACTGGGCCAGCGTGGTGGGTTATGGCCCAATCACCCTATATCCTTCCATCCATAGGGAAGGTCCGTGCCCCAGCAGGGGGGACATTAAAGGGCTGGTGATGATGATGGATCTAACCTTTACTCTTACCATATCCCAAGGCTCAGAGTCTTAGAAAATCGTCTATTGAATATACTGTCAATGACAAAACGACATTACGATGTCTGTTCGTTCGTCATTGCCAAAACGGTCGTTGCGTGGGCGGACCGGTGGGCGGTTTGCATGTCACCGTGACGTCACTGCCCGTGACGTCACGCCGCGGAAATAGTATGCCGTATTAGATGAAATAGTTCGATAGCTATATTCGTCGCGAACGAACGGCCTCCCATTCATAATTGACCAGTCAATGCGGGGCGTTCTGTAGGCTGAACTGCTTACCGAGTGCTTAGGTTCATTCAAGCTCCGTGACGTAGCGTTGGCATGTTATTATGTCGCTGATAGATCGTCTTAGTGTTCCCATGCTGGTCTGGCGAATAAATAACGTAGAATGGGCCAGCCCCGACTCATTCCAGGGGTGTCGTAAAAGTCGACTAAGGGAGATTGCCCGGTGTAAACACCTTGGGGCACCCGAATGGTGGAGGGCAAACCACCAACAACAGTATACCCAAAGAGGGTTGGTGTCAGGCAGGCGGCTAGCTGTACAACCTAAGCCAAAACCTTGAGAAGTATGGATTGGAATGTTTCCACTCGCAATCAATCTCTCCGTCCATCGGTCTCTTGACATGGGCCGTTCTGTCTCTTTTCTATACATTCATTCATCACTAGCACCTTAACGGTGTGATGGAAGATATGAACCAAAAGGGAGTGAATGGCTGGATGACGTCTGTTCGTCGAATTAGCCATTTAAAGATTTACATGTCTCAGTTCTAGCATGTGAGGTGAACAAAATCTCTCTCCACTAATTGACAGTGTTCTGTCTAGGGATTAAGTGTGAGTTAGAGCGAGAGGAAAATAATTTCTTTTCCCCTAAAAGGTTTTGTCTTCTCTGCAACACTATAGACACGGCACCCTCAAGGGGAATCAATTGAATGCTAAAAGTCTCATCTTTGCTAAAAAGAACTTTAATATGTTATATTAAAGTTTAATATTTAACGTCAACAAAAAATCCGAACGGGGCAAGTGTGACACCGCAAATTATAAAGTTACGACGGTTTTTAACGGGCGCAAAGTTCCAATTGCCCTGCAGGGGAATGGAAGCGGGAACTTTGTCAAATTAATTGGCTAAGCTTAGCCGCAGTCTCGCTCATGCTTGTTTAGTATTACCCCAAGTTTCTCACGTCATCTACAAAATGGCCGTGAGACATTTGTGCTTTTACTATGGATTATGTTGGTTTACTCCAAGTCGGTTTATCGTAAAGGAAATAATGAATAAAATGGTCATCACCCGATTTACGTGCTCGTTAGATAGCAATAAGCACGCTAGCTAGTAAATGAGACCTAAAATAGGTGCTAAATCACCTCTAGCCTACCCCTTAGTCCCCTAAGACATACATACATACATAAATCACGCCTATATCCCCGAAGGGGTAGGCAGAGGTCAAATAGCACCCACGTTACATTGCTATTGCTAGGTGGTATAAGAGGAACGCTGCTGCTTATTCTTCATCACTGATTTATCCTTAGTCGCCTTGTACGACACCCACGGGAGAGATTTGGGGTGGTGACAATTGTATTCTACTCTGCCGTCACCACACGGCACTAAGACATGATTTATGTATATTGGCCACTTGACTAGGGAGGCAAGTGGGCCATCTAAACCGAACCGAACTCAAAATACAAAATGTATGAAACTGACGTACCTATTACAGAGAAACAATACATCAGTTTGATGCTCTTGTCTTCTGATGAGGCCCTCTGATAACTATGAATGAACTAGTAGTCACTAGCGGCTTCGCTCGCGTTATTGTCGATTATTTTTATATCCAATACAAAAATTATTTTTCGATTTGGACTAGTAGTTCCCTAGATTAGCGCGTTCAACCAATCAAACTCTTCAGCTATATACTATTAGTATAGAAGTATGTATTTTGATTGATTTTGATTTTGCTCTACATTCGAAGGGACATCCCATTATGCTCTACATCCCTCAATTTATTTTTTTTGTGCATTCGGACTAGTTTTTCGCGCAGGGGTGCTCAACCGTGGGTAGCTGTTGATTCGATTTACGATTAGTTCGCTCTCGCTCCAAATGAACTTATGGTGCGCGTCGCTGCCCACACATATTGGATTAGTTAAAACCTGATGAAGATCTCGATGGTAAAATTTTAAGCAGGTTTTGCAAAAAAAAAGTAATTAATCACCGTCATCGTGGGCATCATCATCATTAAAGGGCTGGCCCTTTGATGTTCCCACTGCTGGGGCACGGGCCTTCCCTTTGGATGGTAGAATATAGGTAGATTGGTCCATAATCCACCACATGGGGCCAGTGCGGGTTGGTGGATATTAACGACTGAGGCCGGCCGCTGTACTCAGCTGAAGATACAGCTGAGTACAGCGGCCCTCTGAAGCACGGAGGAGCTCGAGATAATATATTTTTGGTCATCCATCCATTGAGCGGCCTTAGCGAACAATGCTTAGTTTCCGAAATCGCAGGCCAATAACACTAACCACTGTGATACCGACCACCGAGCTCCTCAACGCTTGAACATTGAACCTTTTGAGATGTACTTTATTTGGTGTCATTTTATAATAATTTCCTTACTCCTATCTACATTTATAAATTACCATATCACAATGCAGACAAAGTCGTAGGTGGAGGGTAGTGTGTTATTGTTATTAAATGGTAAATAGATAGATGCTAAATATTACTTCATTTGCGTCCAGCAGAACTCTTTCATTTATTTATGACTTTTATTCCGTACGTAACAGAGTTTAAAATCCGATGATCTATTGTTCAGTTGGCTCGACTGCAATGTGCGCTCCATAATTTTCCATTCATAACTAACGTAGTGATGTGATACTTCGCAAAAGGTTTAAATAATATCGATAAAATATTTAATGCAATTTTTTATGAATATCAGAATGGCAAATAATTTAAATCAGTAAAGGTCTACTTGTATAGGACATAATATATTATACAATATGTATAGTGTATATAGAACATAATTAAACCTTTTTACAGTCTCCGTGGTCTAGTGGTTCGCTCACCGTAATTAGGATCCAGAGGTCCCGGGTTCGATCCTTAGGGGAGTACAAATTTGTACTCGGCTTGAGTGGGTAAGACTTTATCAAAGTCCGCCTGGCTACCACCACCTTATAAAATTCTGTCGCCATAATAATAATGCTAACAGCATTATTATTATTATAAAAGATAGACGTAGGTTGTTAGAGATGTTATTCTTGCATGACGTCTGTAATGGCAAAGTAGATTGCCTCACACTGACATCTCACTGTCTCCGGATGCGCGCACCAGTTACACGCACTAGACATACAAAATTATTCCATGTTCCATTGAGTCGCACCAACTACAACCAGAACTCTGTCATTCCCCGCATTCTCAATAGTTACAATACAGATTTCTCGCCATACGACATTTTTCACCATTCCAAAAGCAGCTTTAAAAAGCTGATTATCACCTCGTTAAATATGACATCATCACATCATATCATTAAATAAAACACACACCCACACCCACCCACACACAGACACACACACACACACTCACACTATGCGTACCTTAACTAACCGTTCTCCTCTTGATGATTCACAGAATCACCAAGGGTAGAGCGGGGGAGTCGTCGTCGTTATTTTCAATTGTTTTCAAATAATTTTGTTATTCTCATAATTATTTAATTATTGTTGTTTTTAATAATGTTTGATTTCTATTGCGTATTGTATTTTGGATTAGTTTTTGTAATTGTAGTTTTTTGTTTTCTCGATAATGTTTTATAATTAGCGATATTACCTCACGACTTTAACTGCCACACATACAAAGTGAGAATCTGTAATTGGCAATAAGTTCAAATGTAATGTTTATTATACTATTTTTATGTGCTGTAGATTCTATTATCAATAAATAAAAAAAAAATAAAAAAAAATTGTGTTAATAATGAAAATAATCTATTCGATTTTAATTTTAACATTATATAAATGTTAGAAATTAGTACAAAGATTTTGGGGTTAGAAAAAGACTAACATAACCCCAAAATCTTTGTAATGAAAATAATGTTAACAACTTCTGATATGATAGCCAGCTCCTCTGTGGTTGAGGGTTCAAGGTGAAGCTCGATTCCATCTTCGGCCCTTATCAAGTCAAATAAAGGCCAAGAGCTTCCCAGTCTAGCATAAAAGTCTCATTTTCAATCGCAGCACACATTAAAATATCGTCTCTTCTCAGTTCTTTTGCAACTGATGTTAGGGTCGTTTGTGCTAGGTCGTGGGCAGCAAGTTAAACACTTTGTACTATTTTAGTTAATTTATTATGAGGAGACACGTTTTAGCACAGTTTACCAAACCTCCATTATTTGCAAGAGAGAGAGAGAGAGCGCATTCTTTAAACAAAGACAAAATATGTAAATCTTGTTGGTGTTGCCAACATATTGCTGCCCCACAATTTCAAAATACTTATCAAAGTTAAAACTTAGTTACATTAACAAAATATCAGTTACCCAAACAATTTATACTACACAATAACATACATACATACATACATAAATCACGCCTATATCCCCGAAAGGGTAGGCAGAGGTGAACTAGCACCCACGTTTCGCCAATCATGTTAGGTCCCATCTAAAATATATTAATTGATTACATTTAAACTTCAAGAAAATAATGTTTTTGTAACATGAAAGAACATTCAACATCTTAGCTGCCTATTTTAGTCATCAAGTGGAAGTACACATATTGTAAACAAAGATCTGTTATAAATTTTACCTGATTCACGAATCAAATCATCGACATCACACTGTCGTGTCCCTATTCGAATCAGTAGTTCATTGTGTACACACAGCGGTCCATTTTTGTTAGTCCAATCCACTTTCGAATGTAACCCAAGTCGAGGATCAGCTAATGCAACTCTGGCTACATCATTGGAGACCTCCAGTCCTACCAGTCTGGTCTGCCATGGTGTTCTTTACCTGGAAACTTTGAAGGATTCTATCGCTTCAGTTTCTGAGACTAATGCGAAGTTACCTATGTGGTTTTCGTTGTGGTTACTTAAGTTACCTAGTGGTTACCTATGTTACCTAGTCACCGTTAGGTTACCTAGTTACCTATGTGGTTTTCGTTGGCAGTGGCGGTGTTGTGCTCAGTGGAATGCCTCCAGTTGGACAGTCAGGCGTCAACAAGAAGGCCCAGGGTTACCAAGTATAGTAAGACCACCATCGCGCCTGGCGGTTCCACGGTGAGTACCATTTTGAACCTTAACTTTAGCTTTATAAGACACGTTTGTTTATTTAGGTAGGGTCAGTTACCCAGCTTGAAAGTCTCTTGTAATATAGGCGAGCATGTTGTTGCCTTTACAGTACCATTTTGAACTTTAAGTAAAGAAGCATTAGACACGCCTATTTATCACCGGAGGTGGAGGCAGAACTGTTTTAGAGGGCCAGTTAGCCAGCTTGAAATTATGATGTATTATAGGCGAACCTGTTGCCTTTACAATACCATTTTGAACTTTCAGTGTAACAGCATAAGACACGCCTGTTTATTAGGGGAGGAGGAGACAGAAGTTCTTTAGAAGGCTAGCCTTGCTTGCCAGCTTGAAGTCCCTTGTAATATAGGCGAGTCTGATGCCTTTACCGGTTTAATTGAATGTTCTTATACTTTAGAGCTTTAGAAAGCGGTATACGCTGATCTTGTCGAGCCAAAAAAGAAAATACAAAATAAGCATTCAAAATTAGGTGATTATGTATAGAGAATTGAAGGCTTTACAAATCTTCAAAGATAAATCTAATTACGTAGCCTTCAGCTTTTTAAAAAATTATAAAATAACCTTTATTAATCTAATGAATTCATTGACTAAAGGGTACAGTAGCATAACGATCACCAGCGTTACATCAAATTAATTTCAGAGTGTACGTTTATTATGTTTCACGTTGAATGTTGTGATATAATTTTGTCTGATACTTTTTTAGTGTAATATTTTTCTGTAGCACAATTTTTGGATTCTTAAATGGGTGGGCGAAATGTGGGTGTTAATAATTAGCCTCTGCCTACCTCTTCGGCGATGATTTATTTGAGTTTAAATTAATTTCAAAAAACCTATTTTCCTGGCCCGGGATTTTTTTCAATGTTGGACTCATTTTTTTTGTAATCAGTTGTTAATTAATGCTTCTAACGTTACAGGAACCAGCGACAGAAAGGAGTTTAATGACAGCCACATACAGACTCCAACATGGGGGTGAAACGTGCATACTGCTCACCGTAGACGCCCTCTTAGACATTTCGTATCTCACCAAGCTGAACGAAAGAGCCGTAAGTATCGCAATGGCAATAAATTTTAAATCGAAGTTGACATCAGTCCCCGCAGCCAATCGTGTTGCAGGAAATTGTGGGTTCTTTGTTTCTCGGCGATTTGATTGGTCGGATGAGCTAAAGTCGTCGAAGTCTCTGTTTGATCTGGAAAAGATCGGCTGTAAATATAAAGTAATTTATTTGAATGTCATTTTTGCAATCTACCACACACTTACTATCAAAGTATTAGGTTTTTAATTAGATATCTATCCACGAAATCACACGAAAGTTACAATAACTACAGCAGTACAGTATTTAAAATGTTCGTTAAATGATTATTTTGACGTGTGCTGTAATTTTGTTATTTCTAACGATTATTATTTTGATAGTTATTTTACGACACCAACGCGTGGGAGTAAGCCGGTCAAGGCTTCATTATGTATACGTATATCACTATATTGTTTTTTTTTTTTTTATAAAAATACTTTTTTGATTGTTTTTCGATCATTATGTAATTTGATTTTGATTTTAATTTGAATATTATATAAATGTTAAAAAATTAGTACAACAAAGAACCCGCATCAAGACAATAATTTGTCGAACCTTTTCTTTCTAATTTACATATTTTAATTTATTACAACGTGACCCCTTCACGGGTTAGAGAAATTTCGGTAAATCAGCTAGCTAATGGCCGTGTGGTGACGGCAGAGTAGAATACAATTGTCACCACCCCAAATCTCTCCCGTGGGTGTCGTACAAGGCGACTAAGGATAAATCAGTGATGAGGAATGGGCAGCAGCGTTCCTCTTATACCATCTAGCTATATACCTACTGCGACTTTTGTGCCTGATAAATGGCAATAGGCTCGCCACCTATTACATGGGACCTAACATAACTGGCGAAACGTGGGTGCTAGTTCACCTCTGCCTACCCCTTCGGGAATATAGGCGTGATTTATGTATGTATGTATGTATTCCCACATCAAGACTATATTTTTTCCAACTTTTCTAACTTCAATTTTGTATTAGTTGAGTAATTAGCATAGATGACAAGTAATTAGGCAGGCCCAATCAAATTCATGGTCCTAAGCAAATGAAAGATGCAAACTTGCAGTTTGTTAATGAAAGACTTGTTTGATTGATCTGCGATTTGTCTCTTTTCAGGACGCGAACACCTTTGTCCCCAACAAAGCGAACGTGGCGGGGACTTGTAAGGAGTCTGACGCGGAGACCCTGGTCCTGTCTTTCAAGGAGTTCTCTTTAGAGTGGTCTTTTGCAAAGGTCAGTTGCGTGGTATACATAGTTGGCGAAACGTGGGTGCTAGTTCACCTGTGCCTGCCCCTACGGGGATATAGGCGTGATTTATGTATGTATGTATGTATGGATGGAAAACAGACATTAAAAGACTTGACATGTATTTTTTAAATGACTTTAATTTCAATTCTAAGTACTTATTTTAAATTTCAAAACTTCATCATTATAAAACAACTTAAGTGCAACTATAGGCTTTTGGTGGGTTGAAGTCATTAGCCTTACAAAATATAAAAAAAAACAGGCACATGGTGGTAGTATGGTATGAGCGTAAGTATACGTAAAATACGTAAGAGTAGCCGGTCCAAAGCAGGATAGCCGAACACCACTGTTTGTAGTGGATAGCCCAGACTAGCTGGGAGATTCACATATAACCCCAGCAGGGTTCAGTAAATTATTTTATGCATACCCGAGCCGGGGTATAAATAAAGCATATCTTTTTCTCCTTGCCCTATTCCCAGTCTATCTGGGGTCAGCGCAGTATGTTTCCTCTTCCATTCATATCGGTCAGACGCCATCAAGCCATCCACTCCCTTTTGATTCATATCATCCATCACACCGTAAAGGTGCTAGTGATGAATGAATGTATAGAAAAGAGACAGAACGTACGATGTCGAGAGACCGATGAACGGAGAGAGTGATTGGAATGACAACATTCCAATCCATACTGCTCAAGGTTTTGAATTAGGTTTTATATCCGGCCGCCTGCCTGGCACCAACCCTCTTTGGATAAATAAAGCATATGCAGTCGAAAAATAAACGGTGATGGTGATGATCATAATAATGATTTCCAGACACCAGGCGGCGAGCGCTGGTACGTGGACAGCATGAGGCTGACCTACAACTCCAGCGCGAGGATCCTGGAGCACGCAGCCAAGCAGGGCCGCAAGGTGACCCTCAGCACGGACTCCCGGCAGCTCCTCTTCCCGACACCCGTGGGGAAATCCTTCTACTGTCCCGAGGAGACCGTCATCGATTTAGCTGAGAGCGATGCCAGGTATGAGACTCACCCGAACGCTACTCAAAGTTCGAGTCCTGCTTAACGTTTAAGTATTGTCAACATTGACGTTTTTCCATACAAATTCTGACAAAAAATGTCCAGTGCTCAAAATTTGAGTAGCGTTTTCGTAGTCCCGGGGATAACTCTTGGGACAGGACAAAAAGATACCCATGGCCCATTTTTAATAAGCTTTCAATTTGTTTATGGATTATCCGTCTTGCCCTTCCCATTTCTCTACTCGATTCCGAGACTCAAATCCTTTCCACCGTTCTCTTTACTCTCTTTATTTCGATGTGATTAGACAATACAAGCAATCCCTTTCTCAGTTCTCGTCATTGCGTCATCTTTCAAACTACTTTTAACTTCGCCTTACCAACGCCAGCATCCTTTTCTCAATTCCTTTGTTTTTTTTCAAACCACACGTTTCTACCTACGCCTATGTCAGTTTTTGATGAATCACCCCTTCCATTCCAGCTCGACAACAGCACACCGCGCGAAGCTGTATCTTCGCCAGATGCGACTGCAGGCGTTCATGTACAAACGCGAAGGGGAATTCGGACCTCCTTGGCACTGCTCGGATTCCGCTCGGGCCAGATCGGAAGCCGCACCAGTGGCAGTCGGGGCAGCATTGGCTATAGCCACTGCTTGCACCCTCGTCGGCTACGCTATCTGGCGTTATCTGAAGGTGAAGAAGGTGCAATACGACACGATGGAGTGAGACGGCCGCAGCGCGTTCTGAAACCATCCCTTGGAGCATCGGTTCAAGCGGTAACTGGAGGTTTTACTTTTAAGTCGCCCGGTTTGTGCTTGAGTTTGTCTTCTAAGGGTTCTTGGGTTGGCTTTGCAGCATTGTTTTAAGCAAGAAGTGGAAGTGACAATAAAAAACTTTAGAAAGGTTTAACGGTGTTAAGTTAGGAGGGAAAGTCGGTGTCACTTTGTATGGCTTTGGTAGTAGATAGGTGACGTAGTGGTTATTGCATCGTTGATGGTGCTTTCTATATCATCAACGATCGTTTGTTTGGAAATATTGATGTAGGTGTTGGATTTAATGTCGTCAGGGATCTGAAAATAAACAGTTCTGCTACATCTTATCTTTTCAACTGATATGGGCGTAGATTGGCAGAATAGCGCAACAATATTATCACTTCATAACCCAAAAAGAGGTATTAAAAAATGCATTTTTTTTATTGTTGTTAAATAGGGTAGCTTACGTAATTATCTAATGACCCATGAGTTAGTCCTAATAAATCACATAGCGTTAACTCTTATAAAAAGTATAGAATATCCACTAAAAATATTGCGTATCTCAATTCTCTACCTGACTTTTCGTCTGAAAATTCCCGGAGCATAGTCGTAAGGGAATTTCTAAACCACGTCTCCAAACCCCCTTAATGATTTTTTTATAAATAAAGGATTGTATAGGTTTTTAATTAATAACAGCCTTTATTTTAATTTTGTTCACAATATGCGGGTGGTAAAAAAAAATAAAACAATAATCACTCTCAATAATTTTCATCAGTGACAAACCCTTTTATTGTAACTTTTTTGTGTTAACTGTAAACACAAAAAAGTCTTGGTTTCCCTTCTGCCTAATCCATTATAATTACGCTCATGATAACTTATCAAATAATCAGTTAAGCGAGAAAACACAATTTAAAGTTTTCAATCAATTAAAAACTCACAGTTTCAAAGAGTGAGTGTAAAGTCGTACGTCAGAAATGTGGCTTGTCTGACTACTTATTAAACAAAAAGAAGATATGCTTATGCTTCAACATTGGCAAGAGTTATACAAAGAGGGTGGCTCAATTGTTTCTTTAGTGTTGCAAGATTTGATTCATCAAATTTTGTCAAAGGATGATAGTAGTCGATACTAATGATGACAAAGTCATCCATGTAAGGCTTATGGCACTTGTGGTCCTTCGAGTAGTAAGTTCCTTCCAGTTTTTGCTTATTCAATGTTTTGAAACTGATCCACTGCCAACCAATCTACTTTTGTATTCAAAATCATATCAATGTTGCAAGTTATTATTTGTTTGATATTTTAACATTGTATGAATGTTAGAAAATATTGTATAGAGAAAGAAGTCAGCAAAATTTGACGATTGATTTTCGTAATTTTGTTGACTTTGTTTTTTTTAATGTTGTGCAAGTAGAAAATATTTATTTTTACAGTATTTTATCAGCGGTTTTGTTGGTGTAAAAGTTTTTGATAAGTTTTTATACTTATTACAGTTTGTGTAACCACATTTTTTTACATTTTATGCTGCATCTGGTTGACGATTAATGAATTTAATGTCTGATAATTATCTCAATGCTGCTGATTGTCAACTGTTTTGGCCGGTTCAGAACGCCGCATTTGTCATAATAGCCTAATAAATAATGGAGTCGTGTCGGAACTCGGAGGTGAGAAATAAAAATCCAATGCCAATGTCGATAAATATCTTAGTGCTGTAGACCAAGTAAATGTTGTCGATAGATAGAAGGTGCGAGATGTATGCGAGATAATGTTTTGATACCGCTGTGGTCGTGAAATGTCCCGCGTTGGGCGTCAACGCAAGTGCGACTCTGTGTAGTCTAACTTTGAGGACAGCTCACTACTTGAGTTCTTGCAAAGGAAGTATTATTACAAAGAAAAAGAACTAGGTCAGGAAAAAATCGAAAAACTATTGTCCTGACGCGAGAATCGACCGCGCGTTCTCCGCCTACACCATTCGGCCTTACTGACCTCTTTTGCTTTGTATTATTTTGTTAAATTTATAAAATGTTCAAATAATAAGAAATTATTATGTAAATTTTGTCAGGCCAGAGCAGATATTAATAATCGATAGAAATACTGGTGATAATCGTGATTGAAGATCAGATAAAACTAACAACTAACTTTGCAGAAATAAAAATAAGCTGTGCTTAAAGTTAATATTGAAAACAAAAAATCAGTACCAGTTACAGCAAAAAAATATAAGACGTAAAGGAAGAATATTATATCTATTGTTAGTAAAATTGTTGAGACATAAAAATGTCACCAAGAGGGTGCCGTATCTTGATTTAAATTATTATTCAAATTATATTTCCTTGTGATATTATAAGGAGATTGAGATAAAAAGAGTTTTGGTAATTACGAATGAGGAATTTAAGGGTATGATTGTGGAATGTATGAGTGGGATATGGGCTTAAGGTGTTCGGGGTGAAAGTGGGAATAGTGTTTGGGACTTGTTGGAAAGCCACTTATAATTTATCTTCAAAATCTCTAATTCTTCCCCTAAGATATTCTTCTCCATGCAGACAGATTTTAATCAAAACCTACTAAGTTTTCAGGTTTATTTTGGCAATTAATTCTCAATATAATAATGAAAAAAATATATTAAGTTACTACCTAACGGATGGCAATAGGCTCGCCACCTATTACATGGGACCTAACATAACTGATGAAACGTGGGTGCTAGGTCACCTCTGCCTACCCCTTCAGGGATATAGGCTTGATTTATGTATGTATGTACCTAACGGAACCCTAAAAGTGCGTACTTATAATGGAAAGATTTAACCTTACATATAAAACTATGGCAAGTTTTAACAAAATAATAATATGTACCTAAAAAATAATATTTATACATACATATATTATCCCAATTTACGTACTTTGAGTAGCCAATACGCAAGGGAAGAGAAAGAGAAAAATAACCCATTTAAACGTAATTATCAAAAATTTTAATATGATATTTAATTATGATACGGTTAAGTGTGAAATGTTTGATGAACATCACTGTTTAAAGATGTATGTACTCGAAGATATAATGTAAGGAGTACATAATAAATCTATTTTTACTAGCGGTAGCAAACTCATAAGGCATGTAAAGTGAAGCATTGGCTTGACTATGAGAGCTATTTATAGGTAAAAATATATTGATGTTCGTCATGCTTGCAGGCATTTAGGAAGCCAAATAATTTTTTATCCAGTTCTAACAGAATATATAGTTTGGAAGTTCCCAATAGTCCGATAGATGGCGCTGCCAACATAAATGTATCACAGAGGCAGTTGTTAATTAGAACAAAATTTGGTACGACATTTATATGATTCATTTGAGGCGTACGAGGACGTAGATTAAGTTTACTAAATATATATCTAAATTTAGGTTTAACCATGTTTGCTACTTCTATTAGAAACAGATTTTGAAGTACAATTGTTTAATAATGTTGTTGACGGTTGATTATAATGTATAAATGTATTTAATCCCATATAACCCCAAGTAACCCATAGGCTAGTTTTGTATTTTTCTCTCGGTATTTAATTGAGAAAATTGGCTTACAGTTAATCGGTTTTAGGTCTTGAGATGTTTTATTTAAGGTATAGATTGAAGTAAGTATTAGATGTTAACATATCACAACGCACTGATGTCTTTTTGATAAAAATTTAAGGAACGAAAGCTGTTGCGGTTTTTGGAACTTAGTGATGATTCTATTCGAATTATATTTTAGGAAAAATAATCTGCACTAGTCACCAATTAATGCCCACGGGTCAATTAAATAAAATCCATTTAGAATTGCGATTACATATTATTAATATTCTTTTATAGTAGTGGTGGGAGCGTTGGTCTCTGGTATGGTCAATACTGTTATGAAAACGCAATATACAAGTATTGCCATAGAAGTTTTTTTTCATAAACCTATATAAAATAAATTATACAAACAAACAAACTGCTCAAGATTTTCGGCAATACAATGCAAACTTTCTAAAATATGGAAAGTGTATTACACGGCTATAATTAAAGTCTAATTTACGATAAACTTATGTCTAAATTCTTTTCTGGACTAGTTCTAGACAAATTAATATTTTGACGAAAATTTCACACTTATCAAAAAGACATCGGTATCATTTTCAATCATACATATCAGATGATGATAATAATGCATAATTTATTGACAATCATTATTATAGTATAGATTAAACTAATTATTTATAATCGTTTGCGGTGTAGCGGACTTTATTATAAAGAGAAAATTACGTGTGTACAAGCAATAAAAAGTTTTTATGCCGTCATATTGACAGGATTGGCTGAATTTGATGTCGTCATGTGTGCAAAACTTGGATTATTCTAGTGTTTATTTAGTGTAATGCATATTATATACAATTTCATAATATTTTCATAAGTGATCTAACGAATTGTTCAACATTCTACTTTTTTAATGTTCATATACTGATCTTGTAGCTTGATTTTACTTAATCTTAATCAGAACTACCTCTACCGGCTTCCACGAGAACTTAGCATATTTTTATATAAATCTAAATCTCATAGCGTTTCCTCGGTTTCTCATAGCTTATAGAGGGAGATGGAGATATGTTTTTAGTGTAAATAAAAAAACACTAGTACCCAAGTTTTGCTAGTTAAGGTGCGATGTGTGTTTATGTGCTTTCGATTAAAATTTTGTGTAGTGATGTCCTATTTTAAGGGGGAATCACTGAATTGCCATTGTGCTAGTTTAGTTTAAGAGATATTATTGTGTGATACGTCGATGTGTTATCGATAAAATATTCATGCAGTGGCACATCACTATTCGAACTATTAATAATATTGTCGGCGGTAGGTATTCTGGCAGAACCGGATATGTGCCAAATATGTCATTATGATAAAAATTAATTTTTAATTTTGAGTGATCATAGAAAAACTAGATAACTATTTTTCACAAATAAAATCGTTGATGAAGCTTCTGCAGTTATATGTATTATAAAAAACTAAGTTTGTCCATTTATGTTGGTAACTAAATTTTCTTAAATCTTGTACTTATTCGGTTTCGGCAGACTATCCTCGTTATATTTGCTTAAATAACTGATACTCATCAATTACTATTGATATTATATCGTTTCGTAACTAAGTTGTTTGTGCGTGGAAAGAATTTTGTGATCATCATTAGCGTTGTAAGTTTGTACCTTATTTCTACGATGTTAGAGTTGGATTTAGATTAAGTTAGTCATAGAGTCCAAATCTATGCTTGCTTCACGCTGTACATAAGGGTTGGCTTTGGTTTTGCCAATACTAACTTCATTAAAAGCTGTCTTGTTGTTTATATACTAGCTTTTTTTATATATATCTATATTATAATAAAATAAGTTACATGAATATTTCGCATTGAATTGCGAACCGAATGGAATTAAAACACTTGTTGTATGAACCCCTTGTAAAACGTAATAAGTGTAATCAAAATACCACTTTAACTAACACACAGTGAAGGTTTATCATCCATCTAACGATTTCTAACAAACCACTATCACTTTTTATTTCATACTTACCTATCATGTTACAAAATGCATGGCCACGTAGGGGTAACGGGTCCAAACTGGGCATATTGCCTAAAACGGACACTTTTGCGTTTCATCTTCCATACACCGAAGGGGACAGATGGGAACTTCTATTACCACATGTCCCTTCAAGGCAGTAGACAATCTAATGGACCTCGCAAGACTAGCTAACATTAATAAGAACGTTTGTTCTACGACTTTTGATAATTCGTTATTGCAGAGTCTATTCATACAATAATAACTCAATATTAATTTAATTCACCTCTCGAATGTTTCTAACTCTATGTTATTGCAGAGCGCGGGAGCGCAGCGTCGTCCTTTCGTTTATAAATTAAATATACAGTTTCAAATGTCGCGACAGTACAATCAAAACTGGAAAAATTAAAAAAAAAATTCGCTCAATCAATGAGTTGTGTTAAAACTCGTCAAACAAACGTTATTATGTATGATGTTAACTATCTAGTCTTGCGAGGCCGCCGGTCCTTAAAATTAATCATGCACAGGTTTTAAACATGGTTTTGTAAACGAGAATGCTCACTTTAGGTAGTATGCACGGTTTAGGCCAGCTTTCCCGAAGTATTGGTCATAAAAATATGAAACCGTGAAAATATCTTGTGAAAATTATGAGAACTAATCTCACCCCCAAAAATTATGTACAGATACAAAAAAAAGACAGTGGTATGTGTTTTATTCCGGACAGCCTTTGAAACCATCACACACTCTAATGTAAATATTCAATTCTTGTCTATAATTATGTAAGCCACTTTTCAGATTGTACGAGTTTTGATAGTTACACTATTTATTGTTTTGTCTTAACCAATCTTCATCGAGAAAGCCGTTATGTTTTGGTAGTTGTCACACCTACTAGCGGAGAATGATATATTTTCCTATAATTATACTTTAATCATATTCCCGATAGATTTCCTTTGTATCAATAGTTTTTAGTGTAACGTACATATCAGTGCATATGTATTAAAATAATGTACTAATATTATTATATGCCATACGATTTGTCTTCCAATAACATTGATCTTATAACAATAGCGTAAATGATTGTAGCTTATTATTATATATACATTAATTATGGATATCAATTAAAAAGGTGGTGTTGTCACAGTGTGGCTGGGAGAAATTGGTATTGAGTTAAGAATTTATCTTCATTTTGTTTTATTCAGGACAAACAAACAATATATTATTATTAAGTACAATCAGTGATATTGGCCACAAATAAAAATCCTTTTTAAACTAATAAAAATCGCCTTGGAAAAAATACCTTTCATTTTGAGAATGTAACAGATTATTTTGTATAATTAATTATGTAATATTTAAATAAAGGCCTCAGTATTTTGCACTAATCTATGTATACTATACACCTATATTATCAATAAAGCCTTAAGAATAAAGGTTTCGTAATTTGTCTCTATTTACTTTAAAAAAATTAAGATAGCTATATTTTATTTCATGAATGTATTTATTCCATTTAAAGTTCAACTCAGTATTTTTTTTAAGAAGGACTCAAACGAAAAGTTTTATACCGACCTGAAATTAAATAAATAACAGTAGCATTTATCTACTACAGAAGAATTTTATTATTGAACTCAGCCTATATTTAGAATGTCACAACGGCAAAAGACAAGTTTTACAGTGAATATTTTGAATTATATAACCATAGACAATATACAACTCTGTGGTATTCCCAGGCCACATAAAATCGGATCCAGACGAGTGTAACGTGTAATGTAATCTAACGTGTAATGTTACACGAATTCTAGGTTCGGACGGCTACACGTAACGCTCGTAGTGTCGTCCTAACGTAGAATTCGTGTTACATTACACGTTACGTTGGATCCGGCTTAACATGCAACCGTCTATCTCCGGCACACGCCGTAACACACACCACTGAATACTATCTAAGAGACATATCTCAAATTATTGTAATTAGCACGTATATTTATTGAAATTGTCTCTATGAATATATGACTACGAAATCAGTAGTGTTTTTAATTTCCTTTATTTTTTCTTCAAATTCACCCTATATTTTAGGGAAGGCAAAGGGTCTAGCCCATACAGCCATGTCTTTAGTGTTTGTTTTATCTGTAGTCTTATGAAAAAATGAGAGGGTGTCACATATTTTAACGCATCTAGGGAGTGCTTGGCGCAAATTGAATGGTAACAGAGTTCATGATGGAGACCGATGAAGTGGGCCGAACCACTTTTTAAGTGGTTTTCACCACAACATCAAACACATCACAATATTTACTTTCAATGATTCCGCATAATCGCACATCAACACGGATGCTTGTGCATCAAAATAACACCACTTTCACTGCACAAAATCCAATCTGAAGCAATTTTTGAATTAAATGTAAATAGACACCACGAAACGCGCCAAACACCCTCTCCTTAATTTCCTTTTTATCATCCGACCAGGGTTTAGCCAAGTGGCCAATCTATTCAAACTCATAGAAAACAAAAGTATGAAACGGTGACGTATATTTAATTGTTTTCTCTTTAACACGTCACTTTCATACATTTTCTGCCGCACTCAGAGACGTCAATTAACTTTAATGAGTATTTAATGTCAAAAATGCCGCGTGGTGACGGCAGAGTAGAATACAACTGTCACCACCCCAAATCTCTCCCGTGGGTGTCGTACAAGGCGACTAAGGATAAATCAATGATGAGGAATGGGCAGCAGCGTTCCTCTTATACCACCTAGCAATAGCAATGTACTGCGATTTTTGTGCCCGATAAATGGCAATAGGCTCGCCACCTATTACATGGGACCTAACATAATTGGCGAAACGTGGGTGGTAGTTCACCTCTGCCTACCCCTTCGGGGATATAGGCGTGATTTATGTATGTATGTGTATGTAATGTCAAACATTTTCATTCAAATCAAGACCATAGACCCGGCAAGAATAGCGACTAGTTTTGAATTGTCATTTTTTGACTTTAAGTACGTCTGAGTGCGGCAGTTTGTATTCTATCTATGCGTTCGATAGATTGGCCTATTTGGCTAGAGACGGAAGCAGAAAAACGTCTCAACAATAAAGTACTAATTCTGAGACGTTGATAGCGAGTGAGGTGGACTGTATAGGTGGCGGATGATGAAAACACGGGCTGATAATTAAATACAAATATAATACGATAAAATAAGCGAGAATACAAAAACCTGACCACGACACACACAGATAGCAACGTAACAGCAATGACATATAAAAACTAAACTGACATATATCACTCATTGTCATATAAAAACCATAGTTTTCCAGCCAGTCGCCAACATTCCCACCCCCAGTGGAACACTAAACACCGGTGGCGACTGGCTGGGACTCAGCTTCCATAAGGAGAAGCTTGCGGACGGGCCTGCGCAGTGTACCGCCCTTGGTAAAAACATCCGCCACGCGAACCCGTCCGTCCGGACCCGTGGACACTTTGACCACCCTACCTAGAGGCCACAAACCTCGTGGCAAGGTCGAGTCTACTACTAGCACCACGTCCCCCTCTTTAAAATTGTCTCCGACGTCTTGAACTCCTCTGGGCCCGAGAGTTGGTAGGTACTCTCGCAGCCAGCGTGCCCAAAAGTGGTCTGCCAGGCGGAGTGCTCGTCGCCAATCGCTGCGTCGCAGAAGATCCGCGTCCGTCAGGCTGCTCGTCCACGGCGCGTTCGAAGCGGTTCCTATTAGGAAATGGAACGGCGTGATAGCTTCGGGGACTTCCGCAGACGATGGCACGTACGTGAGCGGTCTCGAGTTGACCACGGCTTCGGCTTCAAGTAACAGGGTGGCGAGGACCTCTTCTCTGGGGTTGCGTCTGTCTTTGAGGGTGGCCTGTAACGCAGTCTTAACAGTGCGGACGAGTCGTTCCCATGTGCCACCCATAAATGGGGAAGCAGGGGGGATGAATTGCCACTTAATTCCCTGATTGGTTACAAACTCCTCAACGGAATCCCCAAAAAGCGCCCTTAGCTCCCGACTTGCGCCAACGAAGTTCGTCCCATTGTCAGAGATGATGGTGGAAGGTGATCCTCTGCGTGCAATGAAGCGTCTCAAACTCATTATGGCGGCATCTGATGACAGTGAAGACACGACTTCTAGGTGGACCGCACGGGTGACGAGGCAAGTATATAACGCCACGTAACGCTTTTCCTGGCGTCGGGCCACGGCCACGGTAACTGGGCCAAAATAGTCAAGACCCGTGTGCGTGAACGGCCTTGTGTGGTGATCCAGGCGTTCTATGGGCAGGTTTCCCGCTTGTGGAACAATCACTCGTCCTTTGAATCTCCGGCATTGTCTACAGGTCGCTACAACGCTCCTTATGGTGCTCCTTGCCTTCAGGACCCAGTACCTTTGACGAAGTTCGTTGAGAACGGTCTCATTAAAACCATGGGCCATCTTCTCGTGGTAAGAAAGGATAAGTAGCCGAGTGACATGATGCCGTCCGTCGAGAATTATTGGACACTTCATGCTCTCACTTACAGCTGGTGCAGTTCTGATGCGTGCATCGAGTCTGAGCAGACCATCTTGATCTATTTGTGGAGCAAGGTTGGCTATTCTGCTTCCTTTGAGCACGGGCTGCGAGGCTCTCAGCGTCTTATATTCCTCAGGAAAGCTCTCCATCTGGGAGTGTAGCAGAAGTAATTTCTCTGCCAATTCGATGTCCGCAGCACGGAGATGTGAGAGGGACGTGGGCTCGTTGGGGTCTGTCGGTGCAAAAAATTTCGAATTAGTATCCACAGGTCGAGCTAGCTTAGCGCGGAACATACGAGCACCCGAGAAGGCGCGGGCGGTTGCGCGTAGAAGACGCCGCCATCTACTGAAGCGCATTGCGTTCGGTACGGGAGGATGCAGTAACGGGACGTCAACAATAACTCCCACGTGTTCTGGTTTTAATTCCGAATCGCACGCGCTTTCAGTGACGTCGCCATCTGATTCCGTAGGCCAACAAAATTTAGACTCTAATAAAAAGGAAGGGCCGGAAAGCCATCGGTGAGAGCCCGTAAAGTCTAACTTTTTTGGCTTGGTGGCGTCGTCGGCCGCATTGAGAGAGGTAGGGATCCACCGCCAATTGGACGGATTGGTTGACTCCGCTATCTCTCCCAATCTGTGAGAAACGAACGGCTTAAAATTGCGCGCGTCACTCCGAATCCATTTAAGAACGGTCGTAGAGTCCGTCCAAAAAATTGACTCGGAGGGCTTAAAATGGTGTGAGCTTATAATTGTTTGCGCAAAACGCGTTGCTAATAAGGCTGCCTGAAGCTCCAAACGTGGGATTGATAAGGGCTTCAATGGAGCGACGCGTGCTTTGCTCCCTATCAATCTCACGGAGACTGATCCGTCGTTATACGTCACCCTCCAATACGCTACACAAGAGTATGCCTGTTCACCCCCATCGGCAAAAACATGTAATTGGGCATTGGTGTAGTCGGTTCTGTGCATATACCACCGAGGGATTCGTATTGCGGCGGTACTCTGTAGCTGCTGACACCAGTCCTTATACTCCACTTTATATTTTTCTGGTAGAGGCGAGTCCCAGTCGATACCCTCCCGCCATAGTCTCTGTACTAATATTCGTCCCCATATCGTAACTGGCATGAGTAACCCAAGCGGGTCGAAAACTTTCATGACATTAGACAATACTATGCGCTTTGTGACTTTGTCAGATGGGGACACGGAAAAAAAACGAAAACTTAAACTGTCATGGAAGGGATTCCATCGAACTCCTAAAACACCTACTTCCTTATTAAAAGGTAAAACGACTTCTGTATCGGAACCAGGGTCATTTCTAAGCTCCTTAGGGATCCTAAGAAGGGCTTCGGATTTGTTCGATATCCAGGAACGCATTTCAAAACCACAGTTCTTATGGACCTTAACAATGTCAGCCGCTACGCTGGCGGCTTCAGTGGCGCTTGAAAAACTACCCAGATAATCGTCCATATAATGGTCATGTATAACGGCCCTACAAGCGGTTGGAAATGAGGTTTCCAGCTCTTTTGCATTTTTGTTTTTTAAATATTGCGCGATAAAAGGGCTGGAAACCGCGCCAAAGATCATCGATGCCATTCGATACTCTCGGATAGTTCCATCGTCACCACGCCAAAGAAAACGTTGGGCATCCCTATCTTTAGAAGAAATTTTTATCTGGGGAAACATCTCTTTTATATCGGCATTAAGTGCCACAGCACCCTCTCTAAAACGGAACAAGATATCTAAAAGAGGTTGTAGCAGATCGGGGCCTTTTAATAAGAGACTATTTAGACTGACGCCCTGAGTCACAGACGCGGCGTCGTGAACCGCCCTAAGTTTCTTTTTTTGAGGATGGAAAACTCCGAAAATTGGAAGGTACCAGCGAATTTTACCATCTGAGCTAACATACGAACTGCCTGTGGGAAGACGTTTATGGTAAGTGCTAGGGTCGCATTCTTCGGCGTAACCTTTATGAATAATGTCATGTATAAAATGACGAAACGCGGCCGCGAAATCTGGGTCCCTGGTCATTTGACGTTCGAGCGCTTTGAAGCGTGATAGCGCCTGTGGATAGCTGTCAGGAATATATTTTGGCAACTCTTGCTTCCATGGCAAACGCACTTCAAAACGGCCGTCGTCGAGCCTATTTACCGATGAGTCTATCATCTCTATTGCACGCTTATCATCTCTGTTGGGCTGCGGAGTTGACTTTGTGATTCCTATGGAGTCGATATCGTACTGCTGTTTGATAAGGGTATCTAAATCGTCGTTTATATGATTGATAAACTCTAATCGCTTACATGAGGTGGAAAACGCGCCGTGCAATACCCAACCTAGCAGCGTTCTAGAGGCGACGGGTTCGTTCTTCCCTCCCACTCTGACGTCACGGCTCAGAGACAACTGCCAATCCGCAGCGCCGATCAACACGGTTGGGCTAGACAAGTGACCAGCATCAACGAGTGAGAGTTGATCAGCCAGATCGGCTAGATGATGATAGCCGACCAAATCAAACGACGGGATAGTCTCTACGCGTAGTCCGAGGGGGGATATTACACGTGCGTTTTGTATTAGATGGCGATTAGGCAGGTTACGTCCTCGTATATAAAAATTGACGTAAGCGACGTCAGCAGTTTTAGACATGCCACCCACCCCCTGAATAACGATACTCTCCTTGTTCTCCAATTTCGCACCGATGCGCGCCGCTGCTTCGCCGTCAATCAGCGTCACCGTACTGCCCTCGTCAAGCAGTGCCGACGTGCTATATTCGCCGTCGGGGCCCTCGAGGACGACCGGGAGGACTTTTAGTAGACCACGTGGACGTGACAGTGACTGCGGTGAACCTGTTGTAGCGATAACAATGTTAGACGCCTTTGTGGGTGTTTCGATGCTTCCGTCGACAGGTACAAGTGGATTAGTTGTTGCAACTAAGTTAGGTGGCGAGACGGGCGTTGTTACGTCGGGTGACGTGCCATGAAGCAACTGATGGTGACGCCTAGAACAGCCATTGAGACCGCAGCGCTTAGCGCGACAGTTGTTCCACTTATGAGGTACCGACCTTAAGCAACGGAAGCATGTTTTGGTTTCCCTAACCCATTGCCATCGTTGGTCTGTAGTTAGAGAAAGGAAATGTTTACACGATCTTATTGCATGAGGCCCTTGTTTGCAATATGTGCACTCGACCTTATTATCATTAGTTGAGACAGTAGTGTGAATAACCTCTTTTTTAAAAGTCCTGGATATTTGCGGCGACATAGCGTCAACAAAATAATTGAATTTTAACTGCCTATCTGCCTCAGACAAAAGAAACCGAGATAATAATTCAATTTTGGAAATGTGTTCGCTGACGGCCGAGTGATCAGAAGCAAAATCGGTGAAACGAGCCCTAGTGTGCTCGTTGAGTTTGAGTGCAACGCAACGAAACAGCTCGGGTGAGTGTAAATAGTCCGTCTGATTAAGCTGCCTAATAGTAACTATAAAATTTCGAATTTTGTTAGCTAATGTGTTCAGTTCGTCAGGCGTGTTTATTTTGACGTGTGCCCGCAAGTCGGCGATCTCACGAGCAACCAGGAGTTCGGGGCGCGCAAAATTTTGTTCTAAGGCGCGAATGACGTCCTCTGGTTCGCACGCTGTCCAAAGTAGAGACGCCACTGACTGATACGCCGCACCGCGTATGGCGCTGTTTAGTCGCGCCAAGTTTTCTGTTGGAGAGAAAAAACCTTTAGTATTGTCGTAGCTTGATTTGAAAGCCATCCACTGAGTGGTCTCTCCAGAAAAGACCACAAGATCTGGTTTCTTGGGATGGTAGGCAAGACCGGCTATGGCCTTGGCTAACTGGGAGAATGATTCAGTTGAGTGTCGATGGATCGGAGTGTTGTCAATTTTCGGTTTCTGTGGTACCGCATGGTTGACACGGTGGGCCTGGCACGTGTCTGACACGTGTCGGGTGGCCGCGTTGGTCATGGTTGCGCTACGTACCCATGATGCTGTGAAAGAGTCTCTACTAGACCCAGACCGTTTTGACCTTTCCGAAGAAGCTTGTAGTGCTGCGAATTTAGCTTCAAGTTCTGTCTGCTCCGCTTCGAGTTCCAACTGAGCCAGCTGTCTTTCGCGTTCTAGGTGACGACGCTTGATCTCCGCCTCGGCGGCGAGCTTCTGTGCTCGCACGGTGGCAGATAAGCGTGACGAGTGTGTACGTGCTGTGGTGTCGGATCGCTCGCTGCAAATCAATGCGTTACTCGGTGATGGTGATTGGGCATTGCCACTGTGTGGCGCTGGAGGCCGTGTCGTTGTCGGAGGCTGTGCTACAACGGCGGTAGCGCTATCCGCGGTAGGAATGACCGATGTGCCTGGCAATGCCGAATCATCCACGAGTTTTGCTTGGCTACGTGTTTTTACCATGTTAATAACGAAATATAACGAAAATAACGAACTGTGAAAACTAAGCAAAATGAAAAAAATGAAAATGACAAATGAAACAATTTGGAAAAATTATGACAACTTACGGAAAATGGTAAATTTTTTCGGCGACGAAAGGACCAAATGATAGCGAGTGAGGTGGACTGTATAGGTGGCGGATGATGAAAACACGGGCTGATAATTAAATACAAATATAATACGATAAAATAAGCGAGAATACAAAAACCTGACCACGACACACACAGATAGCAACGTAACAGCAATGACACATAAAAACTAAACTGACATATATCACTCATTGTCATATAAAAACCATAGTTTTCCAGCCAGTCGCCAACAGACGTAATAAAATATTTTAATAAACATGTTTCTGTAGTATAGTTAAAATGTGCTATAGCATCATTCATCATATACTCAGCATACAAACAATTGGCCCTGGATTCAAACCCGGGACTTCGTATCTGGATAAGATCGGAGCTCACTTTTTTCTTTTTTACACCGACCGGCGCGGATTATACGCTTAACATGGTACATACATACATAAATCACGCCTATATCCCCAAAGGCACAGGTGAATTAAACACCCAAAACCATTGTAAACTGTGTAACCTGTTGTACTCCATTGTTTTACATGAGTAAGAAAATGTGCGTACAGTACCCCTGCCTTCCCCTTCGGGGATACAGGCGTGATTTATATCTGTATTATGTCTGACTTTATTTTCTTTATAATGATATAAGTTGTAAAAGTTGTCTTATAAAATCGACATTTTGACTCTAACAAGGGGGGAAATAGCTGTATCCCAATTAGGTAACGGGAGATGCCATTAGAGGGCAATTTTAGTACTGCCTTACGATAATTGGACCCCAGGGGATTGACGATGTTGCTTTGATGTATTGTTCGGGCGCCATTATTTGCGTTTTATAATTGCACCAATCTCTGTCGGTGTTAAGTTTTTATTGCAAACTTATTCAGTGCTATTTTTATTTATTTTTTATGTTTATTGTTTATTATTATAACTGAAGTTATTCTTTACTACACATACATAAATCACGCCTATATCATCGAAGGGGTAGGCAGAGGTGAGTTATAGCACCCACGTTTCGCCAACTATGTCAAGTCCCATGTAATAGGTGGCGAGCCTATTGCCATTTATCGGGCATAAAAGTCGCAGTACGCAGTACCTAGGTATAAGAGGAACGCTACTGCCCATTTCTCATTACTGATCTATCCTTAGTCGCCTTGTACGATACCCTGGGAGAGATTTGGGGTGGTGACAAATGTATTCTACTCTGCCGTTACCACACAGCTTATTGTATACTACACATTCATAAATCACGCCTCTTATACCTTATGTTACCCCCCCCCCCCACCAAGATTATTATTTATGGTCAGGTGCGACATAAATATATTCCTACTTGACTTATAGACTGGAATCGGACTTGGGTTGGTGGGAATACACTCATTTTCTAAATGAGATCTCCAATTATGTTAACTGGAACTCGGATGTTAAAACACCTCTGTCTACCCTTTAGGAGAGAAGACGTGATTTATGTATGTATGTTGACTGAAACGAAGACGCAGGGGTTGTCGGTGTCACTCATTTTCTGCAATTATTTTGTTGGTGGGGTTGTATCTTAATAAAATAATTGTCCGCCATTTTCCGCATAATTTACGATTAGTCAAACATCTGCGCAAATATCTATCGCTGCCTAGGGGACCTAGGGCTGTCGCTTCCTAATAATGTATCATGAGTAAAATAATTTAATTTATATTTAAAACCATATATAACATGCAACAGAAACAGAAATAACGCATACCCGGAATATATAACATATGCTAAAACATAGTCATTATATAAATACTATGGTCTTACCAATTAAAAAATCGAAATATAAAGTAACGTTTCTTTTTTATTCCCCCATACAAATTGTTCGGGCCTTAAAACAATAAGTATGGAAATTTCGAAATATGTATTATCAATTTTGAATTTTTGATATCAAGTTTTTAACCGTCTGTATTTTATGGTGTGCGTCATTTCTGTTACACGTTGTTGTATACACAAATTCATACATAAATCACACCTATTTTTGTATTACTGTTAGTATTATTATTATTTTTATTTCATTTTAAGTAATATTAGTACTTCAGATATTAAAATGTTCCGAATCAGCCCTGACAGGCACAACCCTAGTGTCTGTGATAAGTTAACCCTATTGCAGTTCGTCCCGTGGACAAATTAGCGTTCGTTCGTAATTGAGCATTTTATGCTCATCAAAATCCACCTGTCTGTGCGGCCCTGGGGGTTCAGACACCCTTCAAATATATCAGGTGGACCCGTGGCAGAAAAACTAATAATAGTAGATTATACACATACATACCCAAAGAGGGTTGGTGTCAGGCAGCCGGCCGGCTGTAAAAACTAAGCCAATACCTTGAGCAGTATGGGTTGGAATGTTGTCATTCCAGTCACACTCTCCGTTCATCGATCTCTCAGCATGGTCCGTTCCGTCTCTTTTCTATACATTCATTTATCACTAGCACTTTTACGGTGTGATGGATGATATGAATCAAAAGGGAGTGGATGGCTTGATGACGTCTGACCATCTAGAATGGTAGAGGAAACATACAGCGCCGACCCCAGATAGACTGGGAACAGGGCAGTGAACAGAGTAGAAGAAGATACACCAACGGCGATAGAACAAATAAAAATAAAATAAAATAAAATAGAACAAGTATTTGAGCCGGAGCCCAAGGCGAGGGTGATAAGTATGCGATCTGACGCCTTCTTTTTTATCACCCGATCATAGTTTTATGTCACCCCCTGACCAGTAGGCCTATTCCCTAACTTTTTTTGACAGTTGAAAGTGATTATCACCGAACTATTTACTTATCCATTACTACTTTAATTTAATGCTATTGTGACACTTGTCCTGTGATAACAGCAATGTATTAGTAAATAGTTCGGTGATCATCACTTTCAACTGTCAAAAAAAGTTAGGGAATAGGCCTGCTGGAAGGGGGATTTTCCGTACGCGTAGCGGACAGAGTATTCTTTTAGAATAATTGTCTCGAGCGAAAACGTTTTCACTCCCATAAAACTTTTCAGATTCAGTACATCCTAATCTAAGTCTGTACCTTTTTCTAAATAATTCCGTTTACTTAAATAAAAAAATATACAATGCTTGAGAAAGTTTTTATGTTAAAAATTAAGATATTTCGATGATAACTAATATTCAGCAATATTTCGTAGAAATAAAAACGTACCTACGAACCTATTTATAAATAAAATTTACAAATTTTAAATTTTAATGATTTTTGTATGGAAAATCATTAGAATTGGACTGTGTTTACGGGCTTCACTTGGGCTTGAGACAAAATGTAAACAATCAGAAATATTGGTGGTTCACGTTTTTATTTTTGTCTTTTATTAATAAGACACATCAAGATTTAGTAACATTTGGTCTAAATCTCAAGCCCAAGTGAATGGGGTATATAAAAATAATTTAAAAACATGCAATTAAAACTATACATACATACGACAGTCTGTTCTTTTTTACGCAAAGTTTACAACTTTAAAGTATTTGACTTAATTAGCGGAGCAGGGTTACAGAGCGCGTGCAGCGACATCTATTGACAGATTTATTGCCAGAAAAAGTCGGAACATGATACCCTTGCTTGTGGTAGAATAGTATTGATATGCTTTGAATTTGTTAAACCGAGAGTTAAGACATCATAAATTATGGAATGTACATACATACATAATTCACGCCTATATCCCCGAAGGGGCAGAGGTGAACTAGCAGCCATGTTTCGCCTTATGTTAGGTTCCATGTAATAGGTGGCGAGCCTATTGCCATTTATCGGGCACAAGAGTCGCAGTACATTGCTATTGCTAGGTGGTATATGCTTGGAGGAATGCTGCTGCCCATTCCTCATAATTGATTTATCCTTTGTTGCCTTGTACGACACCCACGGGAGAGATTTGGGGTGGTGACAATTGTATTCTGCTCTGCCGTCACCACACGGCATACTAATCAATTAAAATCAAATAATCACGATAGCTCATCAAAATCTTGTCTGTTTTTATTGTCACATATTTTACACTTCCATAAATATTTCATATTGAAAATATCTATCAAGAATATATAAAATCAGAAAGGAGTTCTTAACAAGCGGTTTCGCACTACGTCCGATCCAATAGGAGTAGGAGTTTTCTAGACCAAAATATTGGTCTAGAAATCTCCTACCGATTACACGAAATAGTTCTACGGCTACTATGGACCATATTTTCACGTTTTTTCGAATCGGACGTAGTCGAACGGTAACCGGACGAAACCGCTCTTACGCACTCGGCCTGCTATTGCCTAAATTCAGCAATGTTCGCTAATTCCGGTCGTTGGATGGTTGACCTAAAATTTGTTATCTCTAGTTCCTCTGTGCTTCGGAAGGCACAACGATGTGTAGTGTGACTAGGTAAAAGATTTGTTCAGTCAGAAAATTATTGTTGAAATTTTCTGACTGAACAAATCTTTTACCTAACCATCCAACGACCGGAATTAGCGAACATTGCTGAATTTAGGCAATAGCAGGCCGAGCGCGTAAGAGCGGTTTCGTCCGGTTACCGTTCGACTTACAAGCCGACTAAGGGTAAAGATAGCAATGAGTAATGGGCAGCAGCATTCCTCTTATACCACCTAGCAATATACTGCGATTAACTGCGATTTTATGTGCCCGATAGATGGCAATAGGCTCGCCACCTATATTACATATATTACATGGGACCTAACATAGTTGGCGAAACGTGAGGTTCACCTCTGCCTGCCCCTTAGTTAGGGGATGTGGGCGTGATTTGTGTATGTATGTGTAATTGATTAGTTATTTACACCGCTATTAAGCCAGAGCGCTGTTAAGCTCCTCGTCACATCCACATTAAGCCAGCGTCACCCCTCACCAGTTCATCATTTAAAAAATCAAGTCAGTAGCCGTAACGAGGTGTCAGGTGTCCTTAAAAAATATCCGAAAATCTGCACCCCAAAGCATTTCGATCTTTTTTTGTGTGCTAGCTACAACAGTTTTTTTAGACTCACGCTTTTTTATACTACGGACTAAACTCAAATGGCTTATTTTTAATTGCTTGTGGGAAATGTGTGCCGTCGTTTCAGCAATTTCTTACCAGAGAGGAATACTCAAGTACCTTCTTCTTCTTCTCTCTGCGCTTATCCTACTCTAAGTAGGGTCGGCACAACATGTCTTCTTCTTCCACTCTCCTCTATTAGACGTGAGCTCAGCATGAACTCCTCTTCTTCCCATATCATCATTTCACACAATCCATGCATCGCTTCTTCGGTCTTCCTTTCATTCTAGGTCCATGCACATCCATACTTAATATACCTCTAGTTACGTAACATTCATCCCTCCTCATACTTAAGTACCTCAATTACTGAAAATTGCTTGCAAAGTAAAAGAGAGACTCCGTCTGTCTCGTCTGAAGGTGGCCAGTGACCGAAAAGTAGAAAGGGGGCCGTTTACTTTAGATTGTTGATAAAAAATAATTTAATATTTATTAATTGCTAATGAAATTGATAAAAAAATAAAATTTTGCCGGTACGGAAGAGCAGAATACAATGGTCACCACACTCACCACCGCCCATGTCGTATGTATGTATAGAACTTATTTGATTGACACGAAGTCCAGTCTAGTTTTGTTGCAGTATCTTTCAAGATATATTTAGTGTCGGTGTCGCATTGTGTTTTGACTTTTACAGATAGCTTATTTCACGGGATGTCGACTACAAGTGGCGCGTAAAGCCTGTACAGTCGAAAACACAAATGAAATGTGATATGTAATAATAGTGTGCGAGAAAAACGGAATTGGTCAATACAGGAATAGTAACATACGTTCCTCATCTTTCACGCCGCAAAGGTGCTAGAGTGCGGGCCAGATAAGTCCGCGCGTGGTCAAAATTGGAACTAAAAATTCGTCTGCTATTTTGTTTGTCTACGAGTGTTAATGTTAGCGAGCAGCGCCACCCCTCGCGCGCTCACTTATCTGGCCCGCACTTTATTAATGATTTTGTATAACTTTGTAATATACTTTATTACTAATATAATCCCATAGTTCTTACAATAATATGTTCAAAGTAAGGTTCCGAAGTTTTAGTACTACAAGTTCTAAAGGTATTCAACTAGTTATTCATAATGATTTTTCTGTCAACTATACCTTTTTTGGTTGCATCAGTCTACGAGGTTTAGTTTCATCTGTAAAGCCGTTTATATGGAACACTCAATCCAGACGTTTCACAAAAATTGTATTTTCGTTTGTTTTTTAATAGTAAGGTTTTGAGCCATTATTTCAATTTTAGAAATTCGTAATAGAGTTAAACTTCACGATAAAAGTGTTATTTTAATGTATTTCTTCCATTAAACCTATATTTTGGAGATCAGTCAGTTCAGACATGTACTGAATTGAGTGTTCCAGTTAAACCGCCATAAATCTGTAGCCCCACATCCTAGCAAGCTGGTAATTTCTTAAATACTTTATAAATTCTTTACTAAATTCTAAAATAGAAACCGTTATCATAAAGTTAGTACTTTCTTAGATATCGACTATGCCCATTTGTTGAAACGTCTGGATTGAGTGTTCCAGTTTTTTGGCTATAACTGATTTAATTCAAGTCTTAGAAATTTGTGGCAATAAGTTTTTAGAATTTTTTACAAAATTTCCTATGAATTTCGTTTAATTTACTAAAAGTTGAAAAAAAGAACACTCTATGCGGATGCACATCTTCGTAAGGGGCGAATCACTACTTCAAAATAATTAAAAACGGGACGAGTTGGACATTATAATCGAAAGGAGCAAAATTCAAGGGGCGATTCAAGTCGTAACCATCTCATCTAGCCCAAAGTGCTCGGTTTGGTTAGTGGTAGGACTTTTTTCAAGCCCGCCTGGCTAGCTAGCTACGTAGCTACTACCATCTTATCAAAATCTGTCGCCATAATAGTAATGTTATCAGAAATAGTGTGTTCCGACAATTTGTGATAAGATAGCCAGCCCCTCTTGATGGTCCATCTGCGGCTCTTATCGTCACTTACCTATAGCCAAAAAAAATGATTTATTTACAATGTGATTCATAACTGGATCATAAAAGAAATTGCAGATGTTGCCTTTTTAGACCCACTGGGCCTGTCCCCTGTATTTTTGGTCAACCATCCAATGCTAGCCTTTGCAAACATTGCTTATCTTATTCCCGAATTCAGAAACACTACTCAAACTTTGAGCACTGCCTAAGTTAAGTGGACAATACCTGTCAGAATTTGTATGAAAAAACGCCAATTTCGACAATACTTAAATGTTAAGCAGGACTCAAACTTCGAGTTTCTTTAATCAGGGGTTAGGCAATCGGTCGCTCAGCACGCTAGTTTAGATCTACCAGCGAGCTCTTATTATCGGCGCACTCAAATTATAATAGCATATTTCTCATGGTAAGTTAACGGACACTTGTTTATCTCTTTGGTTTCGGATTACCCCTTGTTTATGGTAGACGCGTACCGCTGTTACGTAACCGTACGATTGAACTTTGCACTGAGGCATTTTATTTTTGTGGTGACAGCAGAGCAGAATGAAATGACACGCGGGTGTCGTACAAGGCTGCTAAGGGCAGAGTGCAGCAGCGTTCCTCTTATTATAGTACCCGATAAATGGCAATAGGCTCGCCACTTTTACATGGGTGGGTCCTGACCTCATTGGCGAAACGTGGGGTTTAATTCACCTCTGCCTACTTCTTCGAGGGTATAGGCGTGATTTATGTATGTATGTGTATTTATTTTTAAAATAGTCCTGCGGAAATATGTGCATTTCGTGTCTGAAAAGGATTTTGGGAAATGGTGGTACTGAGGCCGTGTGGTGACGGCAGAGTAGAATACAAATGTCACCACGCCAAATCTTTCCCGTGGGTGTCGTACAAGGTGAGTAGGGATAAATCAGCAGCAGCGTTCCTCTTATAACACCTAGCAATGTACTGCGACTTTTGTGCCTGATAAATGGCAATAGGCTCGCCACCTATTACATGGGATCAGACATATTTGGCGAAACGTGGGTGCTAGTTCACCTCTGCCTACCGCTTCGGGGATATAGGCGTGATTTATGTATGTATGTATGTATGATACTGAAAATTTGCGAAAATATTCAGACTTTACATAAAAAAGCATATTAGATTGGATGAGTATAGGCGGCTCCCACAGATTGTTACCAAATATAATCCCATAGTTCTTAGTTTAAAAAAAAATGGCTGGGCAGAAAGACAGGTCGCGGTGGCGACGGTGAGTGTTGACATGCTGTGAAGAGACTTGTGATTTCACCCAAGCGTAAACCTAAGACGGCCGCCTTGGTCGAGTGCTGAGATTGCTGGGTATTTGCCAAGAGGTCCCGGGTTCGAATCCTGGTAGGGGCAAACTATGTGATGACCACAAATGTTTGTTTCCGAGTCATGGTTTTGTATATGTTTATGTAGTACATTTTCAACATTTATATACATAATTATATTAAAAATATGTCCGTCATCTAGTATCCATAACACAAGTGCTTAGGCTACTTACTTTGGGCTAGATGATAGGTGTGAGTGTAAAAATATTTATTTATTCATTATTTATTTTACCTACACTTGGGTCACAAGTGCTAAGCTCTCCCACTGACTTCCCCTTCTGTCACACTATGGACCCGGCACCCGCACGGTGAATCCATGTATAGCTAACAGTTTTCGTCTCTTAGCAAAATTTTCAACGAGCTAGTCTTTTTACATACATACATAAATCACGCCTATATCCCCGAAGGGGTAGGCAGAGGTGAACTAGCACCCACGTTCCGCCAATTATGTTAGGTCCCATGTAATAGGTGGCGAGCCTATGTCATTTATCGGGCACAAAAGTCGCAGCACATTGCTATTGCTAGGTGGTATAAGGGGAACGCTGCTGCCCGTTCCTCATCATTGATTTATCCTTAGTCGCCTTGTACGACACCCACGGGAGAGATTTGGGGTAGTGACAATTGTATTCTACTCTGCCGTCACCACGCGGCAGTCTTTTTTTAATCTAGAATAACGTCACACATACAAAAGGAAACAACTAAACACGGTTCATTGTTGGGTAATACACCAGTCTACGGTCGGGGGCAAAAGCGCAACTTGAAAATTGTATTGTCGCATTTTGGACAAATTGGGCGACCGGAGGCCATTGTCGGCTGAGCTCTGCACCGTTGTAACTCGAATTGGTATTGTAAATTGTTATCAATAAAATGCAATTATTTCTTCGATTGCTCTCTATTTTTTGTTGTTGTTTGTTATGTATTGCGTGGTTAAGATGGTAAATAATAGAAATAAGTAGAAATATGTAAGTAAAGATTCAAGACGTATGATTTTTATCAATAGAACAAGATGAAGGAATGTTGACAAAAACATGTGAAACTCCGTTCTAATAAAATACAAACTACTGTCCAAATATTAAATAAGGTTCCATATAAAATACTATTTATAACATTTTTATTGCTATATCATAAGGTACTCGTTTATTTTTGCACTATGTCACATTTTTACATAGAACAACATAAAAGAGTTTCTAACAGGTTTATTACTCACAACAACACAACACAGTCTTTTATTTGGTGCCTCCTTTACATTACTGAATAATAATGAATAATGATAAAAAATATATAGTAAAATTTGTGGAGTTAGGGGAACGGTGGCTAAAATTGATACAGTTACCGAGGAATAAGCAATATATCTATCTGCATCTGCACCATCATCACATCATTTCGATTTGAATTTTTCAATTTTGTGTGTTAATCTTATTAGATTATTATTATCCTCAATTTTAATTAGGACCCTTGGTTGCCTTATTATGACCCGCGAGAGAGAATTAGAGATGGTACATACATACATAAATCACGCCCATATCCCCGAAGGGGTAGGCAGAGGTGAATTCTCACCCGCGTTTCGCCAATTATGTTAAGTCCCATGTAATAGGTGGCGAGCCTATTGCCATTTATCGGGCACAAAGGTCGCAGTACAATGTCAGTACGGTAGTATAAGAGGAACGCTGCTGCCCATTCCTCATCACTGATTTATCCTTAGTCGCCTTGTACGACACCCACGGGAGAGATTTGGGATGGTGACAATTGTATTCTACTCTGCCGTCACCACACGGCTAGCTATGAGCACGATTAGCGATGGTGACAGTTCTAATATGCAGAATCGTCACCACACTGCGTCAAAATTATAAAAAATGCAACAGTATAAAAACGTAAAAATAATATAGAGACAGCCATAAATAACCCACGCTAGCCCAGTGCGGATTGGTGGAGGAACTCGAGATAGTACATTTTTGGTTACCCATTCAACGACCGGCTTTATCGATAATTTACTGCCTGGCATGCCTTCCCGTAATCGATAATTATGTTGGGGAGACGTGGACAAAATCTCCTCGGGGAAAAGAAATTATTTGCCCGTCGCTCTAACTCCCACTAAAAACTGAGACAAAACACTCTGTCAAGTGGTGGAGAGAGATTTTGTCCACGTACCGTGCTAGGCCTCCTGTTGATGACATTCAAAGTTACAACACTGTGGCTCTACTCGGCCAAGTGTTCACATTCCAAAACCAACTATTGCATGTGGAGTGTCAAATCACAAAGGGCTGTTCATTTGGCTCCCTAAACTACAGCCCTTTGTTCGGATACTCGTAAACGTGGATTAACAGTGTCACGCCTATGCCCCATTGTACCAATTTAAAAAAAAAACACCGGCACACGATCCGAATTTCAACTTTGTCACCTAGAAATTAGGATGAGAATTACGTGAGTGCTGCTGGCAGTTCGACATTCAAAATTTGAATTTGGCAGCCGATCGAAGAGAAGCGTGAACATTTTTGAACGGAGTCCTAGTCGTGTCAGAAATAAGATTCAAATTCGGTTGATGTTCAAATTCCGACCGAATTGGATAATGTTGCATCTGTGGCGCGTATTGGCGCAAAATGGACCATTTGCAATATTTACGTGGATTAGCGCACATTTGCGCTATTCATTCAAATACGATAGCGATCGTGGGTGAAAAAAAAATGAAGCACACTCGAATATTATTTGTTGTTCCGTTTTAATCTAGCGTGGGATATGGTTAACTTTTGCAGAGTAGGTAGTCGAGTGGAGATAAACAGATAAAGCAAGCCCACAGATAAAAAAAGTGCATTCATCGAACAAGATGTGACAACTATTACGCAAAGCCTTTGCAACTTTAGGGGCAAAAAAAAAACATTTGCAGTATATTTTAAATCAGATGTTCGACACCGCTATGATTACTGATAGATGGGTGACCGAATATTTGTCTTTTGCACGTATGTGCAAGATAGTAATTACCTTAAATTTTTTAATTAAATCAGGTTTTCATAGATGAGTCTGTGGTCTAGTGGTTCGCCCACCGGAATGAAGATCCAGAGGTCCCGGGTTCGATCTCCAGGGGGGTACAAATTTGTACTCGGTTTGGTTGGTGGTAGGACTTCTTTGAAGTCCGCCTGGCTAGCTACCACTATTTTATCAAAATCTGTCGCCATAATAATAATGTTAACAGCATTATTGTGTTCCGACAATGTGTGATAAGATAGCCAGCCCCTCTGTGGTTGAGGTTTCCAGGTGAAGCTCGATTCCATCTTCAGCCCTTATCGTCACTTACCATCAGGTGAGATTAAGGGCAAGTGTTGCCCTGTCTAAACATAAAAAAACACTTATTTGTAGATATGTTACAGATACAAACAATTGAGACTGCTATTGATGCAATGATGACGTAAAGTCAAATTATCCACCGTGACAGCGGTGACGGCAGAGCAGAATACAATTGTCACAACCCCCAATCTCACCCTTGGGTGTCGTACAAGGCGACGGGTTATGACAGCGATGAGTGATGCATGGGCAGCAGCATTTCTCTTACACCACCTATCACCTAGCAATATACTACGACATACGTGCCTGATAGATGGCAATAGGCTCTGGGACATAAAATAATTGGCGAAACGTGGGTGTTAATTCACCTCCGCCTACCTCTTCGGGAATAAATAGGTGTGAGTTATGTATGTTAGTCTTTTTTTTTTTCAAGAAAAAACGTCAAGTATCTAAAGTTTTTCGGTATTCCGCGAAACATTTCGATTTGTATTAATCTTATCTCGGGGTAGAAAGAACTAGTCAGATTGAGTAGGGATAATCCTTTATCTGATACATAAAGTTGTTTGCTAAGACGGAAATTTCTATCCTAGATCGGATTTGGAGATACTCTACATTATGAAAAAATAACGTGTAATGATTTATTGATGTTAATATTTCTGTGAGATATTAGGTACTTAAGTTGCGGAAAAAAAGTTTCTTCGCATGTTTTATGAAAACTCAGGACATTTTTTTTCAAAGTTTATTTAAATTTTTAAGTATAGTTCATATGTGCCAGTTTGTTCGAAGACATTATGCCATTTTGTAGGTAGAGCCATTTGCTGTAGAAATTTTGGAACTGCTGATAAAAAAAACGCGATAAATAGTTTTAGTAGTCCTCTCTTGTTGTTAACTTAACCCGCTACTCTCTAAAGAATTCTTAAGAGATCGAAACAGGACATCACAACATTTCATACACTCACACCCATCATCTAGCCAAAAGTAAGTACTAAAGCACTTGTGTTACGGATACTTAATGACGGACCAATTCTTGATTTAATTAGACCTATAAAGACCTATAATATATATTTGTAGGATTGTCAGGTTAAACATATTTGTGTTAATAGCAAATATTTGCTCCTAACAAGATTCAAACTCGGGACTTCTTGGTAGAGAGCCAGCGATCTGACAATCCGACCAAACCGAACATCAAAATAGTGAATCCCTGAGGAACATGCTGAAATGAGTAAAATGTATTTTTTATAATATATAAGTATATATTTTTTAAAGTATACTATTAATTCTATATCAAAATAACAAACCTTTTCAGAGCTTCACCTTCGCACACTGTAGTTTAGTAAAGGGTACTATTAAAAAATCCACACCTTCGCAAGTTGCAGTAAACGCTATTATTAAAAAAAACACGAAACGTAGAAAAGGCCATTTCATTTTTTAAGCATCCGCGCCGTGTGTAACTCAAAACCGGTTCGCACCTGAATAATGGGGCACTCCCATTGGTCGGAGCGCGCCGGAGGGTGAGCGGGAACCTCTGTGATTGGCTGACGCCGGTGAGGGTGGCTCTTTGAGTACGGTGTCAAGTTCCGAGCCTTTATTATCTGTGATTCCAGTGATTTAGGGATTTAGATGGCAGGCATGAGGGTCGAAGCTAGCTGGCTATAATTAATTACAATTATAAATAGCACTCGACGCAGAATCGATATTAGGCAATGGTGTGTTGAAGCGTTTGAAGTGACATGTTTTCTAGTTAGCAGGAGTGTGACATAATAAACATAATTTCAAAATAATCAGAGGTCATAGCCAAGTGGTTTATCTATTCGAATGCATAGCAAACAAAAGTATGAAACTGACGTATTGTTTTATTGTTAATATCGATCAGACGTCGTCAAGGCATCCTTTCCTTTAATACATATCATTCTTCACACCGGAAAGGTTAGTGTTGAATGATTGTATAGAAAAGAGACGAAAAGGCCCATGTCGAGAGACCGATGAACGGAGAGAGTGATTTGAAAGACAACATTCCAATCCATGCTGCTCAAGGTTTTGGCTTAGACTAATCGATTTTTAATTTTACATACAATACATACATAAATCACGCCTGGTTCCCCTAAGGGGCAGGCAGAGGCGAACTAACACCCACTTATCGCCAATTTAGCTAGGTCCCATGTAATAGGTGGCGAGCCTATTGCCATCTATTGGGCACATCAATCGCAGTATATTGCTAGATGGTACAATGCTGCTGCCCATTACCCATTGCTGTCTTTACCCTTAGTCGCCGTGTACGACACCCACGGGAGAGATGGGGGTGGTGACAATTGTATTCTACTATGCCGTCACCACACGGCAATTTTAATTTTAACATTATATAAATGTCAGAAATGTCTTAATTAGTAATTAATTAATTAGTAATTAAATAGTAAATGTCAGAATTAGTACAAAGATTTTGGTGGTTAGAAAAAGAATTTCGAAAAATTATGGTCTTGATGCGGGAATCGAAGCAGCAGACGCGGGTTCGATTCCCGTATCAAGACCATAATTTTTCGAAATTCTTTTTCCAACCACCAAAATCTTTGTTTTGGCTTAGGTTTTACAGCTGGCTTTCTGCCTGACACCAACTCTCTTTGGGTATATGGTGTCATCATCATCATCTTTACCGACCCTATAATGTCCCCACGGGCCTTCCCTATTGATGGAAGAATATAGGGAAATTGGGCCATAACCCACCACGCTGGCAAAGTGCGGGTTGGTGGGTATTAACGGCTGCAGATGCAGCTGGGACCAACGGCTTAACGTGCCTTCCGAAGCACGGAGGAACTCGAAATACCTAATAAATGCTTGGTCCATTGAGTTATACGCTAGTAATAGTAGTTCAATGGTTTGGTCCCCATCCAATGACCGGCCTTGGCGAAAATTGCTTAATTTACGCAATCGCAGGCTAAGCGCATTATGTACCTTTTTACAACAATTTGAGAAAAACGCGTTTAAAGTTTTTTTCTAAGCATACCTAGTTGTATACCCTGAGCTAAGCTAGTTATTAATGTAAAAATTTGAAGTATATGTTATATGTATATGTCAGTATATGTTTTCCTGATTTCAATATAATAAGTAAATAAGTGACTCAATTCTGCTAAAAATCGTACATAAAGCGTTATTCGTATTGCGCGGCAGTATGGGTATGCTGTAAAGATGTGAAATTCCTTATACCAACAAAACTTTGCAAGCGAAGCAAAACAGCCTGAAAGACTCAAATCAATTTGGCGAGCTCTCAAATTTCAAGAACAATCGACCTCCATGCTCGCTTCTTGGTCTTGCCCATAGATGGCTTTGGCATTGTTTTTGTTTTTAACAAAAACAAACAAAACCTTTATGGCGCGGCGCTTTGGCGCGCCACTTTCATGTAATGTGACACCTAGCGTAGAATATGGCATCATGTTTCTTTTAATGAAGTAATCACGATTTAGTAATTAAAAATAGGTTAGTTGAAAGGACAATGGAGAGGCGTGTGGTGACGGCAGAGTAGAATACAAATGTCACCACCCCAAATCTCTCCCGTGGGTGTCGTACGAGGCGACTAAGGATAAATCAGTGATGAGGAATGGGCAGCAGCGTTCGTCTTATACCATCTAGCCATGTACCTACTGCGACTTTTGTGCCCGATAAATGGCAATAGGCTCGCCACCTATTACATGGGATCTAACATAACTGGCGAAACATGCGAGCTAGATCGCCTCTGCCTGCCCCTTCGGGGATGTAGGCGTGATTTATGTATGTAAGTACAATGGAGAGGGCTATGTTATCAGAAAAGATGGGATCCACAGGAGAAATAAGGTCACCGACATAGCTCGAATGGACAGCAGCGTTCCTCTTATACCACTTAGCAACTAGCAACGTACTGCGTTTTTCGTGCCCGGTTAATGGCAATCGTCTCTGCACTTATTACATGGGACCTAATATGGTTGGCGATACGTGGGTGTTGATTCACCTCTGCCTACCGCGTCGGGGATATAGATCTGATTTATGTATGTCTAATGTGTATGTATGTAATTAGAAATAGGGTCCCTCATAGGGCAGTAGAGAGGGCTATCGTATCAGAAAAGATGGGATCCGTAGGAGAAATAAGGTCACCGACATAGCTCGAAGAATTGCGGACTTTATAAGTGGCAACCTAACCTAACCATCAACAACAGCATACCCAAAGAGGGTTGGTGTCAGACAGGTTGCCGGCTGTAAAGACTAAGCCAAAACCTTGAGCAGTATGGGTTGGAATGTTGTCATTCCAATCACTCTCTCCGTTCATCGATCTCTCAACATGGTCCGTTTCGTCTCTTTTCTATATATTCTCACATCACTAGCACCTTTACGGTGTGATGGATAATATGAATCAAAAGGGAGTGGATGTCTTGGTGACATCTGATCGATATATGGGACAGACTCCATAAATTCTGGAACATTTTTACCTCTCCTTAGTTAGATATTTTATGTTAACCTGACGTGCTGTTGACGTACCTACATGGCTTCCGGGCACAACAGCCACCATTTTCAACAGTAATCATAATTATTGCATAAATACAAGTTCATTATACCGTGCATTACAAAATCGATGACTTAGGTTAATCGTGTTGTTTTACAATATTCGCGCTCCTCGCTGTCACACCACCGTGGGAAATGGTCTGAGTAATCATTTTAATATTTCGCAACAAATATCAGCTAAATTATCGAGTAAATAGATAAAAAGCCTAATTGCAACGTGGTAAGGTCGAGAATATCGCAACAGCACCGTTTCAGATATGACGACGGGTCCCATAAATTGTTTATTGCAATTTGGCGCGTAAAGCCACGATAATAAGATCGATAATAATCGCGGTGTTCATTAGAAGATTTTGTGTTAGTAATTCATATTTTGTCTTGAATGTTTATCAATGAATTTTTACGTTGGTAGGCAAAATCGTGTGAATACTACTGTGACAGTTTTGTGCCTTTGTTAGATTTTGCTGGCATCAGGTGAAGTTTCTAGAATATACATACATAAATCACGCCTATATCCCCGAAGAGGTAGGCAGGGGTGAACTAGCACCCACGTGAGAATATGGACTCACAAAATAATAAGTATTCTTCTTCCTTCCCTATTTCCAGTTTATCTGGAGTCGGCGTAGTATGTTTCCTCTTCTTATCGGTCAGACGTCATCAAGTCATCATCCGATCCCTTTTTTTTATTCATATCATCCATTACACTGGAAGGGTGCTAGTGATGAATACAGTACAGTACAGTACAGTACAGAAAAGAGACGGAAAGGACCATGTCGATAGACCGATGAACGGAAAGAGTCATTTGGATGAAAACATACTGCTCAAGGTTTTGGCTTAGGTTTTACAGAAGGCCGCCAGCCTGACACCAACCCTCTTTGGGTATGCTGTTGTTGGTGGTTTGCCCTCCACCATTCGGGTGCCCAAGGTGCTCATTGGTCTACACCGGGCAATCTTCCTTAGTCTTTTACGACAGACGGCCCTGGGGTGAGTCGGGGCTGGCACATTCTACGTTATTTTTTCGATCCCAGGCCAGCGCATCATCATCACCATCATCAGCAGCCCTTTAATGGTTTTCCATATGAATGGAAGAATATAGGGAGACTAGGCCATTACTCTCCACGCTGGCCCAGAGCGGGTTGGTGCCACTGCGCTAGCGCAGCATGGAAGTAATCAAATCATCAATGGAAGTAATGCTGACCGTAATAAAAAAAAGTGTGTGTGTCGTGTGGTGACGGCAGAGCAGAATACAGTTATCACCTCACCACCTCCATATCTCTCCCGTGGGTGTTGTACAAGGCGACTAAGGGTAAGCAGCGATGGGCAGCAGCATTTCTCTCATATTACCACATAACAATATAAAATTGTACTGCGATTTATGTGCCCGATGTATGGCAATAGGCTCGCCACCTATGACATGAGACCTAATTTCATTTGCGAAAAGTGGATGTTTAATTATCTAACATCCTCCGTGGTCTAGTGGTCCGCCAACCGGAATGAAGGTCCAGAAGTTTGGCCATCCATCTTATCAAAATCTGCCGCCATAACAATAATGTTAACAGCATTATTGTGTTCCGACAATTGTGATAAGATAGCCAGCCCCTCGTGGTTGGGGGTTCCGGGTGAAGCTCAATTCCAACTTCAGCCCTTATCGTACCATCAGGTGAGATGAAGGGCAAGAGCTTCCCTGTCTGACGTAAAAAAAAAATCCAGGGTATAGGCGTGATTTATGTATGTACGTACCTAATCAAGAAAAGTGTCACATTGCAGTCGCCAACTCGTTTCTGAAGAATGAAACGGGCCGTTCCCGCGACGACACTCTTTCCGAGTACAATCAGCAACTCGACACCTCTCCGGGAAACTGTTGTACAGTCAGCCGCATATCTGGCTGTACAGAACGGACACATTATTTGACCGTAGTTAAGCAAGAAGAACCCAAACCTCCTTATTATAAAACATGGACTAAAGTTATGGTGGAAACACATTATTGAAACGCTTCGCGACTCGACGTGTAGCCAGCCACCGAATATCAAGCGTCGCGTCGGATGTTCATAGTGTGATTCTGGTCATAGAAAGCAATACATTTGTCAAATCAACACGCGTCGCGACTCGCGTTACAGCGGGTCCCAATGTGCTGGTCTCTTCAGGCCCGAGTTCACCAACACTTAAACAGGCAATTATTATTTAACCGCTGGTTTTATCGTATAGAAGAACTGTCAAAAACTTACGGTTGTCTTTTAATCGCTTATTTTTCGTGTTGGTGAACTCCGGCCTTAGTTATAGTTTAAAACTGATGCTGTCACTTATATTTGCTGAATGAAAGACAGAGTCAGCATAAATTACTAACTAAACATAAACCATGACTAACTTTAGTCCTTGTTTTATAATAAGAGGGATAACAGTATATTATGTCAATTTTTACAAAGAACAATTGGGCAGAAAAAGTTCGTGAAATCATAGTCTTTATGCGGGAATCGAACCCGAGTCCTCTGCAATCGGTTGGCCGAGTGGTATAGGTAATAGGCAGCCGCCTGGGTTCGATTCCCGCATAAAGACTATACCATATTTGCTCGAAAACTTTCAATAATTTTGTATAATTTTTCCAATAAAATTTTGAGAGGATTACAATGTTGTCATCCCAACCACTGTCCACGTTCAATGGTCTCACGACATGATCTTTTTTCGCCTTTCTATAGGTACATTGAATGTACCTATAGAAAGGCGAAAATGTACTACATTCATTCATCGACAGCATCTTTCCGTTGTGTGATAATAATATGATTCAAAAGGGAGTGGATGGCTTGATGACGTCTGACCAATATTAATGAAAGAGAAAGCATATTGCCCTACCCCAGATAAACAGAAAACAGTGCAGGAAGAAGACAAAGATTGGCCTAAAATTAATTGGTGTTTTATAGCGTGGTACGTTCTCGCTTAACTACGTCCAATTGGACAGCCGGTGTGGTCGAGCGTTAGTTGTAATGTAAGGTGGAATCGTATACTCAAATCGTTGCTTTATTATGTTCCTTTACTAAACATTTAGTCACAAATCCTGAAAACTGACCAGCCCGGCTAGCATGACCACCGACGAAACACGTAGGAATAGCGATTTATTGCTTTTAACTTAATTTATCGCTTGAAAAGCCAATGATTTTTGACAGTTCTATGCGTTAAATGCATACATGCATAAATCACGCCTATATTCCCGCAGGGGTAGGCAGAGGTGAATTAACGCACCCACGTTTCGCCAATTATGTTAGGTCCCATGTAATGTGGCGAGGCCGTTTGCCATTTATCGGGCACGAAAGTCGCAGTACCATGAACTTAAACCGCGGTATTTTGCTAGATCGACAGTGCACAAGGAACGCCGCTGACCATTCCCTGGCATATTACAACTGTTGAATCGACTTGTCGAATACAATTGTCACCACCCCAAATCTCTCCCGTGGGTGTCGTACAAGGCGACTAAGGATAAATCAATGATGAGGAATGGGCAGCAGCGTTCCTCTAATACCACCTAGCAATAGCAATTGTACTGCGACTTTTGTGCCCGATTTGTGCCAGATGGGCTCGCCACCTATTACATGGGACCTATAATAATTGGCGAAACGTGGGTGCGAGTTCACCTCTGCCTACCCCTTCTGGGATATAGGCGTGATTTATGTATGTATGTATGAATCGCCTTGTAACACCTATGATGGGAGGCAGGGGTTGGTGACTCTCGTATTCTTCTCTGCCATCACCACGTGGCAAATGATTATGATGATAACTGATAACATACATATGTGGTGACGGCAGAGTAGAATACAATTGTCACCACCCCAAATCTCTCCCGTGAGTGTCGTACAAAGCGACTAAGGATAAATCAGTGATGGGGAATGGGCAGCAGCGTTCCTCTAATACCACCTAGCAATAGCAATTGTACTGCGACTTTTGTGCCCGATGTATGGCAATGGGCTCGCCACCTATTACATGGGACTTAACAAAATTGGCGAAACGTGGGTGCTAGTTTCACGTGATTTATGTGAATGTGTGTGTGTGATAATATACATACATAAATCACGTCTATTTATGCCCAGAGGTTAGCAGATGTGTATTTACACCAACGTTTCGCCATTTATGCTAGGTCCGCCGTAATAGATGGTGAGCATATTGGCATATGGCATCTATGGGGCATGCGATTTGCAGTATTATATTGCTAGCTGGTTAGAAGGAACTGCTGCTCTCTCATAGCTGCGGGCCTAGCACGTGGACAAGTCTCTCTCGTCTCTCTGGACAATGTTTTGTCTTGGGATTCAGTGGGAGTTAGAGAGAGAGGAAAATATTTTCTCTCCCCCGTGGAGATGTGTCATCGTTCCGTGCTACGGGGGCTGATGTGATGATGATGATGATGATAATTTTGATAATTTTAAATTAATCCAATGAATGGCGTAAGGTTACATGAATAAAATAAGGCTTCAAAGAAACCTAGCTCACATCGTAGCCATGTTTTCTTACTTTACGAGCTTCGCGACCAAAGAACTGGTTCTCAAAAGGCGCGAAGTCAATTCCAAAAAGCGGAATTAAAAAATGCGAATTAAAAATTGATTCGGGCGCGCCAAACGCAAGCCACGCCCCCCGATCCTATGCGGCCGTCTCTCTCTGTCGCACCGTCTCGCTCTGTAACGTAAACCGTCTTTTGTTATTTGATTCCCTGTCTGTGCTCTGGCCGGGGTGTTCTGAATGTTTTAGTGGAGACTTTCGTATTACGCGAGTGATAAATTGTGAGTGATTATCTAGTGGTAAAAAATAGGTGAGTGTTTTTTCCCCAATATAGTTCTCCATCGGATTTGGTTTAATTTAGAAGTGGAATTCATACATTGTTAGAAAGAAAATATTACTTACCTACAAAGAAAAGAAAGTCAGGAAAATTTTGAAGAAACTTTCGAAAAAAAATCTAAATAAAAATTGTGTAGAGAAACGGCAAGTTAACTAATTGGCCTATTCAGAAATTGTGGGTGATTAGTGGTTAAAATATAGGTAAGTTTTTTTAATACAGTTCGACATCGGATTTGGTATAATTTAGAGTGGAATTTGTATATTAGCTTTTGATTTTTATTAAAATTTGATATAAATTGTTAGAAAAAATATTACAAGGAGAAAAACGATTTCAGAAAAATAAAGAGAAATTTCGGCAATTTAACTAAACGTCTGCCCAGATTGCGAAGGACGGGCGCGGGTTCGTTTCCCGCACGCATAACGCTCAAAAAATAGTTTTTGGAAAATTTTCAGACTTCTGTTTATTTCTTTGTGTGTGTGAAATTTATACGCGATCAATTATAGTTTTTATATCACCCGTTAATTAGAGTTTTTATGTTTTGGCGGAATAAAATAATATAATTTTAAGCCGCGTGGTGACGGCAGAGTAGAATACAATTGTCACCACCCCAAATCTTTCCCGTGGGTGTCGTACAAGGCGACTAAGGATAAATCTGACTATGATTAGGAATGGGCAGCAGCGTTCCTCTTACACCACCTAGCAATAGCAATGTACTGCGACTTTTGTGCCCGATAAATGGCAATAGGCTCGCCACCTATTACATGGGACTTGACATATTTGGCGAAACGTGGGTGCTAGTTCACCTCTGCCTACCCCTTCGGGGATATAGGCGTGATTTATGTATGTATGTAATTTTAACTACACATTGCATACCTACGCGTTTTATATTTTAACGGAATACAGGCTTAAATTTATTTCATTGTACATATTTTTTTACTAGTTCTTTTTTGTTTCTTCATTAGATCAGGCTTTTCACAAATTTTCACGGTTTTTTTATTGTTCATAGAATGCCTGTGAATGTGAAATTTTACTTTTAGGCAAAACAATTGCAATTGTGCATCATTTTGTGCCTATTTACTCCGAGTCTTGTGCGGTAACATTATAAAAAAACTTGTCAAAAACTATGACTCGCGGGATCAGTTTGTAGCGGGATCAGTTGATTACCTAAAAGAGCCCTAGTAGCGATGGCATTAAATAAAAAATGTAAATGTAAAATATAATGCAGTGTTAGACAAGTAAGCACTTGGATGTAATTAAACAGAATTATTATTAAAAGTTACCGATATTTTTTAATACTCTATGGAGTCCGAACATTAAATATTAAATTAATGATAAATTAAAAAATTATATCACATGTTTAGTTTTTTGGCGATAATTATTCAAATGACAATAGGTTTATTGAATTACCTACGTCTCTTTAATTACTTTTTATGTTTTTTTTGAGAATGCACATTTATTCCGCATGTCGGCACAAATTATCTCCATAGGGGTAAACAACTCAAAAAAACAATTCTAAACATCGTGTACTTATTCAAAATTGGACTTATTTTTGCAAGAAAATCGTGTTTGATTCATACATACATACATTATACTCCGAAGGGGTAGGCATAGGTGAACTAGCACCCACGTTTCGCCAACTATGTCAGGTCCCATATTACCATTTATACAAAAGTCGCAGTACATAGTTAGGTGGTATAAGGGTAACGCTGCTGCCCATTCCTCATCACTGATTTATCCTTAGTCGCCTTGTACGACACCCACGGGAAAATTTGGGGTGGTGACAATTGTATTCTACTCTGCCGTCACCACACGGCCGGATTCATGTTTGATTCATGTCTGTTTTAAATTCAAGAAACGATACATAAGCAACTCATCCGCCTTCATACTGCCAAATCCATAGTGAGATCCGTTTGGTAAATCGGATCACTTAAATATTTAGTAATTTGACGATAGTTTGTCACCTGTGATCTTTAGTCTCCCCGTGATCACGACCGCTGTAAAGTGATCGAAACGTTGGGATTAATAATCAATACCTGTGTTTTTCCCTTATCTTGCTCGCAAAGTTCTTCTTTAAGTCGCAAGGCTGCATAATGGCTATTTATGCTCTAACTAGAGCATCAAGTAAAATTTTCTTTTAGACAAAGATTCTTAGGCCCAACACACAACAACGCTCAAGAAAACTTCACAGAATAACTTGCGAATTAATTAATTAATTCATTTGCTTTAATTTTTGACGGCTATTTAGTCAACTCGTCCAGCGGGATCAGTTTCAAGCGGCCTCAACTGACTTAGCGAATCTTCGCTGAATCAGAATACAATTGTCAGCACCCTTAATCTCCCATTCCAATCCATACTGCTCAAAGTTTTGGCTTAGGTTTTACAGCCGGCCGCCTGCCTGACACCAACCCTCTTTGGGTATGCTGTTGTTGGTGGTTTTCCCTCCAGCAAATTCGCTAAGGCCGGTCATTGGATGGGTGACCAAAAATTTACTATCTCGAGCTCCTCCGTGCTTCGGAAGGCACGCTAAGCCGTTGGTCCCGGCTGCATCGGCAGTCGTTAGTACCCACCAACACGCACTGGGCCAGCGTGGTGGGTTATGGCCCAATCTCCCTATATTCTTCCATCCATAGGGAAGGTCCGTGCCCCAGCAGTGGGGACATTAAAGGGCTGGTGATGATGATGATGAAGGTGCTTATTGGTCTACAACGGGCAATCTCCCTTTGTCAACTTAAAAGTTGGGATGGATGAGCCGGGGCTGGCATATTCTACGCTATTTTTTCGCTCCCAAGCATGGTAGACAGGAAGAAATTCTTCACCAAATCCCTTAAAAAAATCAAAATTTAAATCTCAAATTTGATTTTTTTTGTAGTTCCGCGGTACTACTTGGTTACGCGATTTTGCAGTATCAACGACGATATAGGTGTTATAGTTACACTACACTCATATTTCGCCAAGTATGCTTAGTCCCGTGCGTGATATAAGCATATTTCGGGTTCGTTGTAGTTATATTGGTTTGATTTGTCATAAAAAAAATCTTCGAAGATGTTATGTTGAGGTTCGTAGTTGAGTATTTACTACTTATTACAAGTGTTTCAAAGGTAAAAGGCATGATTTATGATGATGACGATGAGATACATGCAATTTGTGATAAGATAGTCTGAACCTCTGTGGTTGAGGGTTCCAGGTGAAACTCGATTCCATCTTCGGCCCTTAACATCACCTACCATCAGGTGAGAAGAAGGCTAAGAGTTACCCTGTCTATCATCAAAAAAAATGTTCAAATTCAAATACACTCATTAACAATGTCTAAGGATATTTAATGTACACCTACTTCATGTTCTATTTCAGCCTCCATTCTCATAATATTCTTTGCAGGTTTACAATGACTACATACATAAATCACGCCTATATCCCCGAAGGGGCAGGCAGAGGTGAACTAGCCCACGTTTCGCCAACTATGTCAGGTCCCATGTAATAGGTGGCGAGCCTATTGTCATTTATCGGGCACAAAAGCCGCAGTACATTGCAATTGCTAGGTGGTATAAGAGGAACGCTGCTGCTCACTCCTCATCACTGATTTATCCTTAGTCGCCTTGTACGACACCCACGGGAGAGATTTGGGGTGGTGACAATTGTATTCTACTCTGCCGTCACCACACGACACGTAGCAATGACTTACTTAATAAATTATGGGCATCCGTAATAAAATTGCATAGTAATCACAGAAGTCAGTAAGTATTTTTAGAACTATCGCCGATACAACATATAGTGAAGTCAATAAATCCTTAGATAAAGTTGATGAGTGTACTTTATTGGCAACTTAGTACCTAATATAATTGTGTAATAGATTAGGTCTTATAAAATAGATACTTCATTTGCATTATGCAATTCAATTAAATTTTTATTTACCGTTATAGAATTCGCTTAGAGTGTATTTACATTTTGGTATAAATAATGCTAAATATAGCATTTTGAGATTAGGTTATTGGTATGTGCCGTTTGGAGACGGCAGAGTAGAATACAGTTGTCACCACCCCAAATCTCCCGCGGGTGTCGTACAAGGCGACTAAGGGGTAAAACAGTGATGAGGAATGGGCAGCAGCGTTCCTTTTATACCACCTAGCAATGTACTGCTACTTTCGTGCCCGATGAATGGCAATAGGCTTGGCTTGGCGAAAAGTGAGTGTTAATTCACCTCTGCCTACCCCTTCGGAGTTATAGGCGTGATTTCTGTATGTATTTACGTATTAAATTTTGGTACCATTATTCTTATTTCATTAATTTTACAAAGATTTTAGTGGTTAGAAAAATAATTTCGAAAAATTATGGTCTTGAGGCGGGAATCGAACCCGCGTCCGCTGCTATCCGGGCAGGTGCCTGACCGCTCGGCCACCCAAGACACCAATTAACTTGCCGAAATTCTTCTATCCTTTACACTTCACATTGTAAGCCAACGGGTACCCTCGCAATGTAGAAATAATATTCAAACATTCCAAAGCAGATATTTTTACAAATACCGTGCGTTCGGTTAAGCTTGGGTTTGCTTTATAAATTATTCGATTTTGATTTTAACATTATATAAATGTTAGAAAAATTAGTACAAAGATTTTAGTGGTTAGAAAAAGAATTTCGAAAAATTATGGTCTTGAGGCGGGAATCGAACCCGCGTCCGCTGCTATCCGGGCAGGTGCCTGACCGCTCAAGACACCAAGGGCACGTTAATTGGTGTCACCACTAAAATCTTTGTACTAATTTTTGTAACATTTATATAATGTTAAAATCAAAATCGAATCATTAATTTTATTCTAAATTTATTGTCTGGTATTCATTGTTTCTTATTTACCGTTAACGAATTCTTTTAGAGTGTAGCATTTTAAAAGGATACCTAATAGTTTTGTTTGTCTTAAATCTTTTTAGGTTTCTTATTACGAAAACGGTTTCCGTGTTGTCTTTCTGTGTAAGCCGTATGGTATTGTAGATATGTTTGTGTTTTCCGTCCGTCGGTTCGATTTCAATTGTTTTTTTTTTAATTGTCATTATTATGAGACTTTCTTCCTGCGCGGGCGCTGTTAAGCAATTTTTCATCGAAATCAATTACACAAAGATTTTAGTGGTTAGAAAAAGAATTTCGAAAAATTATGATCTTGAGGCGGGAATCATAATTTTTCGAAATTCTTTTTCTAACCACTAAAATCTTTGTACTAATTTTTCTAACATTTATATAATGTTAAAATTAAAATCAAATAGTCAATTACACAAATTACACAAATTCACGCTTATTCAACGTGTCCCAAAATTCAACGGTAAATAGGTTCCGATACCTGTTCATGATTACTGAAAAAAAAAAAAACTTAATATATTCAAAATTACAAAAAAAAAATAGAATTTCTTGAAAAGTTGATGTTTTTAACAACCATGAGTATGACCCCAATTTTTAATTTTAAATATATCTCAATTTTGGGATACCTCGTAGGTATATGGTGGCAGGTATTATTCATCTCTGCTCTCTGCTCTCTGCATCTGCTAACCCCTAAAGGGGTAAGCAGAGATGAATAACACCTGCGTTTCTCCAATACTATTGTCATCTACCGGGCACATAACTCGCTTTATAGGTATTGCTAGGCGGCAAGGGCGTAGGGTCCAGGACCTCGGTGGAACACTAATTAAAATTGTTAAACATAATGTTTTTATATTTTTTTTTCACAATATACCTAGATTTTATTTAAGTAGATACGTTCAATATTGAATTACATACATACATAATTCACGCCAATATCCCCGAAGGGGTAGGCAGAGGTGAACTAGCACCCACGCTTCGCCAATTAGGCTAGGTCCCATGTAATAGGTGGCGAGCCTATTGCCATTTATCGGGCACAAAAGTCGCAGTACTTTGCTAGGTGGTAGGTATAAGAGGAATGCTGCTGCCCATTCCTCATCACTGATTTATCCTTAGTCGCCTTCTACGACACCCACGGGAGAGGTTTGGGGTGGTGACAATTGTATTCTACTCTGCCGTCACCACACGGCCAATATTGAATTAGTTTAATATAATAGTAACTTTTAACTTGTATCTGTTATTATCAAAATTAAATTATAACTTTTTGTGACTTAATCATGACTATTATGTAATAATAATAGCGAATGCTGCCTCCGATTACTCATAGCTGTCTTTACCTGCCCTAAGTCGGCAAAACGTGGATGTTTATTCACCTATGCCTACCTCCTAAAGAAAATCGCCGCGATTTATGTATGCATGATGTTTTGACGAGATTAAATATGAGACTATTCGATTTTAATTTCAACATTATATAAATTTTAGAAAAATGAGTACAATGATTTTGGTGGTTAAAAAAAGAATTTCGAAAAATTATGGTCTTGATGCGGGAATCGAACCCGCATCTTAAGTGTAAAGGTTAGAGAATTTCGGCAAGTTAATTAGTGTCTTGGTTGGCCGAGCGGTTAGGCACCTGCCCGGACAGCAGCGGACGAGGGTTCGATTTCCGCATCGAGACCATAATATTTCGAAATTCTTTTTCTAACCACAAAAATCAAAAATATTATTGTCTTGTTTTGCCCACAGATCACCGCCCGCGGCCGCCGCACGCGCGCTGTGATGAAATCCACCAACATGGAGGCGTGCTCCGACCGGCTGAGCCCGTCGAGTGACACCACCAGCGAATCGGAGACCTCCCTGCCCCCGTTCGCCTACGAGAACCAGACAAACTTCTACCCGCAGCCAGATCTGAGCGAGAAGCAGTACTACCCGTGCAAGCAGAAGCCCAGGGAGGAACGCAAGGACTATTTGCAGGTAAGGGCCTGAACCGCTTACTCTTAAATAGTAGATTATACATATACCAAGAGCGGTCAAATAAAGAATGTCTCAGCTCCCAAGTATATGACGTCCGAGCAGGAGGGCGTTTAAAATGTGATCTGAGGCTCTCACCCCCTAACTAAAAAGTGGGATTTTTTGGTCCGGTGTGATATAAAAGGGTTTTTGTTCAGGTTTTTTATGGACTTGTTTTCAAAAACCCTATTAAATAGATAGATAACCCTTTCATCGGCTTACTTAATCCATATGCTAACCAGTTCATTGCGGTAAGCACTACGTCACTGAAAACCTCTTGGATTTCAGTGACTTACTCCCGAATACAGAAACGCTACTCAAAGTTTGAGTCCAGCTTAACATTTGAGTATTTTCAAAATTGACGTCGTTCCATACAAATTCTGACAGTTTTTGTTCACTTAACTTTATAGGCAATATTCAAATTTTGAGTAGCATTTCTGTATTCCAGGGTTAAGTGTTTACCCTAAAATACAGGGCTTAGAATGTGGTAGGTACGCCGTGTGGTGACAGCAGAGTAGAATACAATTGTCACCACCCCAAATATCTCCCGTGGGTGTCATACTAGGCGACTAAGGCTAAAACAGTGATGAGAAATTGGCAGCAGCGCTCTTCTTATACCACATAGCAATGTACTGGGACTTTGCGACTATTACATAAGACTTGACATAGTTGGCGAAACGTGGGTACTAGTTCATCTCTGCCTACCCCTTCGGGGATATAGGCGTGGTTTATGTATGTATGTATGCAATCCAATAGAGTAGCCCTATTGATTAGGTTACCTTATTAGGGTTACCCGGCTTAACTTTGAAAAGGGATTTTCCGGTCTTTTCCCACAGGAGAGCACCAAATATGACAACTACTTAACACCGCAACGGAACAAGAAATACCTCAGCTACGACTTGAAAAACGACAACTTTTTCAACCAACTAGAGACTGAGGAACGCGCGCGTCCGTACTACGAGGCTCCGAATTTGAAGAGTTGTCAGAACGAGAACAGTCCTGCCTTGCCAGACGTGAAGGTTATCCAGCAAGCCGCCTTCGATGGCAGCAGGGAGAGAACCCAGCAGTCGTTCTTCAACGAGAACGAATCTGGGAATGTGAGGCTGTGTTTGAACTTCAATTCGGAGCAGGTGCAGTGTGTTTGCGAGGCGTTGCAGCAGAGGGGGGATATTGAGAAACTGGCTGCGTTCCTGTGGAGTTTGCCCCCAGGCGAGCGGCTGAGGGGCAATGAGACTGTGCTGAGGTTGGTAATCTTCTTTTATTACATACATATACATACATACATACTGAGGGGCAATGAGACTGTGCTGAGGTTGGTAATCTTCATTTATTACATACATACATACGGCCTTCTATGCTGGCCTGTGAGCGAACATATATCGTAGAATAAGCCAGCCCCGACCCTTCCCATGGGTGTCGTAAAAGTCGACTAAGGGAGATTTCCCGGTGTAGACCAATATGCACCTTGGGGCACCCGAATGGTGGAGGGCAAACCACCAACAGCAGCATACCCAAAGAGGGTTGGTGTCAGGCAGGCGGCCGGCTGTAAAACCTAAGCCAAACCTTGAGCATACAGATATATCTTGAACAGTATGGATTCGAATGTTGTCATTCCAATCACTCTCTCCGTTTATCGATCTCTCCACATGGTCCATCATCATCATCATCACCAGCCCTTAAATGTTCCCACTGCTGGGGCACGGGCCTTCCCCTATGGATGGAAGAATATAGGGAGATTGGGTACTAACCCACAAGTCAGGCCCAGTGCGGGTTGGTGGGTATTTAACGACAACAAATGCATCCGGGACCATCGGCTTAACGTGCCTTCCGAAGTCAAAGTCAAAGTCAAAGTCAAAATTCATTTATTCATATCTGGTATGATTACAATACACTTATGAATCGTCAAGACGCTAGATACCGAAAACCCATGTGTCCAAGAAAAAAAAATAGTGGAAAAAAAAAAAAAAAGGAAGCACGGAGGAACTCGAGATAAAAATTTTTGGTCGCCCATCCAATGACAGGGCCTTAGCTAACATTGCTTAGTTTACGCAATCGCAGGTCAAGCCCGCTATGCCACTGCGCTATATAAAGCCGTGCCCCCTATTACATTACATGGGACCACAGATGGGACCTAACATAATTGACAAAACGTGGGTGTTAATTACCTCTGACTACCACTTCGCAAATAAATAAGCTTCATTTATCTATACTATAATCTATACTAGTATTATAAAGCGGAAGAATTTGATGGTTTAAACGCTCAGGAACTAATAACTCAAATTGAAAAATTCTTTTTGTGTTGGATAGTCCATTTATCGAAGAAGGCTTTGTAGGTTTAGTACCCGATATTATCGCGAGCGAAGCCGCGGGCGACCATTGGTGTATGATGTATGTAAAAGACGTTCTAACCTTCAATTACCACTGCAGGGCAAGAGCTCTAGTAGCCTACCATCGGGGTGTATTTCAAGAACTGTACGCCATACTGGAAACGCACACTTTCCCGCCTCGACACCACACGGCGCTGCAAAACCTTTGGTTCCAAGCGCACTACGACGAAGCCGCCAAAGTACGAGGGAGGCCGCTAGGTGAGAAAAACAAAACATCAAAAAATAAAAACAAATCAAAAACGCAAGAGAGAGTTTATCGGTTTTTTTGTGTTAACTCAAACATAACTGATCCAAAAATGGGATCCAACAAAAATAAATCGATATTATGATCAATCTTTTTGTGTTAGAAAGCTGGTGTTTGTCATGTGGTCTCATTTCAATTTGAGCGATATTTGATCTGACTGAGTTATCCCTAGTAATGCGTATTTGATTGACTTCGTATATATTTTTTTCATATATAGGTAAGTTCTCATTTCGTAAGCTTATTTTTGCGCACTATTTTGAAAAGGGCCACGAGGCAAATTCTCTCTTTTAAGATAAAAGCATAGTCAACGAAGGTTAAAATTCGATTGACAAGACATATTGTGGTAACTTGATTTGCGAAGACATATTGTGGTAACTTGGCTTGACTTGACTTTTTAGTGCATTCTTTTGTTTTGTTTTAGAATTTTAGTCGCTTTTTTGATACAAGAAAAGAATGTAAAAGTAAAGTAGGTACTTTTAAAAGATTGTAAAAGTTAAGTACTTTTACAATCTTTTATATTTCAAAATATGTCTTTTTAGTCGTTCCTCGCGTATTTCAGGAGCGGTAGATAAATACAGACTGAGGAAAAAATATCCCTTGCCCAAGACGATATGGGACGGGGAAGAGACCGTATACTGTTTCAAGGAGAAGAGCAGGAACGCTCTCAAAGACTGCTACTTCAGGAACAGGTAGGATTTAACTTCTTCTTCTTCTTCCAATAATGTTCTGTTGTATTTGCACGAGCATTACACATTTGGAATAAAACAAACTTTTACTGATATCGTAAGGCACGTTAAACCGTTCCTGCTGCATTAGAATCTGCAGTCGTAAATACCCACGAATCCACACTGGGCCATCGTGGTGCATCTCCCTTCATTCTTCCATCCATAGGGAAGGCCTGTGTCCTAGCAGTGGGAACATCAAAGGGCTGGTGATCATGATGATTAAAAATTGTCTCCGAGCGAATTGTCACCACCCCTTCCGCCTCTCTTAGTCGCTAATTCATTATAACTCATTTGTAAACATCTCTCTTATTGCCATCTCTTCTCTAAGGTATCCCACTCCTGATGAGAAGCGGGCTCTGGCGAAGAAGACTGGGCTGACTCTTACACAAGTGTCCAATTGGTTCAAGAACAGGAGACAAAGAGATAGGACACCGCAGCAGCCGAATAGACAGTAAGTTTTATCCATATATCTTATGATGATATTATATCTATTGTCATTTTTAACCTTATAAACATTAAAATTAAGAACATTATAACATTATAAGAACATTATAACCTTTGTATGGTACCTTTGTATTATATATATCTTTTTACTTACCTTTAATATAAATTATGCTTCTTGCTCTTTATCTGTGGACGGCGCAGAATGTTTTACTCTTCCGTTAATTAAACGTCATGTAGCAATCCACTCCATTTTGATTCATATCAGCTATTACACCGGAAAGGTGCTAGTGATGAATGATGTATGTGATGATGTATAGAATGTCGAGAGACCGGCGAACGGAGAGAGTGATTGGAATGACAACATTCCAGTCCATCCATACTGCTCAAGGTTTTGTCCTAGGTTTTACAGCCGGTCGCCTGCCTGACACTGACCCTCTTTGGGTAGCCAATGAATTGTTATCAGTACCTATTTATTAAAAATTTAACTTACAAAACACACTTGAATGTCACAGGCGACCTTCAGACAAAAGGCATAATGTTGAAACAATGGACTCTTACAGACGAAACAATAAACACTCCACAAAACAATCCTTCTCCTGTTACCTTCCAGCCGGTCTAATGACTTTCGGCGTTTGGAAGGAAATATTTACGAAAAATCGGCGTCGAAAAAGTGTCGAAAAAGTGTCGGCGCAGTATGTTTCCTCTTTCATTAAAGTCGGTCAGACGTCATCAAGCCATCCACTCCACAGAACAGACCTCTTTTACTGTTCTGTGATCCACTCCCTTTTGATTATCATTTATCACACTGAGAAGTCCTCATCATCATCATCACCAGTGCTGTTAATGTCACCACTGCTGGGCCCTTTTTAATGTCAATGGGTCAGAATGGGTAAGAATGGGTCATAGCCCACCACGATGGCCCTGTCGGCATTAACTACTACAGTTGCAACCGGGACCAACTGCTTAACGTGCCTTCCGAAGCACGGCGAAACTCCAGATAATAAATTTGTGGTCCAATCCAATGACCTGGATTTTTTTTACGCAATCGCAGGCCGAGCACTAAGCCACTGCGTTAAAATGTTCAAATTAAAATCGAAATATTAATCGCATTACAATTTTATTTGCCAATATGTATTCCCGCCTCAAGATCGTAATTTTTCGAAATTCTTTTTCTAACCACCAAAATCTTTGTAATATGTATTTTTTTTTCTAAGTTTTTTTTTATTGGATTGTTCAATGCAGTGTAGGTAGATACGAAAAGACTTTGCCTTTTGTACGGGTGAAACAAAATGTTGCCCCAAGACTCCTAACAGACGAAACTAATTTGCAGATCACTTTGATTTATGTCTACAACGCAATATTTTCGGCTTTCTAACTAAACACAGAATGTGTTAAATTTTTTTAACGGGCATCAGTGTTCTATTGTCTACGCCTGGAACTGCATTACCACGACTCATTAATCAACCAGAGACAAAAGAAGCGACACACGTGCGTCACATCAGTAGCTTTATCTTTTTTTGCATTGCACATGCATAGAATTATTAGCCGTGTGGTGACGGCAGAGTAGAATACAATTGTCACCATCCCAAATCTCTCCCGTGGGTGTCGTACAAGGCGACTAAGGATAAATCAGTGATGAGGATGGGCAGCAGCGTTCCTCTTATACTACCGTCCTGACAATGTACTGCGACTTTTGTGCCCGATAAATGGCAATAGGCTCGCCACCTATTACATGGGACTTAACATAATTGGCGAAACGCGGGTGAGAATTCACCTCTGCCTACCCCTTCGGGGATATGGGCGTGATTTATGTATGTATGTATGTACATGCATAGAATATGTCGTTAGGGTTTCTAACAAACCTATATTGATTTATTAACATAAGAAATTGTATAACAATTTTTAAATAACCCTGTGGTGACGGTAAAGAAGTGGTGACAATTGTATTGTCACCACCCCTACCCTTCTCGTCTTACTAAGCGACTAACTGCCGCACTCAGAGACGTCAATTAAATTTAATGAGTACTATATAACGTGGAATGGGTAGCAGCGTTCCTGGTGTATTATCTAGCAAATTACTGCGAATAAAGTTCCCGGTGAATGGAAGTTGGCCCGTGGGATCTGAAATAAACTCATGCTTAGCTTAGCCTAGGGGGCGGGTGCTAGTTCACCTCTGCCTACCCCTTCGGGGATATAGGCGTGATTTATGTATGTATTATTAGCTTAGCGCTTAAGCTTAGAGGAGAATGGTCCGATTTATGTATGTAGAAACTCTATTGAATTTACCTGGTTAGCATGCGAGTGCAGTTTTTGTTAAAGAACTCCTCCGAAACGGCTTGACCGTTTTTATGAAATTTTTTGTGTGTAAGTATTTGGTAGGTCTGAGAATAGGCTGTAAGGCTATTTTTCATATCCCTAGCTAGGTGTTATCACCTAGCTAGGGCACCTATGTAGGGCAAAACATGTACCGAGTCAGATAGTGTTTGAATAGAAATCTTATTTTTTGTGCACCGTGTGGTGACGGCCGAGTAGTATACTATTGTCACCACCCCAAATCTCCCCCTCTTTGGGTATGCTGTTGTTATTATTGTATGTAAAATAATATTTTTTTGTTGACTTTCACAGAGAAATGCTGGTGCCTGCCCAATACGCAGGACCCCAAGGCGGCTTGGCACAAGCATTGTTACCAAACGCATACTACCACCAGCTACAGGATCCTTCCCACTATTTGCACGGCAACGCACCTTAAGGCGACGAGTGTTGCCACACGTAAAAAAGATTGGTTTTTTATTCTTTAAATCAGATTTTTTTGTACCTATCTAACAAAAGGCATCTTTGACATTATTACAATATAGAGACAGGGTTATTTGTAACATACCAGCTACCTCGCAGAATAAGATACTACATTTTTTTCTCTCTTTATCATAATCAACGTTTGTTGGTAGTGATAACATAACACAACGTTACATTGAACTAAATTTTTTAAAGGTTTTATTGTACTGTAGCAACATTTTGGAAATCTATGTTTCATTCATAATGTGTGTTTTTGTGTGAAAGTAATATCTAACGTATTATCAAATGTCGTAGAACAAACTTTCATGTTTTTAATGATAATACAGCTATCTAGTCCTGCGAAGCTGCTTGCTGGTACTTTAGAATTAACTCTGTTTATGATGTAGATAGAAACGCGCGTTAATCAAGTAGATAGATAGGTATTCGTTATTTTCTGTGATTTTATAGTGAACTGTATATAATATATTTTTAAATTTTAACTGAGCTCGTACTGACGTTGGCATTGGGTTAAAAAGAAGAAAGATTATTATTAAAAATTAATAATCATTTTCATCGAACGAAAATGATTTCAGAATCAAATCCCATCAGTTGATATAAGCTGTCAAATTATTCCAATCGATTTTCAACTTTAAAGCATTTGAAATAGGTAGCGTACAAATCAGATTGTGAAGAATTATTTACATGACGTTTTGTGTTTTAAATTTATACTATGATTGATTATTCAACAACTTAAATTCTAATAACTGCCGCACTCAGAGACGTCAAATAACGTCAACGAGTACTTACTGCAAAAAATTACACTTAAAAAGTAATTGCTATTCTTGTCGGGTCTATGGTCTAGATTTGCATGAAATTTTTTGACATTAAGCACTCATTAACTTTAATTGACGTCTCTGAGTGCGGCAGTTAGGTTATTAATGATTGGGACAGAAATGGATTATCTATTTAGAATAGGAAGAGACTGTTACCTTAATTTGTCTGAGTACATTACGGACAGAATCCATTTTTATGTTGAGACGTATTATAGGTATATACATACCTATTAATAAATATTACTTATTGTGTTTTTTTTTAATTGCCCCATGTTATGTGGCAAAAAGATTTATGGTATAGATTTCTATTGAAATACAGATAAATAAAATAAACAACTAGCTAAAATACATATATTTATACGTATGGGTTCGTGCTATAGGCACCTGTTGACCTGTAGGCCTATTCGCTAATTTTCTGACACTTGAGAGTGATAATCTCTGAACTATATACTGATCTATTACTACTTTACTATAACGCTATTGTGACACTTGTCCTATGAAAACAGTAATGGTTATGTAAATAGTTCGGTGATCATCACTTTCAATCAATAAAAGTTAGCGAATAGGCCTACTTTCCTAGAATGCAGTAGTTTTATATTCATAAGTCGATTATCACTTTAGCTCTCTGTCATACCAAAGACAGCGAATGCGCAGTAATAATTGCCACTAATTTGTATGAACAACTACTGTGACAAGGTATTAAAGTGTTGTTAATTTATCTACTTAGATGCTTACTGTACCAGCGGTGACGATAAGTTTATTTATTACAACAATATGTAATGTTAGTAATTCTTCTCTCTTCTGATCCTTTATGTACTTAGTAGGTAGTAATAGATAAAACTAAAATCGTTGTATACCTACCATTTTGTAAATAATGTAAAGTACTTTTTGACTAAGGAGAAAATATAGATATAGTAGATACCAGGAATCTAAGATAAAATTACATTTTTTGTAAATCGTTACTTTTGCGTAAATAACTCTATGAAACCTAATCCATTTTTTAAAGATCGATTTCAATGCAATTTAAGGTGTGTTTACAAATCTTGGGTTTTTTATTACGTAGGTAATTAGTTCTTAAATTAAGAGGCTGTAAGTTAAGTTACGTAACTATGTTAATATGCATATCGTTTATGTAATATACATAAGGTGCTGTTTCAGTTTAAATCATTGTATTCTAGTCTACAAGTGAAATAAAGTTCTCTAAGAATTGCATGCTGCTTTTAATTTGTGTCATACATTCTAATATTGAAACTATTGAAATATTGAAAATAAATAAGTCATGTTTTCCTCATGACCAACCCGCACGGGGTCAGTGTGGTGGGTTATGGCCCAGTCTCCCTATATTCTTCCATCCGTAGGGAAGGCCCGTGCCCCAGCAGTGGGGATATTAAAGGGCTGGTGATGATGTGATGAGATGGGTGACCAAAAATATATTACCTCGAGTTTAATTAAACGGTCTCTAAAGGTGTTAGGTGTGTGTTTGACATTGATAATTTTTTAGTGATTTTTACTATTTCGTCAGTTGTCATCATGTTTTTTACCATTAAATTTTAGCTCTAAATGCATTAAAATGTGTGACATCCATATTTTAATGTGAAATTCAAGAATAATAAATCTAAAGATTTGGATGTACGGATCATAGATCCCTTTGCTTGTCCTGAAAAGGAGCATTAAAACCATAAAAATGTCTATGATAGATAATTGACATGGAGTGCTTGGCGGGCTTTCAGTGGCGTTAGTCAAATTTTTATTTCAATCATTCAAAAATTGTTTCAGAGTGGACTTTGTGTAGTGAAAGTGGTGTTATTTTGATGCAAGGATCCGTGTTGATGTTCAATTATGAAGAATCATTGAAATAAAAGTGTTGTGCCGTGTTTGACGTTGAGAATTTTATAGTGGTTTTCACCACCTCATCGGTCACCGTTATGAACTGTTACCATTTTACCATTTGACTCGCGCCAAGCACTCCTTAGATGCGTTAAAATGTGTTTCACCCATATTTTAATGTAAAATTAATTTCATGCATTAAGATCATTCATTCATTTCATACATTATTTTCATTAATTCATTTATAATTCATTCAAAATAAGAAAAGTAAACGAAAGTATACAAAGACAGTTCCTAAAAGACTTGTATCCAGGAACGTTAAGCCAATAAAAAAAAAAGTGGAGTGTTTGGCGCGTTTCGTGGTGTCAGTCAGATTTATTTTCACTAATTCAAAAATTGTTACAAAGTGGATTTTGTGCAATGAAAGTGGTGTTAATTTGATGCACAAGCATCCGTGTTGATGTGCAATCATGCAGAATCATTGAAAATAAGTCTCATGATGTGTTTGATGTTGTGGTGAAGATCACTATAAAAAGTGGTTTTATCCGTTTCATCAAGCACCATCATGAACTCTGTTACCATTCAATTCGCGCCAAGCACTCCCTAGATGCGTTAAAATATGTGGAATCCATATTTTAGCGCAAAATTCATTTCATTCATACATTTCACCCACTCATTATTTCATAAGACTAGAGATTAAATATACACTAAAGATTTGGCTGTATGGGCTAGAACCTTTGCCTTCCCTAAAATATAGTGAGAATTAAAAAAAAAGTTAAAGAGAGTGTTTGGCGCGTTTCGTGGTGTCAGTCAGATTTATTTTCACTAATTCAAAAATTGTTACAGAGTGGATTTTGTGCAGTGAAAGTGGTGTTATTTTGATGCACAAGCATCCGTGTTGATGTGCAATTATGCAGAATCATTGAAAATAAGTCTTGTGATGGTGTTTGATGTTGTGGTGAAAACCACGTAAAAAGTGGTTTTGCTCACTTCATCAGTCACCATCATGAACTCTGTTACCATTCAATTCGCGCCAAGCACTCCCTAGATGCGTTAAAATGTGTTACACCCATATTTTAACGTAATATTCATTTCATTCATAATTTCATCCACTCATTATTTCATGAAACTACAGATAAAATATACACTAAAGACTTGGCTGTATGGGCTAGACCCTTTGCCTTCCCTAAAATATAGGGAGAATTTTAAAACTAAAACAAAAAAGAGTGCTTGGCGGGCTTTCAATGGCGTCAGTCAAATTTTTATTTCAATCATTCAAAAATTGTTTCAGAGTGGACTTTGTGTAGTAAAAATGGTGTTATTTTGATGCATAAGGATGCTTGTTGATGTTCAATTATGAAGAATCATTGAAATAAAAGTGTGCCGTGTTTGACGATGAGAATTTTATGGTGGTTTTCACCACCTCATCAGTCACCGTCATGAACTCTGTTACCATTTGACTCGCGCCAAGCACTCCTTAGATGCGTTAAAATATGTGACACCCATATTTTAACGTCAATTCATTTCATTCATACATTTCACCAACTCATTATTTCATATGACTACAGATAAAATATACACTAAAGACTTGGCTGTATGGGCTAGACCCTTTGCCATTTACTAAAATATAGGGAGAATAAAAAAAAATAATAAAAAAAAAGTTAATTGACATTGACATAAATGGAAAATAAATACAACGGAGTTCAGTTGAGTTCATCGCTTCCTTTGTTTGTTTCTTGCTACTTTAAAGTTGTAAAGAAAAGACCACAAGTCACAACCGTCCACCTACACCCTCTTTGATAGGAGTGATAAAATCGACGCTAGCAAATAGTTGGAAACAAAAAGTATTATTGTAATCAAATGACGTAACGATTACAATGTCGGACTCCAAATCATTTGTGAATTTCTCGTGCCAGAGGTGTCTGCAGCCTCTGAAGTTGGATGAATCACTAAATAACTTAGGTGAGCACACGATAGCGGACTTAACTCTCCAAATCAGAAGAAATAACGAAGCAGATTTAGAGTTACAATCGTCGAGCTTGGAACACTATGTACCTCCGTTCCGTATGTCAGAGTCTGGGAACGGGACAAATGGCTTCATGGTTATATCTGACGGTTGGGAAACCACGTCACTTGGACACCAGCTACATGTCAAAGCGACTTTGTTCGACCTGCTGTCAAACAATTCCGACGTAGATCATCCTTTGTGTGATGAATGTACCGATAACTTACTTGAGCTAATGGATAATCAGCTCAGGCAAACAGAAGCGGAGTGGAAAGACTACAACGATTACCTCAAGAAGCTTGAAGACGATAAAGAGGACTTAAACCTGGAAGGACTAGAAAAAGAGCTCGACGACTGGAAACACGAACAAGCCAGATTGTTACAAGAGTTGTTGTCATTGCAAAAAGAAGAGAAGGCAATGAAAGAGGAGATAGAAATACAGGGCAGGGAGAAAGAAAGACTGGAGAAAGAGCAAGACGTTTATTGGAAGGAGTACACTAGACACAGGAAGGATTTAATGACAACCGAAGATCAGATGAAATTTTACGAATGCCAACTCACTTACACACAGTCGCAGCTAGAGAAATTAAAGAAGATGAATGTTTTCAAGGCCACATTCCACATCTCGGATTCGGGGCAGTTTGGTATTATAAACAATTTTCGCCTAGGCCGCCTGCCCACTGCTCCTGTTGATTGGTCCGAAATTAATGCAGCGTGGGGTCAAACTGTTTTATTGCTATCCTCATTGGCAAGAAAAATAAATTTCTCGTTCCAGAGGTATCGCTTAGTGCCATACGGCAATCATTCTTATGTCGAAGTTTTAGAGGACCAAAAAGTTTTACCGTTATACGGAACCGGTGGATTTAGGTTATTGTGGGACACTAAGTTTGATGCTGCCATGGTTGCATTTTTGGATTGCATGCAACAGTTTAAGGAGCAGGTAGAGAAAGGGAACACTGGCTTTTGTTTGCCTTACCGTATAGATAAAGGCAAGATTGAGGACACAGCGTCTCCGCCACACGCTTACTCTATAAAAATCCAATTTAATTCTGAAGAACATTGGACAAAAGCGTTGAAGTATATGTTGACTAATTTAAAATGGGCATTGACCTGGATCTCATCACAATTTAGTGAAGACAAAATTGAAAATTAATCTGTGATCATGAATGTGCTATTACTCGAACTTAATTTACTTTTATTATTTCACCATGTGTTCCCACAATCCAAATTTTGAATGCTTAACCAAATAATGTTCCTATAAATTCTTATCAGTACGACCACATTTGAAATAGAGCAACTTCTACAGATTTTATGTGAATATGTTTAAGGTATGCGAGATAAATGCATTAAAACTTGTGTTATTTCAAATCAATAGACAAGTATTGAGAACCATATCCTAATCTATGTTAGCTATTAAGTACACTTATGTCAAGTCATTAGTAAATACAATAAAATCACAATCATTCAATAAAACCTGATTAAATTATACATAAGTTACGTTAATTAATGATATAGTTTAGCTGGACCTTTTCCTACTTAGCCTCCTAATTAGGCCATTGTGTGAGTCTCCTTTTATTTTCACACTAATGATATTATCTTTTGTAAATCTCCATGCTTCCCTTACTTATTCACACATAAATCTGTATGCTACCCTTACTTATTCATAAGTAAATCTGTATGCTATGCTATCCTTACTTATCCATACATGCATTAAACTTAATTGTATTATTTTATTGATGTGATAGTTATTTTAATAGTTATTCTGTGATGTTATTGTTAACTAGTTTTGGCGAGCTTTTGAACCTAATGTTTAATTGATGTCTGTGTATGAGATTTGCCCATGACGATAGAAGAAATATTAAAAAGAAAAATAATTAATGAGTATAAACATATTTTTATTTGATACCATCACATACATTCCACTTGAATATGATTGATAGCTGCTACCACAGAACAGAGAACCTCTTTTACTGTTCTGTGGCTGCTACTTTTCATAAGCCAAAGAGCTTCTCCCTGCCCTGTTCCCAGTCTATCTGGGGCGGCGCAGTATGTTTCCTCTTCCATTCATATCAGTCAGACTTCATCAAGCCATCCACTCACTTTTGATTGATATCATTCATCACACCGTAAAGGTGCTAGTGATGAATGAATGTATAGAAAAGATGTATAGAAAAGAGACGGAACGGACCATGTCGAGAGACCGATGAACGGAGATACTGCTCAAGGTTTTGGCTTAGGTTTTACAGTCGGCCGCCTAGCTGACACCAGCCCTCTTTGGGTATGCTGTTGTTGGTAGTTTGCCCTCAACCATTCGGGTGCCTCAAGGTGCTTATTGGTCTACACCGGGCAATCTCCCTTAGCCGACTTTTACGACGCCCATGGAATGAGACGGGTCTGGCCTATTCTACATTATTTGTTCGCTCCCAGGCCAGCATTGAAGACTAATAAGAAGAAAAAGCATAGAAGACTAAGAAGCATAGAAGAGAGAAGAAAAAAACACTATTAAAAAAAAATTAGGTATTCTATCTAAAATTACTATAGGTACATGTAGGTATATTAATTTAATTGCTTTCAGGCTAATGAGGGAAGTATTGGCGATTAAAAAGTAACTTCGCTTATTATTATTAATTTGTAGTTGTTTAATTAATAAAACAAACGCTTATACGCTACCTACAGGTACCCTACCCCTACGCTGTAATGTTAAACGCTACTTCTAATGCCATCTATTGGTAGACGAGACAACTTTTAACAACTTTAATTTTGTGAACTTACAAAGAGTTTTGGAACTTCAACAATAGATGGCGGTGTGAACAATATGCCTACCTACTGTGCTATCTACCTATCTACACAAAAATTGGTAGGTACCTAGGTATATTTATATACAAAGCAGATTACTATAGCCAATCTCAATACCGAGAGATAAAAAAGGTCCACTAAAAATCTTGATGACAATGTGTATTTTAATAAAAATAAGCAAAAAAATATCCATTTTTAGGTTTGTAGATCAACTCTTAAAAATTTTGCAAAAACCCCACATTAGTACCTATTCACTTGACTTGACAAACAAATGTAAATAAATGTATGTGGCCTATATAGGTACTCAAATATTTATAATACGCAACAGAAAAAACCACTAATAACTACATCAAGCCGTCAAAAAGATATTATTGAATTCCTCGGAAGTTAGTTTAGTTATGAAAATCCTTTTTGGTCTAAAAACGGCAGTATTGGTAGGTACATTCAGCATAAGTAGATTAACACACTTTAATACCTTGTCACAAATAGTCGTTACTGGTAATTTTATGAAGGAATTTTCTTACACATTGTACTACGTATTGATAAAGGTTTAATTACTATACAAAAATTAGCTTGGGACGGACAGATTTTTAATTACTTTTGGTTGTCGCCAACTCGTCCTAAATGGGCCGTAAGCACTTGGGACCAGATGACGAACTACCCCAAATTGGTAGCAATTATTACCTACTGCGCGTTCGCTGTATTTGGTATGACAAAGGGCTAAAGTGGTAATCGACTTATAATGGTGACCGTACCTTATGTGTATAAGCAAAATAGATCTGCTTATTGCATGTCAGGAAGTATTGCCGCAATGTTGTCTGCAAGCTAGGAATGTTTATTGGCAATATTGTTCCAGTACGTACGACCTTTGAAGACACCAGGCACTTTAAAATGTTACCCGAGATAATCTCGCCATGGTATACTTGGTTCTACAATGCAGTACAATCAACGCCACATCCAGGAAACCACAACAGATGCCAATTTTCGGTCTATTCCCAGTGACCCCCGAATGCTTTCCCCCGATTCTCTGATAGCACATATCAATCACTGTCCGTTGGTTCCTAAACGGGGAATAGACTCTTTCTCAATCGACTTTCATCATCATCGTAAGCAGACTTTTAATGTCACTACTGTCTACCTACTGCTAGGGCACAGGGCCTTCCGTATGACTGGAAGAATAATAGGGAGACTGGGCCATAGCTTTACTAATTTTCCACGATGGCTCATTGCAGAATCGTGTTTACAAGGTGAATTAAACACCCACGTTTCACGAAGCTAATTCTTCTTCTACCTGCCCTGTCCCCAGACTATCTGGGGTCGGCGCAGTACGTTTCCTCCTCCATTCGTATCGGTCAGGCGTCATCAAGCCATCCACTCCCTTTTGATTCATATCATTCATCACACCACACCGGAAAGGTGCTTGTGATGAATTAATATAAAGAAGAAGAAGAGAGTCTGAATGTACCATGTCGAGAGACCGATGAACGGAGAGGGTGATTGGAAAGACAACATTCCAATCCATCCCGCAAAAGGTTTCGGCTTAGGTTTTACAGCCGGCTGCTTGCCTGACACCAATCCTCTTTGGGTATGCTGTTGTTGGTGGTTTGCCCTCCACCATTCTGGTGCCCCAAGGTGCTTATTGGTCTACACCGGGCAATCTCCCTAAGTCGACTTTTACGACACACATGGGCTGTGTCGGGGCTGGCCAATATTTATTATTACTGCGTTATTTTTTGCCTCCAAGGCCAGCATGGAAGACTAAGCTAATTCACATTCGCTAATTCACCTCTGTCTGCCCCTTCTGCCACCCCCCCTACAGGCGTGACGTATGTATGTATGAGGGCAGATATTTGCAGGAGGGTCGAGTGTGGGATTATGAGTGGAACGGAAGGTGCACTGAGTGAAAGGGTGAATGAGAGAGTTGATTATGATGGGGAGTTGGTTAGTGGCGGTGTGAGCAGACGGACAGAAAGTGGACGACGTGATTTTAGAAGATTTAATAAAGAACTTGTGGCCGTGTGGTGACGGCAGAGCAGAATACAATTGTCACCACCCCCATCTCTCCCGTGGGTGTCGTACAAGGCGACTAAGGGTAAAGACAGCAATGAGTAATGGGCAGCAGCATTTCTCTCATACCACCTAGCTCGCCACCTGTTACATGGGACCGAACATAATTGGCGAAAAGTGGGTGTTAATTCACCTCTGCCTACATATAGGCGTGATTTATGTATGTATGTATGTAATAAAGAACTCCTTGCCGAAAACCTGGTTTCTCTGTTCTTACATGTATGTAATCCAAAATCGTGCCTAACAGTCATCTACTTAACTATAAATTGCATTGTTTTATGCAGCTAGCAGCTAAGAGCTGCTCATCCAACTGAGACGTGATTTAATCCGGGAATAATCCTCGTATCGCGTTCCGGGACACGCTGTTACCCGGAAAATTTTATAAGTTCCGGTGGAGTTATAGTTAGAAGTAGAATAGTTTAAGGAGCTTATACTGACAAAGAATCACTGAATTAATGATTTAGAATCATAATTTAGGATAAGGAGATTAGTTAAAAAGGACTAGTTCTCATATTATGTAGGTACTTAATTGTATTTATTTTATGAAAATAAAAATACAAAACCTAGCAATCCGCGATATTATTTGGTCAAACACCGCGTGACGTAGCGATTTTTAACTTAAATCACTTTTTCTGTCTATAGGAACTGTCATGTTTTACGAAATCGTGACTTCAACCAGACGCCATTGCTATTTTGGTGTTATGGGGGATAATTTTATTTGCATTATTAAAAACATGTTTTTTTATCAAAATCTTAAGTTTTTACAAAAACACAATTTATTTTGGGTAAAATATAACACGTAAAATATAACACGAAAAAGTTGGTAGATAGTTTTAAAAAATTAGTCATCATGCCTATTGAATTCCAATTAAAATTACTAGATTGGTACTAAGTAATAAAATAGTAATATAAATTGCCGTGTCGTGTGGTGATGGCAGGCAGGATACAATGTTCCGCCTCTACCACATTCTCGCAGCATATACTGCAATTTACGAAGCAACAGGCACGCCACCAATTAATTAATTCACCTCTGCCTACCCCTTCGGGGATAGAGAGGCGTGAATTATGTAAGTAACTAGATATGGGGATTATTAAATAGGTAAGTATTGTCCACAATACACAAAATGACTTTACAATTTGAAACATTATCAAGGCAGCGTACACAGAAAAATAAACATAACACTATACACATGATAAGGTAGATATCGCGTGCCATAATTCACTACCAAGTACGAACAGACGCTAGCGCAGATAAGACGTGTCGTAGTCAAAATGCCGAGGAATGTATACGTGGTCGGCGTTGGCATGACAAAGTTTGTCAAGCCACAAACGGGCGGTGACTATCCAGAATTCGCTAAAGAAGCGACCTTGGATGCTATTAAGGATGCCGGAATCAAGTACGAAGATATACAGCAAGCTGTCTGCGCGTACGCATCTGGAGACTCCACCAGTGGTCAGAGAGTACTGTATCAAATAGGAATGACTGGAATACCGATATACAACGTCAACAATAACTGCGCTACTGGTTCTAGCGGGTTGTTTCTTGGAAAGCAGCTGATAGAAGGAAACATATCCGACATTATCCTCGTGCTGGGCTTTGAGAAGATGAAGCCGGGCGCTTTGAGGGGAAACTTTACAGACAGAACCGCGCCTTTAGACAGGCATGTCACGAAAATGAGCGAGATGACCAAGGTAGTGCCTGGACCGCTAACGCCCCAGTACTTCGGGAACGCTGGTCTGGAGCACATGAAGAGATACGGCACGACGGAGATGCACATAGCTAAGGTAAGGCCAACAGAGGTCCCGGGTCCGATCCCCAATTTGTACTCAGTTTGGTTGGTTGTAAGACTTCTTTAAGTCCGCCTGGCTAGCTACCACCATTTTATCAAAATCTGTCCCATAATAATAATGTTACCAGCATTATTGTGTTTTTATGCTAGACAGGGAAGCTCTTGCCGTTCACCTCACCTGATGGTAAGTGACGATAAGGGCGCACCACCATATCGAGCACCACAGAGGGGCCAGCTATCTTATCACAAAACGAAAACGAAGACAAAACGAGAACGAAATGTTAATAAAATCCCGGCTTATGATTTAGAATTTTTGTTTGGTTTAGAGTGCAATTTCTTACGAATATTAAAAGTCGTAGAACAATCCATGTCATTTATGATATAGCTATATAAATATCTATCTAGCCCTGCGAGGTTGGTGGGGTTTTACTAACTCTGTATACATTTTAAAGAGAAATACAATTACATAGACAGAAATACAATTACGAAGCCGACTAGTCGGCGCTTTTTGCCGACTAGTCGCCGACTATTCGCCGACTACAAAAGTGGCCTATTAGTCGGCTTTACCGACTAGTAGGAACATCTCTAATTATTATGCATATTAAAATTTGTGCGTCATCCAGTATCCATAACACAAGCGCTTATTCTACTTTGGGCTAGATGATAGATGTGAGTTTCATAAACATTTCTCTTATTAATCTAAGGTCGCCGCGAAGAACCACCGACACGGCTCCATGAACCCCCGAGCCCAGAACAGGAGGGTCTACAACGTGGACGAAGTGCTGAACTCGAGGAGGGTCTACGGCCCGTTGACCAAGCTGGCGTGCTGCCCCACCAGCGATGGCGCTGCCGCCGCGGTGCTGATGTCGGAACAGGCGGTTCTGCGCTTCGGTCTACAGCATAAGGCGGTGCAGGTCTAGTATAAATTGTATATATTATAATTACATTGTATCATATTTATATTACTTACTAGTGGTCGCTAATGTCGGTTAGGTACTATACTGGGTGTAACAGAGAGTTGTAGTGATATTTAAAGGGGTTATTCAGGCCATCAAACTGAACAACTTTCACTAAGGGACCAAAATAGAAATCTCAGAAAAAATAAACATCCCCATACAAACTGATGTCAGCTGGTTCTCGGTTAAGTATGGGGAAGTGATTATTTTTGAGATTTCGATTTTGGTCCCTTAGCGAAAATTATTCAGTTTGATGGCCCGAATAACCCCTTTAAATATGACTACACCTCTTTGTTACACCCTGTATAAAAACGTATTGCTGTGCGTTTGTCCCGCTAAAACTCAAGAACGGCTAGGCCGATTTAGCTGATTTTGGTTTAGAAATGATTCTCTTGGGCCAGGCAAGGCAGGCAAGAAAGGTGAGAAAACATGGAAAAATTGCGATAAAAATAGTGAACACAACAAGTTCCTTTTCTCATATAAACAATCTCATGTCAAACATTCTATGTTAATAAACCAAATTCTGCCCATCCCGAGGTTGCCTGGAAGAGTTTGACTATATTATTTATTGCTCTTAGCAATAAGGTCGCCCCTTGTACAATTTACAGTTAACAATATTTTTATTTCCATTCTTTTTTGTTGTACTTGTGTAGATGTGAAATAAAGTTTTATCCTATTCTAATCCAGATCCTCGGCATGGCAATGGCCACTGATACAGCTTCGTTATTCAGAGAGAAGAGTTTCATGAAGCTCGTAGGCTACGACATGACTGCCAGGGCTTCGAAGGAGCTGTACGAGAAGACTGGCGTATCTCCTGAGCAGGTTTGTAAAGCGGTGTTAGGGTCCTAGCAGGGGTCCAAGAAATAAAGCACTGAAATCCGTCACTATTTAATATACCAGGTAAACTCTAGGGTCAAGAGTACCCAAAACCGACGCGCATGCATGAAGAGATTGATGAGATTGGATGAAGCGAGAGAATTTCCCCTGTTGGAGAAAGGCGTGACATATTTATGTAAACTCTATATAACGGTCCTCATGGGACGGTGTGTATTTATATGTATGTATGTATTTATAGAGAGTTATCGTTAAAAGGAGAGAAGAAAAATCTGTATTAGAAAAAGAAAAAGTTTATTTCAAACTAGTGTTAGTAAGTAATCAAAATAAATCATATTAAAAAAATACAGTCATGAAAATTCCTATTTTCAAAAAAAATACTGACAATACAGGAAATATTTGGCTGAATGCGCTTGATTCCCTTAATTTTCCACCTAAAACAATTAATCCCTGAAACTGTAAACAAAATGGCGACTATTTTTTTTCGCGGCCTTTGCAATAATGTACTGCCAGTAAATAGAAAGAGGTAAAACGAGGTATTAAATTGTACAACATTACAGATTGACGTGGTAGAACTCCACGATTGCTTCGCCACCAACGAGATAATCACCTACGAGGGTCTCCAGCTGTGCGGGGTGGGGGAGGCGGGGAAGTTCATCGACGCCGGGGACAACACGTACGGGGGACAGGTGGTGGTGAACCCCAGCGGGGGGCTGATCGCCAAGGGGCATCCTCTGGGCGCCACCGGGCTGGCGCAGTGCGCGGAGCTCGTCTGGCAGCTCAGGGGAGAGGCGGGGGAGAGACAGGTTAGTGATACCAAGCATTTGGTTGACGCATTGATACAGGTCACGGTTACCTATTTAGATATGCATAGTCAACAGTACGTCGTCAAATTTCGACTTGTGCTATACTAGCATACAAGTTCTTCATCTGCCCTGATCCCAGTGTATCTGGGCTGGCGCAGTGCGCGGAGCTCGTCTGGCAGCTCAGGGGAGAGGCGGGGGAGAGACAGGTTGGTGATACGGAACTGTCGCCCTAGCCAAGAGGCCACTCTATCGAACGCATAGAAAAGAAATGTATAAAACTGACGTATTACGGGGAAAACAAAACAGTCAGTTTCATACTTTTGTATTCTATGCGTTGGAATAGAAAAGCCACTTGGCTAGGGCCACTGGTTTGGTTTAAGCATGTCATCACCATTAGCCCTTTTGATGTCCCCACTGCTGGGGCACGGTCCTCTATGGATGGAAGAATATAGGGAGATTGGGCCATAACCCACCACGCTGGCCCAGTGCGGACTGGTGGGTATTAACGACTGCAGGTGCATCCGTGACCAATAGCCTAATGTGCCTTCCGAAGCACGGGAATAAGATAAGGCACGAATTTAAGATAATAAATTTTGGGTTACCCATCCAATGGCCGGCCTTAGCGACATTGCTTAGTTTACGTAATCGCAGGCCAAGCCCGCTATGCTACTGCGCTGGCGAGCTCCTCAAAGCATTATAGTATACAGTTCACGATTACTTATTTATGTATATGCATAGTCAAAAGCACGTCAAGCTACCACGAGATGTCATTCATTCGAAAGACAGGTTTGTTTTGTTGTAACTCTGTATCTTATCTGCATTAATACTTTTTACAGTTATTATGATTACGTGGAGGAGCTCGCTAGCGTTGTCATATAGCGCGCTTGGCGTTTGCGTAAACTAAGCAATGTTCGCTAAGGCCGGTCATTTGATGGGTGACCAAAAATGTACCATCTCAAGTTTCGTCGTGCTTCGGAAACCATGTTAAGCCGTTGCTACCAGCTGCACCTGCATTCGTTAATACCTACCAGTCCGCACTGGGCCAGCGTGGTGGGTTATGGCCTGATCTTCCATCCATGGGGAAGGCCCGTGCCCCAGCAGTGGGGACATTAGAAGGGCTGGTGATGATGATGATGATTAAGTGTTGTCAGAGAGCTGAGCGGAATATGGTATTGTAAAATTGTACATATATTATATAATAGGCAATATATTAGATTTAGCAGGCACAAAAGTCGCAGTACTATTGCTAGGTGGTATAAGAGGAACGCTGCTGCCCATTCCTCATCACTGATTTATCCTTAGTCACCTTGTACGACACCCACGGGAGAGATTTGGGGTGGTGACAATTGTATTCTACTCTGCCGTATTATTGCCGAATTTATGCAAGGGTACCTCTATTTTTTGTTATAACTTGACTGGACCTTAATCTATTTCCTCTGTTAACAGGTCAAAGACGCAAGAGTGGCCCTGCAACACAATTTGGGGTTGGGGGGTGCCGTGGTGGTGGCTATGTACAAGAAAGGATTTTCCAACCAACCCCCAAAACCAAGCAACAAAGCAAAACTGTAATAAACAGACTATAAGTGGATTGAAGTGAATGTTGGGTATTAGAGAAGTGTGAAAGTAGAATAAATGCAGTAGAAATGAGAGCGTTGAGGAGCAGGGCTGAGCGATCGATTGTACAACAGTGTGACAAGAGAAAGGTGGGGTTTGAAAGAAGACGTAATGACAAGAATTGAGAAAGAGATGCTCGCAATATGTAACTCAGTATTTAAGCAAATAAAGATTTCTATTTCTATTTCTATATTTCTCGCATTGTTTAAGAAAAAGAAAGAAAGAATGAAAGGAGGAGGAGAAAGGATTTATATGGCGGAAGTGAATGGAGAAATGGGTCCGGGAAGGCCTAGGCGGCACAGTAAAGAGGGCCAGGCTAAGAGTACCCGAAACCGACGGGCATGCAGCGAAAAAAGTGTGTAAGGATCGTAGCAAGTGGAAAGAAGTGATCTCTGCCTACCCCTGTGGGAGAGAAATAATGTAGGCAATGATATTATGAAAGAGTGTGGTACCTGGGACAGTCCTTCTTAACAAGTGTCAGACACTTAGTAGTAATAGAGGGATCCCACTCTATTCAATATTGTAAACTAAAGTATTGAAATAAACATTTTTATTATTTTAATAGTTTGTTTTATCTCAACGAGATGTCCGTTTATAAGTTGTTTTAATTTTATTATTTATTTATGATAATGTTGATAATTTGTTTTATAGTTTATAATATTATATATTACTTTTTCGTCTCAATTTTGTTGAAATATCATGGGTAGAGTTTGTTACACAAAAGCCTAAGGGTTCTTAGCAGGAATGGGTAGTAGCGTTCCTACTACAATACCTGGACGGCAATAGCCTCGGGACCCTATTATCTGGGACCTAATAATAGCTACGCCGTGTGGTGACGGCAGAACAAAATACAATTGTCACCACCCCCATCTCTCCCGTGGGTACAAGGCGACTAAGGGTAAACTGTTTACGCTGCTTGCCATTACTATTGGCAGCAGCGTTCCTCGTAGACCACCTAACAATGTACTGCGATTTCCGTGTCCGATAAATGGCAATAGGCTCGCAATTATTAATTAGGCACAAATTACATGGGACCTAACTTATTTGTGTTAGTGGGTGTTAACTCACCCCTGCCTACCTCTTCGGGGATATAGGCGTGATTTATTTATGTATGTATTGTGCATGTTGTAACTCCGTTTTGCATCTGTGTAAACTAACCATAACCTCGCTTATCTATCCAATCATCTGCTGTTAATCGTCAAATAATCAATTACCTATGCCATAGCTCAACCTCCAATTATATCATGGATACCAGTGTCTGTACATCGGTGTCTGTCTAAATATGACAATCTCCTGTCTTGTGCTCTTGCTAAGTGCAGTGTTGGTGGTTACTCAGAAATATCCTAAGTTCTTCGAGAATGGTGATTTCAAGGTTTGTAATGAAATTGGTTTAAACCTACTCCGTGGCTTACTCACCGGAATTAAGTACCCGAGGTCCCGGGTTTGATCGCCAGGGGGAGTACAAATTTGTATTCGATTTCGTTGGTGGTAGGACTTCTTTCAAGTCCATCTGGCTAGCTACCAGCATCTTATCACAATCTGTCGCCATAATAATAATGTTACAGCGTTATTGTGTGCCGACAATTGTGATAAGATAGCCAGCCCCTCTGTGGTTGAGGGTTTCAGAAGAAGCTCTATGCCATCTTCGGCCCTTATCGTAACTTACCATCAGGTGAGATGAAGGCTTGCCTGACTAGCATTAAAAAAATTAGATTGGGGTGGTGACAATTGTATTCTGCTCTGTCACTTGAAAAAACAACCACTGAAATATTATCAAAATGTTTATTTATAGTAATTTATTTAAAGTGAGTATAATAAAATAAAATATGAAAATAAATCATGATTTTATAATAGCTTGGATACAAATACCCTTAGGCCGTACAAGGAAGGAAACTAGGAAGGGGCTATACTATTTCCCCTTGCCTTCCCCAATAAGAAATAATAGTTATAGTGTGGCCAATTTACTTTGACAATTATTATTTAGAATTTCATTTAAACTATATATAAATGTTAGAAAAATTATCACAAACAAATTTGTGGTTAGAAAAAGTTCGAAAAATTATACTAAGTCTTAATGCGGGAATCGAACTCGCCCTCCGCATTCCGGGCAGATGCCTAAACGACTCTACCGAGTGGTTTTTAGAACTTTTTCCAACCAAAAATGTCCTTACCTTGGCAATTTTTGATATCGGTATTGGTAATCAGTGGGAGTCATAGGAAATTAAATGGCAAAAGCTATGGGTAAATTGTGTTCCAATTTTTGCCGCCTGCAAAGGTTAATTGGTGGCACTGTAGCACATGAGTAAATAAACGGAACAGAGGCTTTGTCAACTGGCCGCTAGGCGAGACTGGAAAAACCCGATTTAAGCCTCACTCAAACTGCAGCCGTGTGGTAACTACAGAGTAGAATACAATATTGTCACCACCCCAAATCTCTCCCGTGGGTGTCGTACAAGGCGGCTCAGGATAAATCAATTATGAGGAATGGGCAGCAGCGTTCCTCTTACACCACCTAGCAATAGCAATGTACTGAGACTTTTGTGCCCGATAAATGGTAATAGGCTCGCCACCAATACATGGGACCTAACATAATTGGCGAAACGTGGGTACTAGTTCACCTCTGCGTACCCATTCGGGGATATAGGCGTGATTTATGTAAGTATGTCAAACTGCAGCGGTCAGCGGTGGCGAACAGTTGTAACGTAGGTAACATAAGGACATTATTCAATCCATCGCGGTCAACGTTTGTTCGGGTTCGCCACCGCCACCGTCCGCCACCGCTGCTCTTTGAGTGAGGCTTTCCGCTCGCACAGCCAGTTGACAAGCTTGTACAATACCCGGCACATAAGTTAACCTATGCACAGCGCAGTAAAAAGTTTTCAGGTACCTATTAAATGAGGTTCTGTATGAGGTGCTACGTGTGTTTGTAACCATAGCAACGTAGGGATACACACTCCTGTGGGTTCAAAATTTAGTTCAGACAGTTTTCCGTCAACTACCTATATCTGCGCAGACGATCGTCATTTTGGTTCAACTTACATGTCGGGAATAATACTCTGTTCCGTTAATTTACCCATGTGACTGTAGTCTGTAGTTTACAATTTGGAGATGGGCCTTGGTTGGACGTTGGCGAACCCTTTCTTGTACATCGTGACGACGACAGCGCCACCTAAGCCCAGGTTGTGTTGTAGGGCGATGCGCGCGTCTTTTACCTGGTGAAAAAAAAAAAATATATACCAATAGGCACAGCCGTGTGGTGACGGCAGAGTAGAATACAATTGTCACCACTCCAAATCTCTCCCTTGGGTGTCGTACAAGGCGACTAACATTGACACTAGTAATAATAGTTCAATGGCGACTAAGGATAAATCAGTGATGAGGAATGGGCAGCAGCGTATTTCTGATAGCACCTAGCAATGTACCTTGACATGGTTGCCGAAACGTGGGTGCTAGTTTACCTCTGCCTACAATATAGGCGTGATTTATGTATGTATGCACAATAGGCATGATGACTAATTTAATAACTTTGAAAAAATACACCACGTTGTTTTTACGTATCTACTTTCCATATCAACTACCATAAATTATATTTCTGTAAAAAAAAAATGTTAGAAAAAGCATGTTCTGAATAATGCAAATGAAAATTTCTTAAAACTTTAATTTGCATTATTTAAAACATGCACAGCTGTAAGTTTCACAAAACTTCGTATATTTTATTTTTATTAATTTATCAAAAAAAATTCTTAATCTTTATCGACACAGTGCTATCAGCGTGTTAGATTACAGCTGATTTCATAATAAATATAATAATCATAGTTGTAAAGTTGATCCGCAATTTTATAATGGCTGCATTAGTGGATTGGCAATAAAAATTGGACTCTGTACTTTGAAGTCGACCTTTTGCTATCAGAGCGGTCGTCGGAGCCCCCTAGGGGGGTTGATGTCAGGCGGCGAAAAAACTTTGCTAAAGTCTAGGTCAATGTGGCAAAAGTCATGCCCCTAATAATTTGCTTCAATAAACAACAACTTGCTTGGACGAATGGTCAGATAGCTGGCTATTGGCCCAGAGGTCTAGGGTTCGACTCCTGGTGACGGCAAAATATGTTTGTGTGATGAGCACAGACCTTTGCTCTGGAGTCATGGTTTTTTTTATGTTTATGTAGTACCTACCTATATTTTAAATATGTATAGTAATGATCGTCTGGTGACAGGGCATAAATTGTCACCACCCCAAATCTCTCCCCCTGGTGGCGTACTAGTAAATATTTGTAGTATTAAATAGGTAATCGCTAACTTTATCATTATCACACGTATACAAATACAATATAAATACTTTTTCAACACAATTGCTCGTAAATTGACTCTTATTACACAGTTTTAAGGTTCATAATGTAGCATATTATGCACTAGTGCTTAATACATTACGTACTAGTGCGTAATGGTTTTTTTTAATGCTCTTTTTTTGTTAAATTCTCCCTATATTTTTAGAGAAGCCTTATATATTTAGTCTGTATTCATGTGTGAATTTAATAAGTTGTTGTGACTTATATTAAGACCATTTATGTTATGTGATATGGAATAAAGATTTTGATTTGATTTGAAATTAATTTTACCACAGATAATTGAAATCTGTGAATTTAATTTAATGGTAACAGAGTTCATGATGGCGAATGATGAGGTTGTGAAAACCACTATAAAATAATTCCTCATAATTGAACGTCAACACAGATCTTTATGCATCAAAATAACACCATTTTCATTGCATAAAATTCACTCTGAAACAATTTATTTAACTAACCTGTCTCTCCCCCGCCTGGCCCCTGAGCTGCCACACGAGCTCCGCACACTGCGCCAGCCCAGATAGACTGGGATCAGGGCAGGGAGATGAAAAAGAACTTGTATGCTAGTATAGCACAAGTCGAAATTTGACGACGTACTGTTGACTATTCATACCTAAATAGGTAACCGTGACCTGTATCAATGCGTCAACCAAATGCTTCGTCTCACTAACCTGTCTCTCCCCCGCCTCTCCCCTGAGCTGCCAGACGAGCTCCGCGCACTGCGCCAGCCCGGTGGCGCCCAGAGGATGCCCCTTGGCGATCAGCCCCCCGCTGGGGTTCACCACCACCTGTCCCCCGTACGTGTTGTCCCCGGCGTCGATGAACTTCCCCGCCTCCCCCACCCCGCACAGCTGGAGACCCTCGTACGTGATCATCTCGTTCGCGGCGAAGCAATCGTGGAGTTCCACCACGTCTACCTGTTCGGTTTTTAATTTCAACATTATATAAAAGTTAGAGCGAGTTAGAAAAGTTAGACGAGGAGCTCGCAGCGCAGTGGGAGGAGCTCTCAGCGCAGTGGCATACCGCGCTTGGCGTGCGATTGCGTAAACTAAGCAATATTCGCTAAGGCCGGTCATTGGTGATTGTCATGAGTGACCAAAAATTTATTATCTCGAGCTCCTCCGTGCTTCGGAAGGCACGTTAAGCCGGTGGGTGGTCCCGGCTGCATCTGTAGTCGGTAATACCCACCAACCCGCACTGGGCCAGCGTGGTGGGTTATGGCCCAATCTCCCTATATTCTTCCATCCATAGGGAAGGCTCGTGCCCCAGCAGTGGGGACATTAAAGGGCTGGTGATGATAAATGTTACAAAAATTTTTTTTCAGTACAAAAATTATGGTGGTTAAGAAAAGTTCGAAAAAGTTATGAAGCATACCCAAGCTTAACCGAACGCACGGTATCTGTAAAAATATCTGCTTTGCAATGTTTGAAAATTTTCCATATTGCGAGGGTATCCGTTGGCTTATAACGTGAAGTGTAGTGAGAAGAATTTTGGCAAGTTTATTAGTGTCTTGGTTGGCCGAGCGGCTAGGCACCAGCCCGGATAGCAGTGGACGCGGGTTCGATTCCTGGATCAAGACCATAATTTTTAACTTTTTCTAACCACTAAAATCTACGTCTAATACCTGCTTGGGAGATACGCCAGTCTTCTGGTAGATACGTTTCGCGGCGAGGGCTGTCATGTCAGTGCCGGCAACCTTCATGAGGCTCTTTTCGGTGAACAGGGCTGGTGTGTCTGTAGCCATCTCCATGCCAATGATCTCAACGGCTTTACTTTGGAGTCCGTAACGGATCACAGCGTCTTCGGACATCAGAACAGCTGCCCCAGCGCCGTCGCTGGTTGGACAACACTCCAGTTTGGTGAGAGGGCCGTAGATTCTACGGGAGTTGAGCACTTCTTCGACCGTGTACTCCCTCTTGCTTTGGGCCCTCGGATTCTTCACCCCATGGCGATGATTCTTCGCTGCGATCTTTGCTAGATGCGTTTCGGTCGTCCCATACTTTTGCATGTGCTCAAGGCCAGCGTTGCCGAAGTACTGAGGAGTCAGGGGTCCTGGCAGCACTTTGGTTACCTCCGCCATCTTCTCCACATGCCTTCCTAAGGGGTCTGCCCTGTCTGTGAAGTTAGCGTTGCCTAACGCACCCGGCTGCATCTTCTCAAAGCCTAATGCAAGAGCTACATCAATGATGCCTCCTTCTATGAGCTGTTTGCAGAGGAACAGAGCGTTGGAGCCTGTGGAACAGTTGTTGTTGACGTTATATATCGGGATGCCTGTCATGCCGACCTGGTAAAGCACTCGCTGTCCACACGTGGAATCTCCAAACACATAGCCGCAGACAGCCTGTTGTACCGCCTCGTATTTGATCCCGGCGTCGCTCAAAGCGTCAAGGACAGCCACCTTCGCGTACTCGGGATAATCTCCAGCCGTTCCGGGCTTGACGAACTTCGTCATGCCGACGCCGACGACGAAAACTTTCTTCGTCATTTTTGGTGGTTTCGATCGAAGAAGGTTTGGGGCTTGGGTTGTGGAGACGTGGTGCTCTAACTAGACGCAGTCGTCGACTAATGATGTGGTACGATGTGGGAGCCGAATGTTTTTATCTTTACCATATACTAACGATAATGCGTTATGTAAACCTGGCCGTCTTTGGTATTGACTGAGCAGTGATGTGTTATCACTATGTACACAATCTTGATTTGGTTTTTTAAATAAAACTCGCTTATTCGGAAAAGTGTCGTGGTATTGTTGTGTCTATTATATGGACAGTAGCACATAAATACGAGATATAACTCTACCTTATTGTGTACTATTCTAATATTTTTTTATTCCATGCCGACCTGGGATCTTTCCAAGCTAGCTTGGGAGTGAAAATAGAATGATCTAGAAGCAGGCAGGCGAAGGTGTATTTGACCACAATACGCCACCCCGTAATAGGGGCGTTTATCCACAAAGTAGCTAACTCTTCAAGGCCTACTATTTTGATCTTAACTATCTAGAACATTATATAAATTTAAGTCAATTTAGTACAAAGAATATTTGCTTCAAACTATAATTTTTCGAACTTTTTCTTAACCACAATATTCTTTGATCAAAGCCTATTCTAACGTTGTTAGGGTACCATAGCATAGGCGTAACTCTGGAAGTTTATTTCGTGCGATCGAGTCTTTGCGTCTTTGTCGCTATTATATTAACACGCAGTGGCGTGAGAAAGACGGTGAGATGTGAGTTATTCGTTCGAGAGATGTGAGTTTCAGAGTAGACCTAGAGTAGACCAGAGTAGACCTAGACAGAGTAGACCAAGATGCATTGTCACATAATTCTCTGACCTGGATCTTCTTCCTCCTGCCCTGTTCCCAGTTTACCTGGGTTCGGTGCAGTATTCCATTTATTAATCATATCAGACGTCATCAATCCTTCCGATTCCTTTTAATTTATACAATCAATCACACCGGAAAGGTGCTGGTGATGAAGGAATGTATAGAAAAGAGGCTGAAAGGATCATGTCGAGAGACCCAAGAACGGAGAGTGATTGTGATGATAACATTCTAATCCATACTGCTCAAGGTTTTGGATTAGGTTTTACAGCCGGCCGCCCTGTCTGCCTCCTGTCACCAACCCTCTTTGAGTATGCTGTTGGTGGTGGTTTGGCCTTCACCATTTGGCTGCCCTGGGGGCCTACCGCCTAACTCGATTGCTGATGATTGCCATATTGCAATGCACTGCTTACGGCTATAGCAGCCATCCTGAACTTTTAGGCGGTACGGATTTTGTGCCAAATTCATACAAAATCATTCGGTCATCATTTGTTCAAAGCTATCGCTGATAGTTTAGGTACATTTGCTGCGAAATGACAGCATGACGTCATAAACTATAGCTTTTGCTTTAGCAATCGAGTTAGGCGGTAGGCCCCCAGAAGTGCGTATTGGTTTACACCGGGCAATCTCCCTAAGCCTGAGTTTTACGACACCCTTGCCCTGGGATGAGTCGGGGCTGCCATTTCTACGTTATTTTTGATAATATTACGCAGGATGCGCTTGTATAGACTGACTCTTATGAAATAAGTTGAACATGAGTGAAATACTATTTTGTTATAATATTAACAATTTTTTCGCTCCTGAATGAAAGACAGGATTCGAAGAAAAACCGGTTTGATTTATCAATGTAGTGCCAATGACAGTAGATCGTCTGATGTGCAAATGAATCAATTAAGTTATCCTCAGTGCATTAATGTGTCAATTTCAGATCAATGTGCCGAGACAGAACGCGTATTACGGACAAGTGGTATGTTGGAGCTAATTTTGCCTTAGGGAGGAATTCCCCGTAGGTATTTTATTGGGTGCGGCGCGGGCGGGGGTATTACATACGACAGTTCTCACTTTTAATAGTATGTTTGCTTTGAGGCCTCTTAAATAGGTAGGTTTCAGCTTAACTCCAGCGTTTTGACCGTGTATACGGTTGCTTGATGCTTGAGTCAAGCATTTAAGAGCTATTTATGTATTAAGCTGTTTGATTTGTTTGACCGAGCAACAGAACAGAAACACACACAGCTTGACGCCAAGCCATTACAGAGAAAAAAAACATGGCGACAGACTTGTCAAATGTAAAAGTAGTTGTCACTATTCGTCCCAATCGATTGGCCAGTTGTCTAGGCTCCAAGGTAAAACAAAAGCAAGTTTAAACATATTACTCAATTAAGTACCATTTCCTTTTCAGGGAACTCCATCTCCGATGGTGAGAAACGCAAAGTTCATTCATGGCTTTCCGTTAATTATTTCAGTTTACTGTCAATACTTACTGATTCGCAGCACATAGTTCCAATTAAGCTTTGGTTAGATATGACCTAAGCTTATAATTTACAGCATCTCGATATAACTTTTCTGCGTTAAAATGTTCATATTTCAATATTAATCATTGAAATATTTCTCTTGAATATCTGTTTATGTTTATTATGATTCTCGAATATCATAAACATGAAATAGCGAAAGGTGCTTAAGTGCCTCTCCGGAATTCAAATTACTCTTCTGGCTGAATTAATCGTACCACGATATTAATTACACAGAAACAGGCATTGATCAAATAATAATTGAAATCAAACCCAATGCAAGAATTCGCGTGTACCTACCTTCCTTACAGCTAATGAAATTAAACCGGGTGATGGATATTTCTAATTAATATTTGTTTTAAGTGGTGTGTGACTGAAATAATTACTAAATATCACGGTGGCCATGTGGTGACGGCAGAGCAGATGCAGGTGTAGTACAAGGCGACTAAGGGTTGAGTTTTACAGTTTTGAGTTCACTTTAAACATGAAAAAAATCACACTATATGTAAATTTCTAATAAACGCTTTTTAAATATAAAAGAGAAATCAATCAAAAACACTTTTCTGGCAAAAATATGTCTAAATGCTCTATGCATTTTGAATAGTGGTTCACAGTATTTTTTGAGATGTGCTGTTTTTGTATATTATGATCATTGGGTATGTAGGTTTAATATTTAACTATAATATTTATTATGAAGATAAGAAGTTTAATTTATTGATTACTTTTTAAATATCATGTAAGAATAAATATTGAGACCAGAAATTTTTTTAATATCACAATACTTTTAAATAACACAATACTGTATGTAAACAATTTTATGTTCCTAATAAAAACAACTCTGAGTATTAATAATTGGACCATTGTTTCCATTGCAAACTACGCTAGTAATAGTAGTTCAATGTTGCAAACCTATACTTTTGATTTACCAAATGAAATATTGAATAAATAATTAAATTTTACGAAAAGGAAAAAGCAGTCTTATAACTTGGTTGCGCTTGAATCCCTCGCTACATTCAGGACTCTTCAATCCGTCGCTTCGCTCGGGAGTCGGGAGTAAACCATAGTCCTTCATTGCGCTCGGGATACAAGTCTACACCCGTGACATAAGACACTGCTTTATTCCCTTGTGACATAATCTACTATTACGCTGTAATTATAGTTCCTGCCAATATTTTAAGTAGGAACACTTAAAATATTTTTTCCTAATCTTCTAGCGAGAAACACCTACAAACGTAAGTAAAAAACTTAAGTTGCATATATGAATATTGTTTTACGATAACAATATTCTTTATGTTCCTGTTTTTGAAAATAATTATTATTATAAATCTGCCGTACTAGCGATGACATTAATTAAATACCTATCTATCTATAATTGAAGTAGTTAATGCACGCAGTTTGATGGGCCAATGAAGATATTTTATAAAATAAAGTTTAATTTAATTTAGCATCGGTTTTTGTCATTTTGTCGTAAGTATGGAAGAACTGTCAAAAACTAACGATTATCTTTTGATCGCTTGTTTTACGTTTTGGTGAAATCGAGCCTTATGGTTGTTCTTTAACGACAACTAAACATTTTCATTTCAGAACAGGAACACACATCCTAATTTCGATTACGATCTGGTCAGCAAAATTGTGAGTAATTAAATTTTAATTAGTACGATACATTTACATTTTCATCTGTTACATTTTCAAATTACGATTTCAAAGCTATATTCCATATATGTATTCCTTAGACTTATAAAACAGCAATAGGATATTTCTACAAGTTTTTAAGGAAAATCAGTAGCTACGTCGGCCTGTTTAAAAAAATTGTCCATAGTTTTGTGTTTAAATTATAAAATAATAGAGATATTGTAGATATTTATAGGAGTTAAGTGTATTTTATGGTTTTATTTGCATTTTTGATGACATTATGAAATTTGAAATAAAACAACTTTTACGGATAAGACTCGCGTATAATTTGGTGTTTGGCATATTAATTATTTAACCCGACGTTTCGATCACTTTACAGTGGCCGTGGTCGTCACTTTACGGCCACTTCCAAACACCAAATTATACGCGAGTCTTATCCGTAAAAGTTGTTTTATTTCAAATGTGTAGTGCTCGTGCAAATATAAGAAAACATTAGACATTATGAAATAAAAATCCGTATTGTCTATTGTAGTAATTTTACCCGTTCTTTCCCTAGGCGTCATTTATGTATTTATTGGAATTAAAAAAACGATTTTATCAACTTTTCAGTCTCAGAAATACCTTCCGGATCCATCAGATGATAAAGACATCAATCTGGATCAAATATATGATTTCGTAAGTGCTTCTCTTGACCTTATCCCATTTCATTGACAGCCGGCTTGGTAGAATGGTCGGTTCGCTGGATGTCACCCAAGAAGCCCCGAGTTCGAATCCTAGTAGGGACTCAATGTTTGTCATAAACACATCCATTTTGTTCTCAAGTCATGGTTCTTCATAGACTTTGTACCTAGATCATTAATATTGTTATGCGAATTGTAACTTTAAACTTTTTTTTAATGTTTCTTGACAGGAAGAGAAGCTCACCAAAACGAATAAAGTAAGTAGATTTGAAATAAAACAACTTTAACGGATAAGACTCGCGGATAATTTGGTGTTTGGCATTATTAATAATTTAATAATTTCAAATGTGTAGTGCTCGTGCAAATATAAGAAAACATTAAAGTAAGTAGAGTTACCGAAAAAGAAAAAATAAATTATTCACACACGAAAATAACTATTTATCGACTTATCGTGTCTAAGTTTCCCAAATTATGTTAGGTGCCATGGTAGCGAGCCTATTGCCATACATCAAGGTCGTAAAATGCAGTATTTTGCTAGGTGCATATACATAAGAAGAAGGCATATTTTATAAAGGTGTTTCACCAGTGTTTCTTAACCCTAGATTTAGATGTCAATGTATGTTATTTTTAATATGTTCTTGTGTAGACGTTGGTGAAGAAATAAATAAATGAACGAAGTAAGAAATGAACGCATGTTTGAATGAATGGATAGCGATAGATAAGCGAATTTAATCATCATCTTCGTCACCAGCAAACACGATGTCGATTCAATCTCAAGGCCTTCTTTTAAAAATATTACTGTGAAGAGAATAGGATCGTAAAAATATCTTCTATCTTTTATCTAATATCTTTTGGCTCTTTATTTTTTGTAGATTCTACTTATTTTAATTCTTAGTAACTTCATTACCTTTCAGTGGGAGGAGTTTTTCGCAAAACTGGCTGAGGAACAGGTAAATAGTTTTTTTTCCTTAATTTTAATATTAATTACTTGGATTCTTATTGCTAAAATGTTCTAATACTAATAACGCAAGTCTCAATACCGATTTTACAGCAGACGAAAAAGAATTCTGCGAAGGAGGTAGGTAATTAGTATTTTTTTAATAAGACTCGTAGTCTTATTCTTATTTATCTTCTTATTATTCTTCTTTATCTTATAATTATTCTTATTTATCTTCCTGCCGCACTCAGAGACGTCAATTAACTTTAATGTGTATTTAATGTCAAAAATTTTCATTCAAATTAAGACCATAGACCCGGCAAGAATAGCGACTAGTTTTGAATTGTCATTTTTTGACGTTAAGTACTCATTAACGTTATTTGACGTCTCTGAGTGCGGCAGTTAATAGCTGGGCAATCAGCTAGTTAACTTCGTTAAACGTTAAAACGTCACATTTCGGAAGATGTAACGCAAGTTAACGATAATCGTTAATCCGTTAACACATGATAAAAAAGGGATTTTTTTATATCGTGGCGTTGTAATCCGCCTACCTGTTGTTTTGGGTAATATAAAAAATTAAGTACTTGTCAGAACGCATTTTTCGCGACACGGCGCGGTGCCTGAGGTATCTTTTTGGTAAATATTAGGTACTGGATTACCGAGAAACAGACTTGGGATAATTTCGTTAATAGATATGTTAGCTTCGTTACTGAACGAGTTAAAACCCAGCTATCTTCTTTATTCCAGTTAATTTGGGGTTGGCGCAGTATGTTTCCTCTTCTATTTATATCCGTCATACGTTATCAAGCCATCCGCTCCCTTTTAATTCATATCATCCATCACACCGGAAAGGTGCTATAGATGAATAAGGTTTTAGAAAAGAGACGGAAAGGACCATGTCGAGAGACCGCGATGAACGGAGAGAGTGAGAGAGAGAGACAACATTCCAATCCATACTGCTCAAGGCTTAGGTTTTTTTACGTTGGTCGCCTGCCTGACACCAACCCTCTTTGGGTATGCTGTTGTTGGTTTGCCCACCACCATTCGGGTGCCCCAAGGTGCTTATTGGTCTACACCGGGCCATCTCTCTCAGTCGACTTTTACGACACCCCAGCCTGGCTAGCATGACCATCGAAACACGATATGATATGGCCATTTATCGCTTTCAACTATTAAAAATCATTTTAATTTTGACAGTTTAAAGCGATAAATGGATAATTCATAACGCCTTCATGGCTATATTATTTAATTATAGCCATTTATCGCTTTAAACTGTTCAAAATCCAATGATTTTTAATAGTCGAAAGCGATAAATGGCCATTACATATCGTGTTTCGGTGGTCATGCTGGCCGGGCTGGGGTGAGTCGGAGCTGGAAATATTTTACGTTATTTTTCGCACCCAGGCCAGCATGAAAGACTTATAAATAGAAAGACAAAAACTCTAAGCATTCCACGGATTCTCCGTGGGGGTACCGTGCCCATACTGCCGCGTTTACAAAAAACGCATTATCTACCTTTTTATAACTTCTGTGAAAAACGCGTTTAAAGTTTTTTTCTTAGTACATTTGTATGATCGGAGCTGAGCTACTTATTGATGTAAAAATTTGAATATTCAGTATATTGAAATGGTCTCTATGGGAAATTTATAGAGCTTGTTTTCCTGATTTCAAATACGTATATAACTCAATTTCGCTAAAAATCGTACATCATAATGCGTTTACGTAAGCGCGGCAGCATAGTGTGACAGAGTGGCAGCAGCGCTTAGCGCCTGGGACTTGTAATCCAAGTGAAGGTTTACGGGATCTTACGGGATCTGTGAGTCTGTCAAGACTCTGTGAGAGCCGCCTTTGACCCAATCTATCCCGATTTAAAATCCAAAATTTTTATTTTAGTGGCGAGAGAGTTTCTCAAAGTACAACGTAAGTGGATTTTGTAGTAATATAAATATTACATTAATCAAGCCTATTTGTCTCCGAAGGGGTAGACTATGGGTGAATTAACACCCATGTTACGTCAATTATGTCAGCATATTTCTAGGTAGTTTATGAGGAATGCTGCTCCCCCTTACTCATAGAGCTGGCATAGTTTGTAGTATTTTGTTCAGTTTATGATTTGGTGTTGTAAAATTTCTATTAGGTACAATACTTGGTACTAATTTTATACCATTTAAGTGATACTTATGAGCAGTTTTGCTAGGGCCTTTTACACACTTTCAGTAGCCTTTATCAGAGTTTTTATTGTCAAATCAACATTTTTTGTATGTTAATTAAGTACTTATTATACATAATTTTAGGAATGGCTCGACGATGTTTTGGAAGAAAAAGTAAGTTATTTAAAATTAACAATTGAAAACATGAGTGGATTAAGGTGATATGTATGTTGTGAATTATTGTTTACGAGAAAAAAATAAAAAGTCGATGTGGGTAATATGTGTAGTTCGAAATCTTTCTGTTTGTTGATCAGAAAATGTAAAAAATATATAAATCCTGAATCGGATTCTGCATGTATCGAGAATTTCATCATCGATTTTTCTTTGTAATGTAGTGTCTAACATTGTAACTTTTCTTTATCATTCAATTTAAAAATAGGCTATTGATAATAGTCTTGAAAATTTCGGAAAAACACATTTAAAATTGTTTATTTATATAACTTGTAAATCGTTTAATATTTTTATAACAATAAAAAAAATGTTTTTAAAAAGAATACAGAACATACATTGCTCTTGCAAATATTAAACTTATGCAAAACTTTTTTCTATCCCTAACTTATGTTCAAATCATCACCGTCATCATCATTCAGCCGAGAGATGCCCACTGTTGGGCATAGGCCTCCCCCAAGGATCTCCAAACCGGTCGGTCTTGCGCTGCCCGCATCCAACGGCTTCCCGCGACCTTCACCAGATCGTCGGTCCACCTTGTGGGGGGGCCTTCCAACGTTGCGTATCCCGGTTCTTGTATGTTCAAATGAAATATAATTAGTAACACCAACAATCCTATTTGTTTATTTTTAGAAAGAAAATTCGGAGCACACTGTGAGTATTATACTTAATTTTAACCTAAGAATACTTAGATTTCATAATTCGTAAAAAGTTTTCAGGTGACAATGACATGTTTTCAAAATGGTAGAATACTAATTTGTTTGTAATACAGTGATTTTTGTTGTGATGTATAAAGTTCATTTTAACTATGTTATGAAAAATATTACTTTATTTGTTACTTTTATAGAAACGAAAATATTTTGTGCTGCTAGGTTATACCTAATACACGATGTAAGTAACTATAATTTTAATAAATGCCAAATATTGTGAATTAGCAAAGTTGTCACCACGTATTTCCTAGTTGGCATTTTAATTACATTAATTTATGTATTTTAATAGTATTTAACTCAAAGAATATTGTGTTTACAAAAAGTTCGAAAAATTCGAAGAAATTTTTGATGCGGGAATCGAAACCGCGTCCACTGCAGCTGTTCGATTTCCGCATCAAGACTATAAATTTTCGAACTTTTTCTAACCACAATATTCTTTCTACTAATTTTTCTAACATTTATTTTTATTGTTCAAATTAAAATAGTAGTATAATTAACTATTTAATGTAGATAATTTAATAACAACAATGAACGGACATAAATTAAGCTTTTTGAAAATATTAAGTAAATATTTAAAACATACTTTGTACAGTACGTATTCTTTAATAATTAATATTTTTTGATTAATGTGTTAATTAAGTGAATTAAATTATAAAACAGACATGACAAAACAGTATTTGATTGATTCATTAATCAACAAAAAGACAAAGTAAAGAAAAACAAGCGTTTGGTTGGTATGGTTGGTTGTTGGTTATATTTGCTTCACCATATACATGTTTGTATAAGTTCGTTGTTTTAACAGTAGATTGCCATAATTTTAAGGATTTATTAGGCCATTACAGCCTTCCAAAAATTGCCATAGCGGACGGTATTTCACGTCCACACGGCGGGGTATTGGTAAAGTTTTCAACTAGCAATAATCGCACCTCGGATAAACCTCATTGGTTACGATATTGCCTCTGCGCAAAGTTAACTCATCATTGTCAAATGAGTAGTACTAGTACTTTCTTGGGGGAAAAAACGATAGCGCGATGTAAAAGACTGGCAGCGCCATCTAGTAGCGGCATGTGTAACTTCTTCGTGAACGTTAACTTCCTTGCTGTTTCTGTTGCTTTAATTTTTCGAGTATATCAGATAGATAGGTTCGAAAAATTTAACTAAAATAAATATAAATGAACTAGGTACCTACATAGGTAGGAAATACACTGGTTTCTTGATGTCAATATCTTTTTATAAAATAATTTTATGTATTGCTAAGCAAATCGCCCAATAAATCAATGTTACGATTCCATTCATTTTTATTCTTACTATTCACTGCCTTAATATTTAAAAAAATAACCCAGGTAGGTACTAAAATACTGTAGGAATTGTAATTATTTCATATAATATGGCTTATGTAGCGTTTTTATTACGTACAAAATTTGCTCTACATACCGCTAAATTATCTAATACATTGTATAGGAAAAAGTTTTCAATGGTTAAAATAATCAAAGACCAAATTTTTTTTTGGTGTTGGTTTCAGAATAAAGAAGAGGAATTTGTAAGTGAAATAGATCCACGCGGTCCGACGGCTGGTGTAAGTAAAATTTTCAGTCACTTATATTTAGTTTTAGAGATTTTTATTATTATTTTTTTTGACTTGTGAGATTTAATTTTATATATTTTGTTTTTTTTTTTGCTATCAGACTATATTTTAATTTGGTGATTTCCAAAAGAAGGAAAATAGACTAATTATTAACGTTATTTATCTACTATTGAAACATTATTATTATTTATGATTTCCGGTAAATAAATTAATATTTACAGTCGCGATGGGACTGGCATGTAACGTAATTTTACAAAAGACCCTTTAAACAAATACTTAAAAATAAAAAAGAATGTGTTTACTTTTTTGCAGATGGAAGGCTATTGGCCTTCAAAACCGAAGCAAGAGGTGATTATTTTGAGTGCCATATTATTTTCGTAATCAATTTTTTTTATACAAGTAGTTTATTTTTAATGATTTCCTAAATCTGTTAGGGTAATTCTAGTTTGGTATTAAAAACGAAAGATTGTTTTCTGTTTCAGAAAATAAACACTCCAACAGCTGGCATTCCTAACCTTCAAAAGATGGTGAGTTTAAAAGTTAATGGATGACAAAAAACTATGAAACAAAAACAAGGTAATGATTTGATTTTTATTTGAACATTATCTATGAAAACGTTAGAAAAAATGTTTATTATAAAGAAAATATAATCAGATAAATTTCGAAAATGTATTTTAGATTTTTTTATTTACACGCTGAATACTATCAATGCTCTAATATAGTCGGTCTTCATCCACTGTGACAACAGTCATACATTTAAAAAAATTACAGATTCCCACTGAACAACTGCTCCAGATGGCTAAGAATAGAGCTAAGGTAATTACGTTCAGACAAACAGTTCAATTAAATAACTCATAGTATACGAGCATAAAATCCTGAGTAACATTCAAGTATTGTCAAAATTGACGTTTGTCCATACACATTCTGACAGATATTCTCCACTTAACTATTTAAGCAGTGCTCAAAATTTGAGCAGCGTTTCTGTATTCGGGGTAATATAAATATTCGGGGTAATATAAGTATAAATTGTGTCAAATATATTACGAAGAATTACATAGCATAATTGACATGTCTCTTAGGCTATGGAGAACGGCGCTTACTACCCACCCCTGTTGAAACAGCCAGCCAAAATTGGCTCAACTGAGGTAAGCATTTCAAAACTCATTACAAAGTTACTAGAATAAATTAAGCCTTTTAGAAAACTCGATCTAAACATAATTATAATACTTTGCAATTGATTCGTAAGCTGTTCTTAGAATTATATTAAACTAACTCTGATTTAAGTTAGCAATCCCGGGAAACAAGCCATTTTAGTTTGCAAAGGGCGCAAAATATCCCTCTATGAATAAGGAAATGGCATAACTAAAAAAATACTTCCAATTACATTGTGTATTCAAAATGTATGTGTGTGTATTAATACAAATTTTTGAAAGAAAAGCGTTTCTTATTTGTATCTCTTTCATATATTACTGGCTGACTCGGTAAACGGTGTTTAGCCCTTACCACCTAGGGGTGTAAAAATAGCATACAACCTATTCTCAGACGTACCAGACATACAAAAAAAACTGTGACACGAGGTTTTATTATATGAGATATTCTTACCTTACTTACTCGCTTATTTAGTCATTTATTTATTATATTCTTAGGGGCAACATGTACCAGGTACTGTAACAGGGCAGCAGTATAACATGGCTCCGGGCCCTGCAATAAGTCCAGGGCTTGTACAGCAGCACAGTATGCAATCTGGGCCTGGGATGGGACCAGGCTTCATGATGGGACCACAACGGATGCCGGTAATTATACATTTGATCTAAAGTAAGGTCACTGAGACGTGATAAAGAACGTAAACAATGTCGATGAGTTTTTTAATATAAAATACAAAACTAAAAATGTGTAACAACAATATTTCAAAGCAGCTAATAGTTTTATTTGTATTTATATTGATAATGTGTCTTTTAGAATACACGTTTCTTGTTTTTAAGAGCATTTCGTAGATAAAGAGACATATAAATATTGTTTACATTTTGTCTCAAGCCCAAGTGAATGTAAAGTAAGGTTTAGTATATTTTCTATTATTCTTAGGGGCAACATGTAACAGGCACAGGAACAGGGCAGCAATATAATTATAACATGGCTCCCGGCCCTGCAATGATTCCAGGGCTTGTACAGCAGCACAGTATGCAATCTGGGCCTGGGATGGGACCAGGCTTCATGATGGCACCGCAACGGATGCCGGTAATTATACATTAGATCTATAGTAAGTTCACTGAGATGCGAAAAAGAACGTAAACAATGTTGATGAGTTTTATTAATATAAAATACAAAAATAAAAATGTGTAACACCAATATTTCAAAGCAGCTACCAGTTTTATATACGTCTATAATTGATGATGTGATTTGAAATACACGTTTCTTGTTTTTAAGAGCATTTTGTAGATAAAGAGACATATCAAGATTGCATTTACATTTTGTCTCAAGTCCAAGTGATTGGGGTTATAGTATATGTATTATATATTATTCTTAGGGGCAACATTTACCAGGCACGGGAACAGGGCAGCAACATAATTACAACATGGCTCCCGGCCCTGCAATGAGTCCAGGGCTTGTACAGCAGCACAATAATATGCAATCTGGGCCTGTAATGGGACCAGGCTTCATGATGGGACCGCAACAGATGCCGGTAATTATACCTTGAATCTAAATCATCTTGAGCCATAACGCCGATATGAATTGAAGACCCCAGATAAACTGGGAACAGACCCCGCAATATGTAAGCCGATTTCAATTGCTTTGGTCTAACCGTCACTCTCCACTATGCTTTTATTAAACAGAAACTCTGCTCAAAGTTTGAGTCCTACTTAACATTTAAGTATTGTCAAAATTGACGTTTTTTCATACAAATTCTCACAGGTATTGTCCACTTAACTTTTTAAGCTGTGCTGAAAATTTGGGTAGCGTTTCTGTTTTCGGGAGAGAGATAGGTAGATGAAGGCAATTGCAATCGGCTTACATAATAACCCCACAGGTCAGGCAGATGTGAATGATGACAATACGTTTTTTTTCAGGACAATCTTGGACTACCGTTTTTGGATGGCCAACCTCAGGTATAAAAAAAGTATGACAAAAAAAAGAAAAAAGAAGAATGAAAATAAGGATTTGTGATGTGAATGAATGGACGGAAGATTATGGTCTTGCTCATATTTAATAAACAAATTCAAAACCAGGTTTATTTGAAAAGGACCACCAAAAAAAAGGAAAATCAGGTTTATATTTGTTGGTGGTAAGACTTCTTACAAGTCCGCCTAGCTAGCTATCACCATCTTATCAAAATCTGTCGCCAAAATCTTATCACAATTTGTGATAAAATAGCCAGCACCTCCATGGGTTCCAGGTGAAGCTCGATTCCATCTTCGACCTTTATCGTGACTTATCATCAGGTGAGATGAAGGGCAAGAGCTACCCTGTGTGCTTTAATAAAGTTAACTGGCCTATAATATGTACTGTAGCGATTATTCCGACACATACCACCTTTGTGATACTCACATTTGTGCAAATAAATGATTTGATTTGAAAAACCTAGAAAAAATTGGATTGAATTGGACTTGTCTAGAGTTGCCGGTCCAAGACCAATGACTCAACTGACAATGCTTTCTTTTTAAACTTCCAGGCCGGAGAACCGCCAATGCCGAGCATGTCACAGATGGTGGATATGTTGAAACAGACGGTTCGTAAACAAGCTAGTCTGTTCTATGTATGTATGTATGTATATCTATATTTTTTAATCTAAAACTACTGCTTAAATTAATTAAATATATGGGCGACATATTTTAATTTGTAAGCAGAAAGCGTGGACAATACAATTTAATATATTAATGCAACAATAGGTAATTTCTTAAAATACTTTTTTTTTTAGTTCAAAAATTTCTTTCTAAAATACAGGAAAACTGCTTATAAAACATTTGACGTAATCATTTAAATTTATCAGACCTATCTCTCTGTGTATTTCGTTAGTTTAAATAAAATGTTACAAATGACTAACCAATATAATCAACTCTCTCAAGTGTGTACCTTTATCAAGTTTCAGTAGGTGAAATTTGAAGCAGTGGCAGTGAAATTTAAAAACATTGCTATTACATTATTTTCCAGTACCCATCAGGATCAATGCCAGCGGGACCACTGGTAAGTATAAAATTTTATGATACTATACAAATGGCTGTGTTAGAAACGTAGTCTATCTGGCGAGCTCAGAGACCTCAATTAACTTCAATGAGTACTTAATATCAAAAAGTTCATTCAAATCTAGACCCGGCAAGAATAGAAACTAGATTGAATTCTCACAAAGAAAGTGGTTAGAAAAATTTCGAAATATTATAGAGATGATGCGGGAATCGAACCGCGTCCACCGCGTTCCGTATACTATACCTCCTATATCTACTATACGCCTCTATACCTCCTCCTTTCCGTATACTATATTATTATTATTTGTATATTATAGGTTAATCAACCTCCGCCACAAGAATCTTTTGGCCCGCGTCCGAGCGAGACAGAGGTCTGTAAATTATGTAATAAAGCATTATGTTTTTTCTGTCTTTATCGCACTCAAAGTGGATCCGGTAAAAGACGTTACTTTTACCTTCTCTTCTGTTCTATGCTTAGGCTACAATTAGTAACAATATCAGACTGATATTTATCCATTAGTAACATTGGTAAGTAAAATTGTTACTAATGGTTACTATATCAGACTAATATTTAGCACTATTCGATTTTAATTTTAACATTATATAAATGTTAGAAAAATTAGTAGAAAGATTTTGGTAGTTAGAAAAAGAATTTCGAAAAATTATGGTCTTGAGGCGGGAATCGAACCCGCGTCCGCTGCTATCCGACAAAACAAGACACAAGGTGTCTTGGGTGGCCGAGCGGTCAGGCACCTGCCCGGATAGCAGCGGACGCGGGTTCGATTCCAGCCTCAAGACCATAATTTTTCGAAATTATTTTTCTAACCACCAAAATCTTTCTAATATTTAGCAATTAGTAACAGTTTTTAACAACAATTGGTTGAGTTTGACTATGGATCAAAAAACCGGCCCTAAGGGCCGATTTCACCGCAGCGGTCTGTTGAAATTGAACTCGGTCTATGCTCTAAACTGAGGTCCGCTACATAGTTTGCATTAATCAAAACCAAGTTTTATTAAACTCAGTTTCTATAAGAGACGACGGGCGATTAAACTTTATCTTGTCGGTGAAGCCTTTAGTATCCGCTCCTGTTTTTAGCATATTATTTTGTATTCGTTTTTATTATAGGGGAAGGTGGCCTAAAACGGACACGCTGATTAAAGCGGGTATTCTCTTGTAGGTGCCCCCGTCAGCCTTATTGACTGCTTCCTTGAAATAACATGTGAAAATTGAAATTTCCATCGGTCTTGTTCGGTGTATGTAAAATATTATATACTACATTAAAAGTACCTTCTTTAGGCAGCATGCCCGTAATGGGGCGCCTTCCCCTAATATTTTTGTTTAAGATGATGCACAACGTGCCTCCGTTTGCACAAGGGTCTGTGGGGGAGCAGTATTGGCGCAAAAAATTGGCACAGGTATAAATTTTAACAGCTTTATTTCATTTCATCATTATCATCACCAACATGATCATCTCTTTAATGTCCCACTGCTAAGATACTCCTATGGATGGGCCTTCCCTATGGATGAAAGAATATAGGGATATTGGGTGCATTGGGTCAGTGCGGGTTGGTGGGCATTAACAACTGCAGATGCAACCGGGACCAACGGCTTAACGTGCCTTCCGAAGCACTGAAGAGCTCGAGATAATATATTTTTGATCACCCATCCAATGTACGGCCTTAGCGACCATTGCTTAGTGTACGCAATCGCAGACCAAGCGAGCACCTCATTTTTCTTTTCATCTCTAAATGAAGTGAATAGAAAATTTTATTGAAGCCAATTTTGATTTAACAGAAAACTGACGCCAAATGGCCGAGCAAAGCTGCTGATGTAAGTTGGTTGATCAATTAATCATTTTTATTTGCAATACAATCACTACACATGGCCTGGGAGCGGTAATACAACGTAGGATGTGCCAGCCCTGACACCCCAGGGGTGTCGTGAAAATCGACTAAGGGAGATTGCTCCTTGTAGGCCAATACGCACCTCAGGGCACCCGAATGGTGGAGGGCAAACCGCCAACAACAGCATACCCAAGGAGGGTTGGTGTCAGGCAGGCGTAAAACCTAAGCCAAAACCTTGAGCAGTATGGATAGGAATGTTGTCGTCCCAATCACTCTCTCCGTTCATCGGTCTCTCGACATGGTCCGTTACGTCTCTTTTCTTGAACCGATATAAATGGAAGAGAAAACATTATGCGCCGACTAGTTCTTCAATGACAGTGATTGAACTGTAAACAAGTACCAATAATAATTTTCTCTTTAGGAATTTGTAAGGAACAGAAATGACTTGAAAATACCGTATCTACATTGACCTGAACAATCGACATATTCAGTGATTCCAATCATTCAAAACGAAATGAAAAAATTGATGGCCTTTTATGATAATTAATGAAATTAATAACGTTATCTATCTAAATGGACTTGTATTCGAATTGAGTTGAAATGTTTAAACTCAAAACGTCGCAGATACCAGAATCGGGCATGCCTCGGTTCATGGCTCAACATGCACCACAAGAGGACACAAGAGACTTGAGGACTAAGGTAAACCTTGTTTTAAGGTAAAAAAACTTGTTTTTCTTTGTATTAATTTATTAAAATCTTCTATACAATATACAAAAATTAATTACTGTGCATTTGTCTTGCTAAAACTCGTGAACGGCTGGGCCGATTTAGCTGATTTTGATTTTGAAATTATTGTCTTGGGCCAGGCAAGGTAGGAAAGGTGAAAAAATATGGAAAAAAATTGAGGAAAATAGCAAAAACAACAATTTCATTTTCCCATTATAAACTGCTTTTCTGTCAAATCTTTGACGAAACCATGGTAACCAAATCCTAAACATGGCTACAGGATAATTTATATGGCATAACAACGTGTGCGCCGGGTCAGCTAGTATTAAAATTAAAATACCTAATCACAAAAAAAATCAAAATAATCTATGCCCAACACGATAGCTTTACGATGTTTACTGATTTTGTTTCCAGCCTCAACCAGCCGCTTCTGTAGCGCTGGGTCCACCAGCTGATGCTGAATGGCAGAGCAAAGCTATCTCAGCGGTAAATGTGAAATGGTTAATAGACAACGCTATAAGCCGAGAAGAGCGGCGTCCCGTTTTGTCACTTGCGTTTGAATCTCACTCATACTTCATTCTACGGTCACTGGTTAACGTGCTGTTCACGGCGGAACTGGAGATAAAACATTTGTGGCATCTATCCCGTGGCAACTTGCAAAAATTGCTTAGTTTACGTAATCCTAGGTCATCGTGCTAACTCATTGTCATCATAAACATTAAAATCATCGTCATTATAATCATTAGTATTAATATTGATCATAACCATATTGCATATTTGTTTTAAGTTACCCTCAAAGAAGTATTCTTTACCAGCAATATTCTCAGTGAGTAGTAAAACATTAGAATTCTATTTTGATTTGAAAATTGTTAAAATATATCTTTAATATAAGCGAAAAACGATAGTTTATTTCCATAATTTATTACAGAAACAAAAGGTAATTTAAGTACATTATTTGTAAATTATGATGATGATTATTGTGCTGGAAAATTTTCCATTTTCAATGACTTATTTAAACTTGATACGGTGTGGTGATGGGAGAGCAAAATGCAGTTGTAAATAGCTCATATTTTTATTCTGCGCCAAACAGTTGTAGATTTATATCACGCAATTAACGTGTGCGGTAGATGGCATTAGGTTTGCTCCCTATTTCATGGGACATAACATAGCTGACGCCATTTGGGTTTTCATATACCCCTCTGCTGAAACATTTCGGGATAATCAGGCGTGATTCATATATATGTTATATTTTAAGGAAGGAGAGAATCAACTAGACAATGATTTGCAATCATTGCCAAATGTGGTAAGTGGTGTGTTCCAGCCAAAACATTCCGTGATTGATTCCTTTGCTTTCCAAAAATGTGAAAAATATTAAAAAAGGATATTATCTGTGTTCGCGCCAATTCGGCGAAAATTAATTCTCTTCTTCATCTAACTTCTAACAAAATTGTACAACTTTTTAAAAAGGAAAATTATATTACATCTTTTATGTTAAATTTATAGCATGGTTTCATTCTAATCATGTTATTGGCGACCGTGACAGGACCTGCAATCTAGTTGAAAATTGGATAATAATTATTGTGGTCTGAGAAAAATTGTATATCTACCGGCTACAACAGAGGACATCAGGAATTGAATTGGTCAAAGTGAATCGTAATCTTTTGTGTTATGAGCAGTAAATAAATAAATAATAAATTTATAAATATTGTAAACCCGTCTACCAATTAATAGTGCAATAGTTCATTCAATTGTTTATTCTCCTACTTTCTTTGGCTGTTTACTGGAACTCTAAGGTATTTATATATGTTGTTGTTGCTTTCTATTACCTATAATAGTGCAATATGAGTATAGAAACAGACTTAAAACGCCTCATTAAGCAAAGAGCATCAATTAAAGGGCAACTCACTTCATATAAAAATTATCTAAAAACATTTAAATCATTTGATCAACCTTCTAAATGTCAATTCAATGAATTGCAATTAAGATTATCTAAACTGCAAACATTATTTAAAACCTTTGATTCTGTACAATCCGAAATGGACATATTGGAGGACAATTCGGAGGAGCAGGTTTTTCAAAGGGAAGATACAGAATCTCAATTTTTTGGTACCATTTCTGAGTCTCAAGAAATTTTAGATTTATACAATGATTCAAATAAACCACTTGTGGATGCTAATTCATCTTACTCTATTGCTCAGAGTGGTACTGTAAACCATAATAATATTAAATTGCCCGTCATATCTTTGAAATCATTTAATGGTGACCGCAGTAATTGGTTGGAATTTCATGATACATACTGCTCGCTTATCCATAATAATGATTCCATTGATAAAATTAGTAAATTTCATTATTTAAAATCTTGTTTAGAAGGTACTGCTGCGAGCATTATAAAATCAATTTCTGTGTCAACTGAAGGTTACCAAATTGCATGGGACCTCCTCTGTGAGCGCTATAACAATAAGCGTTTGTTGATAAATCATCATCTTAATGCACTGTTTTCAATTGAACCAATTGTAAAGGAATCTGAAAAATCTATTCGCTTTATAATTGATATGGTGTCTAAAAATTTACGTGCCCTAGATTCCCTCGGTGAACCCACGGATAAGTGGGATACAATCATTATATATATGGTATCCGCAAAATTAGATGCCTCTACAGCTAGGAAATGGGAGGAACGGAGAAACACATTTAACAGATCTCCTAAGTTAGAAGATTTTTATATCTTCCTTCGTAATTGTGCTTCTGTTTTAGAAAATATTCAAGTTGGTAGGTCTGATGCTAATAATAATATGCAAAAGCGTAAACCAAACTCCTCTTCTAAGCCTGTAGCATTTGTAGCATCAGTTAATAATTCTTCTGCTTCTTCGGTGTTGCAATGCAAGGCCTGTAACGAAAATCATAGGCTATATTTGTGTGATAAATTCAAAGCTATGACAGTAGACGAACGAAATAGCAAGGTGTATCTGTGGAAATTATGTGCAAACTGTTTTCGCACCGGGCACCATGCTGAACAATGTAATTTAGGCGGCTGTCGAATCTGTAAAAGAAAGCATAATTCTTTGTTACATCGTTCATATAATACAATTAATAGAAATAATACTTCAACGTCTTTACCTACCTCAGTGGCTACTACTTTACCTACCTCTGAAGCATCTTGTAGTGAAAACTTACCTTCTGTAACTATGTCAGCTGTAGCTTCTAGTCATGTTCTTCTTTCTACTGCCTTGGTGGAGGTTACCTGCAAAAACAATAAAACAGTAGTTCTCAGGGCTTTACTCGATAGTGGAAGCCAAACTTCTTTAGTAACTGAATCTGCCAAGGAATTGATTGGTGAGTCATCAGCAATTGACTGCCCCAGTAGTATTGCAGGCTTAAATAACATGACACTTAAAATTAAGGAATGTTGCAATATATTGATAAATTCTATTCATAAAAATTTCCGTAGGAAAGTTATGTGTCTTGTGGTTCCACGCATTACTGATCATCTGCCTAATGTGGAAGTAAATTCTAATCTGGGTATTCCTTCTTCTCTGTCTTTGGCGGATCCTAACTTCTTTAAACCTAGTGAAATTGATCTTCTTCTTGGTGCTGACATCTTTTGGGATATAATTGAAAATGACAAGATAAGTTTAGGCAAAAATAAACCAATACTTCAAGAATCGCATCTAGGGTGGCTAGTTTGTGGCCCTATAGGGTGCATACGTCAACCCAATTATAACAATCATCTTTTATGTAATTTTAGTCAGGAGATAAGGGATACACTGGCTAAATTTTGGGAGGTTGAAGAAGTCCCTTCCACTTCAAAGGCTTCTTCTGTTGAGGATGAGACTTGTGAGAAATTGTTTGTTGAAACTGCATCTCGTTTGCCAGATGGCCAATTCTGTGTTCAAATTCCTTTCAAGGAGGATCCTCAATGTTTGGGTGAATCATACCAAATGGCTAAGGGTAGATTTTTGAACAATGAAAGAAAAATGTCTAGAAATCCTTCTTTCAAGCAGCGCTATGTTGACTTTATTAGGGAGTATCAAGAATTGGGACATCTTACTGAAATTCCACGGCCATCATTTGGTTATTTCTTACCTCATCATGCGGTTCTACGTGAACACAGTGAGACGACTAAACTGCGTGTTGTTTTTGACGCATCTGCGAAAACAAGTTCAAATAAGTCTCTAAATGACATTCAATACATAGGTCCAACCATTCAAGACGATTTGTTCTCCATACTTCTTAGATTTCGACAACATCGCTTTGTTTTCTCTGCAGATGTAGAAAAAATGTATCGCTGCATCCAAGTACATCCTTCGCAGAGACATCTTCAACTTATCCTCTGGCGAGACAATGTTACTGATCCTCTTAAATGTCTTCAACTTAATACAGTGACTTATGGCACTGCTTCTGCACCCTTCTTAGCTACCAGATGTCTTAAGCAACTAGCCAATGAATGTCAGAATTCTGAAATTGCTACAGTCATACAGCATGATTTTTATATGGACGACGTAATTACAGGCGCCCCAACTATACCAAAATTGAAAGAAATTTGTAGTGCTGTTTCGAGTCAACTGAATTCTGCAAAGTTCCCACTTCGAAAGTTTAGGACAAATGCTCCTTCAATATTTGATGACAGCCAGACTGTTGATGGTCCTAAAAATTTGCAACTCAGTGCAGAAGCCAATACTTTGGGCTTAAAATGGCATCCTCTAACAGATACATTGCAATTCCCTGTCAAATTCGAATGTAATAAAAAATGTGTCATAACAAAAAGAACAATACTTTCAAATTCTGCTAGAATATTTGATCCGCTTGGTCTACTAAGTATATGTACAATTATACCAAAAATTATTCTTCAAAGGTTATGGCTCTTAAAGTCTGACTGGGATGAACCAGTGCCTCAGGATATTTCGAAACAATGGCTCAAGTTTGTTACAGGTTTGAAAACACTTTCATCTTTGAAAATTCCTCGCTTCGCGTTATCAATTGATCCCATCATAATTCAACTTCACACCTTCTCTGACGCTTCCAAGAGCGCTTATGCTGCTTGTGCTTACTTACGTACCATAGATTCTAACGGTGGGTGTACTGTTCATCTTCTTAGTGCTAAAACTAAAGTAGCAAGTGTGAAACCCGTTAGTATTCCTAGGTTAGAATTGAACGGAGCTTTATTAGCAGCTCGTCTTGCTGATAAGGTATCTAAAGCTCTACGAATAAATATAGATGAACAGTTCTTCTGGACTGATTCATCTGTGGTTCTAAGTTGGATATCATCAGATCCCAAAGGTCATAAGACCTACATCGCCAATAGAATAGGGGAAATCCACACTCTTAGTTCAACTGCTAGTTGGAAACATGTTCCTGGTACTCAAAATCCAGCTGATTTTGCATCCCGGGGAGTTGAGCCTCAAAGGGTTCCTACTGAAACCTTATGGTGGCAGGGTCCTGCATTCCTTCTGAAGGATTCATCTCATTGGCCTAAATTTGAGAAGGTTAAGGCCCTTGCTCTCGTTTTACCCGAGACAGAAGAACTTAACTCTAATAGCAAGGGATTGATTAGTATTGAAAATTTTTCATCGCTTAATAAATTGCAAAGAACTTTAGTTTACGTCTTAAGATTTATACATAACATTAAAAATCCTCATGCAAAACTTACCGGTGCAATTTCACCCTCTGAACTTGAAGAGTCTCTTAATATACTGACCAAACAAGCTCAGCTCGAATCTTTCCCTTCTGAAATAAAAAGTTTAAAAAGTAAACGAAACTTACCTTCTAAATCTTCAATACTGTCTCTTACTCCTTTTCTCGACGATGATAATGTGTTGAGAGTGGGTGGCCGTCTTCAACAGTCTTCTTTCACCTGGCACCAAAAGCATCCTGCTATCCTGCATCATAAACATCATTTTACAAAATTACTTTTTTCACATGAACACAATAAACTATTACATGGTGGACCTCAATTGCTACTCTATGCGATTAGAGATAGATTCTGGCCAACACGAGGCAGAATTTTAGCTAGAAGTACAATTAATAATTGTGTACGTTGTAGACGATTAAAAGCCAAGCCTTTAAGTCCAATTATGGGTAACTTACCAATTGAACGTGTGACACCAAGTTATCCATTCCAAGTATGTGGCACTGATTTTGCGGGTCCTTTTTATATAACTGATCGAAAGGGTCGGGGATGTAAAATTTCTAAATGTTATTTATGTTTGTTCGTCTGTTTTTCTACTAAAGCCGTGCATTTAGAAGTGGCAAGTGATTTATCGACAGATATATTTTTACTTTGTTTAAAACGTTTTATCAGCCGCAGAGGACGTCCCATTCAATTATTTTGTGATAATGCTACAAACTTTGTTGGTGCTAGCAACGAAATAGCAAAATTTCTTGAAAGTAACTCCGATAGTATAACCGAAAAAGCAGCCAACGAAAGTATTAATTTCATCTTTTCTCCTCCGTATGCGCCCAATTTTGGCGGTCTTTGGGAGGCGGGGGTAAAATCTGCGAAATTTCACATCAAACGTGTATTAGGTTCTACCCACCTTACATTTGAAGAATTGTCGACCCTCTTTGCTCACGTAGAATCCATCTTAAATTCTCGTCCTCTTACTCCCCTCACTTCTGACCCTCAAGATCTTCAACCTCTGACACCAGGCCACTTTATTATTGGAAGACCACTTACTTCGATGCCTTCACATGACCTCAGAGACCAAAATCTAACAAGATTAGACCGCTTCCAACGAATTGAACACTTCAGACAACACTTCTGGGATCGTTGGCGCAACGAATATTTAAAAGAACTCCAACAACGAGGCAAATGGCGCACCACTCAAGGGCAGCTGAAGATTGGTGAAATGGTTCTCCTGAACGATTCCAACTTGCCTCCACTGAAATGGCGTCTTGGGCGGGTCCATAAACTTCATCCCGGCCCAGACGGAGTTATTAGAGTCGTGGACATCTTAACAATTAATGGCATTGTTCGACGATCACTCAACAAATTGTCACCTCTGCTTCCTGCTGAAGATGCATCATAAATCCTCGAAGTATACTACCTGTGCATCTACCAACTTCGAGCCCGGGGAGGATGTTCCAGCCAAAACATTCCGTGATTGATTCCTTTGCTTTCCAAAAATGTGAAAAATATTAAAAAAGGATATTATCTGTGTTCGCGCCAATTCGGCGAAAATTAATTCTCTTCTTCATCTAACTTCTAACAAAATTGTACAACTTTTTAAAAAGGAAAATTATATTACATCTTTTATGTTAAATTTATAGCATGGTTTCATTCTAATCATGGTGTTAGACAATGATTTTTCTTAAATTTATTCTTTTAACTGGGAGTGAACTCTTTCGCTTGGTATAGGCGTTATAAAAATAAACTATATCCATGGAACTTGAAGTCGAAAGAAGAAGTGCAGAATAAATTCAAACATTAAAAATGGCATCATGGCGACTTTTGTTCCCGATAAATGGCAATAGGCTCGCCACGTATTACATGGGACTTGACATATTTGGCGAAACGTGGGTGCTAGTTCACCTCTGCCTACCCCTTCGGGGATATAGGCGTGATTTAGGTGTGTGTGAATGGCATCAAACTATATTGTTAAACGGTTTAAGCGATGTGATTTTCACCAGTTTATTTATACTTGCAGCAACACTATAACAACATAAAAATAATCAAAAATTTCAGTCACTTCAAAGGGAAGTGCAGAACAAATTAAAAATAGTATTTCTTACAGGATGACTTTGGATCACCTATACGATGGGTGAAGTTCAACTCTGTAAGTAATAATTCAAATTGAAATAATTTAAAAACATATTTAGAAAAGAATAATAATTACAAAATTTCATTTTTTATTTATTTATTTAAACTTTATTTACACAAAAGTTACAAATGGCGGACGTAATGCCATTAGGCATTCTCTAATTTATTAGAATAAAAGTTAAGACAATCAGTTATTGCCTTGCATTTTAAGAAACATCTAAAGCATAGCGATTTCTTCACAGAATGCTACAGAAGATGGCTTAGCAAAAGTTACCGTAAGTTTTTTATAAGCAAACTGCCGCACTCAGAGACGTCATATAACGTTAATGAGTACTTAACGTCAAAAAATGACAATTCAAAACTAGTCGCTATTCTTGCCGGGTCTATGGTCTAGATTTAAATGAAATTTTTTGACTTTAAATACTCAATGAAGTTAATTGACGTCTCTGAGTGCGGCAGTCTTCTTCTTCTCCCTGCCCTGTTCCCAGTCTATCTGGGGTCGGCGCAGTATGTTTCCTCTTCCATTCATATGTCAGACGCCATCAAGCCATCCAATCCCTTTTGATTCATATCATCCATCCCACCGTAATGGTGTTAGTGATGAATGAATGTATAGAAAAGAGACTGAACGGACCATGTCGAGAGACCCATGAACGGAGAGAGTGATTAGAATGACAACATTCCATTCCATACTGCTCAAGGTTTTGGCTTAGGTTTTACAGCCGGCCGCCTGCCTGACACCAACCCTCTTTGGGTACGCTGTTGTTGGTGGTTTGCCCTCCACCATTCGGGTGCCCCAAGGTGCTTATTGGTCTACACCGGGCAATCTCCCTTAGTCGACTCTTACGACACCCACGGGATGAGTTGGGGCTGGCCTATTCTACGTTTTTTGTTCGCTCCCAGGCCAGCATAGGAGAGTCTGAGTGCGGCAGTAAGAGTCTCAAAGGTCTGTCATTGGCTGGGTGACCCCCCAAAGGTAACATATTTGTATTGGCTAACGATGATATACTTGTCGCTCAGACCTATGTTAGTGCCATCGACGCAATATTGCACAGCACCAAATCAACTATGCAATATTGCATGGCTGGTGCAACCTCTGTGTAATGTTGCAGAGCAAGAACGCGAACACTGTGCAATATTGCATGACTGCAACTGTATTGTGTAAAATACATTAAATATTACAATCAGATAAAAGGTAAACTATGATGAAATTTTTTATGTTATTTTTTAAGTCCTTGACCCAATCTGCTATGTTCCAGATTAAGTTTGTTACTTAACTGTTTGGAGGGCCTGTGCCGAACTTAATTAATATTTGATTGCAGGATTTACGTACTGGGAAAAACCGCCAGGCTTTAGTAAAAGTAGGTGCTAAGCAATTTTATTTTTGATCAATATTTTGTTTTATAATGAAAAAAATTGGTGTTAGGCATTGTTATTATTAAACCAGACGTCTGTTACACTGTGAGCTCCCTTAGTCAAAGCCAGACCAAAACGAAAGATTTAATATTTCGACGGTGTTTTTAGTTTCCAAGCAGGTGATTCATGCAGGCAGCAAATTTGCGAGCTAAAACGTGTGTGATAATTCATTTAAGACTAAGTGAATTATCATACACGTTTCGCCAACTATGTTAAGTCCCATGTGGCGAGCCTATTGCCATATATCGGGCACGTAAATCGCAGTATACGGGGTGTAACAGAGGTGTGGTCATAATTAAAGGGGTTATTCAGGCCATCAAACTGAACAACTTTCGCTGAGGGACTAAAATCGAAATCTCAGATAAAAATGACTTCCCCATACTAAACCGAGAAACACCTGACATCAGTTTCAGATTTCAATTTTGGTCCCTTAGCGAAAGTTGTTCAGTTTGATGGCCTGAATAACCCCTTTAAATATGACTATACCTCTCTGTTACACCTTGTATTGCTAGGTGGTATAAGAGGAATACTGCTGCCTATTACTCGTTGCTGTTTTATCCCTTAGTAGCCTTGTACGACACCAGCGGGAGAGATGAGAGGTGGAAACAATTATATTCGACTTTGCCTTAAGATAATTTAAAAATTTCAGGGCACCATATATGTCCCAGTGACGGACTATAACTTGGAGAGGCTAGGTATTAAGGTAGGATCTAAACAGATTTCGCTTCTTAAATACAAGAGAGATAAAACTAATTTTCTTTGTCAAACCACTATTCCCAGAATCCTTTGTTGCTACCAACCCTTCAGATAAGGGGGCAGATAGATCGGCACGTTCTGATCCATCCGATCAGATCTCTTTTGACTTCATCATCCACTTCCCTTCCCATCTGCTCTAGAGGCGGCAAGCATGTCTCAGACGCCCCTAAAATGTATTAAAAAAAATCTTACTAAAGTAATACTTTGAAGCAAATTGAGGTTATAAGCAAAAATAATACTTTTTATTGTGCAAGTAGGTGGCTTACTTACCGGCGCAATTAATTTTATGCTTTGTATTATATATTTTTTCGCGGCCTCGTTGCCTTAAAGATAATCCGCCTCTGATCTGCTCTACCCCCCTAGCCAAGTGACCAATAAATCGAAGGCATAGAATACAAAATGTATAAAACTGTACAAAACAAAACAATACGTCAGTTTTATACTTTTGTTTTCTATGCGTTCGAATAGATAAGTCTAGGCTAGGCCCTCAGAGAGCTTGCTATGGCAAAAAGAACTGTATCCTACAGACAAAACAGACGAATGTGCCGAAGCCGAAAATCCCCGCACAAGAGCAAGCCATATTCAAGACCCTAAATAAAAACGTCGACATGAAGAAAATTAACGAGAAGGATTGGCTGGCCATCGAGGTGGCCATTGGAGGCAACCCTGGGGTCATGGAGGTATGTGCCTTTCATTGTCCTTCTTTTTTTTTCGAGGAGCTCGCTAGCGCAGTGGCATAGCGCGCTTGGCCCGAAATTGCGTAAACTAAGCAATGTTCGCTAAGGCCGGTCATTGGATGGGTGACCAAAAATTTATTATCTCGTGTTCCTCCGTGCTTCATCTGCAGTCGTTAATACCGACCAACGCGCACTGGGCCAGCGTGGTGGGCCAATCTCCCTATATTCTTCCATCCATACGGAAGGCCCGTGCCGCAGCAGTGGGGACATAATAGGGCTGGTGATTATGATGATGATGATGATGATGTCCTTCGTTTTGTCTCCCTGCCCTGTTCCCAGTCTATATGGGGTCGGCGCAGTATGTTTCCTCTCCCTTTAATATCGGTTGTAATTGTAACTGTCCAAGGGACCTGACTCTCTTTTGTGTATTTCCGTCCATGTCTTTCAGTATGCCTCCAGATCGTCTTTCTAGGTTGATAAATAGATTAAAATTTGATTTATGTATGTATGTATGTTTCCAGTGCGATGGCGACGGTTGTCAGTCCAGGGTGAGTATACAGTATGTAGTTAATGGTTTTGCGTCAACGTTATTTAACTTTATTAAATTGTAATTAATAAAGTATAAAGTATATAATTTCATGTAAAAAAAGGAACTATTGTTTAGAAATGTTGTTTAGTGAAGGCTTATTATGAAGAATGAAGTTTCATACAAATTACGCATGTCGCGTGCGAAAGCGATGGCAGAAATGCCTAGGTTGAAATTATTTGAGGCTGTTTTTATTTTGTTTCAGTGTGACAGAATGGCATGCGAGACTTCGGTACGTATATTAAATTCGTCATCATCACCCCAGATAACTAGGAAACAGGGCAACAAGCTATGATGTCTAAGTTAACCCAACCAAGCCGGTACTGTGATCAGTTAAATATTATACCCGGTCGAATATAAATCCAACTGCCGCACTCAGAGACGTCAATTAATTTAATTGAGTACGTATTGTTAAAAATATGCCGTATCATTTAAATCTAGACCATAGACATGGCAAGAATAGCGACTAGTTTTGAATTGTAATTTTTTGACAATAAGGGCCTGTTTCACAATCGACAAGTAAGTTCTGAGTAGCTTTCTTGGCGGACCATTTGACAGGTGTAATATGTAATATATGTCAATTCAACGGCCAAGTAAGCTACTTAGAACTTACTTGTCGATTTTGAAACAGGCCCTTAGTAACGTTAATTGACGTCTCAAACTGCGGCAGTTAATTATCCAAATTGTGTAAGGTTCCATTAAATTAATGGCGAGGCTATTTCCAGCTAAATATGACTTGTATATTGGTAAAATAAGTATCAAGTAAGTCCTAAGAACTCGGTATTTCATAATATGTCGACCACTCTCCAACTTACAGAATTAAAGTGTTAATTTTTTTGATTGTCATTGGAGAATGAACTAATTAGCATCTTCGGGCTTTCAGCTTTTGTTCCCTTGTTCACGATACGACCAGGCAGATCGTGAAATGGCGGAATTAGGGATCTGCCATTTTTCGTAATGATCTGGATCCGATGGCATGTTAATATAATTTATCTCCACAGTGTTCCGGAGATACGTGTGCTGCCGGGGTTTGTATTCTGGAATACATACATACATAAATCACGCTTATATCCCCAAAGGGGTAGGCAGAGATGAACTAGCACCCACGTTTCGCACAACTATGTCAAGTCCCATGTATTAGGTGCCATTTATCATGCACAAAAGTCGCAGTACATTGCTAGGAGGTATAAGAGGAACGCTGCTGCCCATTCCTCATCACTGATTTATCCTTAGTGCGACACCTACGGGAGAGATTTGGGGAGGTGACAATTGTATTCTACTCTGCCGTCACCACACGGCTTCTTTTATTCTGGAATTGCTGTTTTAGTAACGTTTCTGAATACTCCTCTTACAATGCCTGCAATGTAATTTACCTGATAACCATCTCCAGCTTTGTGTAACAGACAAATATTAACTACATAGCCTTTTCGTTGCCTGCATCTAGTAGATACACGCTTGTTTTTGAAGGTAGATATATCAAATTGTTACATCTAACTAGTTCCAACTATCTTCCGTGCTGGCCTGGGAGCAAAAATTAACAGAAAATGTGTAGCAGTAAGTACCTTGGAGTATTCGAATGGTGGAGGGCAAACAGCATACCCAAAGAGGGTTAGTGTCAGACGGGCGGCCGGCTGTAAAACTGAAGGCTCGAGCAGTGTGGATTAGAATGCTGTCATCTAAATCACTCTCTCCGTTCATCGGTCTTTCGGCGTAAACCTAAGTAAGTGATGACCACAAATGTTTGTTTCCGAGTCATGGTTGTGTATATGTTTGTGTAGTATATTTTCAACATTTATATACATAGTTATATTAAAAATATGTCCGTCATCTTGTATCCATAACACAAATGCTTAGGCTACTTACTGTGGGCTAGATGATAGGTGTGAGTGTAAAGATATTTATTATTTATTTATTTCATACATGGAACATTCATTCTGGGAACAAGGGGTCAACCCATTCCAACGAATAGAATACAAATGTCTAAATAAAAATATTAGACGGCTTCTCTTACATTTAGACAGGTCGTCATGTTCTTTTATCTTTAATACGTCAGTTTCATACATTTGTATAGAGAAATAATATTGTGCTCATCAAAATAAACTGAACTGCACACCAAATTATTACTAAATGTTCGGCAAAGCAGCGATTTGGTGCGCATATAGTATTTTGGTGCGCTTTTGGTGAAAAACGAAGTCGAAATAGTGTTTCCTTGTTTCAGTGCATCGGAGATTCTTGTACTGCTCTGGTGAGTACCTATCAAGCGTCAATTGACCCTCAATTTTTGCTCTGTACAGAAACAAGCGTGTAAGTAACGCGTTTGGTCATTCACCGCGCGTTATTAAGGGACTGTAGTACAATGGTGTATCAGCCTACCAGCAATGGACTCCGAATCCGCTATATCTGAATCCGATAAGTATCGGAAATTAATTCGCGACCCCGTAATCTTATAAATTAAAAGTACTTATTTGAAATTACGATCCTTGTAATCAACATAACTTTTTTATTTGCTTAAATTGTAATTGTAATTATTTTAAATTGTATAGTTATTTACACTTTGATGTTTAACATATTATCATTATGTAATGAATAAATACATTTATGTGAAAACAAAATTTTATTTCACAGTGCAAAGGACCTGGATGTAAGGCTATGGTAAATTGTATTTTTATAATCTAGTATTCAGTTATATTAGGATTATTCGATTTTAATTTTAACATTATATAAATGTTAGAAAAATTAGTACAAAGATTTTAGTGGTTAGAAAAAGAATTTCGAAAAATTATGATCTTGAGGCGGGAATCGAACCCGCGTCCGCTGCTATCCGGGCAGGTGCCTGACCGCTCGGCCACCCAAGACACTAATTAACTTGCCGAAATTCTTCTAACCTTTACACTTCACGTTGTAAGCCAACGGGTACCCTCGCAATGTAGAAATAAATTTCAAACATTCCAAAGCAGATATTTTTACAAATACCGTGCGTTCGGTTAAGCTTGGGTTTGCTTTATAAACTATTCGATTTTAATTTTAACATTATATAAGTGTTAGAAACATTTTCGTTAGAAAAAGGTTCGATTCCCGCCTCAAGATCATAATTTTTCGTAATTCTTTTTCTAACCATTAAAATCTTTATATTAGGATTATTATATCTGGTTACTTTTCCCGTCATGTGGTGATGGCAGAGCAGAATACAATTGTCACCACCCCCATCTCTCCCGTGGATGTCATACAAGTCGGCTGAGGGGAAAGAGTGATGGGATGAGCGATAGGCAGCAGCGTTACTCTTATACCACCTAGTAATACGGCGATTTATGTGAGTAGCGATTTATGTGCCCGGTAGATGGCAATAGGCTCGTCACCTATTACATGGGACCAAACTTGGTTGGCGAGGGGTGGGTGTTGATCCGCCTCTGCCTACCCCTTCGGAGATATAGACGTGATTTATGTATGTATAGAAGTGTGAGCTAACCCAGTTTAGGGTAAAGCTACCAAAGATTGAGCACTACAGCAGAATATGCAAGGCACATTTCTTCTTCTTCTCCCTGCCCTTATCCTACTCTCAGTAGGGTCGGCACAACATGTCTTCTTCTTCCACGGCTTCCCTTCGTTTATGCAAGGCACTTTTATAATTAATAAAAACTTTGCCAGCATTGAGATATAAGGAAAACGCTAGTAATAGTAGTTCAATGTTTGCCAGTGCATTTTTCATCGATGGCGGCCAAGATTAATGACGTGACAGAATCACAACGCGTCTTGGGAAATCATCGGATTTTAAATTATTTCTATTAACTTTCAGTGCATTGGCGTGGACTGCAATGCTGTGGTGAATACATTTAATTTTATTTGTTATAATTTATGGAGGAGCTCGTTAGCGATTGCGTAAACTAAGCAATGTTCGACACTTCAATTCGACGGCCACCTTGGTCGAATGCTCAGATTGCTGGGTATTCCCGGGTTCGAATCCTGGTAGGGGCAAACTTTGTGATGACCACAAATGTTTGTTTCCGAGTCATGGTTGTGTATATGTTTATGTAGTATATTTTCAACATTTATAGCCATAATTATTATGATTTTGTCCGTTATCTAGTATCCATAACACAAGTGCTTAGGCTACTTACTTTGGGCTAGATGATACTCACACCGAGTGTAAAAATATTTATTTATTTATTTATTTAATGTTCGCAAATTTCGATCATTGGATGGGTAACTAAATATTTAAGTTAGCTCACGTTCCTCCGTGCCTCGGAAGCCACATTAAGCCGTTGGTCTAGTCTGCTTAGGCAGTCGTTAATACCTACCAACGCGCACTGGGCCAGCGCGGTGGGCTTCTTCTACTCCTTTCGATCCTTCACCAATTTTTCATCCACTCCTCTCGCTATCATGTCCTCCTTTACACAGTCCATCCATCTCTTCTTTGGCTTATGACATATTATTAGAAAACCAAGAGAAATGCTCAGTAGTAGAATGTGAGATTTGCGCGTCAAACAATAGTGACAGAAATCGACGCTATATCCTAACAAAACAATCACTTCAAAGAGAAATGTGTCCGCAAAATTTCACAGACTCCGTTCGGGCCAAGTTACTAGTGGATTTTTCATAAAAACCGAATGACAATAACCCTTTGTTCCAACTTAACAAGGAAAAGTTAAAAAGAAGACAATCAATCTCCCTTCGCCGAGCCGAAGTGAAATTCTTAATAATATTCCGCGAATAACAGAACTAACTTATCTTGAAAGATGGAGTGGTGCCTCTATCATTAAAAAGTTAGTATTTAATTTCGCGAAACTTCCAAAGTTTGCTTTTATTAAATTAGGGGATCACACGCTGCTTTTGGGCGTGATTACAAATTGCTTCGCGATTATGAATAATTTGCGAGTGTCCCAATTTGTTTTTGATGTGTCTACTTATGTTTTAAGTCAAAAGCCTATGCTTAAGCCTATCTGTTAAGTTGGTCCTTTAAGGTGAGAGACTTTCAATTTGATTGATTCAAGCTGAGAGACTTTCAATCAAATTGAAAGTCTATTAAAAAAGGGCCAGGTCAAGAGTACCCGAAACCGACGGGCATGTATGAAGAGATTGATGAGATAGGATGAAGCAAAAGAAGTATGTAAGGATCGTAGCAAGTGGAAAGAAGTGATCTCTGCCTACCCCTGAGGGAGAAAGGCGTGACATATGTACGTATGTATGTATGTTAAGCTGAGAGCAAAAACGAATTGGAGTAAAGGTATTGCAATCGACACTCCATCACGGAAAGGGGAACCAGTCTTTACAGACCTTAACTGCCGCACTCAGAGACGTCAATCAACCTTAATGAGTACTTAATGTCATAAATTTCATTTAAATCTGGACCATAGACCCATAAAGAATAGCGACTAGTTTTGAACTGTATTTTTTTGACATAAAGTACTCATTAACGTTATTGGACGTCTCTAACTGCCGCACTCAGAGACGTCAAATAACGTTAATGAATACTTAACGTCAAAAAATGATAATTCAAAACTAGTCGCTATTCTTGCCGGGTCTATGGTCTAAATTTGAATGAAAATTTTTGACATTAAATACTCATTAAATTAATTTGACGTCTCTGAGTGCGGCTGTAAATCTTTTTTTTACAGTGCGACGGCATGTCGTGTGACACTAGGGTAAGTCGAGTACCGTTAACGGATTCCTTACGGACTTAAGCCGTCTTTTTCAATATCGTCATTCCAGTCGATAAAAGCGACGGTTGACACTATCAAAGAAACACTGAAATAATTATTTATATTTATCAATAATTGTTCACGCCAGTCATGATTTTATTTTTTCTTTGCGTGACCAAAAAGTTTATAATACTCTGTGCACTAAAAATGTTATATTATCTGTGTCGATTCAAATTCTACCGCGCTACAATCCACCACAATGTAAAGTTGATTAATTAAATATTCAATAGCATTTATTTACATCATTTTCTTGCCTAAACAATAATTTAGGATAAGGGGATTCTATAAAAGTCACATGTTCTCAGATTATACTTGCGATTGATATTTATTTTATATAAAAATACAAAATTTAACAATCCGCCATATTTGGTCAAACGCGTGTGACGTCATTATTTTTTAAAAATTTTATCTGCCGATCAAAATCGCTATGAAAAATGTAGAAACTGAGATAATCATTTTAGGCTATATTGACGCCCAGACGCCATTGCTCTTTGGGCGGAAATTTAAATTTTCTCCAAATTATGTTTTTTTCTATAAAAATCTTAATATTTTACAAAATTATAATTTATTTTAAGTAAAGTAGATCAACAGACGTCAAAACAATGTGGTGTAGTTTTTCAAAATGAGTCACCATGCCTAATGGTGCTGTTAAGCATAGGCCTCGCCCGAGGCCCAACATCTTAATACTCGTATTATGAAATAGTACATTACCAAGTGCAGTAAAATAAAGAATGTCTCAGATCGCAAGTACATTTCAAAATTTGAAGCAGGAATTGGGATTTTCGTATGCGTAGCGGGCGGAAAATGCCACTTTCTAAGTAAACACTTTTCTAAGTAAACGCACTTTCTGAATAAACGCCCTCGCCTTCAGCTCGGTAGTCAAATACTTGCTGGCCCTTGGTAATAAATTGTTCTATTATATTTCCTACACTTAATAATGAATTTTAAACTGACTTAAATATTTCTTAGTGCCACGGACAAAGCTGTGAAGCAAAGGTGAGTGTGAAAATTAATAAAACTTCGTTGAGTACGAAAGGGTTAGATAAAAAGGGGTCCATAGTGATCTTGCATGATATTTTATACTACCACCTCATTGTATATTATGGTTTGCAAAAAAGATGTTGAGTATTGAAAAAAGTGTATGACTATAACAGCTGGCATTTCCTATTATGAATCACCTTTATTTTACGAACTATAATTATACACATTCCACAAGAAATGCATTCTTATGGAATATGTATGTTTCCCTTCTACACCTAATTCATTGTGCGTCCGAAGGGGTCTTAAAGGCAAACTTAATCTCATAATCTTCGTCATATCATTTATTGCCACTCATTTGATTGTAAGAGTAGTAATGTACGCCGTTTTATGTCGTATTTTGTTACATCAGATACTTTGTATTCTGAGATTTACTATATTTTTATTATGTATCATGTGGCTGTACTTAATAATAAATAAATACCACCTCATTATCATATACAACAGAGATATTGAGTAAAGAGTGCCGTGTGGTGACGGCAGAGTAGAATACAATTATCACCACCCCAATCTCTCCAGTGGGTGTCGTACAAGGCGACTAAGGATAAATCAATGATGAGGAATGGGCAGCAGCCATTCCTCTTATACCACCTAGCTATATACCTACTGCGACTTTTGTGCCCGATAAATGGCAATAGGCTCGCAACCTATTAAATAGGACCTAACATAATTGGCGAAACGTGGGTGCTAGTTCACCTCTGCCTACCCCTTCGGGGATATAGGCGTTATTTATGTATGTATGTATGTATATTGAGTAAAAATCGATATTTTCTGTACCGCTTTTTGGCTTACGGGGCAGTATAATTATTATTGTCTTTATTCTACAATAGGTAAAGGGGTATAATTGATAATACACCTTTTGCAGTGTCGGAAATTTTCGTGCCAACAAACGACGAATGGCGTCTTCAAGGGTAGCGAGGCGACGTGGGAGGAGAGCTACCCTCAGTATGGGTAATGCACATCGGACATCTATTCAGATCATAATGCTATTAATAAAAAGATAATGAAATCCTTTTAATAGATTCAGTTTGTTTCCTTTGTTTTTGTTTGCCGTGAAACCCCTTTCAAATTCCATAATTTGTGTTATCTATCGATAACTACTAATCACTTTTTCGTCACAACACTATAAGAACTGTATAGGTATGGAGTATAGGTATGTATAAGTGTTCGAAAAATTAATTACAGAAAAAATAGTTCTACACTATCGAATACCTGAAGACGAATTGAAGAAAAATTCAATGTTGTACAGTACACCGTAATTTGAATCTACAGCAGCCATCAGCTTCAATGGTACAGTCGACGACACGTCCGAGTACCCAAAACTGTAAAATATTATCTTCAATCGATTGTCGTGTGGTGACGGCAGAGTAGAATACAATTGTCACCACCCCAAATCTCTCCCGTGGGTGTCGTACGAGGCGACGTAGAAAAAATCAGTGATGAGGAATGGGCAGCAGCGTTTATATCACAGCTCTTATATCACCTAGCAATGTACTGCGACACTTTTGTGCCCGATATATGGCAATGGGCTCATGGGACCTAACATAATTGGCGAAACGTGGGTGCTAGTTCACCTCTGCCTACCCCTTCGAGGATATAGGCGGGATTTATGTATGTATGTATGCAATCGATTGTCAACCTTGACTTGCTTGTGGAAAGGCATAAGGTCGATTGAGAAAATTTCACTTTTTGTGGTAGCTTGCCGTGCGGTTGACTGTACATGGGTGAGGAGTCAATCAATCTTGATCGTCTGCGGTTTCTGGGCCCGCCGCTGGGATAATCGCATTCCGTATTAATTCCCGGTACAACCATTGGGACCAATAGCTGGAATAATCCTATTGGCGGAACTGATTTTGTGTGGCCCAAGGGTAAAGGGCAATTTTTCGTAAGGAGAGACGACAACTTTTATCAAACCAACTAACAAACGGCTACATCGTTGGTTTGTACGCTCGAGAGGTGGGAGCGAGCGGTATACCAGCTAAATCCCTATACAGGGTTATTTTACAACAACGTTTGTTTTATGAGTTTAAGGTCCGAGTTCACCGACACGTAATTCAAGCGTTTAAAAGATAACCGCCAGTTTTTGACAGTTCTTACATACGGTAAAATGTCAAAAAGAGTCGGTTAAATAATAATAGCCTGTTTAAGTGTTGGTGTACCCCAGCCTTAATATAACGCAATATAAATTGTGCAAACTATTAGTTTTTAATTTTAAGGGCCTGTTTCACAATCGAAAAGTAAGTTCGAAGTAGCTTACTTTGCAGATCAATTGACATATATTTCATATTACAACTGTCAAATGATCTGCGAAGTAAGCTACTTAGAACTTACTTGTCGTTTGTGAAACAGGCCCTTAGTGTACATACTGACGTGACATTTATATACGTCTATTTTTTATTCATAAACGAAAGGACGACGCTCGCTAGGCCCGCGCGCTGCCTAATCCCACGTGCTAATGCCGATGCAAGTTGGTGTACATACGTAGAGCTATTGACTGTAGAGCGGTAAATTAAATAGTATTTATTTTTGTGTGAAAGTAAAATCTTACGATTTATCAAAAATCCCAGAACCAACATTGTTGCTTATGATGTTAGATTTCTACTCCTGATAGGTTTTGGATGTTTTACAAATAACCCTCTACATTGCTAAAAGACCTTGGCTTGTCTAGAACTTACGTAACTGAAACGTGTGTCAAAGGCGGCCCTCACAGTCTTAACAAATATGGTTGGGGTGGCGAAGGTGAGTGTTGACTATTTGTGAAGGGGAACCTACACTTGGGTCACAAGTCAAGGATTCGGCACAGAGAATCCGGAGAAGAGAGGAGAACTCTTAGCATTTCATAGATTAACAATGCGAGTGCCAGGCCCATAGTGTGGCAAAGAGGGGAATCGGTGGCAGCGCCTGGGACTTGTGACCCATTTAGATAATTACCTAGGTATGTTGTAAGATTTGTTACATCGCTCGCTGTTACCTTGCAACTTGTACCAGCACCTTGATCGCTTACAAAGGTCGAGGCGTACGTTCTTGTTAGGTGGGTGCTAACACATCTCTTTGTTTGACGTAACATCTCGCATGTCAGCGATGAGCTTAATAGAATTAAGGGCGTATTCGATATGGTACTTTATTAATATACCTCTTAGTGGTAAATTATTTTGTGGTAGAGCGGGGCCCTAAATATGATTAACACATCATCATCAGTCCTCAATGATCCCGGTACATTATTGAAACGCGACGCGATTCGACTTGTAGACACCGAAGAATCCGGCGTCGCTTCGGATGTTCATAGTGTGATTTTGGTCATAGAAAACTAATACATTTGATTCGACTCAACACGCGCCGCTTTAGATCAGGTCGCGTCGTCTTTTAAAAATGTGTTTTTACCATCCCCACTGCTGGGGCGCAGGCCTTCCCTATAGAAGGAAAAATATAGGGAGAATGGGCCATAGCCCACAACGCTTGCCTAGTGCATTTTGGTGGGTATTTACGACTGCAGATGCAGCCGGCGTAACGTGCTTTTTAACGAAAGCACCAGACAGTATATTTTTGGTTACCTATCGAATGACCGGCCTTAGCGAACATTGCTTAGTTTGCACAATGGCAAGCCAAGCGCGCTGTGCCACTGCGCTAGCAAGCTCCTTCTACCTTAGTGGTGAATTATTTTGTGGTGGACAGGGCTCAACACGTCTCATGATAACCATTCGAATTACTTAATTACCATGCAGGGCCTACTCTCGTGAATGTTGGAAGTTCTGCATTGGTAGATGGTGGTGAATTTAAACTGTACACATTTTGCTAAGCATTTTGCAACATTGAGAAAGAAGTCAGGCAAAGACTAATATAGTGATGACGTTTGTATTCTGGTATGCCGTGTGGTGACGGCAGAGCAGTATACTTGGCTCGCCTGAAACTCCAAGTTGAAGATTGAAATAGTCAGTTCGTTAAACAAGCCACTATACTTAAGTTTGTTAGAAAGCTTTGAGTACTAACAAAGCGCGGAAGACGTTTCCGGCGGACGCTACAAAGGTTTGTGAACTTTGTGAGCTTTTGTTTTGGAGTGTCGTCCTCGTCGAGTTCTCGTCTTATGTGCTTGTACAAGCACATACAAGCAACGCAGAAAACTGCAACATGAATTGCGATGCGATTTGGTGCTGCAAGGAAGATAGAGCAGAAATAAACAAAGCAGTATGAAATTGAAGGATTGCGCGACGCGAATCAATTCGCTAGTTCTTGCGATGCGTCGTGTGAGCTCGAGATTTTTACGATACGACATCCCATCGCAGTTTTGTGTGCAAACCCAATGTATGAGTCATCTTCCTCTTGTGCGTATCCCATTTCATGTGAGAACGGCCTAGTATGTTTTTTCTTATGTATGTTTAAGTACTGACGTGTGTTGACTACAATTGTTATTGTACAGAGCAGAATACAATTGTCACCATCTCTTCCATAGGTGCCGTAAAAGGCGACGGATTCGAACCAGAGACCTCTTTACTGACAGCCAGGGAGCGCTAACACCATTCGACCAAACCAGCTTAGCTCTAATAAAAATGATTAAGCAGATAAGTGAGAAAACATAAGGTATCTAAGGCCAAAATTGTTAGAAAACAAAAAAAAACAACGTTAGGACAACATTCTATACGAGTGGTATTAAAGCTGCGACCTTTCGAACGGCAGCCATTATTCAAATGCGATCCGCTGTGCGCATAAAAAAGCCAGGGTTTTACAAAATTCATATCTGGATTAAATAAATCCTCCCAATATAATTCTGGGTACTCGCTCTGTGCTGGTTTCGCAGAGTAATTGCTCCGTCTCGCTGCAACGCAATGCGATGAATCATCACTAGAAAATGAGGTTAGGGATAATATTTTCCAGTATTTCAGAGATGTATCTGACTGTTTCCGTGTCAGATCTATCGTGTTATTTACAATTACAACCTTTAGGTTCGTATTTCGATCTAAGCAATCTTTATTTATTGAGGTTCGATCCCCGCATCCCCATGTGTCTGTGTTTTTGGCCTGTTTTTCTTTGAAAATTCTACATACATACATACATAAATCACGCCTATATCCCCGAAGGGGTAGGCAGATGTGAACTAGCACCCACGTTTCGCCAATTATGTTAGGTCCCATGTAATAGGTGGCGAGCCTATTGCCATCCATCGGGCACAAAAGTCGCAGTACATTGCTATTGCTTGGTGGTATAAGAGGAACGCTGCTGCCCATTCCTCATCATTGATTTATCCTTAGTCGCCTTTATCCTTAGTCCTTAGTCGCCACGGGAGAGATTTGGGGTGGTGACAATTGTATTCTACTCTGCCGTCACCACACGGCCATGAAAATTCTAGAATAAGCAAATTTACTTTTATCGCAGTAACTGAATTTATGTCAATATGCAATTGTAGTAACGCAAATAACAGTCACCCGTTACTTCTTCTTGTATATTGTACAATACATCAATTCTTTCCCCTTGCTACTATTGGTTCATCTAATCTCATTATTCTCTTCATGCATGCCCGTCAGTTTCGGGTACTCTTTACCTGGCATTTTTTAATAGAATTTCAATTTGATTATGCCTTTTCCTTCCCACTTCTCCATTCATTTTCGCTTTATTATAAATCTTGTTTATCATTCTTATTTCGACTTGTGCCAGCATAAAATCCTACCGTTTTTTATCTGAGTCAGTAAGCGTAATATTTGCTTGTCTTTCAGTTACACGAGAATTTAATCAATGGAGTGTTATGGTTCGTTCACGTTATGGACAATGCTTCTGATCCATGTTATAAATGTTTGAAGATGGTGTGCGGGTAATCGCGTTAAGTAAAGTCCCAGCTCCTCTAGACACTTTAGAATAGTGATTCAGATCTTGTCAATCATTCTACCCTATCCCAATAGTTATTGTTTAGGTGGCACGAAAATCGCAGTACATTGCTAGATAGTAGAGGAACTCTGCTGCCCATTCCTCATCACTGTTTTAACCCTTAGTGCCATTGTACAACACCTGCGAGAGAGATTTGGGGTGGTGACAATTGTGTTCTGCTCTGCCGTCACCACACGGCATTCCTTATATACCACCTGTAAATTTATTGCGATCTACTTACCCGATAGATGGCAATGTGCTCGCCCCTGTTAAATGGGATCTAACATAGTTGTGAAATTATTAACCTTCGGAGATAAACAGGTGTGATTTATGTTACTATTAATTTTTCCACTCACCGTCTGCAGTATCAAAGCAATATGACCTTTATATGACTGGCAACTATTTGGATAGTAAATACCATTCATGAGATTTGAGCCAGGGACTTAAAGGCTATAATCCTCCGAAAGCTAGTTCACGAAATAGTTTTATTGTAACGAATCCCGTGTCACCCAACTGGCCACACCACAACTAGCAATAAAATTTAGTTTTCATTCATCATTGAAATACCCAAAGCCTCTGTTGCAAATCGGTTGGTCTAGAAATCTAAATAAATATGAAATAACTTTGTTCTGTTTTATAGGCTTTTCTGATCCATAGCCGTTATGTGTCGTGTAGTAACAGCAGATCAGAATACAAAGAACCGAATCCTCAGATATGATATGTTGTTGTAAATTGACTTTTTTATGCTAGACGGGAAGCTCTTGTCCTTCATCTCACCTGATGGTGAGTAACGGTAAGGGTCGAAGAAGTAATCGAGCTTCACCCAGAACCCTCAACCACAGAGGGGCTGGCTATCTTATCACAATTGTCGGAACACAATAATGCTGTTAACGTTATTATTATGGCGACAGATTTTGATGAGATGGTGGTAGCTATCCAGGTTGACTTGAAATAAGTCCTACTGTATGATACAACCTATTTTATTTCCGACGATTTCGTTATTGGTTCCACAGTGAAAGCTGTTCTTGTAACATCCTCAAGATACAGTAACCAAGGGCACAATGGTCACGGTGGATTTTAAAATTAGTTGAAGATAGTCAGATAGCCAGGAAGACTTGAAGAAAGTCCTACCGCCAACCAAACCGAGTACAAATTTGTACTCCCCTGGGGATCGAACCCTGGACCTCAGGTTCTTAATTCCGATTGGCGAACCACTAGAGCACCGAGGCGCTATGAAATTTACATTACATATATAGATACATCCTCTTTTTACTCATTTCCACCTTTCAGTGATCAATATAAAAACCCATTGAAAATACCAAACATAGTTTGCCCAATTAATCAACGATAATAACTTAATTATCTTATTATCTTTAATTAGCGGTCACCCGCGGCTTATTTGCGTGATTATTATTAAAATTTAACCCTTATTCCATCTCATATATCAATTTTTCATTATAGAAAATGAATATATGTGATGGAAGAAGGAACAGTTTTCTACAATAGGAATATTAAAGAAAAGGTGGTGGAGGGCAAACCACCAACAACAGCATACCCAAAGAGGGTTGGTGTCAGGCAGGCGGCAGGTTGTAAAACCTAAGCCAAAACCTTGAGCAGTATGGATTCTCTCACCGTTCATCAGTCTCTCGGCATGGTCCGTTCCGTCTTTTTTCTATACATTCATTTTATGATCAATGATATGAATCAAAAGGGAGTGGATGACTTGATGACGTCTGACCGATATGAATGGAAGAGGAAATATACTGCGCCGACCCCAGAAAGACTGGGTACAGGGCAAGGAGGAGAAGAAGACGAAGGAATATTATAGATAATATACTTGTAAAAGTTTTATTGCAGAAAAACTAAGCACTTGTAGTGTGCACGACCTTTATACTTACGCGGAATTTCAAGAATTAATTAAAGCCGTAGATGGATAGATATATGCATTAGTAAGTCCACTAATTGCAGAACCGAAAGCGTTCAAATAGCCTGCAAGCTTTGAATCAACTAAAGTAACACACGTATCTATGGAACGTACCTATGGAACCCGAAATTAACTAAAGCGGCACATTTGAATCCGTGTGGTGACATCAGAGCAGAATACAAATGTCACCACCCCCATCTCTCCCACGGGTGTCGTACAAGACGACAAAGGCTTAGGTTATACAGTCTTGTCAAATATGTCCAAGCTTGGAATGTCATCCCAGTCACTCTCTGCGTCCATCGGTCTCTCGACATGGCTCTTACCGTCTCTTTCCCATACACCCATTTATCATTAGCACCTTTACGGTGTGATGGATGATATAAATCAAAAAGGAGTAGATGGCTTGATGACGTCTGACACCAGATAAACTGGGAACGGCGAAATTAGAATAACGTGGATGCATGGAGATGTGGATTGTAACGTTGTCATTTTTCACTTGTCAAAGTCGTCAAAATTGACAAACTGACTGACAGTGACAATGACATTAGTTGTCATAATAATTTTGGGTTTGCAAAGAGAAATCGGCATAATTTGGGACTTATAAAAAAAAAGAAAAAAAAAAAGGAAAAAGTTCAGACAAGAGTTGCTTGGTTTAGGTGCTTATATAACCTCCAGGTGTTATAAAAATGTTTACTTTACTTTTTCCTTGGTTTCCAGACAATAATTTAGTATTTTGGTGTGGAGATGAGACCAATATCTTTGCCCACCCCTTCGGGGATAGACAGGTTTCTTTTTCCGGTCATTATCATGCTCTAGGCGAGGATGGCATGTCATGTTTTCTTTCCCACTTCTCTCTATTCTTCACTGATTTCTCATTCACTCCTCTCGCTATCATTATCCTCCTTCACACAATCCATCCATCTCTTCTTTGGTCTTTTTCTCCTTTTACGTCCTTCAACGTTCATACCTAACATTCTTCTGTCCATCGTAAGGTTACCTGGAAGAGTAAGGTCGCCACAAAAACAAAAAAAAAGCAAACTTTGTGATGACCACAAATGTTTGTTTCCGAGTCATGGTTGTGTATATGTTTATGTAGTACATTTTCAATATTTATATACATAATTATATTAAAAATATGTCCGTCATCTAGTATCCATAACACAAGTACTTACTTTGGGCTAGATGATAGGTGTAAGTGTAAAAAAAAAAAAAAATCTGTAAAACTGGTTGTATACAATAAATTTATATTCTATTCTATTCTTTTGCCAACATAGCTTTCATAAGCGATGTCTTATTTGGATTTAGATGACTTGACTGGTGACCATTAATAATTAGAAGCTCCAATTCCAGTATATAGAGGCTTTAAGTGCTAGTTCACATAAGAAGTATGACAAAGGATCCGAATGGTGCTGATTTGCCTCAATGCGTCACGGCGTGATTGCATTGGTGCTCATTTGTAATTAAGCCTGTCCAATAACTAGGTGACGTGACGCGCCCTGATCGGTTCTCTATCAGCTAACGAGATGACACCAATCAATCGGTTAAATCTCGTAAAATCTACACTTAAAAGCCGAAGAGCTTGCTTTTTTGGTTGGTTGGTTAAACGCGCTAATCTCAGGAACTACTGACTCAAACAGAAAAATTCTTTTTGCGTTGGATAGTCCATTTATCGAGGAAGGCTATTTGTTATTTAATAAAAGAATTTACTTATTATATTTTATATATATATATATATATATATATATATTATATTATTACTTATTATATATACTTATTACTCGAGCGAGGCCGCGGGAGACCACTAGTAACAAATAAAGAGACGTCAAAAAATTTCGTTTAAATCTTTTTGACATTAAGTACTCATTAACTTTTATTGACGTCTCTGAGAGAGGCAGTATATAGTTTTTCCAACTTTGTCTCACATATTTTTCTTTACAAAGATAATGTTTTTTTTTCTCTCACGTCTTTTTCTTTTTGTGGGCATGTGGTGACGGCAGAGATACAATTGTCACCACCCCCATCTCTCCTGCGGGTGTCGTATGAGGCGACTAAAGGTAAAGACAGCGATGAGTGAATGATGAGTGAATCTAGCTAAAATTAAGTGCACACTTCTTAAAAAGTCTCAAAGCTTATATAATAGAACCAACTTATTATCTACTTAATTATGCAAGCATTGGGTAAAGCAAACGTAAAAAAAATATATTATCATCACTAAGTAGTACCTAGTACCTGCCTTCATCAAACTTTACATAAAATGATTATTCAAACTAAAAGTCTGCGAAGAAAACTCCTGTTTGTCTTCCTGAATGGGCTTAATAGCGAATTCGGGAGCGGTTCTAATTAACTTTCCTAGAATCACAACAATACGTCAAACATGCTATAATTTAGCAATTTCTCACTTAAGAAGTTTCCGCGAAATAATTAAACCTCTTGTGCCCTAATTAGATTTATTTAGCGGGGTCTCTCGTCTATTTGTGACGTGTTCGGGGTTTTATTTTGTGAACCCTCGATTTCGTTGGACATATCGCATCGTTAGATTTAGAGTCCTCCAGTCCTTCTCGTCTTCCATTCTGGCCTGGGAGCGAAAAAATAACTTAGAACAGGCCAGCCCCGACCCATCTCACGTGTGTCGTAAAAGTCGACTAAGGGAGATTGCAGGGTGTCGACCAATAAGCACATTGGGACACCCGAATGGTGGAGGGCAAACCACAAGCAACAGCATACCCAAAGAGGGTTGGTGTCAGACAGGCGGCCGGCTGTAAACCCTTAGCCAAAACCTTGAGCAGAATTGGAATGTTGTCCTTCCAATCACTCTCTCTGTTCATCGGTCTCTCGACATGGGCCGTTTCGTCTCTTTTCTATACATTCATTCATCACAAGCCTTCACCTGCGTGATGGAAGATAAGAGTCAAAAGGGAGTGGTTGGTATGATGACGTCTGACCGATATGAATCGAATAGGAAACATACTGCGCCGACCTCAGATAGACTGGGAGCAAGGCAGGGAGAAGAAAGAGGAACTAGAGTCCTCCATCTCTCCGGCAGTAAAAGGCGACTTAGCATAAAGAGCGATGCGATGAGTAATGGGCAGCAGTGTTACTCTTATACCAGCCAGCAATACATATACTGCGATTTACTTGCCCGATACATAGCAATAGGCTCGCCACCTATTTTTACATGGCCGTACCATAATTGGCGAAACGAGTGTGTTGATTCACCTCTGCTTACCCCTTCAGGGTATATCAGGGTAGATCTATAAATAAATAAATAAATATTTTTACACTCGCACCTATAATCTAGCCCAAAGTAAGTAGCCTAAGCACTTGTGTTATGGATACCGGATGACGGACATATTTTTAATATAATTATTTATATAAATAAAAAAAATGTTGAAAATATACTACATAAACATATACACAACCATGACTCGGGAACAAATATTTATATGTATCACTAAATTTGCCCCTACCAAGATTCGGAACCCGGAACCTCTTGGCAAATACCCTGGCAATCTGAGCATTCGACCAAGCCGGCCGTTTAAGTATGTAGAACTAGAGTGACCTAAGTTCTCCCTATATTCTTCTATCAATAGGGAAGGCCTGTGCCCACAGCAGTGGGGACATTAAAGGGCAGGATGATGATGATGATGATGATAATATACATAACAGGGTACCGCTTTGGTACAATTTGAGACTTTTATTTTCATTCTCCGAATCACTCCCGTGGGTGTCGTACAAGGCGACTAAGGATAAATCAGTGATGAGGAATGGGCAGCAGCGTTCCTCTTAAACCACCTAGCAATGTGCTGCGACTTTTGTGCCCGATTAATGGCAATAGGCTCGCCACCTATTACGTGGGACCTAACATATATTCGGAGATATAGGCGTGATTTATGTTTGTATGTTTATTTTGATAGGTCCTTCTCAGTCGAGACCCTTATTAACAACGAATATCGAAGAAGTGTCATCGCTTTTTTTTTCATTATTGTCATGACTCACCTTATTGCCAATTTATCAATCTGTGCCACGCATTTTGTGTGCCAATTAGATCCCTTCTGTCAATCGGGAATACTTTCCTTATTTACGAGCAAAAACAGAGGATAAATGAAGGGATTACCTCTATTAGGGTAGATTTATTGGATGACAAACAAATTCTGCATAGATACATGCATGCTGCCATCCTTTAATTTGCAAATCGATAAATAAATATTAAATATTCACACAAAATTAATTGCGCAGAACCATAAAAATATATATGCGATTTTGGAGCCCGATACTATTGTAATTTGTCGCGGTGCGTCAGAAATAACAATTCATTAAAATTTACAAATGCAACACGCGGAGGTCGTTCAAAAGTATGGAGCACCAGGTCGTTAGTTGTAGCACCACTCCAACACAAAAAAATTGTAGCATGGAACACGAGATAGCATGGAACAAGAGAAGGTGGCCTAGAAGCACTCAGACAAAGGAGCACCAATCCAACACAAGGAAAATCTAAAAATTCAAAACCCCAAACCATAGTTCAAACAAAATGTCAATTTCAAAAACAAAATACCTACCCTCTACCTCGATAACTATCTGACCTGAAATTGAATGCACTGTCCGCAGATTACCTGAGAACAGGACAGCAATATGATGAATTTTTAATACTTCGTTTACGGAGACGGTAAACCCAAACACTGGTTATTTAATAGTAACTATTGTGGGTCGAGCTTCTCACACCCGTCCGTCTATTGAATTTCTCCCTAGCTTACGATATACATGAGTAATTTTCTTTGTCGAAAGCGATTTCTTGTAAATACCACATGAATTAATTGTCCTCTGTATTAGGTATAATATAATATTGTTGCAAGTAATTCTGTAAAGGGTTGACATGGAGACGAAGCGCGGTTTTATGAATAAATACCTTCGAAACTCATTCGCTAATAACAGAACAGTAAGAATAATATGCTATGCTGACTAGCGAATTCCATATTGTCACACTATACGGGTGGACAAGTTGAATATGAATTATAAATGAATATCGTTGTAATAATAATGTCTTTGCAAACATGCGTGAAGAACTAAGACTTGCGGTTGCGAGAGAACACAACAACTTACAATTAACAAAAGCCTCGAAAATTTAACGAAACAAGGATCGAATCCCAAACCGTACTCGATCCTATGTTCAGGTGCGGAATGGACTCTTCTGATGGACTTGTATTACAATCACTAAAACATATGATGTCGCCACTGCTGGACTGCGCCCCAGAAGTAAAGACTTTAAAGAGATGGCCCTCCACGGATGGAAGAATATCGGGAGATTAGGCCATAAACGACCATACTGGCCCAGTGCGGATTGGTGGGCATTAACGTCTGCATAAGCACCAAAAACCAATGGCCGTACATAGATACTCAGTACACCATCAAGGTCCTTTCAGACCCAGTTCTTGTGTTGTTCTCATTCTGTGCTGATGTTATGTATTTTATTTGGGGCTTACAGTCGAATAACAGTAACACAGCAAAATAAGTAGCTGCAAGTAGCTGCAAAAAAATTAAAATTAATATGTCTGCGACATATTAATTTTAATTTTTTTAAGTTCCCACATACATACATGTACTTCTTATGTCGACCTAAATGTAATTCTTATGTAGTCTTATCTTGTGCTTATTATTGTTTTTATGTTTGTCTAATTATTAATCGGCTTAATACCTTGAAGAAGAAGAAATAAAGATTTACTCACCTCTAATGCTTCGAACCATATGGTACCTAAAATATAACTTTAACAACCGCCTTCACCTGAAACAAGAGTATCCAATAACTCCGTTATGACTGTAATATCAAGTTAGAACTGGTTTCAACAGGTTCACGCCAGACTAATTTGATTTAGTTGCCGGTTAAGACAAGTCTCGGTTACCCCGTGCAGGTGCTGGTAAAGATGTAAAGTTTTTACTGAAATGAAATAAATAAAATGACTAGTACTTAATGTTTTCTTATATTTGCAAGAGCACTACTCATTTGAAATAAAACAAGTTTTCCGGATAAGACTCGCGTATAATAAGGTGTTTGGCATATTTATTATTTACCCGGCGCTTCGATCTCTTTACTTTCCGCTTCGATTACTTTACCTTCTATGCTGGCCTGGGAGCGAACAAATAACGTGGAATAGGCCAGCCCCGACTCATCCCATGGGTGTCGTAAAAGAGATTGCCCGGTGTAGACCAATAAGCAAATTGGGGCACCCGAATGGTGGAGGGAAAACCACCAACAACAGCATACCCAAAGAGGGTTGGTGTCAGGCAGGCGGCCGGTTGTAAAACCTAAGCCAAAACCTTGAGCAGTATGGATTGGAATGTTGTCATTCCAATCACTCTCTCCGATTATCGGTCTCTCGACATGGTTCGTTCCGTCTCTTTTCTATACATTCATTCATCACTAGCAGCATCTTTACGGTATGATGGATGATATGAATCAAAAGGGCGTGGATGGCTTGATGATGTCTGACCGATATGAATGGAAGAGAAAACATACTGCGCTGACCCCAGATAGTCTGGGAACAGGGCAGGGAGATGAAGAAGAGCTTCAATCACTTTACAGCGGCCGTGGTTACGGGGGGACTAAAGATGACAGGTGTCCTCACAATAAAGTAAGTAGTTTACTACCGTCTTAATATTTGATATTTTATTTTATCAGTAAGTACTTATTTTGTTTGGACAATATTTGTAACATTTGTGTTGGAGTGTAGAGCCGGCGCTCCGTTGTCGGGGTGCTTCTGGGTGACTCCCTCTTGTGCCATGATATATTTTTTTAATTTCTTGTGTTGGAGTGGTGCTACAAAACATAGATTTTGTGCTCTTTTGTTGGGGTGCGACTGAACGACCTCCTCGTGTTCCATGCCCAATTTATGGATCGTCGTGTGTTGGACTGGTGCTACAAATAAATAAATCTGGAGCTCCTTTGTTGGGGTGCGTCTGGGCGTCCCCCTCCACTATAGAACACAACACTCCACTGCTTTAACCCTCAGTAGTCTTTTGCGACACCAGCGGGAGAGATTTGGTGTGGCGGCATATATATTCTGGTGTGCCAAGGCAAGGCAAGTTATACCAAGGCAAGTAGAAAAATGTATAAATGGTGTTTAGTATATGGAGGTTCTTTGCCCTTATGCCAGGACAGTTGTTATAATAATAAATGCTCAAATCAAATGATTTTGTGGCTACTATGTACAAAACAATAATATGTTGGGTACGGTTGGGACCAGAGAAGTACGACGGGACACGCACGTTCTCCGGTGTGCCGCCGCAGAGGAGGAAGCGTGGTTCAGCCGCGGACATGCACGCACACATTGCGCGTAGAGGTGAGTCCGGAGTCTCGGACCCTCGCAGTAACGGGCAAGCTTGGGATAAAGGCTTACGCTGAGGCCCTCGCCCCTATTTACACTGCTGCAGACGGAGAACCGGGGATATTTTAGCGGGTAGTTCCAGCGCCTTATACACGCCGGGGAGTCCCACACACCCCCCACCACCCAAGTCCCGGGGCGGTGGGGATGTGCGTAACTGCATTTTGACCACGTAAAAAAAAAAGATTATATTATTATAACAAGGGCGATAAAACAAAGAATGAAAAACTTTCTTTTTCATTGCCCCAAGTAAAATCAGAGTTTTATGTCACCCCCTGACCAGGACGCGTAGCAGGCGGAAAAGTCCACTTTATGGTCAGGTTTGACATACAAACTATTGTCACATCTAGAATCATACTGATCCAGAGACGTGATCTCGCAAAATTAATAAGTTAACATTCGGTTCGAATTCGATTAATTAGTGTTTCCCATTGTTTCGGTTAATCGGTAAATTTATTTATGTATTTATTGTTAGTTTTAAAATAAATAGAAAATGAGATACGAGTTTGTATTACGCAATGCCGTTGATTTATAAATAACAGTTTATTCTGTTTATTCTTAAATTAAGGCACCTGTTATGATAATAATTAACTAACAAAATACACTGGGCAGAAACTAAATAATTTTACACCCTACCTTGGGAATCTAATTAGATTTAAAACCTCCCCCAAAATGCGTGATTTAAATATCACTTTCTCAAAATTTCATTTATTCATATATAAATAAATAAATAACTTTAATTAATATTATAATAGTTTATTTACAAATAATTTTGATAAATATTAATATTATAATAGAATCATTTTTGAATAGCGTCTCTCTTGTATTTAATGAGCGGTATGAATTTTAATCTCAAAGAAATGTAAAATCGGGTTTTAATTAGGCAGCAGACGCAAAGCTCAATGAATTGCTCTGTTTTGAATTGAATTTCGCGTTATTTTCGTTACGAATCAACAATAAATGAAGATGTTGATTGTTATCAATTCATTAGTTTTGGTATCTTTGTGATGCACACAGACATTTGTTTTCGAATCGTGGTTGTTTATGTGTTAATTATGTTAATGTAGCATACATACATACATAAATCACGCCTATATCCCCGAAGGGGTAGGCAGAGGTGAACTAGCACCCACGTTTCGCCAGTTATGTTAGGTCCCATGTAATAGGTGGCGAGCCTATTGCCATTTATCGGGCACAAAAGTCGCAGTACATTGGTCGGTGGTAGGTATAAGAGGAACGCTGCTGCCCATTCCTCATCACTGATTTATCCTTATTCGCTTTGTACGATACCCACGGGAGAGATTTGGGGTGGTGACAATTGTATTCTACTCTGCCGTCACCACACGGCTATATGTAAACCAACATGGGTTTGCCTAATTAGAACATCCTGGCCACTTTGCTTTTTTTTTAGATTTTTTATTAATTAATTTTTATTTAATCATTTATTGTACACGAGTATTACAAATGTAGGAGATATAACAATTTATAAATAGTACAAAAGGTGTGGTTTATTTCTAAAAGAAATCTCTTCCAACCCACCTGTGATAGGAAACATGCTGAGAAACGTGGATGTCGCGTGTACTAATAAAATAAATATATAATAAAATAAAATAAAAACTTAATATAATCAGTGATGAGGAATGGGCAGCAGCGTTCCTCTTATACCACCTAGCAATAGTACTGCGACTTGTGTGCCCGATAAATGGCAATAGGCTCGCCACCTATTTCATGGGATCTAACATATTCGGCGAAACGTGGGTGCTAGTTCACCTCTGCCTACCCCTTCGGGGATATAGGCGTGATTTATGTATGTATGTATGTAAATAAAAACTTATATACTAGTTAATAATATGTGAAAATATAATATACATATAGTTACATAATATGCACACATACATACAAATGTATACTTAAACAAATAAATACAGAAAAACTAAAACAACATTAGTTAAGTTAAGGAGAGGTTTATAAGAGGAGGTTTTAATTTGAATGTGACACAAATGATTATTAATACTTTGTTGCTACAACTCATATGTCAATTATATCGTGCACTCTGAATTTTAATTTATTTCTTTAAAAAAAATGAACGCAGCCATGTTTTCCTTACTACCAAATAAGACTTAACTCCCAAATTTGCCTGACATTGCTAAATTTGAAGACCTTTTGGCAGCACCGTTCCTTATCAACCAGCCAGCAATATACTGCAATTTGCCCGATTGATGGAAATCGTACAGTCAACAGCACGCCGGACTACCACAAAATGGCAAAATTTCTCAATCGATTTTGTGCTCTATTATTACCAAATTTAGGTTGATAATCGAAGTCTGTACTTCGCTACCCCGATTTCTCTCTCTGCCCAGTCATATTTGGTAAGATTCCGTGAGAACCTCCTTAGACACATTCCAGTGTATAACTTACAGTGTAGAAACCATCATCATCACCGCTCTGCCCTTATCCCATCTTTTTTAGGGTCGGTGCAGTATGTCCTCTTTTACAGTGTTAAAAAATCGACTATCGTGGTTAAAAAATCGATTTGCTTTCATCAATGTTTAATGACATCTTTCGTTGAGCGTATAGCGAGCGTAGAGACACGAAGAGACGAGCCTCTTCGTTTGCCTACGACGAAAATGTACACGACATCGTGGAAAACTCATCAACATAATCCGCAGCAACTTATAAATAATTAACAACAATTTTCTCCGCACTTTTGTTCGGAAGCTGTAAGGCGTTTTCCTATAGCATTATGGAAATTGGTTTCATCGTTAATAACCTTGAGTAAATTTTAATTAGTAGAAGGTATATTATATTGGTATGTATGGAAGGCAGTGTGGTGACGGCAGAGTAGAATACAATTGTCACCACCCCAAATCTCTCCCGTGGGTGTCGTACAAGGCGACTAAGGATAAATCAATGATGAAGAATGGGCAGCAGCGTTCCTCTTATACCACCTAGCAATAGCAATGTAGGTACTGCGACTTTTGTGCCCGATAAATGGCAATAGGCTCGCCACCTATTACATGGGACCTAACATAACTGGCGAAAAGTGGGTGATAGTTCACCTCTGCCTACCCCTTCGGGGATATAGGCGTGATTTATGTATGTATGTATGTATATTGGTATGAGAAGCTCGATAGTGAAGGGCATTAACGCGCTCCGCCTGCGATTGCTGAAACTAAGTAACGTTAGCTAAGGCCAGTTATTGGATGGGTGACTGAAATTTTTTTATTTTGAGTTCCTCCGCGCTTCCGCGCTCGAACGTCAAGCCGTTGGTCCCGAATGCATCTGCAGCCGTTAATACCCACCAAAGCACACTGGGCCAGCGTGGTGGGTTATGGCCTAAGTAATTGAGTATTCTTACTATATTCTGCCATGCATAGTAAGGCCTGTGTCCCAGTGGGGACGTTAAATGGCTGATGATGGAGGATATAGTATACCTAGTGTCGTGTGGCAGAGCAGAATAAAATTATTGTCACTTTACGAAAAATATTAACAAACGAATTAATGGAATATAAATAATAACTGGAAACAGGGCAGAAGCAGAAGATTGGCACGAGTGTTGGGAGAAACGTGTGGGTGTTAAATGAAGACTTAATGACAAGAATTAAAAAAGGAATTCTTCATTGGACTACTATGTAACTTATCGACTCAATGGCTCGGTCACATGATTTGGTCACGTAGAAAGAACGAATGAAAGGAGAATAACAAAAATGATTAGTTTATACTTTTGTGCCCGATAAATGGCAATAGGCTCGCCACCTATTACATGGGACCTAACATAATTGGCGAAACGCGGGTGCTAGTTCACCTCTGCCTACCCTTTCGGGGATATAGGCGTGATTTATGTATGTATGTATTTTATATGGCGGAAGGGAATGGAGAAATGGGAAGAGGAAGGCCTAGGTGGATCTTTCATAATCTAATTGAAAGTCTATTTAAGAAAGGCCAGGTCAAGAGCACCCGAAACCGACGGACGTGCACGAAGACATTAATGTGATTGAATGAAGCGAAATAAGTGTGTAAGGGTCGTAGCAAGTGGAAAGAAGTGATCTCTGCCTAACCCTGTGGGGGAAAAGCGTGATATATGCATGTATTTTGAGAGGGATATAAGCAAGAAAGAAGGATTTACCACATCGGGTCACTTCATTAGGGTACCGTAATTAATAAATTTAATTGAGACGAAACGCTGAATTCACATAAGTAAATAAACGGAACAGAGAATAACCTTCATACAACCGCGCGAATCGGTTGCTCTACTACAAGCACGCGGGACATGTATGCGTTACCACTGGCCGCTGTCGCGCACGCGGCGAGACTGGAAATAACCGGTTTATGAGGCACAACCAGTTGCATAATATTTTTTTTTTACACTCACACCTATCATCTAGCCCAAAGTAATCCTAAGCACTTGTGTTATGGATACTAGATGACGGAAAATGTTTTTAATATCATAATAATTATGTATATATAAATGTTGAAAATATGCTACCTAGACATACTTATACACAACCATGACTCGGGAACAAATATTTGTATTCATCACAAAATATGCCCCTCCCAGGATTCGAACCCGGGAGGACCTCTTGGCCAATGCCCAGCGATCTGACCATTCGACAAAGACCGCCGTCTAGGTCGAATTTCTTGGTTGTCTTGGTCGAATAAACAGGTCGAATCTATAATGTCAGGATTAGTGCGACGGCGTCCTTAAGAAGCTTTTACTCTGTTCGGTTTATCTGCTCATGTGCCCGAATGCCAGGCCGGACTGTATGCTATACGAAGCTATATCGCCAGGGTCCGACACCTTGCCCTTAGCGTTTAAGGTCTGATGAACCCTTAATTATACATGCCCTCTGTACCCTGTAATTTGGCCCTCTTTGTCTTTGTAACACGAAACGGCCTCACTTTAACTGCTACAAAGTTCGTTTGCTCATCAAATACGAGTTGCTCTTCCGTTTTGGTCAAATTTCTATTGCCGTGCCGAAGCAGAGACAGTATACAATCGTCACCGCCCCCATCCTCCCGTGGGTGTCGTACTAGGCGACTAAGGGTAAAGACAGGGCTGAGTAATGCTCTTCCATGCAGGCCTAGGAGCGAAAAAAATACGTAGAATATGCCAGCGCCGACTCATCCCAGGGGTGTCGTAAAAGTCGACTAAGGGAGATTGCCCGGTGTAGACCAATAAGTACCTTCAAGCACCCGAATGTTGGAGGGCAAACCACCAACAACAGCATACCCAAAGAGGGTTGTTGTCAGGCAGGCGACCGGCTGTGAAACCTATGCCAAAACCTTGAGCAGTATGGATTCGAATGTTGTCATTCCATTCCAATGACTCAGTCAATTCATCAGTCTCTTGACATAATCCTTACCGTCTCTTTTCTGTACATTCATACATCACAAGCACCTTTCCGGTGTGACGGATGATATGAATCAAAAGGGAGTGGATGGCTTGATGTCGTCTGACCGATATGAATGGAAGAGGAAACATACTGCGCCGACCTCAGATAGTCTGGGAACAGCGCAGCGGCATTCCTTTTATACCAGCTAGTAAAATACAGCGATTTATATATGCCAGACAGATGGCAATAGGCTCGCCACATATCACAGGAACCTAACATAATTGGCGAAACGTGGGTGTTAATTAACCTCTGGCTACCCCTTCGGAGATATAGGCGTGATTATTGTACCTATAGTATGTATCCTATACATCCCTTTCGCAGGAGTAGAATACAGAGCGATTAAGGATGAAAAGACATTGCAAGACTGGATTTCCCGTCCAAATGCTCAACTTCCGCAGATACGAATCTACGTTAACTTTAGCAGTTGTTCCTGTCTATAGCATTAAACTGTTGGACTTACTGAGTTATGACGTAACAGTTCTACTATTCATCTGATGCTTGATGCTGTCTAGAACTTTACGCTTAACTTTGAGGAGTTCTAAATAGCACATACGTACCTAAATAACATATAACTCGAGTTACTCCGTGTTTCGAAAGGCACGTTAATCTGTTGGTCTCGGCTGCATCTACATACATAAATAACGCGTAGTTGTCCATGAAAGGTAGGCGGACAACCACATTTCGCCAACACCGTAATCTATTTGGCAAATTAATCGCAGTGTATTGTTAGGTGAAGTTGGAAATTTTAATTATTATATTGATTTATTGTTTTGAGGTTTTAAAATAGTAGATTATATACCAAGGGATATAAAAGAAAGAATGTCACAAAGGCGAGGGCGATAAATATGCGATCTGAGGCTTTCTATTTTACCGCCCGAGATCATAGCTTTATGTCACCCCATGGCCAGGAAGCGGGACTTTTTGTACGCGAAGCGGGCGGAAAAGTCCACTTTATACATAAGGAATGTAAGAGCATAGGTTTGTGTCACCCCATGGCCAGGAAGCGGGATTTTCCGTACGCGTAGCGGGCAGAAAAGTCCACTTTATGCATAAGGAATGTATGAGCATAGTTTTATGTCACCCCACGGCCAAGAAGTGGGATTTAGCGTACAGAATATTCCGCTTTATGTTCAGTTGTAACATTAAATATAATTATTGCGTTTCAAACCTACGTATAGTTAATATCTACCTTACTTGTCTGGTGTTGGCACACCTTTTTTCCTTTCCGCCTGTAACTGACGTCTATGACGTCATCATCCCCTTTCCCTTATCCCGTTTCAATTGGGGTCAGCGCAGCATGTTTTTTTCTTCCATTCACTCCTTTTAACAGACTGTCATCTCCTAATTCACTCCATTCACATTCACGATATTTTACACACAGTTCCTTCTTTTTCTTACGCGGTCTTTGACGGCTGGTTTGGTCGAATGTTCAGATCGCTGGCTATCGGTCAAGAGGTCCCGGATTCAAATCCTGGTAGTACCAAAGTTTGTGATCAACACAGACATATTTTGTTCCCGAGTCTTGGATGTTTATTTATATGTAGTGTATAAATGATTATATGTATAAGAAAAGTTGTCCGTCATCTAGTAGCCAAAACACAAGTGCCTATAATGCTACTTACTTTGACTTACTTTGAGCTATATGGACGTAGATAAGCGGTAATGTGTCAAGCCATATGAATATCAATTTGAAAAAAAAGGCGCTCAAAGATTCTAAGCATTATGTGATTTGCTACTTTATTAAAATTTGTTTTTATCTTTTTGTTAAAGAAAGATCAACCTATGTCGAAATCTCGGAATATGGGTTGACACGTTATTGCTTATGACCGTCCATATGATAGGTGTGAGTGTAAGAAATAGTATTTTTTTTATTTTTACGTCTCTTTTAACTTGCATGCGTTTCGTATCTCCTCAAACCACATTCGCGCCAAGCCAAACAATTCTACTTTATATTCGCCTGTAACTGACGTCATCACCATCACCAGCCCTTTAATGCCCCCCCCCCCCTCCCCATTGCTGGGGGACGGGCCTTCCCGTCCAATGACCGGCCTTAGCGAACATTGCTTAGTTCACGCAATCGCAGGCCCAGCGCACTACTGTACTAGCAAGCTCCTCATTTCCTCATTATTCCACCGTTCAAACTATTTTAATGTGATAATTAATGAAAGCGGTCGTTTTAACTCACGCAGTCTCAAATTAATCTTGTCTTAGGCACGTAATATAATGAATAGACTGTTGAAACACACTCCACGCGTGCACTTGGGTTGTCAGTTTAAATATTAGCAATCGGGCAAGCCGGGAAACTCAACTCATCAATCAGCGTGCAATTTTTCCTATGATAACACAGGGGCGGGGTGGTGGAATAGCTAGCTACGTCTAGTGCGCTGTCAGCCGTCGAAGAGTGCAGACGTGCGTTCGGTCGCGCTCCGATCTCCGCGTACGAGCAGCGAAAATACAGGAGACTATCCTTCGTCTCTCGAGTGTTCTGTGCATGTCAGAGGTTATTTGTCCGATGAACTAGTTGACGATTGTATTCGTCTGTTGTTTCGATACTGTTCGGTTATTGTGATAGTGACGGAAACAGTTTTGAGTGTCAAGTTTATAAGAGTGTCCTGGGCTTGGCTGTCAGGTGAGCGCTGTTTGGCAAGCTTTCAAGCGAAATGGTCCTTGCAATGTTTTTTTTTTCTTAGACATCATTTTCTGGTTTAAAAACTCCTTCGTTTTTTGCTCTCGCAAGGAGGTTGGATGACGGATTTGACAGTGCATTCGAAACAATTGACGACACGTGCTACATACCTGTGGATGTTTTACCTACATGTTTTTAAAAATTAGAATTGATTTTATTTTTTTCTTTGACATCATTATCTGGTTTCAAGACTCCTTCGTTTTTCGCTCTCGTAAGAAGTTTGGATGACGGGTTTGACAGTATTTGAAACAATTGACGACACGTGCTACCTACCTGTGGATATTTCACATACTTTTTGAATTAGAATTGATTTTGTAGAGACCTCGCTCGGCTTCGGATATCGTAAACCGGCTTTTGGATGGGTGATCAAAAATCTAACGTAATTATAAAAATCTGGTGTTTGCTTAAGCTTTTCCGAAACGGCTTGACCACTCATTATGAATTTTTTTGGGTATATTTATTTGGTAGGTCGGAGAATATTTTTGAGGTCGTGGGGTATTTTTTATACCCCAAGATGGTAAGGGCATAATGTTTGACGAGTCAGCTTAACATACATACATACATAAATCACGCCTATATCCCCGAAGGGGTAGGCACAGGTGAATGAACACCCACGCTTCGCCAATTATGCTAGGTCCCATGTAATAGGTGGCGACCCTATTGCCATTTATCGGGCACAAAAGTCGCAGTACATCGGGCACAAAAGTCGGGCAGCAGCGTTCCCTTATACCTGCTGCCCATTCCTCATCATTGATTTATCCTTAGTCGCCTTGTACGACATCCACGGGAGAGATTTGGGGTGTTGACAATTTTATTCTACTCTGCCGTCACCACACATGACGACCACACCTCCTTCATGTGGACAACTTATCCCACGGGATAAGTTTTGAGCGGGATCAGTTGACCAAAGCCTCATGCTTCCGAAGGCACGTTCAGCCGTAATGATAAATAATAAACTAATTACACATATTTTTGTGTGTTTTAGCAATGTTAATCTAACTAAATGTAGTACTTTTTGGTAAACTTTTGCACACGTATCATCTAGCCCAAAGTACTTGTATTATGGTCGCTACATTACAGACAAATGTTTAATACTAACATAATAATTATTGAAAATATAGTACATAAACATATTTATAAACAACAATTACTCGAGAAGAAATGACTGTGTTCATCACAAACACCTACCAGGATTCGACCCGGGACCTATTGGCCAATACCCAGCGAATTTAGCCGCTTTCGTAGTCTAGTGGTCTAATTAACACACCAATATCATAATGTTTTGTTTTTGATTCATTGTTGCATGTTTTTAACACGCAAGAAGGCATGTTTAGATCGATCTGTAGCCACAATATCGGCAAGCAGTCGCTTCGAGCGTTGGCGAATGACTAAATGAGTTGTTGCTCCGGAGCATCAACGCACGCACTACAATTCTTGATTGCGATGTCGCTTCTTTAAGCTAGTAATAGTAGTTCAATGGTGGTGGTAGGATTTTTTTCAAGTCCGCCCGGCTAGCTACCACCATCTTAACCAAAATCGGTCGAAGTTGTACTCGATGTACTTCGGTGAATTACTATATGGATGGCCCCATAGATGCTGTAAAGCTCCAGAGCCACCAGACAGGGCCATTCAAAAACAAAAAGCTCCGTTCTCCTTATATTCTTCGTAAAGAAACCTTATTAGCGGGTGCATAAAGCAAGGCTCGACGATTATTCAAGATTTTCGCTTCCCTAAAAAATTGGATTGATATATGCTGTTAAGTTTACGCAATCGCCGGCCAAGCGCGGTGTACCACTGCGCTAGCGAGCTCCTCCTCTAAAGGAGGGTAAGAAGGAGCTCGCTAACGCAGTGGCATAGCGCGCTTGGCCTGCTATTGCGAAAACTAAGCAATGTTCGCTAAGGCCGGTCATTGGATAGGTGACCAAAAATGTATTATCTCGAGTTCCTCCGTGCTTCGGAAGGCACGTTAAGCCGGTGGTCCCGGCTGCATCTGCAGTCGTTAATACCGTTAGTTAGGACCGCGTGGTGGGTTATGGCCCAATCTCCCTATATTTTTCCATCCATAGGGAAGGCCCGTGCCCCAGCAGTGGGGACATTAAAGGGCTGGTGATGGTGATGTATGCTGTTAAGTATATAGACTAAGTCTTCCTTCAAAAAATGTCCATTCTCCCCTATAAAAGGTTATGTTAATGATGAAATAAATTATCTTGCTCACCAGCCCTTTGTCCACTGCTAGGCACATGCCTTACCTATAATATGTTGAAAGAATGGAGAATCGGCAATAGTTTACCACCCAGTGTGGATTGAGAGGTGTTAACAACTGCAGATACAGCTGGGATCGACGGTTTTACTTTAATTCCGAAGCACTGATAAACTAGTGAAAATAATTATGTCATCCATTCAATAAACGGTCTTAGCGGTTAGTTTACTCAATCTCAGGCTTAGCGCACTTTATGATGGATCTTCACCCTAAAGAGAGGATGAAATTACATTGCTTCTTAGTTACAAAAGAACGTATCGCATTGTCTCATCGCCGAATTCATATTTAACGTCAGATAACACAAAGTGAGATAAATTAATCCATCTTCTGATTTGGACCACCTTTCAAGTCAAAATCATTTCCACTGTCTTAAATGAAATTTATCAGAAAAATATTTATGGGCAAAGATATTATTATAACATTTTGGTCAAATGACTTCCAATATTTAACTGATAAGCTACTCCGTCCGTTCGTTCGTATCCGAGGGAGCCTTGTTCTAAGACGAACGGACAATAAAACTGAAAAATTTTTGTCCCTCCTGAAGCGGAGAGCTAGTGGATGGGTGGTGGTAAATCCAAATTAAATGAAAAAGCGAATAACAACGATGAAAACTGGGTTTTAATTATAATATTTTACAAACAGAAAAGTGAAGCTACCTATCGAACCAAAGAGAATTGTCACATCAATCAATCAAACTTAAAATAATAGACAAAAACCATAACTATAAAAAAGGTACATTATTCTATAAAAAGGTTAAATTGCCAAACGGCTCGGCAACACCTCCCTTTTCACGAAGTGTGAAAAAACACCGAAAGATGCGAAAATTCTATTGGACTTAAGGTATTGCATTGTTTGTGCCCTCGTCATGCAGTTATTATTATGGATCGTTTCCTCGAAAAGATCTTTAAACGAAATCCAATTGTTATAGCTCCCATTGGACTGGGGTAAATCCATTTGGGTCCCTCAGCTCAGCGAGGTCACATCAAAACAGTTGTCAAAGTCTGCTAGACAAAATGCCACAAGCAAAATTATCCTTGTGACAAAGTCAAAACACAACAAAAAATGGCTCCAAAGCAAAACTTATTACCGTGTAGGTGATTAATTCCAACCAATTTTCTAGGCAAAACTAACTAGGCTATTATAAACACCAAGTCAAATACACAGACATTCTCGCTACGAACTAAATGAAACGTCTGACGTTGTATATTAAAATCCAACTTAGCTTTATATTATATAATAATTTCGTTACACTATAAATTACATTGTCAAAAGAAATTACAGGTTACAGGCAACTGAAAATTGTTATTCATATTGCCTTTCGTATAAATCACAGTGTTCATTCTTAATTAAATTTTGCGAGTTAATAAACTATAAGTATTTCTCGCAGGGTAAAGAGGAGCTTTGGGAAAGTTAAAGTGATTATCTATACAGTCCATTGTTATAACCTGTCGCTCTGTATGGATAATAATTGTAGTTTGTGAAGAGGGTGGATGAAAATAGACAATAATAAAATGATGTTACCAAAAGTTGTACAACGATATTGTTAAGATGGAATAATTAGAACACTACTGTTCCAATAAAGAAAGTAATAAGTAGAAACATTTCACTCTCAATTAACTTTTAACAGCCAGCAGTAACTAGAATTGAATTTAGAAATATGTAGATGCCATATTTCGATTCATTGTGTTTTAATTGAAACACACATTTTATCAACAGATCATTTTCCAACAGAAAATTTTTAGTCTATGTAAAATGCAGTATTCAGTACTTCGGATTTAATCCTATTTTATCCTACTACTGTTGTTCTTTCAAATGTATAATTAATGAAGACAACACTTAGCTTAATGTGTAAGAAAATGTTAATTGCTGCTGGGTGTCCTAAGTAAATAATAATAGAATTCATAATGTTCCTAAGTATTTTTCGAGCGGCGTCTCTCTTGTATGAGCGACGCGTTTAATGAGGATGTATATAATGTACTGATTGTACCACTGTCTTCCATTCTGGCCTGGGAGTTATAAAATAATGTATAATGACTCACCCCAGGGGTGTCGTAAAAGTCGATTAAGGGACACATTGCCCAGAGTAGACCAATAAGCATCTTGGGGCACCCGAGGACAAACCATCAACAACAGCATACTAGGGTTGCATAAGAAGGTTGGTGTCAAGCAGGCCGCCATAAAAACTTGAACCAAAACCTTGAGCAGCATGGATTGGAATTTTGTCACTACGCGCGACCCCAGATAAACTGAGAACAGGGCAGGAAAAAAAAGGAGTAAACAAAGAAAGTAAAACGTAGATTGATTTAACACGTTGTTCAATTTACCCTACCTAACGTCCTCTGAAATTATTTTTTATGGCAACTTACAATATGGTTATTCTGCTTCCGAGGACGACTGTAACCAAGCGAACTTTTCGCAACTTCCTGTAAACTTGATATTTTATTTAACTAAACACTGGAACTCACGAAGCCCTGTGTCAACGCTTTTCAAGTTTTCATCGGTACCGCACAAATCGTCACGAGTGATTACCAGAATTCTATTTTGTGCGAAACCTGGAAACACAAAGCGTGTAGGTCGGGAAAGGGTTCCGTTTCCATTGGCATCTATTGAAATTCAGATAATAGAAATGCCGTTGTCATGTAAAAATGCGGTCGGGATTCGTAGTGGTCCAAGTATTGCTCCTTGGGGTACACCACTCGAAATGTTCGTAGTTTAGGAGACATTTCTTTGCTTGTTGTGTGGGTTGAGCTTTACAGGCATGCGCCAAGCTTAACTACGCAATATTTCGAAGGTCAATAAGGACATTAACTACTAATTATGTTTGTGGAAAAAATAATGAACTTAGCAACGCTTCTTCTAACCCTCTCAAGTATATATAGCTGCCGAAGTCAAGTAAGTAATAAAACTCATTACAACATCCATTATCAGATTATAGAATAGAATAGAATAAAACTTTGTTTGGTACAAATTAATAACAATTACAGACAAAAATAAATTTACCCTAAAAAAATGGACCAAAAAGGCGATCATCCATCCGCTCAGTATAAGTTGTGGCAGGGTGTGCCACAACACTGGTTTTCTGCGGAAACCTTTTCGTGACAGACACGCGGCGCCGTACAAGCAATACAGACAATACCTACTGCATTATTAAATTAATTCAACATTACAAAAATACACAAATCAAATACATAAGCAACGGAAACAATCACATAACCTCCACACATACATAAGGAGAAAAGAAAAATAAAAACCATGATTAAGATTGAAATTTCCCTGTATCTCATCATCTTCCTATCCTGTTCCCAGTTTTTATGGGGTACGCTTCCTCTTCCATTCACATCGGTCAGCCGATCACACGTCGACAGGCCATCCATTCTCTTCTAATTCATATCATCCATCACACCGGAGACGTGCTAGTCATGAATAAGTATAGAAAAATGATGGAATAGATCACGAAGATTGATCGAATAGAATTATTACGGTCAATGGAACTATTATGATCATAATTAACTTTGGCCGTTGGCATTTTCAGTCTGTATACTTCTCTTAAAATAAATTAACATTTCATAACAAGATCAGGATTTAATTATTCGTGTGACACCACACGCTAATCCGCAGTGAACCCGTAGAAAATCACCGCCGTTTTGAAGAGTATTATTAATTTAATGAAAATATTCGGTCTATTTAATCCCTTCTCGAAAGTAAAGCCTTTCTGGATACTTCGCCTTCAATGGCGGTGGGTATTTAATTAGGCATCCCCAATAATGCTCAAGGTAACTATTTTCTGAATTTAAAGTAGGGTATAGGCGAGTAGACATAAAGTAGAATGAATCCGGTAGAAAGGCGATGCTGTGAAGTATGGCTGGGGTAAAAGGCATGATAAGAGAAATATTATGTATTTGAAAGAGGAATTGGTGACAAGAACCGAGAAAGAAATGCTGGCAGGACTTGGTCACTCTAACCTGTCATCTAGCCCAAAATAAGTATAGCATAAACACTTGCATACTAAATGACAGAAAAATTATATTATTATATTATATCGACATAATAACTACATAGTAGCTTGGTACGAAATGAACGAATTGCAGACCATTATTTTGGGACCAGATGACGAATTACCCGATTTAAGGTATTTTCATCGATAAAATTGTCCATAGATCAAGCTTTAAAGTTTGATTACTACTTCCCCGGACAGACTGTACAACATATAATTATAATATGTTCCTATCTCGTGGGAACGGGCAGCAAGTTTTACTGCAAATTACTGCAGTAATTTTCATTTCCCGGTTCCATTTGTATTCAATTTCAATTTGTAAGTTCCCGGTAAATGGCTGTCCCGGTAAGTCACTGTTACATTGGATTTGGAATAAGCTAACAAATGCTGCGGGCCTAGCACGGGGACGTGATCAAGTGTCTCTCCACGACTTGACAGTGTTTTATATCGAGATTTAGTGAGAGTTAGAGCGAGAGGAATAAATTTTCTGTCCCCCGAAAGAGATGTGTCCACGCCCCTTGCTACAGGGGTTGGTGATAAAAGACATCGACCTTTATCTACTAATATACCTTTGCCTTACAGATAAAGGCGTGATTTATGTATGTTTTCTTCTCCCTTCCCTATTCCCAGTTTGTCTAGGGTTGACGCAGTATGTTTCTTCTTCCATTGATATTGGTCAAACGTCATCAAACCATCCACTCCATTTTGATGACATATCACTCATCATGAATATGATAAATGAATGCTTGATTATGTACGTATGTATGTATTTCGGCAGATATATGCAACGACCCTAATAGGATTGTCAGTCACCCTGCAAATATATGTGAGGCTCAAAGCTTGAGCTGACTCGATTTCGTAGCGGCGAAATCGGCACAAACTTGCCAATACCATTTCCTTTACGCATTCTGGGAAATTTGGTGACTTTCCGTATGCCGACCCTAGTACGCGTATGTGGTAATGCCACGGGCCCCGATGGGTATCGGGGACTATTCTGAAATCCGTCGATTTTGTACTAACGCTACTTAATCTATAAAGAAAAGCTCGAAATGAGAATGACAAATGGAAAGGCTAAGGCGGATCTTTCTTAATCAAATTGAAAGTGTATTAAAAAGGGTCAAAGTACCCGAAACTGACAGACACGCATGAAGACATTATTGAGATTGGATGAAGCGAAAGAAGGATGTAAGGATCGTAGCAAGTGGTAAGAAGTGATCTCAGCCTATCTCTGTGGGAGAAAGGCGTAAAATATATGTATGTATGACTATTCGTTTTAGATTAAATTGTAGCAGTTTAACAATTGCATGCTTGCGAAAAAATTATGTAGAATGTGCCAGCCCAGACTCATCCTAGGGGTGTCGTAAAAGTCGACTAAGGGACATTGCCCGGTGTAGACAAATAAGCACCTTGGGGCACCCGAATGGTGGAGGGCAAACCACCAACGACAGCATACTCAAAGAGGGTGGTGCCAGGCAGGCTGTATAACAAGTAAAAACCCTGAGAAGCATGGATTCGAATGTTGTCATCCAAATCACCCTTTCCGTTCACCGGTATCTCGACATGATCTTTTCCATCACTCTTCCATACATCCATTTATCACTTACACCTTTCTGGTATGATGGATGATATTAAGAATCAAAAAGGAGTGGTTGTCTTTTAAAATATTCCGCAGACCCCAGATAAACTGGGAACAGGAGGTCTACTCTGAAACTCCGAACGATTAACTCACATCTATCCATCTTTCTCATGCCACTGCGTGTTAAAATAAGAGCGACAAAGACGCAAAGACTCGATCGAACGAAATAAACTTCCAGAGTAACGCCTTTGAGCAGGAAAATGATGAAAACAAAAGTGTAACCAAATTAAACTAGTATTTTTCCCGTTTCAAAATGTTCTAATTTTGAATTTGTTTTTAATTAGTACTTATACAGCTTGGCGCCAAAAAATTTTTGCCAATTTTTCACACGGCGCTTTTAGCTTCCAAATTCAAATTTTACAACGATGCGCATTACAAAAGTTTTCTCGGTTAGTGGGTTAAGCTGTATCGAAAAGTTTTATGGGTTGCCATTACGCAATGGTTTATGGAATGACGTTCTTTATGGTACTGATTGCAGTTTTAAAATTGAAACATTTCATAATGGGAGTTAAAAAGGGAACAAAATTACTCCCCTTATTTTCTTTTTTAGACAGGGAAGTTCTTGCCCTACGTTTCACCTGATGGTAAGTTACGATAAGGGCCAAAGACGGAATCAAGCTTCCCCTGGAACCCTCAACCACAGAGGGACTGGCTATCTCATCGCACATTGCCGGAACACAATAATGCTGTTAACATTATTATTATGGCGACAGATTTTGATAAGATGGCGGTAGCTAGCGAGGCGGACTTCAGAGAAGTCCTACCACCAACCAAACCGAGCACAAAGTTGTTCCCTCTGGGGATCGAACCCGGGACCTCTGGATCTTCATTCCATCAAAATTAGTCGCTATTCTTGCCGGGTCTATGGTCTAGATTTAAATGATTTTTTTTTACATTAAGTACCTACTCATCAAAGTTAATTGACGTCTCTGAGTCCGACAGATAGTGCGACCGCAGACATAATTTCAAGTGACTATCAAACAACTAAGTTGCATAGTCTGCGAAATTGCATAGCAAGCTCGTTCTAATTAGCTATCGGTTGATAGTTGGCCAACTTTTTAGTTGTCCGATTTAGTTGGAAAGATGTGCGGGCTATCATGTCTTCTGTGCTGGCCTGGGAGCGAACAAATAACGTAGAACAGGCCAGCCGCGACTCATCCCGTGGGTGTCGTAAAAGTCGACTAAGGGAGATTGCCCGGTGTAGACCAATAAGTTCCTTGAGGCGCCCGAATGGTGGAGGGCAAACCACCAACAACAGCATACCCAAAGAGGGTTAGTGTCAGGCAGGCGGCCGGCAGTAAAACCTAAGCCAAAACTTTGAGCAGTATAGATTGGAATGTTGTCATTCCAATCACTCTCTCCGTTCATCGGTCTCTCGACATGGTCCGGTCCGTCTCTTTTCTATACATTCATTCATCACTAGCAACTTTACGGTGTGATGGATGATATGAATCAAAAGGGAATGGATGGCTTGATGACGTCTGACCGATATGAATGGAAGAGGAAACATACTGCCCCGACCCCAGATAGACTGGGAATAGGGCAGGGAAAAGATGTGCGGGCTATCATCAGTACATACATACATACTTAAATCACGCCCATATCCCCGAAGGGGTAGGCAGAAGTGAACTAGCACCCGCGTTTCGCCAATTATATTAAGTCCCATGTAATAGGTGGCGAACCTTTTGCCATTTATCTGGCACAAAAGTCGCAGTACATTGCCAGGGCAGTGGTATAAGAGGAACGCTGCTGCCCATTCCTCATCACTGATTTATCCTTAGTCGCCTTGTACGACACCCACAGGAGAGATTTGGGATTTGGAGATTTTGGCTATCATAAGTTTCTATTAATATTGGTACAATCTGCAAAATAATCGGCCAACTTGAAATTGTTATGTCTGCTGTCGCTCTTAAAATTCGTTTGTAAATTTCTGAGAATTAAATTAAGTAATACCTATCTATTTATTTTAGTATGAAAGTAATTTCTGACGAATCAAAAGTCGTAGAACAAACGTTATTGTTTATGATGTTAACTTGTCATGCGAGTCTTGCGAGGTTGCGAGTACTTTACAATTAATTCTGTTTAAAGGCCATCATTTCAGTGTAATGATATAAACTCAGAGGCGGGTTAAACGTTGAGAGCGTAGGCAAGCATCTCACCGGCGCCCCTGTATTAAAAATAAATCTTACTATAGTAATAAACTGGAGCAAATTGAGGTTGTAAGCAAAAATAAAATAGTTTTTATTTTGTAAGTAAGTGGCTTACTTACTGGAGCAATTAGATTTATGCTGTAATATTTTATTTTATTTAACACATAATTCTTTGTAACACGTAAACCCGTATTTGGATAAATAACTAGTGGTCGCCCGCGGCTCCGCTCGCGTTGTTGTCGGTTACTAAATAGTCTATAGCCTTCACCTCGATAAATCGACTATATCCAACACAATAATAACTTTTCAATTTGATTCAGTAGTTCCTGAGATTGCGCGTTCAACCAACCAAACAAACAAACCAACTCTTCAATTTTATAATATTAGTATAGATAATTATTTCAGAACTTTGTAGGTATAATAATAAATTTATATACCTACTCCACCAGTTACAGAATAAAACTCCGTATCCGCCCGTTTTACAACTGTCCTTGGCAGCGTCGGAAAGATAAACTTTATCAACATAGTACGGTGCTCTCCTAGTAAATATGTAAAACACCCCCAGGTCCAGCGAAGGGAAACCCCAAAGGTTAGAATCCTGATCAATTGGGAACTTTTCGTATACTGCGCTCTTAGCACGTCACCTACTTTATTGATATTGTTGTAGAATGTAGAGTATCTTAATGTCGCACACAAATCGCCGAATTTGACTTTTGGTAAAACGTCCACACATCGCGAAAGGCTGACTCAGATGCACATGCGTAAATCACGCCTATATCCCCGAAGGGGTAGGCAGAATTACAACGTACTTTTCTCCAGTTACGTAAGGTCCTATGTAATAAAATAAGTGGCGAGCCTATTGCCATCTATTGGGAACGTAATTCGTAGCATAAGAGGAACGCTTCTGTCCATAACTCATCGCCGTTTAACGCGATGAGTTATGGAAGTTAAGTTGTCTTGTACAACACTCACGGGAGAGATTGGGGGTGGTGACAACTGCATTCTGCTCTGTCGTCACCACACCACACATACATAAATCACGCATATATCTCCGAAAGGGTAGGCAGAGGTGTAACTGTTTTACAATTACCTTTATAAGGGTTAAACAGTCCGTCGAGAGAGATATATGTAATTATAAGCGTCATCAACAGAACATAACGTAACTGGAGCTGTCGTCAGCCGCGACCCTTGTCACACAAATTGGCGGGAAATGTGACCAAGCGCCTCGTGTAAAGGATATTTTTGCACTTTTCCGAAAATCCCCTTTGGGGTTTACACGATTCCATTCGTGCCCCGCATTTCTTTGACGAAATTAGATTCTGAGCGTACTTTAAGCGAGTCGGCCTTTAAAAAAACCCGCCCAGGGGCGAATCAGACTTGGGCACGGGGGTTCCGTTTGTAGCATTATCTATAAAAAACGGGGGGGGGGGGAGGTAACATACATACATGTATACGTCACGCCTTTCTACTACAAGTGTAGGCAGAAATCACATCTTTCCACTTGCTAAGATCCTTAGTTCTTTCGCTTCATCCAATCTCTTCAATCTCTTCATGCCATTACAATGTAGGTAATAGCATGAAGGGGGACCGACGGGGGGGAAAATCATATCCGTTGTATGAGAGCCCCGTTATATATTTACTTAAATACATACATACATACATAATTCACGCCTATATCCCCGAAGGGGTAGGCAGAGGTGAACTAGCACCCACGTTTCGCCAATTATGTTAGGTCCCATGTAATAGGTGGCGAGCCTATTGCCATTTATCGGGCACAAAAGTCGCAGTACATTGCTAGGTGGCACAAGAGGAACGCTGCTGCCCATTCCTCATCACTAATTTATCCTTAGTCGCCTTGTACGACTACCACGGGAGAGATTTGGGGTGGTGACAATTGTATTCTACCCTGCTGTCACCACACGGCGGTTATTCTTATATTTACTTTATTCTGTTTATTAGTATCTGTTGTTATAGCGCCAACAGATAACACCTACAGGCTGTTGACAGGTGGACGGACGGACACCGGAGTCTTAGTAATAGGGTCCCGTTTTACCCATTGGGTACGGAACGCATAGTCGCATTGTACCACACCCGCGGGAGAGATTTGGGGTGGTGACAATTGCATTCTGCTCTGCCGTCACCACACGGCATTCGGTAAGTGTATAACTATTTTAAATATTTAAATAAATAAATTAACATTTTTACACTCACAGCACACCTCATTGACGGCCGCCCTGGTCGAATGCTCAGATTGCTGAGTATTGGCCAAAAGGTCCCGGGTTCGAATCCTGGTAGTGGCAAACTTTGTGATGACCACAAATGTTTGTTCCCTAGTCATGGTTGTGTATATGTTTATGTAGTATATTTTCAACATTTATATACATAATTATATTAAAAATATGTCCGTCATCTAGTATCCATAACACAAGTGCTTAGGCTGCTTACTTTGGGCTAGATGATAGGTGTGAGTCTAAAAATATTTATCTATTTATTTATTTATCTATTTACCTCATCTAGCCCAAAGTAAGTTGCCTAAGCACTTGTGTTATGGATACTAGATGACGGACATATTTTTTTAAATAATCAATAATATAATAATAATAATAATAATAAGCCCCCTAAAACCCAACCATACGTCCTGATTCGAACATCTAATCACGTGGGGGGCGGACAACGCTTATTTTGAATTACTGGAGCGGCTAACATGGCAATGGTAACCCATTTAAAATGGAGACACGGTCTAAACGTAAACGTATAGAGTCGCTTCCCGGGGGCTATCGCCGGGGCGCACTTGGAGCTGACGCTGAGTGCCACAGTATGCGAACCGTCAGCGGTGAGGAGTTGAGTAGGCGGACTCCCACCGAGTTACTCGAAAATACTACAGCCGACAACAACACATACTTACATAACTCACCACAATCTTCACTAACTTCTATTAGAGAGCCATATAGTCCAAGTACAGTATCTTACACACCGTCCAATGTGGACGAAATTTCCGTAGGTTCCGAATCTCCTACCATCGCTGTTGCGCAGGAAGCCAATAAGGTTCTTTTACCTGCGTCCACGAAGGCTGGGAAACCCAGAGTGCGCATGACATGGTCATCCGAAGTAAATACATTTATCATGCGCACATACTATTACATAACCAAGTTAGAAACAAACCTCACTGCATACAGATCAACACTACATAGTAAGTTCATTGAAAATTTCCCAGGTATAAACGTAACAGAGCAAAGAATAGCAGACCAAAGACGGGTTATAATTAGGAATAACTTGTTAAGCGTAGAAGAAATCAATAGATTAAAAGAAGAAGTAAGAAATGCTATAGAACAGGAGGAACAATCTCAAGACACAGAATTGAACTCAAGTAATATCACAGTTAGCCAGTTTCATTTTCCGACGAGTATCATCACTACATCTCCAACACAGCGCACAAATTTAACACATACACACGAAACACTAGAATCGAATGGTGCTAGCCACGAATATACAGAAAATAGTACTCAAACGGAAACCACTACATTACTTATAGAAAATGAAATAGAAGTGTTAATGACTCCACAGACAGCAAATCCCTTTCAAAACCTAGATATAAAACTTCAGACAGCTCTATTAAAATATGCGGGAGTCGACCCAAAGTTACGGCCAAGATTACCTAAACTGAGATACAGCAAAAATCTATATAAATTAACCCACATATTCAATAATATTTTATTTGACAAATACTTAACAGATGATACAAAATTAACCGACTTACACACTTTGATTTCCTGCACAGCTTTTGTTATTTCCAAAGAATTAAACTATAATATTTCAGAAACTGCAGAAGCAGATCAAAATTACAAAAAAAAATATGTTAAGCCGGCCTGGCAAATGAGATTAGAAAGGGATGTTGAAAAACTTAGATCAGACATAGGAAAACTTACACAATATATTAACAATAACAATAGGTCGCGAAAAGTCGTAGAAAGAGTTACAGCCATTTTTAGAAACACAACATTGCACACAAGACACGAAAATAGTAACAGAAAACCTGAAGAATTTCTTGACACTCTTAAACAAAAACTAGCCCTTAAATCGAATCGATTGAAACGGTTTAAGAAAACAATGGAGCGACAGCATAATAATAAACTTTTTACAACAAACGAGAAAACATTTTATAGAAACTTGAATAAAACCAATAATAATTATGTTAATAGTAATCAAACAGAGAGACCTACTAAAGAACAATTAGAATTATTCTGGTCAGGAATATGGGAAGATAATGCACTACATAATACACAAGCTGAATGGATTATAGAAGAACAACATAGATGGGACACAATAAATGAAATGGCATTTCAGAATATCACTACAGAAGACATCGAGACAATTACAGCTAAATTACACAATTGGAAAACACCAGGGATAGATAAGATTCATAATTTTTGGTTTAAAAAGTTACATGTTATACATAAACAATTAGCAAAAAATTTAACAGAAATCGTACAAAAAAAACAAAACATACCTGATTTTTTTACGAACGGAGTTACGTATATGTTACCAAAAGGACAGTACACAACACAACCAGACCAATATAGACCAATTACTTGTTTACCCACTATATATAAAATTCTTACATCTATTATCACGCAAAAAATTAGATCACACATAGAAAAATATAATATAATATCTGAGGAACAGAAGGGATGTAGGCGGGGCCATATGGGGTGCAAGGAACAACTTGTCATTGATTCTACCATCCACAGACATGCAACAACTAATAAAAGAAATATTCACTGTACTTACATAGACTATAAAAAAGCATTCGATAGTATTCCTCACTCGTGGCTGATTAAAATATTAGAACTATACAAAATTAATAACTCTATTGTAGATTTCTTGAAAACAATAATGCCTCTATGGAAAACAACCATACACCTTAACAATACACCTCACCCAATAATCACTCGAGATTTATTCATAAAAAAAGGAATTTTCCAGGGAGACTCCTTGAGCCCATATCTTACTTACTCAATAAATGCCGGGCTGGATACCGCTTAAAAGTTGAAAATGGTACAGAATTAATATTATCGCATCTAATTTATATGGATGATATAAAGATTTACGCAAAAACAGATAAAGAAATGAACACACTCATCAAAACCACATCCACTTTCAGTAAAGATATTAACATGACATTCGGGCTGGACAAATGTAAAACACTCCATATTGTCAAAGGCAAAATAAGACCTGGTGATTACAACCTTGACCAACATGCTAATATAACTGCTATGGATTCACATGATGTATATAAATACCTAGGATACAACCAGCTTATAGGACTAGATCACAATAGTATAAAACAAAAACTCATTACGGAATATAAAAGAAGAATAATAATCATCTGCAAAAGTAATCTAATTGGAAAGTACCTGATTAAAGCCATAAATACTTACGCAATACCAGTACTGACATACTCCTTTGGGATAATAAAATGGAACAAAAGCAATATTCATTACATACAACGCATGACTCGCACAATTTTAACCAAACATAATCATCATCATCCAAAATCAGCAATAGAAAGGCTCACTATAAAAAGACAAAACGGCGGCAGAGGACTCATTGATTTACAGTTACTTTGGCAGAAGCAAATACATACACTACAAACCTTTTTTCAAAACAAATCTCGAGATAGTGTTTTACATAGAATAATTATAAAAAATGACAATAACTACACACCTCTCAACTTAAGAAACTTAACAGATACACCAAACATAAACATAAAAGAACACGAACAAAATATAGAGCACCAGTGGAAACAGAAATCGTTGCATGGCAGACACCCACATGACCTGGAACAACACCTAATTGACAAAGAAGCTTCAAATAAGTGGCTCAAAATGGGTTCCCTGTTTCCTGAAACAGAGGGATTCATTATAGCGATACAGGATCAAGTTATTAATACTAAAAATTACAGAAAGTATATTATTAAAGATCAAACAATGCATAATGATAAATGTAGAAAATGCCACATCCATTCGGAGACTATTCAACACATCACAGGAGCATGCCCTCAACTTACAAGTAATGACTATACACACAGACATAATCAAATAGCCAATATCATTCATCAAAATTTAGCACTTAAACACAAATTCATTCAAGATTCGTCCACACCTTACTATAATTACAAACCCAATACTGTATTAGAAAATTCTACTCACAAACTTTATTATGACCGTGCCATATTAACTGATCGAACCATACACTACAATAGACCAGACATCACTCTACAGGACAAAATCAATAAAATAACTTACCTTATAGATATTGCCGTACCCAATACTCACAATATAATGAAAACAATAACAGAAAAAATACATAAATATACAGATTTAAAGGAAGAGATTGCACGAATATGGAGACAAGAAAAGGTATATATAGTGCCAATAGTACTGTCCACTACCGGAGTCATCCCAAAGCATCTGCACAATAGCCTTAAGCTACTGGAAATAGAAAACAACATTTTCATAAAACTACAAAAAGCCGCTATACTGAACACTTGCAGAATTGTCCGAAAATTTATGCAAATAGAAGAAAACGAGATGTCACCCCATAATATAAACCACACTATAGATACTCAATTACCACAAACACAAATTTATAATCACTCTTAAAATCCATCATCATCATCATCTTTATACCCACACTACATCCACTCAATCAACACTTCTATACATGCCATTCACTTGGTAAACACCCGTAAATGGCATTAACACCGGCTCAAAAGCCGAGAAATCTATAACATAGATAATAATAATAATTTATTTAAAAAAAAACAAACAAACATACATTCATGAAGAGTTAACAAAACAGTGCAATCACAAAATGTACTAATGTTAAATTTAGACAGAGGTCCCCAAACTAGGCTAAGCCTGTATCTTGGCGAACCATATACATTGTTTAATGTACTGCATCGGATACTTTTAAATTTATTTAAAAGAAAATAAACAAATAATAACAATTGAAACCTCTAACAAACTAATAGATAAATGATACTAAACATGAAACTAATCAAACATAAACACTAATACATACTTAGTATATCTTCCGTGGAGGCATAATCCAGTGATAATAGCCAGGTTGTCAGAATATTTTTTGCTCTGTAGACAGAACAAGGTACCACACTGCAAAACCGCACAACCGCGTTGTAGACTCGCGCTTGGATAAAGTCGCCAAATCTTCCAGCAAATGCCGAGTTTATAGTCGGGGTCGGTAATCTAAATACTCTTTTTTTTAGGAGCGACTCGTAGTAATCGGAAGAGATTAAACGTTTATGGGCAATGAGTGATATTTTTAGTATAAATAATTGACGAACTGACAAAACTTGTGCTCTATTATAAAGATTAACAGTCGGGTATCGGTAGGGTAGCTTAAACATTATTTTTAATACCGATCGGTTGGCACGTTCCGCAACCAAAAGTGACGTCTTAGCAGCGGCACCCCACACTGAGATGCAATAGCCAATTAAGGATTGACAGAGAGCCTTATAGATTACAACAAGTAACTTATCGTCGGCCACATTCCTTAGTTTCCTAAATATACCAGATACCTTTCTAATTCGCTTTGCCAGCTTCTGGATATGACATTTAAAGTTAAGATGCTCGTCGACTATTATTCCGAGATATTTTAATGAGTCAGTACGGTCAACGAGATTACAGCTGCAGATGTTCGAGGAGATGATATCACAACTATGAATTTTAATTTGACTAACGTCAATTGGGTTGGAAATTGCCGTTTTATGGAAACAGATAAATTTGGTCTTCGCGTAGTTAAGAGTAAGCAGGTTTTTATTTAGCCAATTATGTACGTGAAACATCCCAAATTCAGCGGCTTGTACAGTGTCAGACCAAGAATTTCCTTTGAATAGGATTACTGTGTCATCTGCGTAACAAATCACTTCAGCATTTTCCAAAACCAAATCGTGTATATCATTCATGTATACAATGAATAATGTGGGGCCAAGAATACTCCCCTGCGGTACACCAAATTTTATCGAATGAAGATCACTTTTATGACCTCCAACCTTGGTTAGTTGACGTCTGTCAGAAAGATAGCTTTTGAACCACTCAAGCGCAAGACCTCTTACTCCGTATTTTTCAAGCTTTCTTAGTAGTATTTTGGACGAGATTGTATCGAAAGCCTTGGCAAGATCTAAAAACACTCCTAGGCAGTTAAGACTACCAGAAACTACCCTATCAAGAGTACCAGAAATTAGGTCGACTAACAGGGAAACAGCTTCTTCCGTAGATTTTCCGTGTCTAAATCCAAATTGACGTGAAGCCAGTAACCCATTCGCCTCCATAAACTTGATTAGTCGTTTATTGACTATTTTCTCCAAAATCTTGGAGAATACTGAGAGCAACGAGATCGGTCTATAATTACCCGGAATGCTTTCAGATCCATCTTTGTGTATAGGGGTTACAGAAGCAATTTTCCACGCCTCAGGAAAGCGACCCGTTTCCAGGCTAAGGTTATAGATGTGTGCCAAGGGTTCACATATTAATTCTTTAGCAGATTTTACCAGGGATGTGTTGATACCATCTATACCAGGTGCGCTATTCGTTTTCAGTGTGTTGATTAGGTCTGATACTTCCCTTTGATCCGTAGGTTCCATAAAAAAAGAGTGCGCCGGAGAATTAGACAAGTCGACTTGACAGGCTAAGTCATCCTCAGTTTCATTCGCTTTCAAAAGGATATCATTGGCTAAGTTGAGACCTACAGAAGAAAAGAAAGTATTGCATTCATTAAGCGATATTTTGGGATCGTTTGTAATGGTAAGTAGTTTATCAGATACAGGATGACTGGTTTTGTTGTAACAGATATCTTTGGTTGATTTCCACAGTTGTTTGGTATTTTTGCTGCTCCTTTGTAATAGCTCCCTATCATATTCTAGTCTTACTTTCCTTACAATATCTATATAAAAATTTCTGTATCGTCTATATGAAATACTAATGACTTCGTTATTAGGATTTTGTTTTGATTTTGCATGGAGTTTATCTTTGTGTCGTGAGCACCTAAGCAACCCAGGAGTCATCCAGGGTCTTATTATGTATTTTGATCTGCTGATTTTAACCTTCCTTGAATTAAGCTCCATGGCATTACCCATTATCCCCAAGAAAACCTCCACAGATTCATCTACATCAGCCTTGGACGTGACGGGATACCAGTCAACAGATGCCAGAATGTCACATACACCTCTATTATCTATTACAGTCTTTATTTTTAATTTGTGGGCATTCTGGTAAGAGTCAACCCAAAGAGTGTTAAGGCCCAGTGCTGCTAACCTGTGGTCTGTAATGTCACAGTCATATACCACACCGACAGCTGAACCTTTTGTTTTAATAAAAATGTGGTCCAAACAAGCATTAAGTCGAGTTGGCTTTGTGATAGCAGGCTCTAGCCCATGCTCTGAATTTAAACATAGGTATTCATTTGACTCTGGGGAAAGAATATCTATGTTTATGTCACCCGCTACGATGATACAGTGCCTATTTTCCAGAGTTTTAAGAATTTTATCTAATGAATTAAAATAGTTATTCAAATTTTTAAACGAAGGAGATCTATATATTCCTAAAATAGTAATTTTGTTCGCTATATTTATTGACAGACAACAAGCTTCGCCAAAATCAGGCTCGGTTACCACTACTGGTCCCAATAAGGATCTAACGTAGGCCACCACTCCACCATTTTGATTAATGTTATTTCTGGTTGAAAATTGATTATAGCCCGGGATATCTTCAATCATGATTGTGTCACTCAATCTACACTCTGTTAAAATAAGGACATCAAAAGTAGCATTTAGACGCCGGAGAGAAACCAAAAACGCATCAAAATTTTTAGAAATACTTCTGATGTTTACTGTCAGAACTTTAAAATTGTGGGAAGATGTGACTATAGTGTTAAACGTATCTGCATCAACGATCTCAAAACATTTAATATCAGGAATGGAATCAATGTCATTAGCTAGATTGACGTTATCCATATTGTAGTGGCGAAGTTATATTACTATTAATTGAAATCTCGATATTTAAGCAATAATTATTTCTTTGCGTTGAAAACGGTAAACAGTGCGATACGTTGATCAGCATCAAGAAGCAAGGCAAGTTCAAAACAGATAAACGATCACAGAGGCAAAGCCGGTGTTTCACAATAAGTACCTCCGACAGCATTACCATAAGATGAGCATGGTCCCATTTCATTAGAACAAAAAAATACAAACATGTAATTGTATTGAATTGTTCCGCACATTTTTTAGGTATGTCACATTTATGCAATAAACAGGGCATATAATAATATGAGATTAAATAAATTAAACCATTGAATTGACAATTTGTTAACAGCCGAGAAAAAACCCTAGAAGAAGACACATTTGAGAACATCACAACTTTACATAAATTTAAAATTGGTATTACCATCCAAATACGTAAACTGAGTTTAAATAAGCACATAGTTATATATTTTCTCACATACGAGTTCACTACATATTTTGTCAAGAAACTTTGACTATCATGAGCAGCACTCTTAAAATAACATTTTTGAGGTATGTAATATACAAGCAATATCCTATTATTATATAAAAAACAGCTCAAGCATAAGATTAAATAAATGAAACCATTGAATTGACGACTATTTACCAACTGAAAATAAACCTTAATTGAATATATTTTTAAGCACATTATAGCTTTACTCAAATATAAATTTTGTATTTCCATCCAAACACGTAAAAAGCACATAGTTATAAATTTATCACGAGTATACATTATGTTCAATACATACTCTGGCTGGATGTTATGATTACTGAAGAAAGGATTTATATAATTATTTTTAATTTTTACCACTAATCTAAGGCGAGAAAAAATAAAAGTTACACTTAAAATTAAAATAATTTTGCTAGGAACAGTTTTGGGGATCTTGGTTCGCTTTAGGGAGACTATTCTGCATTTCAAGCTTCTCCAGAACTTCCACCGCAAATACATGAAGGACGGAGCTTGTCTCTGAACGACGCATATATATATTGCCGTTGGAAGTCCAGACGAATCTAAAACGCAATTCATTCCCAAGCTTTATTCCCAAGCTCTGCTGAATAGAATTCTATTTGCCTTCGTTAGATGCTCATTGAGGAATAGGCGTCGTGGGTTACCTGGAAGATTTATTTTGTCAGTAGTAAGTCCGCGACGGGTGCGCGCGGCGCGCAACAGTTGGTCCAGGGGCGCGCGACGAGTCATTGTGACCACGATTGGTCGCGGTCGCTCTAATGCTACGCTGCTACCGCGCGGCCCCACACGCCGGATGTCGTCCACGTCACGAGGGTCCAGATCTACGCCCAGGGTTGATGATATGACACTTACTATTTGGTGTAGGTTTTCATTTTTATTTTCTGTGATACCGGTGATTTCTACATCCTTAAGAAGGCGGCGCTGCTCCTTCGCAGCAAGTTCTTGGCGGAGCTCAGACACCTCTGCACGCAGACTAGCTACCTCTGCTTTGCACCTGTCCAAATCTTTAAGTTGATTTTTCATGTCAGCCAGTTCTTGACGGAATGAAACAATATCTTCCGAGGTAGAATTTAAAGAAGATGTAAAATCCTGCATTTCATTTTTCATTGAAAGAAAAACGTTTTGAAGATCTGAGAGCGCCTTGGTAAACGCGACCATGTGTATAAATAAGTGTTGAAAATATACAACATAAACAAATACACAACCATGACTCGGAAACAAACATTTGTGGTCAGCACAAAGTTTGCCCCTACCAGGATTCGAACCCAGGACCTCTTGGCCAATACCCAGCAATCTGAGCATTTGACCAAGGCGGCCGTCAAGGCCGTCCGTCAATATGTAAGCAAAACAGATCAGCTGACTGGCATCCAGCTTTCAACTCTATTTCCAAGTCATCAAGCTCTCTATTGCCCTGATCCCTGCCTCCAGCAGTGGATATTATGATAGGGATGAAGAGGACGGGATCGAAAATTTATTCTAGAAACTTCCAAATTATTTCACATTCAGAGGTGCCAAGGAACTCGCTGTTATCGACTGCCGAGCGTCGGATCTATTTTGCTCAGTGATTAGTTCGAACTTATGCCTAAGTTCTGTCTGGTGTTCCATATTGATTGTGTCCCCTTCAGCAGCGCGTCAATTCTAAGAGCTCTGCCCCAATACGACGCCATTGCAAGCAATTAATATTGAAATGTATGATATCTACCTCACTTGGCGAAGGTTTGGCCCGATATTCCCGAAACAATTGCCGCAATTTATTGTGATTGCTCCAGATTGCTCTACTTAATTGCTCCAGATTCATTCATTACAGTTGCCAAGCAATTCTTCTATTTCCTGCCCCCCTGTTCCCAGTCTATCTGAAATCTTTCATTCATATCGGTCAGACGTCATCAAGACATCCGCTCCCGACATTCATACTAGCATCGGAGAGGTGCTAGTGATGAATGAATGTATACAAAAGAGACGCAAAGGAACATGTCGACATATCGATGAACGGAGACAACGTTCCAATCCACACTGCTCACTCAAGTTTTGGCTAAGTTTTACAGCCGGCCGCCTGCCTGACACCAACACCCTTTGGGTATGCTGTTGTAGGTAGATTTCTCTCCACCATTCGGATGCCCTAATGCGCTTATTAGTCTATCCCGGGCAATCTCCCTTAGTCGCTTTTATCAAAACCCCTGGGATGAGTCTGGGCTGGCACATTCTACGTAATTTTTTCGCACCCAGGACGGACAGTATGGAAGACAACAGTTGCCAAGCAATTACTGCCAATAAATTACATACATACATACATAAATCACGCCTATATCCCCGAAGGGGTAGGCAGAGGTGAACTAGCACCCACATTTCGCCAATCATGTTAGGTCCCATGTAATAGGTGGCGAGCCTATTGCCATATATCGGGCACAAAAGTGTCGCAGTACATTACTAGGTGGTATAAGAGGAACGCTGCTGCCCATTCCTCATCACTGATTTATCCTTAGTCGCCTTGTACGACACCCACGGGAGAGATTTGGGGTGGTGACAATTGTATTCTACTCTGCCGTCACCACACGGCGAAAATAAATTGCCCGTGTAAAAACACCTTAAGACGCAATTTGATTCCAGACTCCCGAAGTAGGTCAAACACGATTCTCACCTAGTTGCCGAGAACCCGGTGGCTGTGGGCACTGGCTGCATAATTGTTCTCTATCAAGTCGTCGTTGGAATTAAGCAAATTTACTTGCGCAAGCAGTTGTAATGGTCATTACCGAAGTAGTGGGGCGAAACGGTAAGCATTCGTGGGTAGAATAACAAGCAGGCGGTCGCTTCACTGCTATAGGCGTTTTCTCGACGTCGGATAGGGGAACGTGGCCCAGAGTCTCTACTGTCTAAAACGGCCACCCTAAGGTAAAAAAAATATGTTTATGGCCTGACCATAAAGTGGACTTTTCCGCTCGCTACGCGTACGGAAAATCTTAAAACAATCTGGTGATAAAACTCGGGCGATAAAAAAGAATGTCTCAGATCGCAAATACTTATTTTTATTTATTTATTTATTTATATTTATATACTCTACTATTTTGATTTTCATTTAAACATATGTAACAAAACTAACGGACACCCTGAATACTCCCATGCTATTATCGTGGCAAATACTACGCGGTGTTGAAAAAAAACGGTTAAGTTTTTATTCCTCCTCCATAAAAATCGTTAGGACAGTACCTGAACTAAAAATTGTAATAAAAATTGTAAAATTAATCTTATAAATTGGAATTTTTGTACTTAAGCTACTTATTACTTTGATCGTGACCGAAAGTGTGAGTGTAAGAAATATTTATTGTTATTTTTTATTATTATTAAGGAGTCAGGAGGCAGGAAGGAAAGGAATTAACTCAAAGTCCCTCTCGCCTTGGTACTTGGTAAACAGTTTTATTCAAGACACAGTACCTATTTAGGCGACCTTCCCCTACTAACATTCCAGCAAGCAATGCGTTTCGTGATTAGGTTGATGAAATTGGAAGCCTAAAGATTACTTTAACAAAGGCAAGAAACTGATAGTGTGATTAAAACAAGGAAATTTAAAACAAAAACTTGGGAGATACCTTTAAATTTTTACACACACAAATCGCGCCTTTTATAGCCAGAGGTGAATTAACAGCGATGTTTTATCAATTATATTAGGTCCCTGATGATGATGATGATGATGATCTAGGTTGCACTTACATTTTAGGTACTTATTAAATAAACATTTGCATAAAAACTTACTGCCGCACTCAGAGACGTCAAATAACGTCAATGAGTACTTAACGTCAAAAAATGACAATTCAAAACTAGTCGCTATTCTTGCCGGGTCTATGGTTCTAGATTTGAATGAAAATTTTTGACATTAAATACTCATTAAAGTTAATTGACGTCTCAGACAAAGTATTTATTTATTTAATTTACCTACATTGTCTTTATTATCTTCATCGAAACTCGTACCTATATATTGTAATAACATTTATTTATGAGGAGTGTTTTCAGTGTTTGGGTAAACAAGTAGGCTTACATGATATAATTCGAAAGAACTACATATGTAACGAATCGTAGAGAATAGCAAGAAGTGATATCTGTCTCACCTGTGGGAGAAAAGCGTGACATATACATATTATATACAATTTTGTATGTAATAATAAGATGATTGATGCTGACGGCGTAATTCGATTTGACATGACGCTGAACATACGTAATCCCACATCACTCAATCCCAACTTGCAATAAGCCGAACGCGATAAAAAATTGCATGCCTTTTTTAGATTTCAGGAGATTATTCGGTTGCGTTGTGTTGACAAAGTTAACAAGAAAAATTCGCTTATCAGAACTTATCGTAGGTTTATTGAAGGAATTCAATGGAAACAGTTTAAGGTATTCTATTGCTTCTTAACGAATGTAAAGAAGTATGGTGTTATTACAAAAAAGTGTTTTTAAGACGGTAAAAGGACAAATTGTGGCTAGAAAAAGTTCAAAAAATGTATAGGCTTGATGGGGGAATAGTCTTAGCTGGCCGAGCGGTATAGGCACCTGCCCGAAATGTATTGTGCAGGTTCGTTTCCCGCATTAAGACTACAATTTTTGGAACTTTTTCAGACCAAAATTTTCTTCTTTGATAATTTTTCTAACAATTAGGTATATAATATTCAAATAAAAATTAAAAATAATAATGTGTAAGAAGTATGTAAGGATCCATGTGGGAGAAAGGCGTGATATACCAGGAGACTTTTTGGTCACTGCAAAAATTTTTGGAATTCGTTCAGACCATCAAATTGAACAAATTTCACCATGTAAGCAACTCCAATTTCACGAAAAAATATCAGCTGTTTCATACAAAATGATTATACCCACTTGACCCAAATGTGACCAAAAAGTCTCCTGGTATGTGTACTTGTGGTCGCTCGCGGCTTCGCTCGCGTTAATGTCGGTTGTTATATAGCCTATAGCCTACCTCAATAAATGTCCTATCCAACACATACAACAACACAAGTTTTCAATTTGAACCAGTACTTTCTGAGATTAACGCGTTTAACCAAACAAACAAACTCTTTAGCTTTATAATATTATGGGCCTGTTTCACAATCGACAAGTAAGTTCTAAGAAGCTTACTTCGCAGATCATTTGAAAGTTGTAATATGAAACAAAAGTCAATTGTACTACCAAGTAAGCTACTTCGAACTTACTTGTCGATTGTGAAAAGGGCCCTAAGTATAGATAAATAGTATAGATGTATAAATAGCGACTCCTGGTGTATTGGATTGAATTAACCAACTTCATCTAATAAGCTGTTACAATGGGGAATCCATTTGATTAGTGAAACAATCTCCGATGGATGGCGAGTGTATTAGGGGCGATCAGTGGAAGTTCGATGACTCGGTAGCTTGGTTAACTTACGATTTTTTAGTTTAACTGCCGCACTCAGAGACGTCAAATAACGACAATGAGTACTTAACGTCAAAAAATGACAATTCAAAACTAGTCGCTATTCTTGCCGGGTCTATGGTATAGATTTAATTGAATTTTTTTGACATACTCATAAAAGTTATTTGACGTCTCTGAGTGCGGCAGTAAGGCATGTTCGCGAAAAGAATATCAACACGAAAACTTCTACGGTGTTACAAATAAGTGTTTTAAGAAGTGTTCCGTACCCAAAGGGTAAGACGGGACCCTATTACTAAGACTCCGCTATCCGTCCGTCCGTACGGCAATACTACACAAGGTCTAATACATATAATGTAAATTTACTGTACCTATACTTAATAATGGTGTGCAAAACTGTTTGTCGCTACAAATAAAATAACATTAAAAAAACGAATAAATATAAATATGTACCAGCCACTGTAAACGAGATAATTCAAAACATAAAATTACAGGAATCTAACACGAAAGCGACCCGGTTCTTTTTCGTTAATAAAAATTCCCTTTCAAAGTATAATATCACAAGGATTCCTTCACGAAGTTGAGGGAAAGACAATAAGCATAATTAAAAAGTTTAGGGGCCAAGATTCGGCGCTATTCTAGAACCGAGAGAATTATTTCAAGTGGCACGTCCGAAGTTTTAGAAGCTTGTCATATTTAAGTCATAGCCAACTAGCTCAGTTAGCCGTTCAATCAACAGCCTAGCCTCTTTACTAATTCAATAATAGCACAAATTACTGGCACTCGCCGGTCGCTGCCGTGGCACGCTCGCTCCGCTCGCTCGGCACGTGCTGTTTGTCGGTTCATATACTAACCTTACCTAACCAACTTTCTAACTCATGTCTATAAATAGTAAGATTTTTGGCTGGCTTGCTGCCGCATATCATTCAGGCCTCTAGTTGAACGGCGCTGTTAAGTAATAGTCTGTTGATTGAACGGCTAATTAAGCTACTTAGCTCCGACATAATATAGTTGTAAATCATAATATATAAAAGAAAATATTTTTACACTCACATCATCTAGCTTAAAGTAAGTAGCCGAAGCACTTATGTTATGGATACTAGAAGACAGACATATTTTTAATATAATAGTGAATATAAATGTTGAAAATATACTAAATAAACATATACACAACTATGACTCGGAAACAAACATTTGTGGTCATCACAAAGCTTGCCCCTACCAGGATTCGAACCCGGGACCTCTTGGCCAATACCCAGCAATCTGAGCCAACCAAGGCGTCCGTCTATAATTCGTTAGAAATTACTTTCGTACAAAAATCAATATTAATTGAATTCACCGTTCGAATGTTAGATCGGCAACACACGATCATTCCAAATGGAGTGACATATCGCTTCACGTGCGAATTCCCACCACACGATCGCTTTGGGTTTGTAGTTTGGAGCGATGGAGTGACGGATTCGGATTGACTGGGAATCTTATATTTCAGTTTGATAAAATGCGCTCGATGTCCTCATCTTCTGTGCATGTATATAAAAATAAATTGCTTTGTGTTGGTCTCGCTAAAACTCGAGACCGGCTGGGCCGATTTAGCTGATTTTGGTTTCGAAATTATTGTCTTGGGTCAGACAAGGCATGAAAGGTGAGAAAATATAGAAAAAGAGGGAGTAAAATGGTTAAAACAAAATTTTTATTTTCCCTTATAAACCGCTTTCCAGTCAAACATTTGACGTTCGTCCGTTCTGTACGGATGCTTGGGCATGACAGCACCAAATCGTAACCATGGCTAAGGGACAATTTATATTATGGCATAACAATGTATGGGTAATGGGCCAGCTAGTAGGTACATTGAATAAATGTTGGCAAAAATAATTACAAAGACGTCAGAAAGATTTCGAATAATGATGTGGGCGCCAGGAAATAATTTTTCAAAATGGTTCTGACCTTTTTATGTTTGTCGGAAGCTAGCGGTGCACATTTTCATTGTGAGCACTTTCTTTTGAGGATTTTGATGTCGAGTAGCACGGCCATTCATGATATAAAAAAAACCGTTCATTTATATCTGGCATGAATACAATACACTTATGAATCGTTATGACACTATAGACATCGAAAACCCGTATGTTAAAAGGAGGTTAACTCTTAAAGGCCCGAGTACACCAACACGTAAATCAAACGATTAAATATATAAAGATCATAATTTTACGAAATTCTTTTTCTAACCCCAAAATCTTTGTACTAATTTTTCTAGCATTTATATAATGTTAAAATTAAAATCGAATAGTTTATAAAGCAAACCCAAGCTTAACCGAAAGCACGGTATTTGTAAAAATATCTGCTTTGGAATGTTTGAAATTTATTTCTACATTGCGAGGGTACCCGTTGGCTTACAACGTGAAGTGTAAAGGTTAGAAGAATTTCAGCAAGTTAATAAGTGTCTTGGGTGGCCGAGCGGTCAGGCACCTGCCCGGATAGCAGCGGACGCGGGTTCGATTCCCGCCTCAAGATCATAATTTTTCGAAATTCTTTTTCTAACCCCAAAATCTTTATAACCGGTAGTTTTTGACAATTCTTCCATACAGAAAAATGTCAAAAACTGACGGTTAAATAATAATCGCATATTTATATGTTGGTATAGGTATAAAAAGTATAGGTTTTTAGTTAACAAGGAAGCAAGTTAGATAATAATTATGATGGTGATGGATGATAATATGAATCAAAAGGCAATGGATATCTTACCGATGTTAATGGAAGAGGTAACATACTGCCGTTATATTATATATTAAAGCCGTGTAGAGACGGCAGAGCAGAATACAATTGTCACCCACCACCTCCATCCCTACCGCAGTGTCGTACAGTACAGACTACCCAAAACTGTCAAATTTCTTTAATCGATTGTCAAACTTAACTTGGTAACAAAATCGATTGAGAAATTTTGCCATTTTATGGTAGTCTTGTTGACTGTACAAGACGTCTAAGGGTAGAGACAGCGATTTATGTTAATTATGGATGTGCACGGACCTAGAATGAGAGGAAGACCGAAAAAGCGATAAATAGAATGAGAAGATGAAGTGATTGGAAAAAGAAGACATGTTGTGCCGACCCTACTTTATGTAGGATAAGGGCAGGGAGAAGAAGAAGTTATATTACTCTACCAGCTAGCATTATATCTACTGCGATTTACGTGCCCGTTACATGGCAATAGGCTCCCCACCAATTACATAATTATGGGACTTGACATAATGTGAAACGTGAGTGTTGATTCACCTCTGCCTAACACTTCGGGGATATAGGCGTGATTTATGTATGCATTTATATATGATGCCGTGTGGTGACGGCAGAGTAGAATACAATTGTCACCACCCCAAATCTCTCCCGTGGGTGTCGTACAAGGCGACAAAGGATAAATCAGTGATGAGGAATGGGCAGCAGCGTTCCTCTTATACCTACCACTTAGCAAAGTACTGCGACTTTTGTGCCCGATAAATTTTGCCTTGCGTTCACCTATGCCTACCCCCTCGGAAATATACATACATAACTACCCCCTCGGTAATATAAATCACGCCTATATCCCCGAAGGGGTAGGCAGAGGTGAACTAGCACCCACGTTTCGCCAATTATGTTAGGTCCCATGTAATAGGTGGCGAGCCTATTGCCATTTATCGGGCACAAAAGTCGCACTATATTGCTATTGCTAGGTGGTATAAGAGGAACGCTGCTGCCCATTCCTCATAATTGATTTATCCTTATTCGCCTTGTACGAAGCCACGGGAGAGATTTGGGGTGGTGACAATTGTATTCTACTCTGCCGTCACCACACGGCATATAGGCGTGACTTATGTATGAAACATACTATACGCCGACCCCTGATACTGTGAACAGGGCAGGCAGGAAGAAGAGAAGCCCTGTTTGTTATTGTAAAAAATAAAATAAAAACCTCGCCCCATTTATTTTCAAACATCACTCGATGGTTCCATTGTTACACCTCTCGTAATTTACGTAAAAGGAAAATTTCAAAAGCAAATAGCTGCCTATTTTGACTGCTGTCACAATGTTGACTTTTAATAATTAAATTCGTTACGCACAAGAAGAAAATAATGGCAGCACCTAATGAGACGGAATCTAAAATATTGTTTATTTTCTCATTGCACAAGACGCAAACCTTTAGTTATAACAGAAACATTGTTCTTCTAAACAGTCCATTCCTCAATCGATAAATGTCTCCGTATTATCGATAGATTTCTTAAATAATATATAAATAACCAAATTCAAAATTGCAGTTTTACTGTCATTAATTTAGAATATGTACATCGATATTACAGCAAAGGGGCATATGTGAAAAATAATTGTTTAAATGTAAATAGTGACTGCGGCAGCGTTTCTCTTAAGCCAACGAGCAATAAACAGCAATTTTGTATGTAGGTACGTATAATAATTAGGTGACTGGGTTTATCCCACATTTTTAAACATACATGCATATTTCACGCCTGTCCCCGAAGAGGTTGGCACAGGTGATTTAACTAACACCCACTTTTCGCCAAATAAATTATGTCCCATGTAATGGGTGGCGAACCTAACTACCGCACTCAGAGACGTCAAATAACGTTAATGAGTACTTAACGTCAAAAAAGGACAATTCAAAACTAGTCGCTATTCTTGCCGGGTCTATGGTCTAGATTTGAATGAAAATTTTTGACATTAAATACTCATTAAAAATTAATTGACGTCTCTGAGTGCGGCAGTAAGCCATTTATCGGGCACGAAAATCGCAGTAAAGTTACGTGGTTTTTAAGAGATATGCCCATTACTCATCGCCGTCTTTACCCTTAGTCGCATTGTACGACACCCACGGGAGAGATGTTCAGTGAGGAAAGAATATTGTGGTCAGAAAAGGTTTCGAAAAATTATAGTCTTGATTCAGGAACCGAACCCCCGTCCTCTGTGATCCGGGCTGTACCACTCGGCTAGACAATTTCTAGGCTAGACTATAATTTTTCGAACTTTTTCTGACCACAATATTCTTAATTATATTTATATTTTTCTAACATTTATAATATGTATGTAAAGAAATCCTAGACATATTAACTAGGATCCCTTTGTGTTTTACTTATGGCGCGTTTTTAAAATTCATTGAGGTGTTGTCTTTACTCAAGAGATGGCGCCACTGCGCCAACTACCGTGTCTACCGATGATCGGTAAAACAGCAATATTTTAATTTGAATGACATTTGAGATATTATTTAGAAAATTAAATGCTGATAAAAACTACCGAGTCTGAAAGTAATATTAAATCTGAATAGGCAAATTAACTTTGAATGTCGTTTCTTTGTTTTTACAGGTAAGGTTAAATGAAAATACCTTTAGATAATTAATGTTTTTCTCAGTGTAAATGTTAAAATAAAGACTTTGTTTTTACAGAGCAACACATTGTTTGATTTGTCGTTATAAAATATACCACATAGACAAATTGTCTTATAAAACGACACAAAGGGATCCTAGTTAATATGTCTAGGATTTCTTTACATGTATGATGTTCAAATTAAAATTTAAATAGTAATTTAGTCAGGAAACTTCACAAGTGTTGGAGGGAGCTTAATACAACCTCTATTCAGTATGCATTTTATGTCTTGGCCCGACCTCGTAAAAAGCATATTATAAGGGGATCTTTATGTGCAGTACAGCTGGGCTGACCCACTTATGTCTGTCAATTGAAATAATGCAGCCCCATATGCGACACGCAAACACACATGCAAAGCTTAGTGGAAAATATTGGAAAAAAAGCTTTTACCAAACAAAGAAAACACACATACTACACACACATAAATCACGCCTATAAGCCGGTAGGCAGGGGTGAATTAAATCCCACTTTACGCCAATTAAGTAAGGTCCCATGTAATAGGTGGCGAGCAAAAGAAAGTACAAGGCGTTCATTATTTTTCGAAAATTTTGCTAATTATTTTTCAAAATATTTACCACAGCTTGGCAAAAAAGAGTTTGATGCGGTGACAGATGGAACTAATTTTTATTACATACATACATACATAAATCACGCCCATATCCCCGAAGGGGCAGGCATAGGCGAATTCTCACCCGCGTTTCGCCAATCATGTTAAGTCCCATGTAATAGGTGGCGAGCCTATTGCCATTTATCGGGCACAAAAGTCGCAGTACATTGTCAGGACGGTAGTATATAAGAGGAACGCTGCTGCCCATTCCTCATCACTGATTTATCCTTAGTCGCCTTGTACGACACCCACGGGAGAGATTTGGGATGGTGACAATTGTATTCTACTCTGCCGTCACCACACGGCACTAAACTAAAAATGTTACTAAAGGTTACTAAAAATAAACAAAACAAAACGAGTGGCGCCCTCATTCTATCCAAACTCTTTTTTGGCAAGCTGTACTTTACGATATTATTGCCAATAATTATCAAAACAGTTACTTTTTTACGACATTATCACCAATTTTCGAAATTGTGATTATTTTTAGAAATTGTTGCTATTGAAATGTTGTGCCACTCAGTAAATGGTTTAATTCGCCCTACCTTCCCCCGTATCGATGTACATCTTTTTCTTGTGCCACTTACCATAGCATTAATCACTAAGGCATGTTTATGGCCCTATAGGTACCGGATAGGTATAGCACTTGGCTTGGCATACTTCAGAAAAATCAATATTGCATTCTTTATTTATGCAACGAAGCTGTTGTTCGAGCTTGACTAAGTTGTTTTCAGCTTAACATTTATTTTTATGCATCAAGCTGGCATTTTGATCTCAGACCTTGATACTTACATTCATAAATCACGCCTACATCCCCGAAGGGGCAAGCAGAGGTGAATTGACTTAACACCCACGTGTCGCCAATTTTAGGTCCCATGTAACAGGTGGCGAGCCTATTGCTATCTGCCGGGCACGGAAAACGCAGTACCTACATTGCTAGGTGGTATAAGAGGAACGCTGCTGCCCATTCCTCACCACTGTTTTCTTAAGAGATAAAAGGTCCATACCACACATAAGGGAAACGGGACCAAAGGAGACATACTGTGTTGGTGGGTGTTAACGAAACGGAGCAAGCACGGAGGAACTCAAGATAATAAATTTTGGTCACCCATCCTATGACCGGCCTTAGCACAGATTGGTTAGTTTACGCAATCGCAGGCCAAGCGCGCTATGCCACTGCGCTAACGAGCTCCTCTAAAAAGTAGTATAGATATATTATAAAGAGCCCTATTACAAATCCCACAGAACACTATACTCACTGCATCATCATTTTCGTAGTAACTTTGCAGCTTTATTTGTCGTTTTGATTGAAATAAGATAATAAATGCTTGCTTTAAACTTATAAAATCTTTATTCCTCATAAAATAACAATATTATTCTACTATACATTTTGCTCAAAAATATAATCGCATAAAGCAGATGTATGCAGTTAACTTACAGCAATTTTCGAAGTTTTTTTTTGTTTTGTTAGAATAAGATTTATTTCTACATTAAACCAATGATGTTTCAAAATTCCGAGGCCGGGACGAACTATTCGTCTATACTACCGATAAAATTCATTTATTTTTATTTCATTTTCGTAGAACAGAAGTTCTATCTAGGAGCTCATAAAAGGGCCTTCGTGCTTTTTCTTTCTCTACAATTTTGCGTTTACTTAAAAAGTTAAGCAAAAGGAGTATGCCCAGTTTGTACCTGTAAAATTGTCTTAAGCTTTTTTGAGATAAACTCTCAAAATTCTAAGCTAAGTAATTAGTTTTACTATTATTTATTATGAACTTCTATTAATATTTATCATGTCATGTGCCCTATAAAATAAAGTAAAATAAGAAAGAAAAGAACGTTTTTATGTAAGATTATAAGTTTATAACCTAAAATTAGGTGCTTTCTAGACTTTCTACATTAATTTCTCTTAAACCCGGCGAACAACAAAAAACTGTATTTAAAAATAGATTGTGCATTTCAAATCAAACCCTACATATCAAAGTATGGTTTTATATGTACAAAATTGTTAAAACAAAATACAAAATTGTTAAAATGTGAAACCAACCAACGTCCGTATATGCTACTCATGTATTGGGAAATACTAGAGGTGAGGCGTATTTACGCAACCAGGTTTTGAACCCTGGTTTTTGCTTCGAAGTACGAAGACCAGGGTTCAGCCCTGAAATACTTGCAACCCTTCAAGGTATTTTTACTAGAACGCGCTCGATCGTCTGTCAGTCCGGCGCGGCCATCTAGTATTTTGAGCCCTTTAACCGAGTAGTAGGAAATTGAAATTTATTACTATTAGCACAAGGAACATAATCGTATAAGCTAAAACAAAAACTTGCAAAGCTTAAAAGTATTTTTTTTGCCAATGCTATTTTAACCCTTATGTGTATTGGAGTGGAGATTAATTTGGAATAAATTACTATGAAAGTATTTTACTTGATGGCTGTGGCTTCGGCTTGGCTTGTAGGTACTTTTGTCTTCGGTGGGGCTCGCTCGAAAACCACGTCGCAGAATGAGCGAGACAGATATCTCACTCTCGTTCTATCTAATTTAACCGAATTTCGACTTTAACATAAGCGTAATAAATAACAACATAATGCGCCCCAAAGTGTATTTACTACATTAATATTTTTGCGTTCTTTATGGAACTGAACTATTCTATTTGTACATCAATAAAGTTCATTATTGCACGAGCAATATAACTAGATAATTTTGTAATACAAAATGTTGTGCTGCCACACTCAGAGACGTCAAATTACGATAATGAGTACTTAATGTCAAAAAAAATGACAAATCAAAACTAGTCGCTTTTCTTGTCGGGTCTATGGTCTAGATTTAATTAATTTTTTTTGACAATAGGTACTCATTAAAGTTATTTGACGTCTCTGAGTGCGGCAGTTAGACAAATATACTGAGGACCTCGCTAGCGCAGTGGCATAGCGCGCTTAGCCTGCGATTGCGTAAACCAAGCAATGGTCGCTAAGGCCGGTCATTGGATGGGTGACCAAAAATTTATTATCTCGAGTTCCTCCGTGCTTCGCGGAAGGCACGTTAAGCCGTTGGTACCGGCTGCATCTGTAGTCATTAATTAATACCCACTAACCCGCACTGGGCCAGCGTGGTGGTTTATGGCCCAATATCCCTATATTCTTCCATCCATAGGGAAGGCCCTTGCCCCATCAATGGTCTCCCCAACACAAAAAGGGCTGGCGATGATGATGATGGTGATGAAGATGAAGACAAAAACTAATTAAAAAATCGAACAAAACATTATTCTGTTCTATTCACGCGATTATGTTCCTTATGCTAACAAGTTAAGGTCTAATTTTTTTCCTACTTATTGAGTAAACGAACGAGGTCAGTGGCCCGAAATACTTTTAAAGTATTTTACTTTCAATACTTTTATAGAGGTGAGGCGTACTGGTTTTTGCTTCGAAGTTTTGCTACGAAGACCAGGGTTCAGCCCCGAAATACTTGCAACCCTTCAAGGTATTTTTACTAGAGCGCGCTCGATCGTCTGTCAGTCCGGGGCGTCCATCTAGTATTTTGAGCCCTTTAACCGAGTAGTAGGAAATTGAAATTTATTACTATTTGCATAAGAAACATAATCGTATAAGCTAAAACAAAAACTTGCAAAGCTTAAAAGTATTTTTTTTGCCAAAGCTATTTTAACTCTTAAGTGTATTGGAGTTGAGATTAATTTGGAATAAATTACTTTGAAAGTATTTTACTTCATGGCTATGGCTTCGGTTTGGCTTGTAGGTACTTTTATCTTCGGGCTTGCTCGGTCGCTCGAAAACCACGTCGTGTATGATCGGTAAGGACGATTCACGGTCCACCGTGTCTCGACCGGATCGGACCCCGGTCGTGCCCCAGACGGGACTCGGTCAAACGTCTATTGCATACTTTTTGTATAAGTCATTCATGCCAACCGTGGCCCGCCCGTGTTCATGCCGTGCGTCGACGGGGCCCGGCACGCTGACGAATTGTCGGTGGGTATTGTTTCCCGGCTCCGGCCCGGTCGCGACACGGTGTACCGTGAATCATCCTTTAAACCACCTCAAGGCAGAATAAGCGAGACTGATATTTCACTCTCGTTCTATCTGATTTAACCGAATTTAGACTTTAACATTTATGTAAATAATGTACATAATAAAATTAAGCATATTTTATGATCTTTAAACTATGAACTCTTAATACGCGCCAACTTGGCGCCGCCAAGTCTATCTTAATACAAAATTGTTAGCGTTCTATAAGGAACTCAACTATTCTATTGATTCATAAATAAAGTTCATTATTGTGCGTTCAATATAATTTCATATGAATTTAAAATTGTAATAATATTTTTCATTTAAATTTTGGCACGTGCGAGAAAGAAGCATCTTTATTCTTTTTTAGTTGTGTTTTGGTTGAGGAGCTGTGAAAAGAGTATAGACTTATTTATATTAAGACTAACTGCCGCACTCAGAGACGTCAAATAACGATAATGAGTACTTAATGTCAAAAAGTTACTATTCAAAACTAGTCCCTATCTGTGCTGGGTCTAAGGTCTAGATTTGAATGAAAATTTTTGCCATTAAATACTCATTAAAGTTAATTGACGTCTCTGAGTGCGACAGTAAGACAAATATACTGAGGATGAGGAATTGAGGACCTCGCTAGCGCAGTGGCGTAGCGCGCTTAGCCTGCGATTGCGTAAACCAAGCAATGGTCGCTAAGGCCGGTCGTTGGATGGGTGACCAAAAATTTTTTTAATTTATTTATTATCTCGAGTTTCTCCGACTCTCCGTGCTTCGGAAGGCACGTTAAGCTGTTGGTCCCGGCTGCATCTGCAGTCATTAATTAACTATAAAAAGGGTTGGCGATGATGATGATGGCGATGAAGATGAAGACAAAAACTAATTAAAAAATCGAACAAAACATTATTCTGTTCTATCCACGCGATTATGTTCCTTATGCTAACAAGTTAAGGTCTAAATTTTTTCCTACTTATTGAGTAAACGAACGAGGTTTATGGCCCGAAATAATTTTAAAGTATATTACTTTCAAAGTGTCAATACTTGTATTTTACTCACTGCCAAGCACGGTCGGGCAACATGCGATTGTGTTCCTTAGTATAACAAGTTAAGGTCTATTTTCCTACGCACTAAGAAAATACTTGCAAGTATTTTGAACCCTGGTTTTCAGCCCTGGTATTTGTTAGCTGGCGCACCAGGGCGCCCTGGTACGGGGTTTTGCAAGTACGACCCATGCCTAGGAAATACAATGACTGACAACACAATTTTCACTTGATGCAATTCCAAGTGAAAATTGAGTTGTCATTGTATTTCCCAATGGCTTTATTAACCCACCACTTCGGTATTTACCGGGTAGGGGTCAATCAAAAATTAATTGAAAATAAATCTTGTGACGTTTCTTTGATGTTGGCCTATTACATGTCACTTGGCCTCCTATATCAAAGTCACGAGGAAACAACGATAGCGCGATGTAAAGTCGTCCAGTGCCATCTATTGACCAGATGAGGTACTAAGATGTAATGCACACAGAGGCCCCATATTAATAGCGGGGACTAAAGTTATTGCCATTTACTAGGTCGGTGATGTGGGGCGTATTTTTGGTTTTTCGGCAGCGGATATTTAACAAATTTAGCGTTCACAACAAAAACATACGGGTACGAATTGAGTAACCTACTCCGTTTTTTCGTCGGTCAAAATTAAGTAGCTAATATTATTAGGCACTAATCATGAAGCTGCAATGCCTGAAATCTCTTCCTTCTTAGACCAGGAGACGGGGTCTAAGGGAGGAGGAGATTTAAGGGATAAGGAATACGATAAGACTGTATGGGTTTCTTTAGAAATAAGCTTCACTTTTTGTACTAGTTTTCAATAATGAAAGCTACTTTGTTATGTTTGTGTACAATACATTATCAATTAAATAAATACAGGGATATGACTTGAAAATTGAAATGCGGCGGTAGGTGTTGAGTGAGTAGCGACGAGAGCAAAGCGGTGCGATGAGATGTTAGTAGAATAGTAGAAAAGAACCTAATTTTTGTACATGGCGGGTGGAATTTCGGAAAGAATGCTGGCGACAGGATAGATGACATACAGCCACATCAAAATGTTGACGTGAACTATTAATAAATCCAAATATTTTTCATCCCACCATCTCGAAAAAGCGTTTTTGCTCTTCGATATCTGAGTGCAAAAGCCGTTTTTATCCTCTAGAGGTTAAAATAAATTTGAATTTAGAACATCATGTGCATTCAAAACATCATTAAACCTATTTATTTCTACCTCCATGGTGCCGAAATTGTCATGCAACCTATTTTAATTTGTTAAAAACTCAGACTCGGAACCTTCTTGGTGTACTTTTTTTGTAATTTGCTTTGCGCGCGCCATTTTCTTTTCACGTCATAAATTTGGTAAAACCTTGGAGTTCCGTGACGGTCAATCAGCTTGGCGTCGATCTTGCTTTAAACATTTTGATCGTCTACAATGCTTGCTTGATGCTTGAGTCAAGCATTTAAAAGCTTTTTAAGTTTGTTTGATTTGTTTACGCTAGCAACGGAACAAAAACATATAATAATAATAATAATAATAATAAATCTTTATTTGCATAAAACATGGTACACTTTTGGATGTTATCATTAAAATTAAATATTGCACATGCACGTTTAATCGATCTATCGATAAGCAAATATTATTTCGTCGTCATTATAATAAAATTGTCAAGTTAAAACATATAATTCAATTCAATAAGCTGTACAATTAGAATAAAATTAATAAACATAAGGAACACAACACATTTAACGTCAACAACACATAAAATTAATGTCCGATTTTGTATGACATTTTTTAGAATGTCATAATTAAAACAAATAAAAGGGAAGCACACAACACACATCACATAATAATATGTCAATCAATTTCATAAGGTAATATTTTCTAATTATAATATAGTTCAGAAGTTATTTTATTCAGTTTTCCGTTATGGCAAAATTTTATAAATTCATCGACGTCATAAAAACAATGCTCCACCAAGACTCTGAACATGGTCCTTCTAAATACAGGTAATGGTTGTTTTTGAAGACAATTCGGAAGCACATTAAATAATCGGATACACATACTATAACTATTTCTAGTAAAACAAGTTGTAGTTGCTGGTGGCACAGATAATTTCCAAGGGTATCTCCTTGAGCTCAAATTACTATTATTGTGTTTTTTATCAAAAAGGTAAGTGTGTTTCTTAGTAAACATTAAAATTTCGAATATATATAGGGATGGTAGTGCAAGAATGTTTAGCTTTTTAAAGAGGGGTTTACATGATTCCAATTGCCCGGCCCCACACATGGATCTAACGCATTTCTTTTGTAAAATGAAGGCTCGACTAATGTTCGTTGCATTTCCCCACATAATCAGACCATACCTCAGTATAGAACCTACATAACCATGGTATGCCATCAGAGCCGTCTTTAAGTTGGCTATCTGCGTAAGTCGATAGAGAGCGTACACAAACCTATTTATCTTTTGGCACACCATATCAACGTGATTATGCCATGTTAGTCCTGAGTTTATTACTATACCGAGGAAGGTCGCAGAGGCGGTTAATGCTATAGGATCACCGCGATAATGTACTGATAGAGGTAGAGGATTCGCGTTTTTATTATAAAATTGAATGTATTTTGTTTTATTTGTGTTTATTATTAAGCTATTTTGTTGCAGCCAGTCAGCTATGTTCCCTATCACATTATTTATTTCATTATTATAGTCAGTATTTGGTTTTTTATGTATAGTTACAGATATGTCATCAGCAAAAAGTGTAACTGGGTATTCAGTACATTTTGGTAAATCATTAATATAAAGAATAAACAATAGTGGCCCCAGTATACTGCCTTGGGGTACACCTGATCTATTAACCCTATTATGCGATCTGTGTGTAATACTTTGAAGCTTGTTGATCAGTTTTGTTGTTTCCACAAATTGTATCCTATCATCGAGATAGCTTTGGACCCAATCAAGAGCGGGTCCTCGTATGCCATAATGTTCGAGTTTCGTCAATAGTGTTTTATGATTAACGAAGTCGAAGGCTTTAGTCATATCGAATAAAATGGTAGATACGGGAATCTTCTTGTCCATGAGTATACTTATATTTTTAATCAGGGAGTAACAAGCCAGAGCTGTGGATCTTCCCTTACGAAACCCATTTTGCTCATCCCTAATTGTACCATTCTTTGTCAGAAATGACGTCAACCTGGCATGCATGACCTTTTCGAACACCTTTGACAGAATAGGAATGAGAGCAATTGGCCTATAGTTGTTTAAGTCAAATCTCTCTCCACGTTTAAATATTGGTTTTACAATGGATATTTTAAGTGAACTTGGAAATTTACCCTCTGCGAAACAACCGTTTATAAAATATGTCAAAAGTGGCGCCAGCTGGCAAGCACAGACTTTGATTACCTTCGTACATATGGCATCATATCCCGAAGAATTCGTCTTATTTAATGATTTTATGGTTTTAATTATTTCATTCTCATCTGTAGGAGTCAAAAATATAGTTGTGGGAGTTGTTGAGAATGGATGGAGAAATATATGGATAATATTGCATAGACTTTACTATTTAAATAAAATATTCGAGCTTGATATTAAGGAAAGACTTTCATTTATTTCGTAGTATTTTTCAGACAGAACAAGAAACAATTAAAAAACACTGACAACTCAAATCAAAGAATATTGTCTATTATAAACACCGAAGAGTTCTTAACATCCTCCACACCACACAAAAGAAAACAGAAAATATCTCATTTTATGTAAAAAAAAAGAACAATAATACTATTTCACCTACCAAGTACACACTAACAAACTTAAACACAGTTACTTAAACAAATGAATAAAATATATCCGAATCATTTCAACAATGCATAAGTAAAAAAACAAAATAAATAAATAAAGTGTGTAAAATTAATGTGTGTAGGTTCCTTAAATTTATGTAGTGTATAAGGGCCCTAATAAATCAACTATTTACAGCTTGTATCGACTAGGTAACTTACAAACTCGACCACAACGTGTTACCTTCTGTTGGACAGGGATGTCCTTCTCAGGGCAAGCCACTTCCATGGGGTAAAGACGCTGAAAAGGACGTAATTTCTGTTCCACTAATCTTTGAACAATAACAGAAATAGCAGGTAACACAGCTGGAAATTTAGTAGTCTCGGGTATATCACTTAATAGGAGTTTTGTTTGTGATCGCAATGTGCCCTCTTCATCGTAAAAGTGTTTCAAACCTTTAATTCTCTGACTCATATAATCGACGTGCTCGCGTTGTACACATTTTAATAATATTCGTTCAGCACTTTCGTATTCTTCACAACTTAATTCGCCTCTCATACTCTTACTACTACGCCGTGAATTATTGATAAATCTAAATATCCACGCCACCGACCTTACTATTTTTGAGTATTTTGAAAAATATGTAAAGCGTGATAAGATGCTAGATGTCAAATTGACATTATTATTTGCAGTTGAAATTTTGAGTTCACGATTTACCTCGTCTATGTCAACATCATAGTTGGAATTCGGCCACTGGTCCTGCTTCATAAGCAACCATGTTGGGCCTTCTACCCACCGCGATAGATAGAGCTGTTTCGCGTCGCAGCCTCTGGAAGCTAAGTCTGCCCAATTCTGTGTCCCTGGAATATGCCACCAATCGTTAATATTCGAGTTGACTCGTATTTCTTTTACTCGATTGCCTACGTACGTATTCCATGGCAACTGTCTCTTGATCCAACATAGCACAACACTGGAGTCAGTCCAACAACGTTCAATACAAGGCATTCCTAGATCCTTCCTAGCTCCTTCTAATAGCCTAGAACCAATTAACGCTGCCAACAGCTCGAGCCTGGGAATGCTTATATTACCAATAGGTGCTATTCGTGATTTTGCCGATACCAACCGTATTGCGACTTTAGCTTCCGCCTCAGACCTAAGAAAAACACATGCCGCATAACCGTACTTGCTCGCATCGCAAAACATATGCAGCTCTAATTTACAACTGTTTACAGAACAAATAGTCAATCTCCGTGGAATTTTGCAATCGTTTAAAAATTTTAGTGTCCGAAACCAACTTAAAAATCTGTTGTGCAATTCTACTGGCAGTTGTTTATCCCACGGTAGTGACTGTCGCCAAGCCTCCTGTAAAATTAAGCGCGGCACTAGTGCAACGGGGCACGTAAAACCGATGGGATCGAAAATTCGCTGGGCAATCGATAACAAACTCCGTTTTGTTACTGTAGTGAGCTCGTCGGGTGGCGGTATTGCACTCAAATTACACCTCAAACTATCATCTAACGTAGACCACTGCAAACCTGGTACCGAAATATTGACATCAAGCTTTTGGTCAGGAAGTGGAGCTATCACCCACTGTCTTAGATCGAAGTTTTTCTGCGCCATAACCTGCCTCGCCTCGGACTCGAACGATATAGCTTCCTGTTCGGTGTCTAAGCTAGTGATGCAGTTGTCAACGTAAAAAATTGAGATAATAGCCGGGCTGAAGAGCTCATACCTCCCGTTATAGTGTTAAGGTGATGCTGTATAGTGGCTGACAACAAAAATGGACTGCACGTCAACCCAAAAACCACTCTACAGTGTCTAAAGATAATAATTTCGCCCTTATTATTCCACCATAGAAACCTTAACATATCTCTATCAGCTGGAGTAATTGATATTTGTAAAAACGCTTTGCAAATGTCGGACGTGATACCTATGGCATATTTGCGAAAACCATTTAAAAGTGTAGGAATCTTATCTAACAAGTTGGCACCCTTTTCAAGACACAAATTTAATGACTTGCCATGAGCGCCTTTGGCCGATGCGTCGAACACAGGCCTTATGCGAGTAGTAAGACTAGACTCCTTTATGACCGGCCTATGTGGCAAATAATGTGACCGCTCATGACCCAATTCTGGTACCGTCACCTGTTCGATAATTCCCAGTTTCACCCATTCCGCAAATACATTGTCGTAGTCATTATAGACACCTGTTGCGTTTAATTTCTTTGTAGCGGACTCCAAGCGTTTGACGGCTACTTCATAATTATTGGAAAGATCATCATGACCTACCTTCCAGGGAAGATAAACTTCATAACGATTCTCCCGATTGACCGTCACCGTTTGCTCGAAGTTGACAATCGCATCTTCTTCAGTCTGCAGTCTCGTTTTGTTCTCGATTGGGTCTTTTATACCTATTGTCTCCAGAGACCAAAAATCAGTGACATCGAAGCTGCAAAACATATTAATATTAGTTGCTGTATTTGTCGAGGTGCTTGTAATAGGCACTACTCCTTGCAACGCCCACCCCAATTTGGTATCAATCGCAACTAAAGACCCCTGTAATTTTATAACGTTACCTGTCAAAACTACACCTGAAAAATCTACCCCAATCAGCAAACCTATATTATCATCACAAAGCTGCTTACTGTCGGAAAGTGTAATGTTGTGTTTGGTGAGTATATTGGTAAGGTAATTGTTACATATATTATATTTCGGGATATTTTTACAAATGCATTGCTGACCTATGGCTGACATATCAAAATAAAATGTTTTATCAAAACTCTCTATATCAAAATTGTATACATTATATTCTTTACTATTTAATTCAACACCGCCGAATAAATTATGGGTTAAGATTTGCTTACCAACTACAGGAATGTTAAGTTTAGACGCAATGTCTTCTCGAATATATGAACGTTGGGACCCGCTGTCAAACATAGCTCGCACCAACATTTGTTTGTCATCACGGATTATTCTTACCACAACTGTTTGAAGAAATGTTACCTCGGAATGATATTTGGGCATAGCAGATAAGTTGGTCGCAAGCGCTGGCTTCGCTGTATCATCTTGACTCTTTCCAGTACACAATATTATGGTATGGCGTCTTCCGCAAACCAAACACTTAACAAAGGCTCTACACACCTTCGCATGGTGCCCTTTCTTCAAACAAATGGTACACGCCTTTTGTTTTCTCAGGTGTTCTCGACGTTCATCTATGGACATCTTCTGTACCTTGAAACACTCCAAGCTGTTGTGTGTATCTCTTTCACACCATACACAACGAGGTTTATCTTTGACGTTAGTTAAAAGACATCCCGCAGTCGGATTACCACTATCAATCGTATCGGACGGTAATGTCGCCTTCACTTCGGCCAAGCCAAAAGATTTTGTTGCCATTGTGATACGCTGCTCGCTCTCCACCTCTCGTTTTAAGAATAATAACAAAGAACCTAGTTCGTCTTCCATTTGAAGTGGTTTCGCTCTTTCCCACGTTCGTAGTATGTCAAGCGGTAAGGCGGATTCTACCATTGGAAGTAGGAAAGCTGAATATTTGTCCTTCATCACACCTAATGATTCCAAAGAGCGTAAATGCGCATTTAATTTGTCGTATAAGCTCGCTAACTCCGTGTTTCCGACTTTTTCTTTATGTAGAATCAAAGCAAGCAGTTCACGAACATACAATTGCTTAAGTAGCTCATCTCTCGCATATCGGGATTTCAACTCGGTAATACATTGCGCGTAGCACTGCCCTGATGGCGGGAAACTATCAACAAAGGAATTCACCTCTGTATCTGGGGTCATGGCCTGTATCAAATATTGAAATTTGTCCGTATCATCTAAATTTGGATCAGCGTCAATTTTTTGAAATTGGCCCCAAAACGACAACCAGTTTTTAATGTCCCCGTCAAACTTTTTAAGCTCGATAGCCGGCAGTCTAAAATTGCGCTGTACTCTACCATCGTAGTTTTGAATATGCGGTTTTATATCTACAGGCGAATTAAATTTTGTTTCGATTTGTAGCCAGTTTTCTTTATATTTGATGGCGTCATTAATTTCTTTTTCTAAAATATCATCAGCACAATCTACATCTAGCATTAGCTGACATATATCTTTGTCTAAGGTTTGCATGTTTGTATAAATACCTTGGATCACCTTATATTTGCCTGTAGCTGCCTGTAAATCTTCCTTCAAAGTCTCGAATTCTTTGACATTTTTTGTAAAGACGGATCGCAAAATTTTCCTTTCTTTTTTCTTCTTCTCCAACTCCATTTTTTATTTCCTAATCACGGTCGCCACAATGTTGAGAATGGATGGAGAAATATATGGATAATATTGCATAGACTTTACTATTTAAATAAAATATTCGAGCTTGATATTAAGAAAAGACTTTCATTTATTTCGTAGTATTTTTCAGACAGAACAAGAAACAATTAAAAAACACTGACAACTCAAATCAAAGAATATTGTCTATTATAAACACCGAAGAGTTCTTAACAGGAGTACTTTGAATGGATTTGAGTTGATGTGCACCATATAGGTTATTAATATGTATGTTAGAAGAATCTATGAAGTGATCATTTAACACATTGGCTATTTCAGTAGGATTATTAATTGTTACATTTTTTATTTTAAGGTATTCGATTTTGTCCTTATCGTAAGATCCATCTTTGTTATTTATGATTTTCCAAGAAGCCTTGCATTTATTTGTAGCTTTGTTTATATATTTCTCATTATTTATTCTTTGCGACAACTGAATACATTTTTTAATATGTTAGAGTAGTGTCTATATTTCAATTTATTATGGTGGGTATTTTTTTTATAATAAGACAAACGAAGTTTTCTCTTAGTATGACATGATTTTTTTAACCCTGTAGTTAACCATTCAGATTTCCTGTTATCTTTGTTTACAATTTTTATACTATATTTTGGAAAACATAAGTCATATAGAAGAATTAGTTCTTTGTGAAAAATTGCAAAATCAGAATCCACATTTTCAAAATCAAACAAGTTCCTCCAAGGATACGATGCCAAAATGGATTTAAACTTGTTTATATTGTCTTTACTGTAGTCACGCCTCGTCTGGAACCAATGTGTCAATGGTGTTTTATGTAATTTTACTGGTACCGTTAAGAATTGGGCTGTATTATGATCAGATAGACATATGGCCACGGTGCTTCCAATGGCCTCCCTAATATTGCTTGCGAAATGATCTATACATGACTTTAGTCGTGTAGGCGTGTTAATGTGTAAGTCGAGATTGTAGCTCAGTAGTATTTGTGTTAGGTCGGCCGAAACTTTGTTATTTATTAAGGTATCAATGTTCCAGTCCCCCGTTATAATTATCGGTTTATTAATTTTTATTAATCTGTCAAGAATCAAATGCAGCCTTTCAAAAAATATTCCTACATTCGCTGTCGGTGTTCGATAAATGCATACGAGTATTATCTTATATTGTGTAATTTCCACTCCACAGCATTCAAAAGTAAATTCTTGCGCAAAATCTTTGAGGAAATATAGTTCTTTAGTGCAAACAGTATTATTGTGTAAAATGCAGATACCACCACGCTTTTGCTTTGACCGACATACAGAAAATCAACGTGCTTGACTCAAGCTGATTGACCGTCTCGGAACACCATTAGGGACGGTAATTTTTATTAGGTACTTACAGGTGTGTCTGGATAAATTTTGCGGGTGTGGCTGGGTGGATGGGTGGGTGTTGGAGGTGTGTCTGGGTGAATGGGTGTTTAGTGGGTGTATCTAGGTAAATGGGTGTTTTTTGGGTGTGTCTGGGTGAATGGGTGTTTTGTGGGTGTGTCTGAATGGATGGATGAGTATTGTGGGTGTGACTGGGTGGAAGTTGTGGGTGTCTGAATTGATGTTGTGGGTGTGTCTGGGTGATTCGATATTTTGTGGGTGTTTCTGGGTGAATGGGTGTTTTGTGGGTGTTTCTGAGTAAATTGGTGTTTTGTGGGTGTTTCTGGGTGAATGGGTGTTTTGTGGGTGTTTCTGGGTGAATGGGTGTTTTGTGGGTGTTTCTGGGTAAATGGGTGTTTTGTGTGTGTTTCTGGGTGAATGGGTGTTTTGTGGGTGTTTCTGGGTAAATGGGTGTTTTGTGGGTGTTTCTGGGTGAATGGGTGTTTCTGGGTGAATGGGTGTTTTGTGGGTGTTTCTGGGTGAATGGGTGTTTTTTGGGTGTGTCTGAGTGGATGGGTGTGTATTGCGGGTGTGAATGTTGTGGGTGTTTCTGGGTGTGTGTTGAGAGTGTGTTTGGGTTAATGAGAGGGTGCTGTGGAAGTTTCTGGGTGAATACAGAAACTGTTGTGATTGTATTTTTTTTGTATTTTTGGACTGATCGGGTTGGGGGGATGAAAAGTTACGTGTTGCACTCGAGTGCAAAGATTATTCACCTTGTGCTCTTTTGATTCCCTCGCTGTCGCTCAGGATTCTAATTTTTGAATCACTCGCTACGCTCGTGATTCAATTTTAGAATCCTTCGCTAGCTCGGTCATCAAAATTGAGCACGCGGTTAAAAAAAAATGTTGCACTCACGTACAACAAATAACTATTATGGCCGTGTGGTGACGGCAGAGTAGAATACAATTGTCACCACCCCAAATCTCTCCCGTGGGTGTCGTACAAGGCGACTAAGGCTCAATCAGTGATGAGGAGTGGGCAGCAGCGTTCGACTTATACCTACCACCTAGCAAAGTACTGCGACTTTTGTGCCCGATAAATGGCAATAGGCTCGCCACCTATTACATGGGACCTAGCATAATTGGCGAAGCGTGGGTGCTAGTTCACCTCTGCCTACCCCTTCGGGGATATAGGCGTGAATTATGTTTGTATGTAATATTTTATGGAATAACTAGCATAGTATTACACCTTTAGGTTGTAGTGAAATAAGGTTCAAAATAGTTTGTCACGAGGCTTAACTGTTCATTTGCATTTTAATCACTGAGGCAATTGAGCCATGGAAGTGGTCGGATTTTACAGCAACACAAATAATTTTTTCCGTGTTAATATTACTTATGTATATCCTAAATAGATCGAGTCTGTAACTAAATAAAGGCAGGCGAACAGTATTGCGCTTTGATATTATCATCATCATCATCATCACCAGCCCTTTAATGTCCCCACTGCTGGGGCACGTGCCTTCCCTATCATCATCAGCAGCCCTTTAATGTCCCCACTGCTCGGGCACGTGCCTTCCCTATCATCATCAGCAGCCCTTTAATGTCCCCACTGCTGGGGCAGGTGCCTTCCCTATGGATGGAAGCACAGATATATCAATTTTTTCAGCAGTATTCCTCTTGTCCCATCTAGCAATATGCTGCGATTGATCGGGCACATCAATCGCAGTACCTATATTGCTAGATGGGACAAGAGGAATGCTACACTTGGGTCAAGTAGGTATTAACATTTTGTATGAAACAGCTGTTATTTTTTTCGTGAATTTGGAGTTGCTCCCATAGTGAAAGTTGTTCAGTTTGATGGTCTGAACGAATTCCAAAAAAATTTGCATAGTGATAAAAAAGTGACCGGGGGGCCTACCGCCTAGCTCGATTGCTGATTATAGCTATATTGCAATGCAGTGCTTACGGCTATAGCAGCCATCCTGAATTTTTAGGCGGTATGGATTTTGTGCCATATTCACACAAAATCTTTCGGTGATCATTCGTTCAAAGCTATCGCTAATAGTTTAGGTACATTTGGTGCGAAATGACAGCATGACGTCATAAACTATAGCTTTTGCTTTAGCAATCGAGTAAGGCGGTATAACTCGAATTCGAAGTGTGTCCAAAATGGTTGAAAGTATTTAATTTACGTCTGGAAATACTTTGATACTTTGTCTGGAAATACAATACCTGCGCTTCAATTCCCTTCCCTTGGCCTGAAAACAGTTTCTGTTGAGTGAGAAGTCAAACTTATTTTAATGGAGTCAAGTCAATATTTACATACATACATACATAATTCACGCCAATATCCCCGAAGGGGTAGGCAGAGGTGAACTAGCACCCACGCTTCGCCAATTAGGCTAGGTCCCATGTAATAGGTGGCGAGCCTATTGCCATTTATCGGGCACAAAAGTCGCAGTACTTTGCTAGGTGGTAGGTATAAAAGGAATGCTGCTGCCCATTCCTCATCACTGATTTATCCTTAGTCGCCTTGTACGACACCCACGGGAGAGGTTTGGGGTGGTGACAATTGTATTCTACTCTGCCGTCACCACACGGCCATAGTTTCATTATTTATATAAGTCAATATTTGCCAGATTTAATTTACGAGTATTGCACTTACGTCGTATTTATACATATATACGTACATAAGCCTATATTCCCGAAGGGGTAGGCAGATCTGAACTAGCACCAACGTTTCGCCAATTATGTTAGGTCCCATGTAGGTAATAGATGGCGCCTTTTGCCATTTCTCGGGCACAAAAGTCGCAGTACATTGCTAGGTGGTATAAGAGGAACGCTGCTGCCCATTCCTCATCACTAATTTATCCTTAGTCGCCTTTTACGATACCCACGGGAGAGATTTGGAGTGGTGACAATTGTATTCTACTCTGCCGTCACCACACTGTCGTTGTTATGGTACATTTCATTTTTCCCCGGCGCGGCGGCGCCCCCTTTCCCTTTCTGTCGTAGCAATTGTTATAGTTTGTTATTTGTATGTTATTTTTCGTAGCAATAGCAATTGCGGCGAAGAAATTTTGACATAAAGTCAGCCCAATTGCTCTATGAAACAATTTCACGGAATCACAAGAAACACTTGAAATGCCGCGCAAGTGATGAGATTGGCGCGGAAAGAAAAATTGCATAATATTTGTAGGCAGGTACTTCTAGTCTGTACAATCTCTTCTTCTCCCTGCCCTGTTCCCAGTCTATCTGGGGTCGCCGCAGTATGTTTCCTCTTCCATTCATATCGGTCAGACGTCATCAAGCCATCCACTCCCTTTTGATTCATATCATCCATCACACCGTAAAGGTGCTAGTGATGAATGAATGTATAGAAAAGAGACGGAACGGACCATGTCGAGAGACCGATGAACGGTGAGAGTTTCTGGAATGACAACATTCCGATCCATACTGCTCAAAGTTTTGGCTTAGGTTTCACAGCCGTCCGCCTGCCTGACACTAACCCTCTTTGGGTATGCTGATTGCTGTTGTTGGTGGTTTGCCCTCCACCATTCGGGTGCCCCAATGTGCTTATTGGTCTACACCGGGAAATCTCCCTTAGTCGACTTTTACGACACCCATGGGATGAGTCGGGACTGGCCTATTGTACGTTATTTGTTCGCTCCCAGGCCAGCATAGAAGACTAGACTGGAATAGTCTGTACCAACCTACACGGACATGCCCGCGCGGACCTAGTTTTTGTATAGGCCAGAATGACTGTGACGGTCTTACAATATGCAAACATCGCACAGTAGACCCAATAGAAGCGAGATCCGGCGGGCATTTCTGCAGGCATGCCCGCGGGCATGTCCGTCCTTCATTCAAAATTATGTATACCAATATTTATCGCGTTAAGATAATAATGCGCTTTCATAAGTTTCTTATCAAAAGTAGTCCAATTTTTAACGTGATAAGACTAAATTTCATACGCACCAGCTCCTTACAACGCTAGTCTCTCGTGAATCACACCAAGTCCCAAGCCCCGGTCAAACTCGCAGTCTCTCGCGTTGTCGTAATTAAAATAACCTTTGCGAAGAGGTCTCTCTCTTTACTGAAACAATTTCACGTTCTGTCACTCCACACACGTGGGCTGTCAAAGCAAAACTAACTTTACGCTTGAGCGACAAAGACCACATTTCCATGATGGCTCCGTTTCTATGTTACCATATGTAGTTACCGCTCAAAAGTGTCTGTTCACACAGACCGGCTCAAAGAGGAGAGTATATTTTGAACGCGTTTAAATAGAGTTTTGTGTCATTGTAATAAGGTTTCTTGTAAATATCACTTATTTTGTCACGTAAACAAATGCTTGGGAGCCGCTCACAGCAAATTCAGTGACATCTGAAAATAAATCTTATGTCAATAATTCTGGATTCAATTCAAAATGCGATTTTAATCTGCTTTCCTCTCTTAGCCGGTCTGTGTCAACAAACCCTTATGATGACACTGGTTCCATGGTGGTTATTTTGATCGTCTACAACGCTTGCTTGATGCTCGAGTCAAATTTATGAGCTTGATACGCGCTTGATGTTATTTGTAATGTGGTATATGATCCAGCCTCTTGACAGGCTTTTCGATCACACTGTTTTAGGCCGTGTGGTGACGGCAGAGTAGAATACAATTGTCACTACCCCAAATCTCTCCCGTGGGTGTCGTACAAGGCGACTAAGGATAAATTAGTGATGAGGAATGGGCAGCAGCGTTCCTCTTATACCACCTAGCTATATACCTACTCCGACTTTTGGGCCCGATAAATGGCAATAGGCTCGCCACCTATTACATGGGACCTAACATAACTGGCGAAACGTGGGTGCTAGTGCACCTCTGCCTACCCATTTGGGGATGTGGGCGTGATTTATGTATGTATGTTTTAGCAAGCACAACAGAAAATCTACGTGTTTGACGCGTAGCTGCTTGACCGTCTCCGAGGCACATTAGGCTGCGTTTCCATAGAAGCGGTGCTGCGTGGGGCTGAGCTGAGACTTTGAAAAATTGACCAATGATAATGCGGAGCGGAGATGTGATGTGTGATTTGAGCAATATCATTGGTCAATTTTTGTAAGGCTCAGCTCCGCGCAGCTCCGCTTCTATGGAAACGCAGCCTCACGCCTGCAGCCAAGATACAGCGCTTGTCAAAAGTCGTCTTTTGTTAAGAAAACGGCTGTTCGCAAAGGAATTCATTCTCTTGCATTATTAGGTACGTTTGCATTTGAGCTGAGCTGAGAATTTGAGATTCGCTGTAAAATTATGATAAAAGCCTTTTTGGTTTCTGTACCAAGTTTCTCATTTAAATAAATCCTGTCATTTGTTTTGCTTGCGTCTTGCTTGTGTTCTATGGGTTTTGTCTGGGCCGTCCAATCTGGCTAGAAGCATTTGTGGACAAATGCTGTAATTAAGTTCTATAAGGCTTCTTCAGTTTTTGGCGCGTCTTCTGCCGACTCCATTGTAGCGTAATTCACCATTCTACAAGGTTCATCGTCCTCCAGAATATTGAGGTAATAGTAACAGAGACTGATCAATAATAATGAGCTGATCTCACGGAATAGTAACAAAGACGTTGAAATGTGAGTGTTGATATTGATACAAAGCTTAGGTTAGTTTAGCTGGGCCTCTGCCGCACTTACCCCCGAATACAGAAACGCTACTCAAATTTTGGGGACTGCTTATCAAGTTAAGTGGACAGTACCTGTCAGAATTTGTATGGAAAAACGTCAATTTTACATACATACATACATACATAAATCACGCCTATATCCCCGAAGGGGAAGGCAAAGGTGAATTATTGAACGTCAATTTTGACAATGATTTAATGTTGAGCAGGTCTCAAACTTTGAATAGCGTTTCTGTATTCGGGGGTTAGCCCCCTGAGTGCGTGTCTGCTTTATTTCATCCTACTCTAACCATCCCAGATCATTTATTTATTTATTGATCACCAACATAATAATCATTAACAATTGCAAATGTGATTTCAGAAAGGGTTACTAACGCTTAATGTTATTACAATTATAGGTGAAGACGCTAATGATGAGATGAGGAAGCAATGAAAACATTAAAATTGAATTTAAAAATACAAAAAAAATACAAATTAAACAGCTATTAAAATCCATACAAATACAAGAATTATAATGAACACATTTCTTTAGACACAAAAAATTAAGTAAAAATCAGATAAAATCTATAGAAGTGACTTTCTAAACTTGAAACAATATTTTTACAAACGTCGCGAAAAAACATTTCTGTTCAATGCATTGAGTTATGTTAAAATTGTAAAACAAATATTGTTGTTTACGATGCTGTCTAGTCCTGCGGTGTGGCTGATGTGTTACAAATAAGGACAGTTTTTTTTATCAATAAACAATATAACATGATGAAATTGTTGCTAGCATTTCCAAGCTTATCAGATAAAACGGGAATAGCTTCCACTCAACTACACTGCATTTTAGCGTACTTGAGATAACTCAGTAAGGGCATGCGTTTATATGTATATAATGTACTAGTGGTCGCCCGCGGCTTCGCTCGCGTTAATGTCGGTTTTTATATAGCATATAGCCTTCCTCAATAAATGGACTATTCAACACAAAAATCAATTTTCAGTTTGAGTCAGTAGTTCCTTAGATTTTTCTTTTTACACTCACACCTATCATCTAGCCCTAGTAAGTAGCCTAAGCACTTGTGTTATGGATACTAGATGACGGACATATTTTTAATATAATTATGTATGTAAATGTTGAAAATATACTACATAAACATATACACAACCATGACCACAAAGTTTGCCCCTACCAGGATTCGAATCCGGGACCTCTTGGCCAATACCCAGCAATCTGAGCATTCGACCAAGGCGGCCGATTAATCGCGTTCAACCAAACAAACTCTTCAGCTTTATAAATAGTAACAGATAGTAGGCAATTATGTAGAAAAATATACATAGAATTTGCCATCATCACCAGCGTTTTTACCGTCCCCACTGCTGAGGCACAGGCCTGCCCTATGATGGAAGAATATATTGTGAATGAGCCATAACCCACTATTGTGGGTTATGGCTCATTCAGGTGGGTATTAAATATGACTGCAGATGCAGCCGGGACCAACGGCTTAACGTGCCTTCCGAAGCACGCAGGAACTCCAGATTATAAATTTATGGTCATTCATCCAATGACTGGCCTCATCGAACATGCTTAATTTACGATCACGGTAAATAGACTAAGGGCCTGTTTCACAATGGACAAGTAAGTTCGAAGTAGCTTACTTCGTAGATCATTTGACAGTTGAAATATGAAATATATGTCAATTGAACTACAAAGTTAGCTACTTCGAACATATTTGTATATTGTGAAACAAGCCCTAAATGTTAATTTTTGACAACAACTCTTACATTTGATATTTCGGTCGCCATGTTGATTTTTCTTAATAGATACTTACATACATACATAAATCACGCCTATATCCCCGAAGTGGTAGGCAGAGGTGAACTAGCACCCACGTTTCGCCAATTATGTTAGGTCCCATGTAATAGGTGGCGAGCCTATTGCCATTTATCAGGCACAAAAGTCGCAGTACATTGCTATTTCTAGGTGGTATAAGAGGAACGCTGCTGCCCATTCCTCATCATTGATTTATCCTTAGTCGCCTTGTACGACACCCACGGGAGAGATTTGGGGGTGGTGACAATTGTAATCTACTCTGCCGTCACCACACGGCCAATAGATACTTACGCCCTAAATAAATACGACTTTCTTTTCGTTATCTCGATCTATCTCAATACAAACGCCTCTCCGCGTTTGTGGTTTAAAGGATATTATTATTGCCAATGTCACGTAGCAAACGTTCAGAAGGTTACGTAACGTTGGGAATTCACTTAAACAGTCACAATGTACTGTCGACTGCACATCAGAGTAGACAATATTGTTAAATATCTCCGACCAATTGTCAACCTTAACTTGCTTGACGTAAAGCTCGAAGTTTGTCGAGAAAATTTGACGCACTGTCGGCGTGTAGCTGGACTATAACTAGAAACAAAACCCTAGTTCTTTCGTCTGGAACGGTGGAGGTTAAACAAGGCTGCTTTATTTGTGTCAAGATACCTGTTCTTGGAATAGGGACGCGAGTATTTCGTCTTTCGTGAGCCATTTTGGGAAAACCTGCAGAGGTAATTTTAAAGAATCCAATCTCACAAAGGTCTGTTGTTTCGAAATGTTTCTTCGCATGTCCGTTCTTTATTGGGGAAATTCAAAGAGATATTCAACACATACCTACATAAGCATAAAATGCTTTTTCCCACAAAGGTACGTAGAGGTACTCCGGGAGAGGATCACTTCTTTTCTCTTACTACAATCTTTAGATACTTTTTAGCTTTTTCCAACTTCAAAATTCAAAGAGATATCCAACACATACCTACATAAGCATAAAATGCTTTTTCCCACAAAGGTACGTAGAGGTACTTCGGGAGAGGATCACTTCTTTTCTCTTACTACAATGTTTAGATACTTTTTAGCTTCACTAATGTCCTTATGTATGCCCATCGGTTTCAAATACTCTTGACCAGAGGGCCTATCCAAGTGGCTTTTCTATTTGAATGCCTAGAATACAAAAGTATGAAACTGATGTATGTTTTGTTTTCTCAGTAATACTTCAGTTTTATACATTTATTTTCCATGCGTTAGCTAGTGCCACTGGCCCTTTTTAATAGACACTTTCAATTTGATTAAAAAGATCCGCCTATGCCTCCTCCTTCCCATTTCTCCCTTCACTTCCGCCATATAAAACCAGTAGCAAGTGGAAAGAAGTGATGTCTGTCCACCCCAGTGGGAGAAAGGCGTGACATTATGTTTAACTATGTAAATAAAAATCGTTTAGATTGGTTAGTTAATGACAAAAGTTATCTAGGTCCTAAATACTATACTAATGATGGATACAAAATACTGATGATGGATGCTGTGTTTATTTAAGCTGATGGCATTTCCCACTCAATTTGTACTAACCAACAAACATTTCTTTAAGTCACTCCCAATATTAAGTTGAAGGGTGGCAAACAAGCTAAGTTGAAGAGATCCCCTATACCGAAGTGATTAAGACGTCTAAGTAACAGAATTAACATGACAATGGTGGGATTTATTGTTTTCTGAAATGTAATCAAGCAGGATGATCTGAATAACGGGGTCCCTTTTGAATATTTTAATGAAAATGGCGCAACTGTCTTATGAATCCCAAAGGATATTCTCCGTGTATTCCCATGGAAATTATCCACTCGGGATAAAACTACATAAAAACATAGAACACGCTTATTACTAATTGGAGATATATAGGTGAAAATATACCCCTATATAAATCAGTGATGAGGAATGGGCAGCAGCGTTCCTCTTATACCACCTAGCAATAGTACTGCGACTTTTGTGCCCGATAAATGGCAATAGGCTCGCCACTTATTACATGAGACCTAACATAATTGGCGAAACGTGGGTGTTAGTTCTCCTCTGCCTACCCCTTCGGGGATATAGGCGTGATTTATGTATTATATGTATGTATGTATACCCCCTAGTCTGGCTACCTTTCTATACCCATAAGTTATATTAAAAATTTCTTACACACGCACCTATCATCTAGCCCAAAATAAAGAGCATAAGCACTTGTGATATGGATACTAAACGACGGAATTATTTTTATATATTAACAATCATATTAATATATTTCTGTGGTCGTCACAATAATTTGCTCTTACCAAGACTCAGGGACCTCTTGCCGATAGTCAGTCTGACCATTCGAAGAAGCCGGCCGTCACATTTCAACCGTTAATGTTTTCTGCCAATACACGGCTCCGCGCTTGAGTGACGCACTCAAATACTCTACGCCAGTGTTGCTCAAACTGCTCAAACAAATCTCTACGCCAGGGGTGCTCAAATTTGAACTGCTGGCGATCTACCTCAACATTGTTAGAATACGGTCGATCGATTTATTGTTCAAATTAAAATTAAAATAGTAATATGTGTAAATAGTTAATGTAAATAGTTTTTTTTCTCGAGATCGACTCAAAAAGCGCTCGCGATCGACCGTTTGAGCACCTCTGCTATAAGCGAAAGTTTCGCCATATTTCATTCAAGTTAGGCTCTGGTTTTGTATTCACCAGAACATTAAGGGCAATGGACGCAGAAGTAAAAAACCAGGAAACAGAATATTACTGCCGAAAGTTCCTTAGTGGCTTTTTGTAACAATCTTTTTGTTGGGTGTGAAGGTTTTCTACTTAGCTTAATCCTCGACCATACGAGTAGCGACGATTTTATTGCAAAAAATACTTTTTCTGATATCCCACTATTACCTGTTTTTAGATTTCGTATGTTTTTTTATGTTAGAAGCTCTTGCCCTTCATTTCATCTGATTATAAGTGACGCTAAGGGCCGAAGATAGAATCGAGCTTCGCCTGGAACCCACAACCACAGATGGGCTGGCTGTCTTATCACAATTGTCGGAACACAAGAATGCTGTTAACATTATTATTATGGCGACAGATTTTGATAAGATCACCAATCCGCACTGGGCCAGCGTGGTGGGTTATCGCCCATTCCCCATAAATTCTTCCATCCGTACAGAAGGCCCGTGGCCCAGCTGTGGGAACAGTAAAAGCCTGGAGATGATGAGTACGCATTTACAAATGTATTGTTGACATAATTATGCTGTTTATTCATATTGCTAATTTAAGTTGAGTCCCGAAAACTCCTTTAAATTAATTAATAGTTACATAACTATAACTAAGAAGCCTTATTTAAGGGTCATTCTTTCATTATGAATAGCGCAACTTAAGTAGTCTATGTAAACTTCAAGCGAGAAACTCCAGTATTTTATTTGAAAGTTAATAACGTCCTTAAACTTAACTACAGAAACCGGCTTCTCTGTAATATAATATTTCGTTTAGCAGAACGTTTATTTCAATGGAATTCATTTGTGAGATTCTTTTGATGATTTTGTTTACTTGTACGATGATAAATATGATTTAATTTGGCATGAGAGGAGGCAACGTAACATAACGTGGAATGTGGCATTAGCCGTATGAGGTTGGAGTTTTCTTTACTTCATTATTTTATTTCAAAGCCTTTTCATGATGAGATTTCCTTGAAATGAAAGAAGGAGTGGAACATTTAATTTCCGAGTTCGCCGCGGGTTTATTTAAGAATTCGCTTCAGGTATACACGACCGTTGAAAATAAATATCGTTGGTTTCTATGCCGTTGAGCGAGGTATATACCAGCTAAATCCCTATATTCATTACTAAAGGACCTTGCCTCGAGCTTTCGTAAGCTCTATACTGGAACGTCTAAGGGGCAATCAAGTATGGCTAGGCAGAGAGAGCAGTCTGGGTGGCGGAGGTGAGTGTTGACATGTTGTCAAAGGGATCCCGTAAACCTACACTTGGGTCACAAGTCCCAAGCGCTGCCACTGACCTCCCTCTAAGCCACACTATGGACCCGGCACCCGCACGGTGAATCCTTGGAATGCTGAGGGCTGTCGTATCTCTCTGTCTTGCTTCACACACCTATCATCTAGCCCAGAGTAAGTAGCTAAAGCGTTGCAGGTATTATAGAAACTAGGTGTCGGACAAAAATAAACATGATAATTACAGATGAATATTGAAGAGTCATGAATGTTCATTGATGAAGATGAAGTGGAAGACCGCAGGAGAGAGTAATGGATCGGCTGAGAAATGATATGAATGTGAATGGAGATAAAGAGGAGAGGACAGCTAACAAGAGCGAATGGAAGATAAAACATACTGGGTTGACGACACTGACTCCAATGAAATGGGATATGGGCAATTGGATGGTGATAATGATGATGATGATTTGCCTACCAGGATGGGACAGGGACCTGGAACCTCATGGGCGACATTGGCTAGCATAGTGATCATTCGATCAAATTGTCTGACGATAAGTAATTTATATGCTTGATAGATGACAATGGGCTCAACCCCTATATTACCTAAACTTAGATCGATATACATTACGACCAAATGTACTAAAAATAGGTGCAATTAGTTGCGGCCCAGAACTTTGTGTTAGTAAAAAAGTGGAATTCTTTTGGCTAAATTATTTTAAGGGTCATTTCCTATACTTAAAAGTCCACGGTTACCATTTCATGCAATATATTAATATATTTTGATGGTAGACTTAAATTGGAGAGATTTTTCAAAACCGAAAAATATGTTTAAATATTGTGTTCTAATAGATAAATGTATAAAATTGATAAATCAATAATGAGGAACGGGCAGCAGCGTTCCTTTTATACCACCTAGCAATAGTACTGCGACTTTTGTGCCCGATAAATGGCAATAGGCTCGCCACCTATTACATAGGACCCAAATTAATTGGCGAAACGTAGGTGCTAGTTCACCTCTGCCTACCCCTTCGGGGATATTGGCGTGATTTATATATGTATGTATTGTGTCCTAATTTTAGGTAGTTGGGCTGTAATTTCATGATTTCATAAACTTTCTTGGGCCTTAAAAATATTTTTAGCATTTTTCGCTTATGAGGATAGAAGTGATTTGTATGTGTAATTAAACTTTAAAATAAACCACCAAGCCAGCGCGAATAAGGCTCAACTTTGATCAGCTTACGAGCCGTCGATGGCTCCTTTAAGGTTAATAATAATCAAGCACCTTATGAAAATCTCCGTGATATTTTTTATCGAGACCGACAATTCGGCTTCGGCTAACAGGCAAAGTTTTTAAAGTTTCAAAAGTTGTTTCGGGACTAATGATTATTGGAGGTTCCGTAATTCGACCTAATTTTTTAATGGCTGTAAAAGTAGCACGATTAGGTAGTAGATACTGTCTTCAAAACAAAAGTATCTCAGAAAATCTCAATTTCTGATTTTGGTTATATCGGATAGTTTCATACATAGCTACATAAATCACGCCTATATACCCGAAAGGGTAACCGTTTTTGGATATGTTATTGTTGGTGGTTTGCCCTCCACCATTCGGGTGCCCCAAGGTGGTCTCCACCGCGCAATCTCACTTACTGCCGCACTCAGAGACGTCAAATAACGTTAATGAGTACTTAATGTCAAAAAATTACAATTCAAAACTAGTCGCTATTCTTGCCGGGTCAATGGTCTAGATTTAAATGAAAATTTTTGACATTAAATACTCATTAAAGTTAATTGACGTCTCTGAGTGCGGCAGTGAGTCAACTTTTACGACACCCATGGAATGAGTCGGGGCTAGCCCATTCTACGCCATTTGTTTGCTCCCATGCCAGCATAGAAGACAGACAGATGGTTTATTATAACACTATGTACTCATAAATGAATGGAGTCAACACAAATCATACGATCCATATCGCCTTTTCCGGCAGCCATCTTTTCGTAACGGCCAGAATGCTTATTACATGTTAATCAGTGAAAGAGGAAAAGATTCCTAATAATATCCCTTTCTCCGATATCCGAATAGAGTGCCCTCGGTAATAATCCGATTTTTCAACAGAACATTTTCTAGGGCGGACGGACAGGGCATTTAAAGGTGTGAGTACATAACACTGACTAAACTCCAGTAAAAATATGGCGTGATTTATGTATGTATGTATTATAATTATACATAATATATACATACATAAATCATGCCTATATCCCCGAAGGTGTAGGCAGACATGAATTAACACCCACGTTTCGCCAATCATGTTAGGTCCCAAGTAATAGGTGGCGTAATAGCCATTTATCGGGCCCAAAAGTCGCAGTACATTGCTAGGTGGTATAAGAGGAACGCTGCTGCCCATTTTTCCTCACTGTTTAAACCTTTAGTCGCCTTGTACGACACCTGCGGGGGAGATGGGGGTGAGGACATTGTATTCTGCTCTGCTGACACCACACGGCACAAGTAACATTAAATAAAGCTTACATTTCAACGTCATACTATGTCTTGAGTTCGAGTTGAGTCGGCGTTGAGTCGGTGTAATGTTCGAAGACCTTTATAGCTACCTCATTCGACTTGAGAATAAAAAGTGTCTTTTCAGCTTGCCGGGCATTATTCTTGTTAGGTCTGAGCTGCGTTTACACTCTTCAATGGCGACTTAACGAATTAATTCCGCACTCAGAGACGTCAAAGAATGTTAATGAGTACTAAACGTCAAAAAATGACAATTCAAAACTAGTCGCTATTCTTGCCGGGCCTATGGTCTAGATTTGAATGAATTTTTTGTTGACATTAACTACTCATTAAAGTTAATTGACGTCTCTGAGTGCGGCCGTAAGAGTCGTGGAATTTAAATTATTTAGAGGCGATACCTTGCGAATTCTCTACATTTAATATAAGGATTAGTAATTTGTATGAGGATTTGTCCCTATTTTTCTAACTATTTACTGTTGATTAACGTTTAACGAATTACAAAGAAACCAATGAATATTTAAGACGAACTTTACGAACCAAATTTTTTGGAACTGTAAGGACTTATGCTTGGCCTAGTTATTTGACGTATAGTTAACCCAACCAATTGTTAAACATTTTTAAATATCAGACTGTTATTCAACTATTAGTAACAATTTTTAACAATAGGTTAAGTCGCCGGTTTTTTAAGCATAGTTAGCTTAACCAATTGTTACTAATGGTTAAATATCAGACTATTAGGCTCGAGTTCACTAACACGTATACAGTCGATTATTATTTATCCGATTCTTTTTGACAATTAACAAACAGTATGTAAGAAATGTCATAAATAGACGGTTAACTTTTAAAATAGTAACAATTTTTAACAATTGGTTGAGTTAACTGTGCATCAAAAAAACGGGCATTTGAATACCAATGGGCTTTAGGGGGGCTAAGCGAACAATGCTCTCCGAAATACAAATGGTTGGGAGAAATCCCGAATTCGCCTTCAGCACGCTGTCTGGGGAACAAGGTTCTAAGCCAGACACAATAGTGGATCTATTGTGAGGGAATTTACACATTTCGAAGGTTCTACCGAATAATGTTGTATAGTTTCACTGGCTTAAGTGCTGTTCAACTTTAAATGTAGGTACTGTGCTTCATCTAATGGAGAGTAAATTTTCTTTGGATGCAAATTTGTTTTTAATACATAAAAATGATATTTGTGGTTAGGAAAAGTTCGAAAAATTATAGATTTACCATCTCGCATCAAGACTTAAATTTTTCGAACTTTTTCTAACAACATTTTTTTTTATTTAATACATGCCAAGGTGTTGCTTAGATCCTTTTTGCATCGTCCAAAATATACAATTTATCCCTTGAGCTTCAGATTCATCCCTTAAATATCGATAATCAATACTAAAGTACTATTGAGAATGGACTGTATTAGGAAAATGATAAAAGCACAAATCAATAAACGACTGTTACAGTTTTTTTTTATTCTGTTCACGAGAGAGATACTTGACGGATGTAGGTATTACTTCAGATTACTCTCATAAAAGATACTAAAGTTAAATCGTCATAACTTCCACGTTTATTCAATTCAGATGTTTCACTGATACTTTTTACCTTTTCGATTGAAAATAATCATTTCATAGGCGCTGCTTACTTTGCAAGTTTCCTTTTTTTTATAGTGATTGAGCTACATTATCGTTCTTCCACAAGATAATAATAATCCATTAAAACAATGATAGCTCAATAAACGTTTTATGATCTCGCTGTTAAAAGGTAATGCCATTATGGTTCGAAGGCGAATACGATGAGTATTGCCAATAACTGTTTTGGATATTTACTGTTATTATTATTGCTAACTTTAGCTATTTCCAAGCACAGAACGTCGTCTTGTATTCCTGTTACGGAACACAATATAGTACTTGCCGACTTATTTGAAGCCGTGTGTGTCGCATTCCAATCTCCCGTGGGTGTCGTACAAGGCGACTAAAGGTAAAGACGGCGACTAAGGGTAAAGACAGCGACTAAGGGTAAAGACGGCGACTAAGGGTAAAGACGGCGACTAAGGGTAAAGACGGCGACTAAGGGTAAAGACGGCGACGAGTAATGGCAGCAGCATTCCTCTTATACCACCTAGCTTTTAACCGCCTCCGTGGTCTAGTGATTCGCCCACCGGAATGAAGATCCAGAGGTCCCGGGTTCGATCCCCAGAGGGAACAATTTTGTATTTTGAACATGTTTGTGGTTTGGTTGGTGGTAGGACTTCTTAGAAGTCCGCCTCCGTATCAAAATCTGTCGTCATAATAATAATGTTAACAGCATTATTGTGTTCCGATAATTTGTGCTTGAGGGTTCCAGGTGAAGCTTGATTCCATATTTGGCCCTTATCGTCACTTACCATCAGGTGAGATGAAGGGCAAGAGCTTCCCTGTCTAACATAAAAAAAAAAACTATAAACTGCGATTTTATGTGCCCGATAGATGGCAAAAGGCTCGCCACCTATTACAAGAGACCTAAATTAATTGGCGAAGGGTGGGTGTTTTGGTTAACGTCTACCTACCCCTTCGGGGATATGACCGTGATATGAATGTATGACTTATTTTCTTCTAATACAATCTTTAACGAAATCTATCAAAAGGCGTAAACAAATTAATGGCCCTAAATGTTCCGCTACAGAATATTGAGCATTAAGTATTAAAGAAAGACTAAGAAGTTTCCACATTGTTCGCGACACAGATTCGAATCGGTATCATCAAGTCAAATTAGAGTGGTTATTCCATTGAGCTATTCTGGGCATGTCAGTCTCATTGGATCGAAGAACTGCTGACCTCATAGCTTGGGCTGCAAAGCCGTCGAGTGCATTCCCAATTCATAACCAAGAAAGAAGTCTAAATATAGTTCCAAAGAAGCTTTATAAATTTAGAATTCGGATTTCAAAGCAATGATTTTTTAATATTTGTAGCCGATCTCTCATAAGAAAACGAGATCAGTTAAAATTTTGAATGATCTCTCTGAAAATTCAATAAATGCTTCATTAGCAAATGTCAAGAAACGAGTCTGAAAATACCGTTTCAAATTTGAGGCTTTAGCAATCAAATTCGGATTTCAAGGGTTGATACCTTTTTTTTTAATTTTTAACTATCGTAAGTTAAAACTTTGATTGAAAATTTCTAGAATCTTTCTTGAATATTAATGTTAGAAAAATGTTTATAAACAAAGAATATATATTGTGGTTAGAAAAGCTACACCTTATTTTTCGAACTTTTGGTAGCCACAATTATGGTTTGTGAAAAATTCTAAATTCAATAAACAAATTCGCGTCTTAACTCTTTGAAACACTAACCGGAGCTTTTGTTTAACCCTGTATATTGTTCAGCATAATACTGGACACTACAAATCCCAATCCCGGTAAACTCCAGTAAAAGTTTCCGCTTGTACTTCGTCTAATAAACGGTTAACAATATCTCACCTCAGCCAAGAATGTTACTTAGTACAGAATCAGCCAGTTACCACAACTCCCGTTTCAAACTTTGACGGTAACGCTACTCATTTATTGCGTAAATAGCAATAACAACTTCTACGTTAAAAGTGTAACTAACTGCCGCACACAGAGACGTCAATCAACGTTAGTGAGTACTTAATGTCACAAAGATTCAGTTCAAAACAAGGCGCTATTCTTGCCGGGTTTATGGCCTAGATTTCAATTAAACTTTTTCTGAATAAAGTCTTATTTTCTTGTTTTGTTTTAGTAGACAACCCAAAGAATACCTTAGATCTGATAAAAATAAGTGATTCGATTTTAATTTTAACATTATGTAAATGTTACAAAAATAAGTACAAAGATTTTGGTGATTAAAAAAAGGATTTCGAAAAATTATGATCTTGAGGCGGGAATCGAACCCGTGTCCGCTGCTATCCGGGCAGGTGCCTGACCGCTCGGCCACCCAAGACACTGGTGTGAGGGTTCGATTCCCGCCTCAAAATCTTAATTTTTCGAAATTCTTTGTCTAACCACCAAAAATAAGTGAATCACGCCTATATCCCCGAAGGGGTAGGTAGGCAGGCAGGTAAATAACACCCACGTTTCGCCAATTATGTTAGATTCCATGTAATTAGGCGCGAGCTTATTGCCATCTAACAGGCACGAAATTCGCAGTATATTGCTAGGTATAGGTAGTATAAGAGACTAACTGCCGCACTCAGAGACGTCAATTAACTTTAATGAGTATTTAATGTCAACAATTTTCATTCAAATCTAGACCATAGAACCGGCAAGAATAGCGACTAGTTTTGAATTGTCATTTTTTGACGTTAAGTACTCATTAACGTTATTTGACGTCTCTGAGTGCGGCAGAAAGACACTTTATTTCGCTTGAAATATGGTACATTAAGAGATCTTACATGGAAGGAACTCATAGCTTTCATTACCCTTAGTCGCCTTTTACGCGGTTGAGATGAGGGGTGGTGGCAACTGAGGTATGCTATGCCGACACCGACTAATTTCGTTAAAAAAATTGACATGACTCTTTTATACCTATTTTTAACCGACAAAAAACGAAGGAGGTTACTCAATTCGTACCCGTATGTTTTTTTTATGTTAAGTAGACCACGCATAACTCCGTCATTTGTGGACCGATTTTGATAATCCTTTTTTGTAATTCAAGTTTTCACTGATGTCAACGCGACCGCTTAATTTGTCTTGCAAGATATTTTTAGCACATTAACGCTTTAAATAAATATAGAGCGGCTAGGTAAATAAAATCCCTGGTAGGCAGTTTAGTTTGAATATGTTGGACATGGGGATGGAGGCTCTGTAACATTTTTAATAATATAAAACTTTTTTGGAAAATACGTCTACAAAACAGGCACAGCCTAGCTTGGAGAATCCTGGTAGGCAATTCCACGTGTCCTTCTCTTTTCATAATTTATTTCTGCAAGCACGTGCATTTATATCGGTTGTAAAAATATGAAGCGAGAAATAAACGATTTATTACTATTGATTTTCTCTGAAGTCACTTAAGTTGTGGTAGAGCTTTTTGGTTTATGAGGGCAGAGTACAGGGCAATGCCCTCTAGGCAGTTTGCCAACGGCCTTCTAGCTGGGCTATAAAAAAGAAAAATCATTACAAAGGGAATAAATCTATAAGAAAGCATTTGAATACACGCCAGTATATAACATTGATTGTATGGGCTAAGCGATAGCCACAGTGTTGAGCTACTGAAATTCTGTTCCTACATAATGAATGTTGTAATTGTTAGGTTTGAGTGTAAACTTTCCATGCAGGCCTGGAAGCGACAGAGTAACGTAGAATGTGCCAGCCCCGACTCATCCCAGGGGTGTCATCGTAAAAATCGACTAAGGCAAAATGCCCGGTGGAGACCAATAAGTACATTTAGGGCATCCGAATGGTCCTTCACCATACCACTAACAACAGTCTAACCCGGAGAGTGTTGGTGTCAGGCAGGCGGCCGGCTGTAAAACCTAAGCCCAAACCTTGAGCAGTGTGGATTAGAATGTTGTCATCCCAAACACTCCCCGTCCTTTCCATATTTTTATTATTCTCTTATAATCTGCACTCACATTTTAACTATTGATTCACATATTTTATCTAATAAAGGCCCTACAAATAGCGGTTAGTAAAACTTTAGCAGCTGTGCAAAGGTCTCGCAATTTGCTGAGAATGGAAAGATTTCTTTTCGAAATTAGAATATAGGTTTCGCCAATTATGTTAGGAGCACGACGAGTAACGAGCACGCAATACACAGTATATTGATCGCAGGTATAAGAGGAACGTTGCTGCGTAACTCATTGCTGTCTTAACCCTTAGTCGCCTTGTACGACACCCGCGGGAGAGACGGCCCTGTTACTTGTATTCTGCTCTGCTGTCATCACATGGCTGTAGTCTTTTCGCTCGCTTTAGAGAAACCTCTTGATTCAAACCTCCATTATTAGCTGTCGTTTTAGCCAACGTTCATTCTGCCAATGACATTAAGTGTTCTCATGGCGACTTTTGAGCTCCCAACCTTGGTTTGAGGGGCACTCAGGGATACTAGAGCTATTAAGGTCGAATGCCTGAACCCAATGCTGTACTGCGATATGATTTGTCAAAGTAAATGTGAGCAAGACAAAGGTCGTGATTTCTGAAAGGACGAACTGAATTAAATGAGGAAGTGTGAAATTAAGGCTCGAGTTCACGAAAACACATACAACAATCACGCCTATATCATGGTGACGGCACTAAACATAAAACAAGCGATTAAAAGATGTATTTAACTTTTTGGCAGTTCTCCCATACGATAAAGTGTCAATAACCGGCAGTTAAACAATAATCGCCTTCTTAAGTGTTGGTGAACTCGGGCCTAAGAATGGAATTGAGAAGATTGAACAGGTGAAAGAGTTTGTGTATATAATAGATGGTGTTTAAGAGAGATGGAAAGTGTGATAGTGACATTGAAAAGCGGGTGAAAGCTGGGAATTTTGTTATGTTTGAAGGAGCCTTGCACACTTTTGTGAGCAGCCAGAGCGTGCTGAGCCGGATCCATTTTTACGACGACGTCCATATTTATGAGTTTTAATGACTTAACATTTTTTTTTGTTGCAGATTGAAAAGATCCTGTCTGTCCAGTTTCCAACCGGTTTCCTGAAAGAGGTATGCTATTTTTTTTTTAATTTAAATTCATTATTTTCGTGTAGTGACAGAGTTCATGATGGCGACTGATGAAATAAATCTCAACACTTAAGGCCCGTGTTCACCAACATGTAAAACAAGCGATTAAAAGTAACAGTTTTTGACAGTTCTTCCATACGATTAAATGTCAAAAACCAACGATTAATAATAATCGCTTGTTTTACGTGATGGTGAACTCGGGCCTTATTGTTTTTATTCCGCATATTTTGGATATCATCAAAATAACACCACTTTCACTGCACAAAAAAATATTTAATTTACTGGTTCACTGAGTGACCTCTGTGACACGTACATACATTGCGACATTTTTCCTTGTAGCAGACAGATCACAAGTAATAAATAGACTTGCCCCCTATGATTATGGGAAATAAAATTATTAGCAAAATCAGGTCAATACATCCTGCATGTAGGTATGTAATCTATGTGTAGAAATTGGGCCTGCCATAAATAATAAAATAAGGCCGAAGTAATACGATTAATAGTTAATTAGTCTCAATTATTTATAGCAACATCACCTTTTTACTACAAATCGCAATCGATTATTTAATTATAAATCGAGTGAGACCGAAACTGGGTTTTATTAGAGGTAGTGGGTAGGGGAAGGGGGTCTAAAAGCGGGCATATTGACGAAGGCGGAAACTCCTGTATATATTACGGTTGAAACGCTAGCTATTAGCATGGATCGAAACCTGGTTTAGGATTAGATTAGAAAGGAAAAGGTCCTGGACAAAGACTTATGTGATAAGAGTGACCAACGGCGTAACGTGCCTTCTGAAGCCCGGAGGAGCTCGAGGTAATAAATAGTTAATGGGGGGGTGCAGTTGTAACATCGTGATTCTAGCTAAGAAAGTTCGTGAAGTTGTAACATCGTGATTCCAGTTAAAAGTTCGTGACGTTGTAACATCGTGATTCCAGTTAAAAGTTCATGACGTTGTAACATCGTGATTCTAGCTAAAAGGTCGTGAAGATGCAACATAGTGATTCTAGCTAAAAAGTTCGTGAAGCTGTAACATCATGATTCTAGCTAAAAGTTGTCGTCGTAGTCGTGAAGTTGTAACATTATGATTCTGACTAGCATTTTAACTGCTCTCCGTAGTCTAGTGATTCGCTTACCAGAATTAAGATCCAGAGGTCCCGGGTTTGATCCCCAGGGGGGTACAAACTTTACTCGGTTTGGTTGGTGGTAGGACTTCTTTCTAGTCCGCCGTGCCAGCTACCACCATCTTATCAAAATCTGTCGCCATAATTATAATGTCAACAGAATTATTGTGTTTCGATGATTGTTATATAAGATAGCCAGCCTCTCTGTGGATGAGGGTTCCAGGTGAAGCTCGATTCCATCTTCGGCCCTTATCGTCAATTACCATCAGGTGAGATGAAGGGCAAGAGCTTCCCTGTCTAGCATAAAATAATCGTGATTCTAGGTGAAAAGTTCGTGAAGTTGTAACATCGTGATTCTAGCTATAGAGTTCGCGAAATTGTAACATCGCGATTCCGACTAGCATACACCCCCTTTGAAACAAAAGGCTGTCAGTCTGCCAATTGAGTACCATTCGTTCGCTCGATACGTAGTAGAGGGCAGCCCTTAGAAAGTGGGTTAACGATCACAAAACAGCTGTTCCGAGCATGTTTACGGGTGAGCCCGAAGCGGGTGCTAAACTGTACAAGTTGTAAACTTAAGTGCTAATTAACATGCTATCGACCGAATGTTGTACACGAAATTCGACTTACATTGTCACCGGCGGCGACTTCTGAGCAGAATACATACTTAAATCTGTTTTTAAAAACCCCCCTTTCTTCCCGAAAGGGAAGGCTGGGGTGAATCCTGGTAGGGGCAACAATAGGTAAGGGTAGCAGTAACACACGCCCTGAATACTACCTATACTAACATAGTCATGTAAAAAATGTAAATACGCCTCTTTATCTTTAGTCAAATGACGACCGCCTTGGTCGAATGCTCAGATTGCTGGGTATTGTCCAAGAGGTCCCGGGTTCGAATCCTGGTAGGGGCAAACTTTGTGATGACCACAAATGTTTGTTTCCGAGTAATGGTTGTGTATGTATATGTTTATGTAGTATATTTTCAACATTTATATACATAATTATATTAAAAATATGTCCGTCATCTAGTATCCATAAGACAAGTGCTTAGGCTACTTACTTTGGGCTAGATGATAGGTGTGAGTGTAAAAATATATTAAAAAATTAGAGGACGCTTCAACTCATCCCGCGGGATCAGTTAACTCGAGCCTTAGTCGCCTTGTACGACACCCGTGGGAGGAATTTGGGGTGATGACATTTGTATACTGCTCTGCCGTTACCCCACGGCTATATAAATTCAAATTACTTTATTGTATCATGGATTTGCATTGGATGTTACATTTTTCTTATTATGTATTAATTTTGTTCTTAAGGTTTTACCATAAACCCTGTTAGGGCACTACAATAGTAAATATAGCTAAACAGTATAACTGCCGCACTCAGAGACGTCTATTAACTTTAATGAGTATTTAATGTCAAAAATTTTTATTCAAATCAAGACCATAGACCCGGCAAGAATATGGTCTAGTTTTGAATTGTCATTTTTTGACGTTAAGTACTCATTAACGTTATTTGACGTCTGTGAGTGCGGCAGTAAGAAACACAAGTAGGTACCTAATATTTTTTTATTTATTGAGACACGGTTTTAAAATTTTAAATAAGTATTATTGTAATAACTACTTTAATATTATTTTGAGTATTCGAAAAGCTCTTGCACACTATACAAGCAAATGCCGTATCAATTTTCAATAACAATTAGTCCACAGTAAATCTGTAATAGAAAACAAATCGATGGCAAAATACCAATATGTTCGCGCTCGTCGAGATTAGATAAAAATATCTTGATTAAAATATTAATTTGGGTACACTGCGGGCTTGGATTTTTTACCTTTTATTAATTAAATTTATCTGATGTTCACTAGGCCCAAAAAATGGGTCACGCTTTGTTGGAAGAGTGCGTAATATGATACCCTTTCAAAGAGTATAAAAATTTACATCAGTCGAATTTATCCTACAACTACTGTAAAATTCTAACATATTCAATTCCAATGGAAGAATACAGGGAATAATAATTTCGATGACTTTACAGCGGCCGTGGTTACGAGGAGACTAAAGATGACAGTCATCATCATAACCAGCCTTTAATGTCCCCACTGCTAGCCTTCCCTATCGATGGAAGAATATAGGCCATAGCTCACCACGCTGGCCCAGTATTAATAGGCATTAACGACTGCAGATGCAGCCGGGACCAAAGGTTTAGCGTGCCTTCCGAAATACGGAAGAAGTCGAGATAGATGTTTTTCGGTCTCCCATCCAATGGCCTGCCTTAGCGAGCATTGCTTGTCTAGAGCTTGAGCCCGCCAATGTGCGGTACCAGAGGTTTTTACCAGTAGCGGTAAGCGGTCTTTACCCTTGAGGCTACATAGCAGCTACTTGTGATCCTTAACCTTGAGCAGAATGGATTGGAAATACATACATACTTATATGAATCACGCATATATCCCCGAAGGGGTAGGCGAGGTGAACTACCATCCACGTTTTGCCAATTATATTAGACCCCATGTAATAGGTGGCGAACCTATCGCCATTTATCTGGCACAAAATCGCAGTACATTGCTAGGTGGTATAGGAACGCTGCTGCCCACAGATATATCAATTTAATATACCTGTGCTGCTGCCCATTCCTCATCCATCACTGATTAAACTTTATTTTTTTTTCTTGGAAATGACCTCAGATGTGTCAATTTAAATAGCCAAAGCAAATTACACCAAGACTGGCCCAAATATTATGAATCAAGGAGCGCAGTTGCTTCGAGTTGCAGACATTCAACAAAGAAATTGCATTGTATGACGCACTTTTGTGGGCGCGTCTAGATGAGGTATCGCCTCCGGGGAAATATCGTAATGGCTTCCAACTGGACTATGAGTCGTCTTTGTTACATTCTGCTTGGTATACACACTTGTTCGAGCCACGAATCGAACATTGTGACCTACGTCATCCAATGACAAATCTATACTAATCTTATAAGACTGGAAAATTTGTTTGCTGATATATATCGCCGCGTGGTGACGGCAGAGTAGAATACAATTGTCACCACCCAAATCTCTCCCGTGGGTGTCGTACAAGGCGACTAAGGATAAATCAGTGATGAGGAATGGGCAGCAGCGTTCCTCTTATACCATCTAGCTATGTACCTACTGCGACTTTTGTGCCCGATAAATGGCAATAGGCTCGCCACCTATTGCATGGGATCTAACATAATTGGCGAAACGTGGGTGCTAGTTCATCTCTGCCTACCTCTTCGGGGATATAGGCGTGATTTATGTATGTATGTATGTAGAGTTTGTTTGGTTTGTTGGTTGGTTAAACGCGCTAATCTCAGAAACTACTGGTTCAAATTAAAAATATATTTTTGGGTTGGATAGTCCGGAGGTGAGGTTGGCTATAGGCTGTATATATAACAATCGACCTTGACGCGGGCGAAGCCGCGGGCAACCATTAGTTCTCCATATTATTCTTCCATCTGTAATGAAGGCCAGTGCACCAGAAGTGGGGACATTTGAAAAAAACACCTTTCCAGTGTGATAGATGATATGAGAATCAAAGGGAGTGGATAGCTTGATGACGTCTGATAATTTGTGATAAGATAGCCAGCCCCTCTGTGGTTGAGGGTTCCAGGTGAAGCTCGATTCCATCTTCGGCCCTTATCTTCACTTACCATCAGGTGAGATGAAGGACAAGAGCTGCCCTGACTAGGGAAAAAAAAAAAAATATTATTCCGTGACTTATATATCACAGACTAACTGCCGCACTCAGAGACGTCAAATAATTTTAATAAGTACTTAATGTCAAAAAATCTCATTTAAATCTAGACCATATACCCGGCAAAAATAGCGACTAGTTTTGAATTGTCATTTTTTGACATTCAGTACTTATTAACGTTATTTGACGTCTCTGTCCCCCGAATACAGAAACGCTACTCAAATTTAGGGGACTGCTTAAAAAGTTAAGTGGACACTACCTGTCAGAATTTGTATGGAAAAACGTCAATTTTGACAATACTTGAATGTTAAGCGGGACTCAAACTTTGAATAGCGTTTCGGTATTCGGGGGTGAGTGCGGCAGTTATAGGGCCGGTTTTTTGATGCACAGTTAACTCAACCAATTGTTAAAAGTTTTTACTAATCTTTAAATATCAGACTGATATTTAACCATTTGTAACACATTTGTAACTATAATTGTTACCAATGGTTAAATATCGGTCAGATATTTAAAGATGAGCAACAATTTTTAACAATTATTATTGGTTGAGTTAACTATGCATAAAAAAACCGGCCCTTAGGCTCTTTCAATTTCGAAGTCTGCGATGTGTTACTTGACAATTTGGTCGGAGGTATTATCGCTGTAGCGTTAACTAATTGTTTACACGGTTCGAGTTTTTTCGTATCACGTTTCCATTCAGAGCTCTCGAAGAGCGTGACTGCCTAACATATGTTAGTTATCAGAATTTAGGTACAGAAGACGGCATGTCGTGTGTACCTAAATATGCATTAGATACTGTTTTTTTATTCTCTCTTTATTTTTATTGGGGGCTTTTATCCATGTGGTGTGCTTTTATCCGTGTGGTGACGGCAGAGTACAATTGTCACCTCACCAAATCTCTCTCGTGGGTATCGTACAAGTCGATTGAGGATAAATCAGTGACGAGGAATGGGCAGCAGCGTTCGTCTTATACCACCTAGCCATGTAATGCGACTTTTGTGCCCGATAAATGGCAACAGACTCGCCACCTATTACATGGGACTTGACATAGTTGTCGAAACATGGGTGCTTGTTCACCTCTGCCTCCCTTCAGGGATATAGGCGTGATTTATGTATGTTTTATCCATGTAGATAATGTAATAGATGTAATAGATTAATTATAATGTTTATAATCTGTGGTTCAGAGATGTCAATAGTTACCGTCATGTGTCATTGAAGTGTCAGAAGTTCCCGCGAGTCCCGCGGCAGTCCTATGTTGTAAAGTGAAGTGTGAGTACAAAATAAAACACACAATTCTTATTAATATACAGTTCTTTTATTATAAACTTATTCAGCAGTCCACACATATTACATGGCGCAGTCGAAAAGGAAAAACCTGAAAAATTAACGTGTGTGAAGAATTTTCGAGCAGAAACTTGAAAAATGGAAATGCTAAAACCACCTCCGCCATTGTTGTTACAAGGGGACGCCGGTGAAAATTTTAAGAAATGGATACAGAGGTACGAATTATATTACTTAGCGAGTGGAGCTAACGACAAGCTCAATGATGAGTCGAAAATAGCATTATTTTTGCATTGCATTGGAGATGAATGTATGGAAATTTTTAACAATTTCGAGTTCAGTGCAGAGTATCCAAAAATTTACAAAAATGTGTTAGAAAAGTTTAGTTTATACTTTTTGCCAATATCGAATGAAAGTATTAACAGAAATATGTTCTTCTCGAGAAAAATAAAGGAGTCTGAAACATTCGACGAATATGTATGTACATTACGAACAATGAGTAGTAATTGTAATTTTGGGACTCTAAGAGACAGCTTAATCAAAGATCAAATTATACGAGGAATGAAAAATAAAAGAATTGTAGAGAGGTTACTAAAAGAAAATGAGTTAGATTTAAACAAATGCATACAGATTGTAAAGTCACTACAGTTAACCGAAAGGCAAATAAAAGATTTTGATACTGAGGAAATCACAGTAAATAAAAATTCAGTAAAAGATAATATCGTTATTGAAGATTTGTATGAGTGCCAAGTTAGCATGATAAAGTATAATTTAAATATATCAGATTATAAATATAATCTATTTAAGCAAGAAGTAAAAAAGGATAGTGATTTACAATTATTAAGAGATTATATATGTAATGGATGGCCAATCAAGTCGGAAAAAATACCAGTCTGTTTAAAACCATACCATACACTTAAAGAAGAGTTATATGTTTATGATGAATTAATCTTTAAAAATAATTGTCTAGTAGTTCCAAAATCACTTCAAAAGGATATGTTAAACAGAATTCATTTTAATCATTTAGGGGTAGATAAATGTAAATCGAGAGCTCGAAAGAGTTTGTACTGGCCTAACATGAGTAAAGAGATTGAAAATTCAGTTTTGGAATGTCAAATTTGTAATAAGTTTAGAAAACATAATAGTAAGGAACCTATGACGATCAGGGAAATGCCCAACAAGCCTTGGAGTCACTTGGGATGTGATGTGTTTCATTATAAAGATAAAAATTATTTGGTGATTGTTGACTACTACAGTAAATATTTTGAAGTAGGACTATTGAAAGACTTAAGACCAGAAAGCACTATTGAATTGTTAAAGGCAAGTTTTAGTAGATTTGGCATTCCAGAGATATTGTATACAGACAATGCTACTAACTTTTCATGTTATAAGTTTAAGGAATTTGTAAAAAATTGGGAATTTGTGCATAAAACAAGTAGTCCACATTTTGCTCAGTCCAATGGGTTAGCTGAGAGATTTGTTCAGACAGTTAAAATTTTATTTAAAAAAGCGGATTTAGAAAATAAAGATAAATATTTAGCATTATTAGAGTATAGAAATACGCCTATTTCTAAAGAGTTTAATTACAAAAGCCCATCTGAATTGTTAATGGGGAGAAAAACGCAAGGATTGTTACCATTTGTTTACAATAATAATAAGGAAAATTTCAATGTGCAAAGTTCATTGTATCGTAATGCTATGAAGCAAAAATATTATTATGATTGTAGAAATACAAGAAAATTAAAGCCTTTGTATGAAAATCAGAAAGTTATGTTAGCTGACCGATTATGTAAAAACCCATTACAATATGCTCAAGTATTAGAAAAGTGTAACCGTCCAAATTCTTACAAAATTATAACAGAAAATGGTAATGTATTAGAGAGAAATAGAAGACATTTAATAAATAGTGAAAATAAAGATAAATTTGTTGTTAAAAAGGAATGCGAAGTAGATGATAAGTATGATTGTGAAAGTAAGGTGGTAAATGAAAATTATTATGACTATGATAAATTAAATAATGTAACTGAGAATAATAATGATACAAATAATGATGGTGTAAATGAGTATAAAACAAGGTCTGGTAGGAACATAAGAAAACCAAATTATTTGTCTGACTATGTGTTAAGATAAATTAACAAGTACTTGTTGTAAGAACATTTAAATTGAAATTTCAAAATAAATATTAACTAATTAGGTAAGTGTTGAATTTAATCTAAAAGAAGGGAGATGTAATAGATTAATTATAATGTTTATAATCTGTGGTTCAGAGATGTCAATAGTTACCATCATGTGTCATTGAAGTGTCAGAAGTTCCCGCGAGTCCCGCGGCAGTCCTATGTTGTAAAGTGAAGTGTGAGTACAAAATAAAACACACAATTCTTATTAATATACAGTTCTTTTATTATAAACTTATTCAGCAGTCCACACATATTACACAAGTCCTATCTACACACACTATGATACCAATATTAATGTAATTAAACATTAAAATGGGAGCTATTTAGCGCAGTGGCATAAACTGGGAACAGGGCAGCAGACGAAGTATCAGCCTCCAAATTTAAAGAAGAAACTAGTAATATAAAGTCTGGAAATAGCAATAAATATTTATGCGAGATGTGTCGCGGCGTCTCCCGCACCATTCGTGACGCAATGTCGCGGAATGTCGCGGCGTCACGCGTCTTGGTTCCGTAATGTTCCCTGGAGGGTAATAGAGAGTTTGATGACTTGGAAATGGAGTTGGAAGCTGTAGCCGGTCAGCTGATCTGTTCTGTTTACATACACTTATCGTAATGTAACACGTTCACTCTCACAGAATCTAACCAAATATGGCTTTACAAATTCGTTGAACTTTTAGAAAGTCACCCAAAAAACGAAGCCATCGTAAAAAAACGAACATTGACTACATTTAATGATACATATGGCCAAACGGAAGGATTGGGCCATAACCCACCACGCTGGCCCGGTGCGGGTTGGTGGGTATTAACGACTGCAGATGCAGCCGGGACCACCGGCTTAACGTGCCTTCCGAAGCACGGAGAAACTCGCGATAGTAAATTTTTGGTCACCGATCCTCTCCCTATATTCTTCCATCCATAGGGAAGGCCCGTGCCCACGCAGGGGGGACATTAAAGGGTTGGCGATGATGATGATGGCCAAACGTGGATCGACGTATATCTTCAAACTTTGACGATATAAATAGGTATAATATAAATATTTGTACACTCACACCTATCATCTAGCCCAAAGTAAGTAGCCTAAGCACTTGTGTTATGGATACTAGATGACGGACATATTTTTAATATAATTATGTATATAAATGTTGAATGAGTACATAAGAGGGAGTCTGAAAGTGGTGCCAGTAACAGAGAAGATGAAAGGGAGCCGTTTAGCTTGGTATGGACATGTTATGCGACGTGATGCTATGAATGCAAGTAAGAAAGTTATGGACATGAATGTTGATGTATGTAGAAGTAGAGGAAGACCACTGAAAAGATGGATGGATTGTGTGAGGTGTGATATGAAGGTGATGGATGTGAATGAGGAGATGACGAGTGACAGAAGAGAATGGAAAAAGAGGACATGCTGCGCTGACCCCAAATAGGATGGGATAAGGGCAGAGTGATGATGATGATGATGTATATAAATGTTGAAAATATACTACATAAACATATACACAACCATGACTCGGAAACAAACATTTGTGGTCATCACAAAGTTTGCTCTACCAGGATTCGAACCGGGGACCTCTTGGCCAATACCCAGCAATCTGAGCATTCGACCAAGGCGGGCGTTAAACTTTAAACGATATTGTCAGTTTTAGCTGGCTATTTCATGAAACGGTTGCCCACATCATCAATTCTATGATCTGTTATATACAATCGGACCTACTTAGATACGTTTCAGGACTTCACATTAAATGGGGACAATACCAACTTCATTTAAACCCCGGTTGCGAACCGAACCAGAAAAGGTCGGGATGGGTATCGCTTAAAAGGAACCAGGAAGCCGCGCAAACAAACTTGGACCGAATTCGATACTTCGCTGAAAACAATAAACAGACAGACAAACAACGCAGAAGCCACTGACCTACTTACGTTTGAAGTACTGTTTCTGAGATTTATATCTCTAATTTACTATGAGAGACACGCAACTCAAAAAAAAAAAAAACGTAAACGTTATCGAATGTTTTTTTTTAAGATAGCATCCTTAGCCCGAATAGAGTTTGATATACATACATACAAATATAGGCCTATATCACCAAAGGGGTAGGCAGAGGTGAATTAACACCCACGTTTCGCCAATTAGATTAGGTCCCATGTAATGGTGGCGAGTCTATTGCCATTTATCGGGCACGACAATCGCTGTACATTGCTCGGTGGCATAAGAGGATTCTGCTCTAGCGTCACCGTCACCACACAGCAATAAACTTTAAACCTTCAATAAAAATAGAATAGTGGAGGTACAAATCACCAACAACAGCATACATACCTTAAAAGGGTCTGTGTCAGGCAGGCTGTAAAACCTAAGACTAAACCCTGTGACTAAATCTAAGATTTATCTCATACTACATAGCAATTTACTGCGATTTATGTGCCCGATAATTCGGAATAGGCTCGCCACCTATTACATAGGACCTTACCTAGTTGGCGAAACGTGGGTGTTATGCCCACCCCTTCGGGGATATAGGCGTGATTTATGCATGTATGTATATTTCTGGTGATGTAAGCAACCGTTCCTTTCATTCCCATACCTAAATTTGAAAGCCTTCCCTAACTAAATTTGATATGAATCCAAAGTGAGTGCATGGATTGATTAAGATTGCCTGATATGAATGAAAGAGGAAACATATTGCCCCGAACCTAATTTAACCGAATCGAAATTGTCAATTAGGAACAAGCCAAAAAGATGATAATGAGAAGATGCTTTTTATTTGGTTGGCTGGGATAGAATACGTTGCATTAAATCCACCGTCTGTGCCAATACCATATTTAGAAAATAAAATGTAAGCAAGCAGTGACTAAGAGGCAGAGCCAAGAAAGCTCCTAAGAACAGTAATTCCAAATACACTCCTGAACCATCCAAAGAAGCGAGGTTTAATTGTGCTAGTACTCATTTAACCCGTGTCGTATCTCCATACATTTATTACGAGAGTACCTAAGGCTCAAACTTTTTTGGCTTAGCGTTTTACGTCACTTTTATTACTACGTCTTACGTTGGGTACATTAATGAGAGAGGGGTATTAAAATAGGGTTGCCATGCCAAATCTTGTACAGTCAGCGTTATAAGTATATTATTAATATACTAAAGTGTGAATAAACTACTTCTTCTCCAATAGAAAAGAGACGGAAAGGACGATGTCGAGAGACCGATGAACGGAGAGAGTGGTTGGGGTGACAACATTACAATATTTCCAACCCATACTGTACATTACATTACAATATTTCCATCCATACTGTTAAAACTTCCTCGCGCTTCAAGGTACAACCTTCTGGTGAACCATGCTCACAGATATATCAATTTACCATGCTAGTAGATCCAATCTCGGTCATCACGCACCTTTAAACCGTCTTATTAGAGAGTATAACAGCTTGGCTAAGGTTAAAGATTTGGATCTCTTCACGGATGGCCTTCGCAAGTTTAGAAAGTCACTTCTATAGATTTTATCTGATTTTTACTTTTTTTTTTGTGTCAAAAGAAATGTGTTTATTATATTTTTTGGATTTATATTGATTTTTATAACTGTGCAATTTGTATTTTTTGTATAATTTTGTATTTTTAAATTCAATTTTAATGTTTTCATTGCTTCCTCATCTCTTCATTGGCGTCTTCATTCTGAACTCACATTTGCAATTTTTAATGTTTATTATGTTGGTGATCAATAAATAAATAAATACTGCTCTAGGGCATTGGCTAAGGATTTACAGCCGGTAGCCTGCCTGACACGAACCCTCTTTGGGTATGCTGTTGTCGCTGGTTTGTCCCCCACCATTCGGGTGCCCTAAAGAGCTTATTGGTCTACACTGGTAAATCTCCCTTAATCGGATTTTACGACACCCCTAGGATGAGTCGGAACTGGCACATTGTACGTTATTTTTTCGCTCCCAGGCCAGCATTTAAAACTGGTCAACCTAAAACCAACAATCTACCAAATTCCGTTTTTTTATCTAGATGTAGGAGAATGTGACTGTTCAACTTATACATGGACAACTGTCTGACGCGACTGAAAGAATTTGATTGTGGATTAAGAATGAACGAGTTACTTATCAAATGCCTGCTGTACGCTGATGACCAGGTTATATTAGCGTCATCAGAAACAGATTTGCAGGAGATGGTAACAGTCATGCATGAAGCTTTGACAGAGAAAGGTATGAAAGTAAATGTAAGCAAGACAAAGGTCATGGTTTTTGAAAGGGATGAACAAATGACGAAGTGTGAAATTAAGATTGCGGGTGAGAATGTTGAACAAGTAAAAGAGTTTGTGTATTTGGGATCTGTATTTACGAGAGATGGAAAATGTGATAGTGATATTGAAAAGAGGGTGAAAGCTGGGAATATGACAAACGGGGCTTTGCACACTTTCATGAACAGCCAAAGCGTGTCCAGAAAGGCTGTTCATAATGGAGTGCTGGTCCCGACATTAATGTATGGAAGTGAAAGTTGGGTATGGGAGAAGAAGCATGAAAGTAGAATAAATGCCGTAGAAATGAGAGCGTTGAGGAGCATGGCTGGGGTAAGGCTAAGCGATCGATTGTATAACAGTGTGATAAGAGAAATGTGTGGTTTAAAGAAGATGTAATGACAAGGATTGAGAAAGGGATGCTCGCATGGTTTGGTCACGTAGAAGGAATGGATGAAAGGAGACTGACAAAAAGGATATACATGGCGAAAGTGAATGGAGAAATGGGAAGGGGAAGACCTAGGCGGATCTTTCATAATCAAATTGAAAGTCTATTAAATAAGGGCCAGGTCAAGAGTACCCGAAACCGACGGGCATGCATGAAGAGATTAATGAGATTGGATGAAGCGAAAGAAGTATGTAAGGATCGTAGCAAGTGGAAAGAAGTGATCTCTGCCTACCCCTGTGGGAGAAAGGCGTGATATATGTATGTATGTATAGCACAAACACGTATTGTGGTTTAGCAACTATATTACGTCACGATATGGATACCATGACGTACCTAAACTTGATTTGATTGAAGTTTGCTTAATTATGTTTCGAAGCGGAGCGCCGATCTGTTTGTCTTGCTAAATAACGTTCATAGATGACATAATAGTATCGTAAATTTGGGCAACGTCATATTGGTATCATTGATTAGGACAGGCCTTGACTGGCGAGCTCGGTTCGACAGCGATTGCTTCAACCGATCATTTTTTTCCAAAGCCTGTCATCGGATGGGTGATCAAAGATTTATTTCAATCTCCCCGGCTTCATGATTAAAGGTTAAATATTATGATGCACAAAGAACGTTGGTGCCTATTCTCCAATGCACTTTTAAAATATGTGTAATATTATTGTACGTACACTCATCGACTTTATCTAAGGATATTTTATTGAATTTACTTTATTTTGTATCGGCGATCATTCTAAAAATACTGACGATTTCTATGCTATTTATTTAATGTTATGAGGGATCATCATAATTATTATTAAAGTCATTGAAAAACTGCAAAGAATATGTAGCCATTTCCATTTATAAGAATGTATACATACGCGAGAGATTGTGTTTTATTGTCCACTCATTGTTTACACAATTGTGTATCACTGTATCTGTATGTCTGTCCACCACACATGTCATGTTGTAAATATATAAATTATTAACACCATCATACAATAAACTTTACCGAACATTCCACATGTTTCGCTTAAATGAAGCACGAAACGGCGTGGTCCCAGTAGATAGTATTTCTCCGGGATAAATATTTTATGAACATTACAATATAGTTTCCGGGGGGAGGAAAAATCCGCAAATTGAATTACTATACCCATGCCATGCTATGGCAAGTTGGCAATAACTTTGTTGGATTTGCAAGTGAAATCAGCAGGGTGTACCCACCGCGGGGTGTATTGGTATCGTACTGTTGGCTATGCTGTATTGTTCCTCTTTTAATTAAGTTTTCTTTGAGAGGGCGTTTAATTAAGCCTTGATACTTTCTTTCGATTAGTCACAGAGGAAAGTAATAGTTTTGTTTCAATTGATGTTAAAAAAAGATTTACTTTAGGAAAACATTATTATTTTTATTCTATTTTTAATTTTAACATTATATAAATGTTAGAAAAATTAGTACAATTATTTTGGTGGTTAGAAAAAGAATTTCGAAAAATTATGATATTCCCGCCTCAAGATCATAATTTTTCGAAATTCTTTTTCTAACCACCAAAATCATTGTATTATTATTTTTATTTGAACGTTATTTAAATTAGCCGTGTGGTGACGGCAGAGTAGAATACAATTGTCACCGTCCCAAATCTCTCCCGTGGGTACAAGGCGACTAATGATAAATCAGTGATAAGGAATGGGCAGCAGCGTTCCTCTTATACCACCGTCCTGGCAATGTACTGCGAATTTTGTGCCCGATAAATGGCAATAGGCTCGCCACCTATTATGTATAATATGGATAAATGAGTGAGTGAAATGAATGTATGAAATTAATTTTTCATTAAAATATGGGTCACACATTTTATCGCATCTAGGGAGAGCTTAGCGCAAATTGAATTATACCAGAGTTCATGATGGCGACTGATGAGGTGGTGAAAACCACTTCAAAATTCTCAACATCCAACACATCACAAGACTTATTTTCAAAGATTCTGCATAATTTCACACCATCCCGGATGCTTGTGCATTAAAACAACACCACTTTCAATTCACAGTCTGCACAAAAACTTCAAAAAAGAAAAAGTTTTCTATAAATGGCAATAGGCATCGCCTTTTATTACATGGGACGTGAAATAAACTGGTGAAATTAGTGTGTTAATACACATCTGACCACCCCTTAGCGGCAAAAAACCACATGCATGTTTCCACACAGTCTAACTGCCGCACTCAGAGACGTCAATTAACGTTAAGGGTACTTAATACAAAAAAAAAGTCGCTTATCTTCCCCTATGGTTTAGGTTTTTAGATTTAAATGACATTTTCTTATGCATTAAAAGTACTCATTAAAGTTCATTGACGTCTCTGAGTGCGGTTGTAAGTAATGTATCCGTTTTTGGTTGGCTTCTCCTGCCTGTTTAAAAGCACTCCTGCTGAACGTGTGCTCTCGTTTCCTGCAATCATTCGCGGTCACCGATTTCAATCCCCATTCTACGTACAATATGAAGGGTTGAAACTGTGCGTAAAATTGTCTCAGTACTTACTACTATGTCAGTTACTAACGCCCATCCGTCCGTTAGTCGGAAAAAGTCGTCCATTTTCCATTGGAAAATAAAAAGCTGTGAGTACTGGTACGATAACAGGCGAAGATAGAGCGGGAAAAGATTTCATACATACATAAATCACGCAAATATACCCGAAGGGGTAGGCAGAGGTGAACTAGTACCCGCGTTTCGCCAATTATGTTAGGTCCCTTGTAATAGGTGGCGAGCCTATTGCCATATATCGGGCACAAGAGTGTCGCAGTACATAGCTAGGTGGTATAAGAGGAACGCTGCTGCCTATTCATCATTGTTTTATCTTTAGTCGCCTTGTACGACACTCACGGGAGAGAATTGGGGTGGTGACCATTGTATTCTACTCTGCCGTCACCACGCGGCTTTCACTATTTTAAAGATTTCACTATGCACGTTAATGATTGTCAGCTGTCTTTACCGCTTTACCGTCTCTTTAATTTTACACTATTATTTATACGGACGGTATAGCTATGTCGGCTACTATGAAGGGTCGAAGGTCATCGATGGGTAGGAATTATTAAATTAATTATACATAAATCACACCTTATTCTGGCCTGGGAACGAACAAATAACGTAGAATAGGCCAGCCCCGATTTATCCCATGGGTGTCGTAAAAGTCGACTAAGGGCGATTGCCCGGTGTAGACCAACAACACCTTGGGGCACCCTAATGGTGGAGGGCAAACCACTAACAATAGCATACCCAAAGAGGGTTGGTGTCAGGCAGGCGGCCGGCTGTAACACCTAAGCCAAAACTTTGAGCAGTATGGATTGGAATGTTGTCATTCCAATCACTCTCTCCGTTTATCGTTCGTTCAGTTCCGTCTCTTTTCCATAAATTCATTCATCACTAACACCTTTACGGTGTGATGGATGATATGAAACAAAAGGGAGTGGATGGCTTGATAACGTCTGACCAATATGAATGGAAGAGGAAACATACTGCGCCGACCCCAGATAGACTGAGAACAGGGCAGGGAGTAGAAGAAAAATCACGCCTTTAAATCCCCGAAGGGTTAGGCAGAATTGTATGTGGGTATGCGGTAAAATCACAGCATACTCAGCGAAAAAGGGAAGACCTTCCTCCGAGCCAGGTGTGCGCTCGGGGACCGCGGTCCGACTGTACTTCGTCGGATCTTGTATATATTCTGAGTTCCTCCAGAAACTTTGTAATCGTGATTCAGGACTTGCTAATCTCGTTCTGCCTTATCACCACAGTCATCATATTCACAGTTATCATCACACATTAGGTCTACAGTTGGTTTGACTCCATTGTTGTCGTGAGCTGTCGTACTTTTTGCTGATCAACTATTTCTCGGTTACTCGACACTTTGTTTATGCATTGCTCTGACGTAGCCGCTACATGTATAAGCACACACGTTTCGCCAACTATTTTCGGTATCATGTAAAAGGAGGCAAGCCTATTACCATTTAGGGCACCTGTATATTTTTATTTCATTTTATTTTATTGGTTCTCCAACAGGTAAAGACCACATACATTAAGTAGAGTGACGAGACGATACAGCCCCTAAAAGCCCTATAAAAGTTGTCATAAAGGGTCGCTACTATTCAATCACGCAAGTCAGAATGTCCCCAAAATAATCCTTCGCAACTTCGCTAATGATAAATGATTAATGTCGATGAGGTCACTAACCTTATTCTATATTATATTGTTAGGTGATACAATAGGAACGCTGCTACCCATTCCTTATCACTCTTTTATTCCTTAGTCGGCTAATCGACGCCTAATGACAATTGGAATCTACTCTGCCGTCACCACACGGCGGAATATTATGGTTGCAATAGATTTTTTATATAATATAGAGGAGCTCAATAGCGTAGTGGCTTGGCGCGCTCTGCTTGCGATTCCGTAAACTAAGCAATATTTGGTAATTCATTGGATGGGTGACCAAAAATTTATTATATCGAGATCCTCTATACTTCGGAAGGTCCCGGCAGCATGTGCAGTCGTTATACCTACCATTCTGCACTGGGTCAGCATGGAAGGTTATGGCCCCAGCAGTAGGGACATTGAACAGCTGGTGATGATGATGAGCTGTTTTTTAATGATTATAGACAAGTACTTGTCACAATAAAATAATACAGCGGAGTGAATGGTTTAAAGTTTCAAACCACCTTACTCTTGCAGCGTAGTGCAACCCTAATCCTCTTTTACACCCTAAAAATTTACTGGCCTTATTAAAAATAAAATCTCAAATAACTTTCAGTCAAAATTCAAAATTTTAATTCAATACTTTGGTGTTAGATTCGGGGTACCGCGCATACCGGCATTCCCATTACTGACGGCTGTCTGGAAATCTGGATTTATAAGAAAGACGATAATATTATTTAATACGACACATAAAATATATTACCATTAACAATATTCCAAGGCACTTTTACTGCCGCTCAGAGACTTCAAATAACGTTAATGAGTACTTAACGTCAAAAAATGACAATTCAAAACTAGTCGCTATTCTTGCCGGATCTATGGTCTAGATTTGAATGAAAATTAAATACTCATTAAAGTAAATTGACGTCTCTGAGTGCGGCAGTTAGTGGCTTATTTTTTGGAATTACAATATTATCATATGTATAGTCACGGAATCGTGGTGTTATTTCAAGAACCCCCGATAGGGCCACACCACCACACACCGTTACACTCTACCCTGATATACATACATAAATCACGCCTATATCCCTGAAGGGGTAGGCAGAGGTGAACTAGCACCCACGTTTCGCCAAATATGTTAGGTCCCATTTAATAGGTGGCGAGCCTATTGCCATTTATCGGGCACAAAAGTCGCAGTACTTTGCTATTGTTAGGTGGTATTAGAGGAACGCTGCTGCCCATTCCCCATCACTGATTTATCCTTAGTCGCCTTGTACGACACCCACGTGAGAGACTTGGGGTGGTGACAATTGTATTCTACTCTGCCGTCACCATACGACACCCCTGATATTATTTATATTATATCACTTAAGTACAGTCAACAGCAGAGCAGACTACCCAAAACTGTCAAATTTCTTCAATCGATTGTCAACCTTAACTTGATAATAATAGAGCACAAAATCGATTGAGAAATTTTGCCATTTTGTGGCAGTATGACATGTTGTTGACTGTACTTTGTCCTTGCACAAACACGCGCTATCTCGTTAAAAAGGAAAGTCGAGACCTCTCGATCCATGAAAACGATACGACACAATATTACCTAGACCATTAACGTCATGTTATCGAACAGGAATCTTCCCTATATGTATACCTATATGTGTAAGAACGTAGAGCGTATCAACGTTGTCAGTGCCTTCCATTAGGCATGATGACATACAATCCATACAAACATAAATCACGCCTATATCCCCGAAGGGGTAGGCAGAGGTGAACTAGCACCCACGTTTCGCCAATTATGTTAAGTCCCATGTAATAGGTGGCGACCATAGATTTGTCGGGCACAAAAGTCGTAGTACAGTCAACGGCACTTCAGTTCAGACTACCCAAAACTGTAAAATTTCGTCAATCGATTGTCAACCTTAATTTGGTAATAATAGAGCACAAAATCGATTGAGAAATTTTGTCGTTTTGTAATAGACTGACGTGCTTTTGACTGTACGTGGCTAGGTGGTATAAGAGGAACGCTGCTGCAGTCGCCTTGTACGACACCCACAGGAGAGATTTGGGATGGTGACAGTTGTATTCTACTCTGCCGTCACCATACGGAATGAAGACTAATTTTGAAAACTACACCACGTTGTTTTTACGTGTCTACTCTTTAACCAAAATAAATTAGGTTGTTGTAAAAACTTAAGATTTTGATAGAAAAACCTCTGATAGAGCACACCAAAAATAACCAACCAAAATAAGTTGTAATTGTTATGTAAAATATAACAATTACAACTAAAATAATAATATTAAATTAAGCATTACACAATCTAACAAATGATATGAATAAAAAGGGATAGTTGTTGGGTGGGACATCAAAGCAGTATGAATGGAAGAGACCTACTCCGTCCACTCCAGAAAACCCGAAGACTTTGAAAAGCCAGGTTTTACTTAGTGAAAAAAACACGACGACTTTTTAGTGCTTAAGTGATATCATTAAAACACTTTTTCATTTAGACGTTGCGGATGCCCAAGGAGGCATTTAGTCTTAATTAAGCGCACCTAACTTGGGTTAAGGCAAATTTACGTTTCAAATAAACCACCATTTGGGATAATTATTCACCAACTTTATGTAAAGCACAAAGATTTTAGTGGTTAGAAAAAGAATTTCGAAAAATTATGATCTTGAGGCGGGAATCGAACCCGCGTCCGCTGCTATCCGGGCAGGTGCCTGACCTCTCGGCCACCCAAGACACTAATTAACTTGCCGAAATTCTTCTAACCTTTACACTTCACGTTGTAAGCCAACGGGTACCCTCGCAATGTAGAAATAAATTTCAAACATTTCAAAGCAGATATTTTTACAAATACCGTGCGTTCGGTTAAGCTTGGGTTTGCTTTATAAACTATTCGATTTTTAATTTTAACTATGATTCATTTTAAATAAAGTAGTTTAAATTGGTTGTAGAATGGTAAAAAGAAGTTAGCTAAAAGTAGCTGAAAGTAAGTGGTCTCTACCAGTATTTATTTATTTATTTATTCATCTCACCACAAACAACATTACAAAAGAAGGCTTTCACATGTAGCTTAAGAATTAATTAAGAATGGTCATTAAGGTCTGTTAAGAAAAAGCCCTTCAAGTAAAATTCATACAAAAATCTATCCTCGAAGGGGCTGGTAAAGGCGAATTAACACCCTAGTTTCGCCAATTAGGTTAGGCCCCATGGAAAAGATGGTTATTGCCATTTATCGTGCACGGAAGTACGTAAGAGGGACTTTGAAAGTGGCGCCAGTGACAGAGAAGATGAAAGGGAGCCGTTTAGCTTGGTATGGACATGTTATGAGACGGGATGCCATGAATGTGAGTAAAAAGTTATGGACATGAATGTTGATGGATGTCGAAGTAGAGGAAGACCACTGAAAAGATGGATGGATTGTGTCAGGTGTGATATGAAGGTGGTGGATGTGAATGAGGAGATGACGAGGGACAGAAGAGAATGGAAAAAGAGGACATGCTGCACCGATCCCAATTAGGATGGGATGCAGGGCGATGATGATCGTGCACGGAAATCGCAGTGTATTGGTATTATCCCTATTATCCCGTCGTCGCCTTGTATTTTACGACCCCCCGACAGGTGGTGACAATTGTATTCTGCTCTGCCGTCACCACATGGCATACATAAAGTTACAGGTGCCTTTAAAACCAGTTTGTGAGGCGTGAGAAGATACTAATTATTATTATATCTGCCGCCGCGACGACCACTTTTAATTGGGACCAATCACATCCTTCGGCGCCGCAAAAAGCGGTGTCAATATTCAAAGAACGCGGACCGCATTTGAATATGATAACTGGCAGATGCCCGGCTTCAATTTCATGCTCTATCGCATCGCGAGCTCCGATGTTTTATTGGTGAACAACACAGCAGGACAATTATTTCGAAGCGCTGTTCTTGAAAGCCATTTTTAACCGATCTCACAAAAGGAGGAGGTTTTCAATTCGTCTGTATTTTTTATTTTTATGAATTGACATACATACATGCATACATAAATCACACCTATATCCCCGAAGGGGTAGGCAGAGGTGAACAAGCACCCACGTTTCGCCTATTATATTAGGTCCCATGTAATAGGTGGCCAGCCTATTGCCATTTATCGGGCACAAAAATCGCAGTTCATTACTAGGTGGTATAAGAGGTATGCTGCTGCCCATTCCTCATCACTGTTTTATCCTTAGTCGCCTTGTGTCGTACAACCACCCACTGGAGAGATTTGAGGTGGTGACAATTGTATTCTACTCTGCCGTCACCACACGGCACTAAATATATATCAATTTATATAAATATAAATTGACGTTTTCCTGTAATGTAGGAATTAGTTCTATGCTGGCCTAAGAGCGAACAATGGAGTATGGGCCAGCCCCGACTCATCCCATGGGTGTCGTAACAGTCGACTAAGGGAGATTGCCCCGTTTAGACAAATAAGCACCTTGGGCCATCCGAACGGTGGAGGGCAAATCACCAACAACAGCACACCCAAAGAGGGTTGGTGTCAGGCTGGCGGCCGGCTGTAAAACCTAAGCCAAAGCCTTGAGCAGTATGGATTGGAATGTTGTCATCCCAATCACTCTCTCCGATGATATAAATCAATAGGGAGTCGATGGCTTGATGGCGTCTGACCGATATAAATGGATGAGGAAACATACTGCGCCGACCCCAGATAGCCGGGTACAGAGCAGACCTTTTTCCTATAATGTCCTCTTGTATTTGCTTGAGCACTACATATCCTACCTAACTAATATTATTATTATAAATGCGAAAGAGGATTTGTTTGTTACGCTTTCACAATTCACCACTAATTTGATTTAAAATTTTTGTTCACCAATAGGAAGGTAAATTGTAACTGATTATATTGTTTTTAAATTAGAGATGCCTACGAAAATTGCAATAATGTAACCAAGGTAAGTATCAAAAATTTTCCTAAATAAGTAATTTTTTGTCGTGCGCTGTCATTTTGTTATTTCTAATGATTATTGATGATGACTTTGACAGTTATTGACTTTTCTTTCGCTTCATCCAGTCTCATTAATGTCCTCATATATTCCCGTCGTCACATCCAATTTGAATTAAGTACCCTAAAGCCTCGTGCTTGAAAGCTAACATTCCTTTGCTCTCGTTGTAAGACGTATAAATGTTGTGATCACAAATAAAAGAGCAATATCACCGAGTTACGCTAAGAATTTATCGGTGCGAAGCAAACAAAATAGGGTTGCCTTGACATTCTACGTTGTTCTAGACAGCTATTATACACGGCACGTGGAGAAAATCTCCTCGGGGGAAAAGATTTTTTTTTCTTTTCGCTCTAACTGCCACTAAATCCTGAGACAAAACCCTGTCGAGTGGTGGAGAGAGATTTTGTCCGCCTCCCGTGCTAGGCCTACAGAAGCTACATTTTTTTTCTTATTGACTTCCGAACGTGTATCGTCGGCAAAGCGGCCTATAAATTGTTGTCCAAGTGTAATTAATTTACTACCAAAACTCAGTAACCTTTGCGAATATCTAGGCAGTGACTGTGCCATGTGGTGACGGCAGGGCAGAATACTGTTGTCACCACCCCCATTCTCTCCCGTTGCTACCATACAAGACGATTAAGGGTTTAGACAGCGACGAGTATCTTGTACCACCCAGCAATATATTGCTGTTTATGTGGCCAATAGATTAGGTAGGTACAACAGACGTAGCTATTATATATATTATTATGAATCATAGCAAGACATATTACAACATATTTTCAATAGAAATTTTCGAGTGACCGCACACGCAGCTATAATATATATTTCTATGGCGTCACCAAAATATGTCGAAAAATATATCTCGGTATATTTTGGCATGTTACGACCGCAGACCGAGTGAGGGCAAAATGTATATTATAGTATAGCTCTCGTCTGTGGTAGTTTATATATTTATAGATAATATAATATTTATCTCGATATATTAATATATATTATAGCTACGTCTGTGACAGGCTTTACATGGGACTAATTGACAAAAGTGTGTGTTAATTCACCTCTGCCTACCCCTTTAGGGATGACGTGATTTATCATTCCTCTTATACTACCTAGTTCAATACTATAAGCAATCGGCTGAAATAAAACCAATAAGTAACACTTTTCCATTATTTATTGTATATCCCAATACAATTTCGAGATGTCCTCCATTTTGCGTCTATCGAATGAATGATGTCCAGTATGAATGTAGCTACGAATTAAGATGCTTCAGATCGATCAAGGGCGCTTGCGCAGCAACTTCATTTCAATTGAACTCATTCACCGCCTTCTCAATCTTCCGACAGCAAATGGCGCCAACACAGACTATAATTCATTACATTGACTATCCGTCAATACACCAACTGTTTACATTATAAAGGTCTATATTTAATAATCTAACATTCGGCCTTTCCTGACTACAAGTTTGTCCTCAAACTTAATCGTAGAAGTGCTATCATTTTAAATCATAACTTCTTACTTCTTCTTTTATTGTTTATGTTGTTTCAATTAAGGTTTTTCTTTCTTTCTTACAATAAAATGTTCTCTTTTTAACAATCTCTGCAACTTAAATTCATCACAATCATTTGACCATCTCTTCCAACGGATCTATCATTACTTGCTGAAATAAAATGTTCTCTATTTAACAATCTCTGCAACTTAAATTCATCACAATCATTTGACCATCTCTTCCGACGGATCTATCATTACTTGCTGAAATAAAATGTTCTCTATTTAACAATCTCTGCAACTTAAATTCATCACAATCATTTGACCATCTCTTCCGACGGATCTATCATTACTTGCTGAAATAAAATGTTCTCTATTTAACAATCTCTGCAACTTAAATTCATCACAATCATTTGACCATCTCTTCCGACGGATCTATCATTACTTGCTGAAATAAAATGTTCTCTATTTAACAATCTCTGCAACTTAAATTCATCACAATCATTTGACCATCTCTTCCGACGGATCTATCATTCACTTCCTGAAATAAAATGTTCTATCCTGAAATAAAATATTCTCTCGATATTCAATGAACACAATCATTTCAAGTTAAAGAGACTCAGTCATCTCTTAAGCTTAAAATCGACTCAATCATTTGAATAGGATGAACTTGTTAGTGATGTTAATAAATAAATAAATTAAATAAATAAATATCTCTCTCGGTGGTTCTATCGACACCAAATCACTTTAGTCGATTGAGTGGTTCTATCGACACTCGTAATCAACTACATAATGGGTGGTTCTATCGACACCAAATCACTTTAGTCGATTGAGTGGTTCCATCGACACTCGTAATCAACTACATAATGGGTGGTTCTATCGACACCAAATCACTTTAGTCGATTGAGTGGTTCCATCGACACTCGTAATCAACTACATAATAGGTGGTTCTATCGACACCAAATCACTTTAGTCGATTGAGTGGATCCATCGACACTCTTAATCAACTTTATTCAATAAAATTCTCTCTTAATATTCAATGAACGCAGTCATTCTAAGTTTAAGAGACTCAACCATCTCTTAAGCCCGAAATCAACACATTCATTTGAACATCTCTCTCGACGGATCTATCGACACTCCTAATCAGTTACATAATAGGTGGATCTATCGACACCCAAACAGAGTCGATTGAGTGGATCTATCGACACTCTTAATCAACTTCATTCAATAAAATTCTCTCTTGATATTCAATGAACGCAATCATTCTAAGTTTAAGAGACACAACCGTCTCTTAAGCCCAAAACCAACACATTCATTTGAACATCGCTCTCGACGGTTCATCGACGTCGTTTACTTACTTTGTAGACAAATAGGTGGATCTATCGACACCCAAGACCTAGGAGTGGATCTATCGACACTCATCAACTACATACAACTACATAATAGGTGGATCTATCGACACCCCAAATAAATTAAATTAAACATATAATCAGACGTCTACCACATGTATAATAAAAGCTGTTGTTACCAAGTATTTAGTTCGTCTGCGTTATGATTTGAATGGCCGGCCATGATACTTTTGACAATTCGAATTTATTTTTATTTTATCTTTACTTATTATTTTTATTTTTTTTTTTTATATAGGGACTCGACTGATTTAATAAATTTATCTAATTATTTCATGATAATTATTATTCTTGTGAATAATTACTATGTGTAGCCGTCGGCCGTCCGTAACAAAAATGAGTCCCTTTATTTTATTACATAAAGTCCCAAAATTATAACTATATCGAAACAAGGTTGGTAATTTCTTTCAACATCTTGACTTGACTGCGTGTCGCATAGCACTTCTGGGCGGCATCATTACCATCCTGCTCTATGCTATGCAAACCTCATCACTTAATTTCATGCATGGCTTTCCACGTCATAGACAAATCACTATCTCAATCAATTCATTACTATTACAGATATATGTAAGTATTGTTTATACTCATAGATTTATTATAACATTATTGGACAACTATATGAACTATACAATTGGCGGACTTAATGCCATATGGCATTCTCTACCAGCCAATCAGTAGGGTGTGTTAGAGATAATAAAGAGGCAAAGCTTAATTAGCTACAAATTTAATAAAATACATAAATGAGGTATAACGTAAACACATACACACATAAATATATAAATACATAATAATAAATAAATAACTATTTCCTATGGCATTATATTGAATATAAAACGAGAGACATCAACTCAATCAGACTTGAGATAATGTTCACGTATTAGTCTTTTGGAAGCAACCTTTTCCCAATATCAATCACTTGTCTTTAACATTATTAATCATAATACATACATACATAAATCACGCCTACATCCCAGAAGAGGTAGGCAGAGGCGAGCCAGCACCAATTAGACATAATACATAACTAAGTTATCGATTTTTATATTTTCGGTTCTTCATATAACTGCCCTTATCTCGCTTTCAAGGGGTCGGCAGAACCTGTCTTCTTCTTCCGCTCTTTTTTATTATTCTCCATTCCGTATACTCCTTTATACAATCCATTCATCTCTTCTTTGATCTTCCTCTACTTCTGCGTCCTTCCACATTCATATATAATATTATTCTGCCAACATGGCTTTCATCACTTCTCATAACCTTACTAACCAATCCAAGTCCATTATTTTGGGGTCTCTTAGTCACTGGCGCGATTTTCAAAGTTTTCCTGTTTCTATGCTCAACCCGCATCTTATCTTTACATGTCACAGCCCCCACGTTCACCTTGACATTCGCACTTCCGTTACACGCACTCGTTTTATTTTTTTTATTTTTATTAATCTTCTCAATTGTTTAAAATGTTTCTTGATCCCTAATATCCTTCAATATAATAATATCTTGTTCAAACTACCCTGTAATTAATAGTAGTAACTCCATGGGTGTTAGTTTAATGATAATGAACAGTTGTTTTAATACCTAATCGAATGTCCGGTAAATAGACGTCCTAAGTCTTTAAAAATTATCACTATCCATTTTTAAAATGACTATTCATAATTTTGTTTTTATTTTTATATTAATAAACTTATTAAATGTTGTCCATGACCTCCTGTTTTGCCCTACTAAAATGCCCTCTGAATTGTTATAGCTAATGCTAATTAATTGGATTGACATTATGAATGTAGGTTGTGTTCCTCTTTTTGGTTTGTTTTCTTTGTTATTCCTGACATTCAAATAAACATTGGGTATTCATTTTATTTGTATCTTAACGTGTGTTCTGTGGTTTTATGTTACTCATTTTATCTAATTTTATTTAATTGTGCAAATTATTACATTTTATGTTTTAATTTAACAATTTATATATGGCAAAGGAATAATGTCTGCTCAAGTTATCGATAGATCGTGAACGTGCATGTGAAATACTTATAGGATACCATGTTTGATCACAAGTGACTGTACATAATATGTTTTCAACTTTTCCTTGTAAAGCTTGTTGCTCTTGTCAGTAATCAGTAGATGGTGACCCCAACAAATTAAAATAAAATGTTTTCAAATACTAAATACTATAATGTCTTCAAACTCGGTACTGGGTAAGGCCGCCCAATGTAAGTATTTCGTAAAAGAATCTATATTATTAAAATATAAGTACTGCCGTGTTTGTAAGTGGGAAAGGTCCTAAAGGCATGTATTGTATGAAAAAGTACAGCTAGTTTAAATTTGATATTCTAAATGGATCGTTGTTATTCATTTATTTCATAGTGGCAAACAACAGTCAAAAAATTGAGAATGTTAATAGGTATGCCAGATCGCTTATTAGTTTGTTACAGTAAAGCTATACATACAAGCTTATACACTACAAATACACTAGTTTTGTTGTAGTCAAAAATACCCATTAGTTTTGATTTTACATGCATTTACACTTACGATAAATATCAAGGCCCGTTAACATTCACATGACGACATGTGACATCATTTTACAACGCTCAGCAAGTTTACTTCTTCAGATCGGAAACTAAGTAATTCTTCCACCATTATTGTTATTTATTGTTATTATAATAATTATTATATTATTGTATTATTTATATTTTTTTTTTTTAAACCTACTAGCACTTTGATAAAAGATTACATAAATTTCATTACTATTAGCACATAATAATATACCTATTATTATACAATTTTGACACATACGGGACAAAAGCATATTTTGAGACATTTTTATTGGAAGGTTACAACCAAATTGATATCGCATAATTGGTTACCAAAAAATTTAGGAAAGTATTTGTTCGCCCTTTTAGAACAGATATTCGAATTGTTTTCCATAAAATTACAAAGATTTACACATTATACTATCGGTTTTGGAAATTTATAGCTAAGATGTCCATCCATTATAATTTACAACAAATAACATTATCGTATGGTTTACTTATATGTATGTTTTATTACAATTTCTATAATTTTAGCCTACTAATTTCGACGAATTCTGTTTTAACTACTGTTCGGTAAATTATGTTTTGTTCTCTTTAAAAATAGTAAAGTTGTAATAATTATCCAGGACGTACTCTTTCATTGAACCCCTCGGTCAACTACTCCGCTTAATTATCTATTTTGTAATAACTGGAGCGGTATGTTTATGCTCTAAGACGAACGCGGCAGACTATATCTGCTGAAATCGTACTAGTTCCATACCATGGTTACGTTCCCTCCGTTCTTGGCTATGGACTGATCTTAAGGGGAGTCTCTGGAACTTGAAATGAAAAGCCTCTATGTAAAAGGTCTAGATTAAAAATTACAAGGAGTCGGTCCGAAAGAATCCAGTGAAATATTAAAGTAAGCACACAGATTTAATCCAACTGTATATTTGTTTTGGTTAAAATAACTAGAGGAAGCAACATTTACCACTTTCAATATTCCTCTTTTTTTTTTGTGTGTTAATTAAACTATAGTTCAACTGTCATTTGGAAATAAAGTAGATACATAATTATTATTTCGTTTATATCCTAATTATTCTGCGACTTTTCATCATAATATATCCCAGCAATCATTAATTAAAGAAAATGTTAAACTGACTTTTATGTTTACTAGTTCACTAACTTTCAATGTTACAGTTATAGGTACTTCGCTTAAGTAAGTTAAGTGATATTTGAATAACTACGCCAGTAAAATTCATAATGCAATTTAACTTTCATTTTTGAAGAAAATTACAACTTTAAAGTCTTGGCCGAATGCGTTTTAGGCCTTAGTTTTCTAGTTCATGTAATTTTATAGCAGCTGAAACTGTAAACGACATGGAGAGTGTTTTTATTAACAAATATAAGACACTCTTTTTTGTAAGTAAAAAAAATACATAACTAAAGACATGGCTGTATGAGCCAAATCCCCTTGCCTTCCCTAAGAAAAGGAAGAATTAAAACAATAACATGTAAACAACATTGATGGACTATTTCTTTTTATATTTTGTTACATTTCACTAACTCCACGGATTTGTAACAATAATTGTCAATTCAAATAAATTATTATTTTTTTTCACCTAACAATTTCCGCAGCATTGTAATTTTAAACTTGTATGAAAAATGTGTTTATCACTCACTAGCTATGTTTCATTGCGAAATCTGTATTTCGCCTTATTAAAATAAATAAATATACATATTAACCTTCTACTGTTATTAACTGGATGTTTCTTAAGTATCAACAATTGATTTGCGAAGACTTACTAAGACGGAAAAAAAAAGTACGTCACCTGTGTTCTTTTTCTTCCAATAACTGGGCGTACGGCTACAAAAATGGTATATTTTTGTATTATCCCACTTCTGATATAAGCAATCGGCTGAAATAAAACCAATAAGTAACACTTTTCCATTATTTATTGTATATCCCAATACAATTTCGAGATGTCCTCCATTTTGCGTCTATCGAATGAATGATGTCCAGTATGAATGTAGCTACGAATTAAGATGCTTCAGATCGATCAAGGGCGCTTGCGCAGCAACTTCATTTCAATTGAACTCATTCACCGCCTTCTCAATCTTCCGACAGCAAATGGCGCCAACACAGACTATAATTCATTACATTGACTATCCGTCAATACACCAACTGTTTACATTATAAAGGTCTATATTTAATAATCTAACAATACCTACTGCGATTTATGTGCATACAATAAATCGCAGTAGGTGTAACGAAACTTCTGCGTACCCCTTATAGGAAAAGACGTGATTTATGTATGACATACATACATACATATTATGTCACGCGTTTCTCCCACAGGGGTAGGCAGAGATCACTTCTTTCCACTTGCTACGATCCATACATACTTCTTTCGCTTTATCCAAACCCTATCATCCTCTTCATGCATGCCCGTCGGTTTCGGGTACTCTTGACCTGGCCCTTTTTTTATAGACTTTCAATGTGATTATAAAAGATCCGCCCAGGCCTTCCCGTTCCCATTTCTCTATTCACTTTCGCCATGTAAATCCTTTTTGTTATTCTCAATGTATGAAACAGATATTAGTAAACGAAAGTATCAGTGCCTTTGAGTCACTTCAATTCATGTCGTCTCGAAACCCGCCATTTTCATACAGGGTACGTTGAAACAAACCCTAAAGACCATAAAGATATATCATTGTGCACCTTCAAGCGGGGACGAATAGCGTAATTTAAAATATTCATTGTCCGGAATAAAATTGAGGAGGTTACCTGCCTAAAATACACTGCCCTACATATTTTTGAGTCGTATTGAAAACGGGCAGTCACAAGATCTGGCAATGGATGGGTGATCCAACATATACATAAATATGTCACGCATTTCTTCCACAGGGGCCTACCCCTGCAGGCTTACTTATTTTCACTTGCTACGATCCTTACATACATACTTTCGCTTCATCCAATCTCATTAATGTCCTCATGCATGTCCGTCGGTTTCGGGTACTCTTGACTTGCCCGAAAATTTGAAGGGGAAGGCATTGGCGGATATTAATTCATAATCAAATTTAAAGTATATTAAAGAAGGGCCAGGGGGCCTACTATAATTCAACGAAAATGGAAACTACGGCCGATATTTCGCACGTTTCCTACTATAATTCTTTATCGGGGCGAAACTTCGTTCGAACCAACGCTTGAAACCAACAAAAAGTTTGTTGGTTTCCTACTTGAAAATATAGAAATATTTCAGTTGGTTGACAACCGCCCTCAAATATTGGTGCAATTCGGGTATTTTACATTGTTCGATTTTAATTTTTAACATTATATAAATGTTACAAAAATTAGTACAAGATCATAATTTTTCGAAATTCTTTTTCTAACCACCAAAATCTTTGTATTTTACGGTAACGCGTACAATCGTAGCATTACAGTACTCTTAAAATTATTCGTTTGATCATCCGAACATGTATTAGAGTAGGGTCAGTTCCAAAGTTTCCTTTTATTCTCGTTCGATTGACAAGTTTGGTTCGGAAAATTATAGTAAGCCCCCTGGTCAACAGTACCCGTAATCGACGGGCATCAATGAAGAGATTGATGAGAATGGATGAAGCGAAAGAAGTATATAAGGATCGTCGCAAGTGGAAAGAAGTGATCTCTGCCTACCACTGTGGGAGAAAGGCGTGACATATGATTGTATGTTGTCTGGATAAAGAAGCAGGATACGTAAGGGAGATCAAAATTCACTGTCTCCAAGAAGGTGTCAATAAAATTCCAGAAATAGCGCCCAAAAAGTCCCAAGATTCACGCAAGCTGCGAAGCTGCGTTGACCGGAAATGATTAACCAACCGTGTGAGCTTAATGCGCTCTTTACTTTAACTAGAGCTCTGGGACACGTGTGGTTTATTCATTAAGCCGTAATCTTATTACAGCGGCCGGCTAAGGCGCTTATCCCAGTCCGAGCTATACTATTTTATCGCTTACGGGTGGGTCAGCTGGGAAAATCGAAACATATAAGAGGAACGCTGCTGCCCATTACTAATTTTACCCTTAGTCGCCTTGTACGTCAGCCGCGGGAGGGATGGGTTTGGTGAAAGCTTACTAAGGCTTAAGGCCTCTTGTACACCCACGTGACGTGGACAAGAGCTCATATACTGCCATACAACACTTATACAACGCCGTGCGTAGACGTCTACATGCTTCCATAGTGACCCATACAACACTGACGACCGGGCCTACACACGGCGAATTACCCGCAGATTTTCACGGCGAAAAAACGCGTGTGTACAAGAGTCCTAAGATATAATGCAATTTCATTATGTGATAATTGTATAATCATTTTGACAATGCAAAGGCACTAATGTTTCAACCGTAATACCTATAGAGTACGTAGCATTAGTGGTCCCTTTCGTTTCATCGCTTAGCAAGCAGTAGGACAAACGCCTAAAAGCGGCGGCGATGTATAAGGTAAGTGCTTGCCATACAGCTAAAGGGTATCTGTACGCTCCAAGAAATTTTCTAAACATCTTGTGGGGTGGTATTAAACTAAATTAATAACTTAGTTAAGTAAGTTAGTTGATTAGGTTTTAAATAATCGTATAAAAAAAAATCTTTGGATTGTTTTTCTATAGAGAAAATTGTTACCTACTCTTTATGTTTTGGCTATAGTAAAAACATTATTTGAGTAGTGGAAAAATAGACGATAATCTTTAAAACTAAATATTCGTTTGTCAAAGTTTACAACAATATTCTAATTGGTAATATTTTTTCAAAAATTTATTAAATGTTCAAAAAAAATCAAATCAGTAGGTTTATTATATTTTTGTAAATTCAGGGGCTTTGCCGTTAACATTTCTCCGATGAATTTTCCTGCCTGCAACAAGAAATACATAACCCGGAATCTACTACGCTGACACGTATTTTGTCGTGACAAATTATATTTCGCTTCCATGACATTGGTTATTTTCGGCGTTTTTCCAAGGAGACGCTTCAATAGCTAGACAATTTTTTTCTTAAGTTATTAAGGCAACTCATTTGAGGCTGTCTCTTTTTTCTTTTACCGCTTTTACTTCGAAACCAAAAACACAATAAAATTAAATAATTGATATATAATTTGTCACACCTGACCTAAAGTGGCCCATACCGCCCGCTACGCGTATGGAATATCCTACTTCCTTGTCAGGGGGTGACAATTATTGATATAATTTAAAACAGAAATTAACTCTATTATGTTTTTTTTTGGCCTTTTTTGGCTGCAACTCCAGGTATTAAAAAAGGTACTTTAAATAGAATAAATACATAATCGCGTTAATTTCCGTGTTAACCTAGATTGATCATGCAACGCCAAAGTTTAAAAGTGATTATAAAATTACCAACTTAAATTACCTCGGACAATAATAAAGAAAGCCTCAGATCGTATATTTATAGCCCTCGCCTTAGGCTCGGGCGTCATATATTGTGGAAATTCTTGGTTTTATCGCCCTTGATTATAATCTGCTACTAATCATAATCTAGTAACTATAACTGCATAACAATACACCTATGAATCGTCAAGATGTCAAGAGAATAGGAGAGTGCGTAGTGTATGTAACCCGGTCTATACTATAATGGCGGGTTTCCTAAACCACCGCACTACCCGATCCGCCAACGAAGCGCTGACCCCGATAGGTACATTTATTGAATTTTATTGTTACAGGTAATTTTATCGCTCTTCGCTCCGATTCGTATCGCGCTACGAGGATCTCTACATGCGAGGATCGACTATAGTCCGGCAACTTCGCGCGCGACCTTCCTGCGGTGTGAGAGACGTTGGGGGGGCTGAGGTATTGTATGCTTGTATGCTTGTGTTTATATTGTATTGCACAAGTTTTCCCTCCTCCCCGCTTCACCCGCCCCCGCTAGCATCTAGAGTGCCGCGTCCCCCCGCCACCGTCTCTCACCCCACAGGAAGGTCGCGCAAGATGCCTGCCGTATACGCCCTTTGGAGGCCCGCCCTCTTAGACGGCGGCTCAGACCACCGGGGGACTGATGTCCCCTGAGTTGGTGCCCGGGCCATGAGCTACCGCTCGATGCCCGCAGCCCGCCATCAGGCGGATGACCCGGATGATGATGATGGTGTATACGCCCTCGCAGGGAGAACAAATTTCGAGGACCATTGAAGGTTTTCTTCTCTTTCTTCTTCTCCCTGCCCTGTTCCCAGTCTATCTGGGGTCGGCGCAGTATGTTTCCTCTTCCATTCATATCGGTCAGCCGAACCACCGTCAGAAAAGAGACGAAACGGACCATGTCGAGAGACCGATGTACGGAGAGAGTGATTGGAATGACAACATTCCAATCCATACTGCTCAAGGTTTTGGCTTAGGTTATACATCCGGCCGCCTGCCTGACACCAAACCTCTTTGGGTATGCTGTTGTTGGTGATGTGCCCTCCACCAATCGGGTGCCCCAAGGTGCTTATTGGTTACCTGGCAACCTCCCTTAGTCGACTTTTACGACATCCTTGGAATGAGTCGGGGCTGGCCCATCCTACGTTATTTATTCGCTCCCAGGCAGCATAGAAGACTCTGCCTACCTAAATAGGCGTGATTAATGTATGTATGTATTAACAATGTTGCAATTTAATTCCGTATCTATCTTGTTTTACGCGGTAAATAAATATCTACCTCGTAAATATAATACTACATCCCTTACCTATAGCCTGTTTCAAGCGGTACCCTTATAAAATGACCTCTGTCTTGGTTTATACAACGTTCTGTGTGAATAATGCCTTTTGAGCACGGGCAAAGATGTCAGACGCAGCGCCCTCAGGATTTATAGCGGAATTTTCTGTGTTATTTCTCCAGCGGTGACATATTATGGCGACAGTCTGTGGAAGTACAGAAGTGAAACACACACGGCAATTACGATTTATGATATATACTTACTTTCTCAGTCGACGTTTTTTTTTGTCTGTGTGTACGGTCGGAATAGAATGCTTTGCTGTTTTTGACAAAATATAGAAGTTTACAATCGTTTTGTGAAGACGCGAGAGTCACTAGAACATTTCTTCTTCCTGTCATGTCCATCTGGGGTCGGCGCACTATGATTCCTCTTCCATTCATATCGGTCAGACGCCATCCACTTCCATTTGATTCTTAGGCGACTAACTGGTGCACTCAGAGACGTCAATTAACTTTAATGAGTATTTAATGTCAAAAATTTTCATTTGAATCTAGACCATAGACCCGGCAAGAATAGCGACTAGTTTTAAATTGTCATTTTTTGACGTTAAGCACTCATTAACGTTATTTGACGTCTCTGAGTGCGGCGGTAAGGGCCGGTTTTTTGATGCATGGTTAACTGTTAACCAATTGTTAAAAATTGTTACTTATCTTTAAATGTGACTGATATTTAACAATTAGTAACGATGTCGGACTGCTATTTATCCTTTAGTAACATTAGTAATTAAAATTGTTACTAATGGTTACATGTAAGACTGATATTTTGCAATTAGTAACAGTTTTTAACAATTGCTTGAATTAACTATGGATCAGAAAACCGGCCATATGAGTAAAGACAGTGATGGGTAATGGGCAGCAGCATTTAACTTTACAGTTTAATTCAAACACCTCTGTCTACCCCTTCTGGGATATATATATAGGCGTGATTTATGTATGTATGTAAAGGTTGGATGATTATTTTTCGCGCTGACCGTGTAAGCGAGCAAGATGTTCTAAGCCCATAGATATTCTTTGTCGCGCAGAAATATTATTATTAGGCATCAGGCCCGGTAACCTTTAACGGGAAACTGAACTGATACGGCTCAAAGGTCTCGTCGTATTTATATGGCGAGATAAAATGCGAAACTGCCCCCTAAAAGGCTCGTAATTTGTATATTCCACCCCGGCCCACGTCCCGTGACATTCGGGGGGGATAATGCTTATTCCCTTAAGCCCCCGTGACGGATAAGTTCTCAATTCGGGAGAGCCTACGCAAGTAATGCTCAGCTTTTTAGTTGGCGACTTCGGGAGTTGATCTAAAACAGAAATTTATGATTTTTATTTGTGTGATTGCGTAAACTAAGCAATGTCGCTTAGGCCGGTCATTGGATGGGTGACCAATTTTTTTTTATCTCGAGCTCCTCCGTGCTTCGGAGGGCACGTTAAGCCGTTGGTCCCGGCTGCATCTGCAGTCGTTAATACCCACCAACCCGCACTGGGCCAGCGTAATGGGTTAAAGCCCATTCTTCCATCCAAGGGGAAGCCCTGTGCCCCAGCAGTGGGTCATAAAAGTCCCTAATACAGTATTTCTCTTTATTTCTCCTAATCTCGGTTGGAAGTGTCACCGCCGATGTGCTGTCCACAGTCCACGCAAGCATTATTGCTCTCCCCACAATTGTACGTTTAAAAAGTCCTTGTTTGTTGATTGGGTTCCGTTTAATTCAATAGAAAGGTCAATGGAGGTTTTATTCCGGACTCGGTAGCAAAGTTTATTAAATTTCGCAGGAATTGAAACAAAAAAACAGATGTTTGCAAAGATTTTCGGGATATGGAGAGTGATTGGATTGCTGCAAATGATCATTTAATTGAAATCAGAATGTAATTTTGTGGGTGTCGTACAAGGCGACTAAGGGTAAAGACAGCAATGAGTAATGGGCAGCAGCATTTCTCTCATACCACCTAGCAATATTAATTTGTACTGCGATTTATGTGTCCGATATATGGCAATAGGGTCGCCACCTGTTACATGGGACTGAACATAATTGGCGAAAAGTGGGTGTTAATTCACCTCTGCCTACCCCTTCGGGGATATAGGCGTGATTTATCTATGTATGTATGTGATTTTGTACTAAATACGTATTAGTTCTGTGTGGTAATGAAATATACCATAACCGATTGCTAGGGCACAGGACTTCTCTATGGATCCTATGGAGGAAAAATATTGATAGAAACCACCATCAGCATACCTAAAGAGGGTAGTTATGGGACTGGCGGCCGGCTGTCAAACTTACATAGGCCTATATCCCCGATGGGGTAGGCAGAGGTGAACTAGCACCCACGTTTCGCCAATTATGTTTGCCTATTGCCATTTATCGGGCACAAAAGTCGAGGTACTATTGCTAGGTAGGTATAGAGGAACGCTGCTGCCCATTCATCATCGCTGATTTATCCTTAGTCGCCTTGTACGACACCCACGGGAGAGATTTGGGACGGTGACAATTGTATTCTACTCTGCCGTCACCACACGGCTTGGACTTACTTGGATTGTGCCACATGATAATTAAGTTACATCTTTTAAAAAGTACAGAATGTCTACTTAAACATTGCGTAACAATCTCAACTCCATCTGAAACGACTAGGCAAATATCTTATTTGTCCTCTGACTTCACCCAGAGGATGTGGACATCCTTTCACGTAATGCAAAATATATTCTGCTCTGACGTCGCTACGGCAATCCACAAGCGGTTTCAGTATAAGGCCAATTAATTCAAGGGCAATAAATACCCGTCCCGTTACATTATTCCGTATAAACAAACAAGAAATATCTGTCTTTATAGTAGTACCTACACCATTGCTAGTGAGGTTTAGGATTTAAAGAAGATAATTGAAGCGATTGTGCAAGCTAAGCAGTGTTCGCTAAGGCCTGCCATTGGATGGGTGTCGATGAGGTCCTCTGTGCTTTGGATGGCACGTTAAGCCGTCGATCCCGACTGCATCTGCAGTTGTTAGGGTCAGCGTGGTGGTTTATGGTCCATTCTCGCTATATTCCTCCATCCATAGGGAAGGCCTGTGTCCTAGTAGTGGGGATATTAAAGGACTGGTGATGATGATGATGATGATGACCACAGACCATATTGTGTGCCACGGCGTTGGTTAATACATTGATTCCCAACGTGGTCCAGGTGGACCCCCAGGGGTCCACGGGAAACTCGAAGGGGGTCTACATTGGTGTGATAATAATAAAAATAACGTGTCACAGTGTTTATTAAAAACTCCTTCGAAATGGCTTGACCAATTGTTGTTAATTTTTTTTTGTGTATATTTGGTAGGTCTGAGAATAAATAAATAAACATTTTTAGAATAGGTCGTAGACTATTTTTAATACCCCTAGGCGATAAAAGCTTATCAAGCAAGGTAAACTAATATATATCAATATAAAATTTTCTTTCAAATCGAATTCAGTTCAATAATACCGAAACCCTCGCAACCGCTGTCCTTTAAGAATCTTCTGTCACGTTTATCATAAAAGGGTTCATATTTTAAACCGTTATCAGAATTTATATGCCTTCCAAAAGGCCTAGCACGGGACGTGGACAAAGTCTCTCCCCACCACTTGACAGTGTTTTGTCTCGAGATTTAGTGGTGGTTAGAGCGAGAGGAGCATATTTTATTTTCCCCGAGGAGATTTTGTCCACCCAATTTGCAATTCAAAAAGTCCACAGTTCTTTATTTTGTCCTGAAATATTAGCGCAGCGCGAAAGTTAGTTTTAACTAGTTCTCTCGTCCGTGTGCTCTGATAGTTATCTTTGTATATTTTACAGTCAAATCTATATGTTGCGGTGTTATGCGCTTTTGATTGCAAAAGTCAAGCAAAAGTGGTTTTGACCGATTAGCCCTTAGTTAAAAACAGTTTTGACTGCTTTCTCACAGAGCAAAATATAATTGCATCAGCTTAAACAGCGATGAGTAATGGGCAGTAGTGTTTCTCTTATATCACCTAGCAGGATACTCCGTTTTACGTGTCCTATAGATGGCAATAGGCTCGCCACCTATTACATGAGACCTAAAATAATTGGCAAAACGTGGGTGATTCATCATTCATTCTCTGCCTATCCCTTTCGGGGATAAATAGACATGATTTATGATTGTGTGTGTGTGTGTGCGTGCGTGCGTGCGTGCGTGCGTGCATGCGTGCGTGTGTGCTTGTGTGCATGCGTGTGTGTATATATAAAACCCAAGACCACTTTTGACATGTTAAATCAAACAGTTCGATAACATCGACACCCGATAACTTGTCTCTTGTTTTTAAATCCACAGAATTCGTCTCGCGACACCAATGTCATCAATATTGGCCCTATAGCAATATCTCAGCTGGCATCGACGCCTTGAATCATGAGCACGTAGATCATAAATAGTGCATTCTGGAGCGGTTGAATTATTTAAGGATTCAGAATATTTTTGCAGTTACATAGCGCGATCTAGTTTGGAAGAAAGATCTCGAAAATAGTTTACGTAGAAGATTTTGAATTGATTTGATTCTATGTAAAAGGTGCGAGTCTATGGTCAATCATGTAGTCTAGATTGTGTATCAGATCCCTCTCTCCATTCATTGTTCTCTTGACATGGTCCTTTGCATCACTTTGCAATACCTACATTCATTCATCACTAACACCTTTTCGGTGTGATGGATGATATGAATCAAAAGGGAGTGGGTGGCTTGATGACGTCTGGCTTGTGTGAATGGAAGAGGAAACACACTGCGCCGACCCCAGATAAACTGCAAACAGGGCAGGATAAGAAGAAGAAGAAGATAATGTTCGATGACACGAAAACTCTTAGCATTTCATGGATTCACCGTGCGGGCGTTTAAAGACAAAGGTCTTCAATGCGTGTGTGTGTTACCAGTGATGACTTACGGCACCGAAACGTGGCCGCTTACAATGGGCCTTATAAGAAGACTCAAAGTCACTCAAAGGGCAATGAGGCCTATGCTCGGTGTTTCCCTGGGTGATCATATCAGAAATGATGAGATCTGCAAGAGAACTAAGGTCACCGACATAGCCCGAAGAATTGCGGACCTTAAGTGGCAGTGGGCAGGGCACATTGCGAGGAGGACTGACGGCCGTTGGGGCGGAAAGGCCCGAGAATGGCGTTGGTACAGGCTCCCACGAGGTGGACCGACGATGTGGTGAAGGTCGCGGGAAGCTGTTGGATGCGGGCAGCGCAGGTTGGAGATCCTTGGGGGAGGCCTATGCCCAACAGTGGGCGTCTCTCGGCTGGATGTCGACCGTGCGAGTGCTGGGTCCATAGTGTGGCAGAGAGGAGTCAGTGGCAGCGCTTGGGACTTGTGACCCATGGTGTGTGACCCATTGTGACTTATGGAATCCCTTGATAACTAGTCAACACATTATATCATATTTTGTTATAATTTTATCATTGCGTTTGTAAAAAAACCTCTACGAAACAAAAAAACTTTTTTGAAAGCTCCTTTCAATTGTCTCCAGCTCCGAAAGTCGTGTTTGCACATACGAACACGAGATAATTCACAAGATGTTATTACTGTGGTCCCGTCGCAGCTGTGACTTCCATAAATAAATAGTAGGTACCGAAGAAGAAAGTGCACATGACCCGAGCTCGTAGTTCGCGTGATGTTCAACAGTCCGTCGCCGTCTGAATTGAAATTTGGGTACTGTTACTGTGTGAATGAGTTACTGTAAGGCGCTGTCTCCACGAGCGAGAGAATCGCGCCGATATTATCGTCGTGCCAAGTATTTCTATATACTCTCTATGAGCGCGTCTATAAAAAATACAGAACAACTTAAAAGGATTTCTATCAATTAACCTAAGTCTAAAATAATTATACAAGGAGACTTTTTGGTCACTGCAAAAATTTTTGGAATTCGTTCACACCATCAAACTGAACAAATTTCACTATGGGAGCAACTCCAAATTCACGAAAACAGCTGTTTCATACATTTGGGTCAAGTAGGTATTATCATTTTGTATGAAACAGCTGATATTTTTTCGTGAATTTGGAGTTGCTTCCATGGTGAAATTTGTTCAGTTTGATGGTCTGAACGAATTCCAAAACAAAGTCTCCTGGTATTGCGATATCATTTTGGTACAAAGAATTTGGTGGTTAGAAAAAGTTCTAAAAATTATGGTCTTGATGCGGAAATCGAACCCGCGTCAACTGCAATTCGGGCAGGTGCCTAAACCGCTGGGCCGACCAAGACTTTTTTCGAACTTTTTCTAACCACAAAGCCGATGTTAATTAAATGACATTAAAAAAATCATGAAGTTATTGTAAAGTGACATTGTTATGTAAAGGGTGTAACAATCCTAACAAGGGTTCCGTTTTTTCCTTTTGGGGTACGGAACTCTATAAAGTACGTAGCAGCTATTTTTATAATTAATCCTCCTAATGTTACGTCGACGGTTTCACGTTTACGTGCGTGACCCAAATAATCAGTTTACGTTTTATATCCACTCACGCTTTCAACACGACACCACATAATGACAGCTCTGTTATGTTTTCTGAGTAGCTTTTTTTGTTATTTTCAAATGTAATTTACTTGTCTCAAGTTTAAATGTAATTTTCAAATGTAGCGTTGTGGCTTACGGCGCCCGGCCAGCGATTGCTTAGACTAAGCTAAAGTTCGCTAGCCATAATTTTCTACCCAAAGAGAAATGTTACTCCTTATATTTTCTACCTATAGCTAAACAACCAGCACCCCCTCTGCTAAGAGTTATTTGAATATGCATAGAAGAATACGTAGTCTCCCTTTCCTGCAAAGAAATTCTTTGAAAATACATGGACTATTTTGGAAAATATTAGCTAAGCATCCACTACGCCTGCTCTGTTTAGAAGTTCTTTGAATATACATAGATGACTCCCCAAACGATTTTCTACCCAAAAAAATTGGTACACCGTACATTTTCTACCAATAGCTAAACATCCACAACGCCAGCTCTGTTCAGAAGTTCTTTGAATATACATAGATGACTCCCCAACCAAAGTTAAACATTCAATGCCTCCTCCCTTTCAAGAGGAGTCGTTAAAACACGATGTCACAGGTGCGCGGGCTCTGGTTAATTTATGCGACCGTTGAACGCAAATGACAGGGCGTCCATGTTTTTGTAAAAAAAACACGGGGCCTGTAATTACTTGTGACTGGCGAAACGTAACGTAACGTTACGTTTTCACTATGAAACTCGAAATTTGCTCAAAGACAAGTTGTGTTTCAGACACGGATTCTCATATCACAAAAGAAATGTTTGCCGCCTCTGATCTCTGGTCTAGTGGTTCGCACACCGGGATTAAGATCCAGATCCCGGGTTCGATCTCCATGAAGGTACAAATTTGTACTCAGTTTGGTTGGTGGTAGGTCTTCTTTCAAGTCCGCCTGGCTAGCTGCAGCTACCACCATCTTATCAAAATCTGTCGCCATAATGATGATGTTACCAGCATTATTGTGTTCCGACAATTTGTGATAAGATAGCTAGCATCTCTGTGGTTGAGGGTTCCAGGTAAAGCTCGATTCCATCTTCGGCCGGCCCTTATCGTCACGTACCATTAGTCGCCTTGTACAACACAAGGTGACTAAGGGTTAAATAAAACAGTGACGAGGAATGGGCAGCAGCATTCCTCTTATACCAAGGACCTAACATAATTGGCAAGACGTGGGTGTTAATTCACCTCTGCGGTAGGCAAATTTAGGGATAAAGGCGTGATTTATGTAATATGTGTATATATATTTATAATTATAATTTTAATATCTTTTCTATACAGACACGCTTGACACTGACAACAAAACAGAACTGCCAAGAACAACTTAATTTGGTCGTCTCCAGGAAACTCCGCTATGTAAATGGCGGTTTACGAGAGAGTTTTACGGGTTGGTTGCCATCAAAAAAATATTGCGTCGATCGAGATTGCCCTAGACACCCCGTGTTCGTCGCAGATAATAATTTCCGTGAGTCAGATAGCCGTAACGGGGAAATGGAACTTCATTAAAAATTGTAGTTTAGAAAACTTTTTGCGCTGTTTATTTATATGCGATCTGAGGGAGCTGTCTGTGTCTGTGGATCTATGTGGAGTGAGTTTTCTGCGAGAAGCGGCAATGACACACTGGCTTAGCCTACACTGCTCGGAAATACGTCGGTTTGAAATAAAACATTTTAACTGATTTATCTCGCGTTTATTCTTGATGCCAACATACCCGTGAGAATGTGTAGTAGAAGGTTAATGGAGACTACAGAGCAGAATACAATTGTCACCACGGCGGGGGAGATGAGCCCCCACTATACAGGTCCTAACTCACCCTACGTTATGCTGATGACCAACTGTCCAACAAAATCTCCATACCTGTTAATTCTGAACTGAAAAACAAATAGGACTTCTGCTCAGCTACACAATTAACATCGGAATTCGTTATTGCTTATGTACAGTCAACAGCACGTCAGTCTACCACAAAATGGCGAAATTTCTCAATCGATTTTGTGCTCTATTATTACCAAGCTAAGGTTGACAATCGATTGAAGAAATTTGACAGTTTTGGGTATTCTGAAGTGCCGTACACTGTACGTGCCATTGCCGACCCTGAATTGGTATAAATTACAATAGTGACCGCGCACCAAGTGTTGTGAATTGACAAAGTTGGAAACGATAAATATCGTAAACTGGGAACAGTATATAGGTACAGGGTAAATGAAAATTCGTAGGTACAGAATATTTCACCCTGCAAATTGTATATTGAGGCAGTTCGCTGAGCAATGTTATAATATTAACGCGCCCGGCGTGCGATTGCGGAAACTCGGCAGTGTTTGCTAAGGCCGGTCGTTGGATGGGTGACCAAAAATGTATTAAGTATCTCGAGTGTTTCCGTGCTTCGGAAGGCACGTTAAACCGTTGGTCCCGGCTACATCTGCAGTCTACAATAGGTACCCATCAATTCGCACTGAGTCAGCGTGGTGGATTATGGCCGACTCTCCCAATATTCTTCTATCCATAGGAAAGGACCTAGCAGTGAGGACATTAGAGGCTGGTTATGATGATGATGAATGCAGCCGGGATCAACGGCTTAACCTGCCTTCCGAAGCACGGAGGAGTCACCCTACCAGTGGCAGAGCGTCCATATAACCCGATTCCCAACAGCCGTACCAAACGAGCGAGCATAAAAAAATCATTACCATAATTCAAGTACAATAATACCATTTTATAAGCAAATAAAAAAAATCCATCAATATAATCTTATCATAACAGTATTAAACGCGCGCGAAACAATATGCAACACAGGTACATACAATTCGCTCCCGCTCTCTAGATTCCTTCAACTAACTCGCTAAATATCGAGTTATGGACGCCTGCTATACAGCGCCTGCACGCACACAGACAAGCGTAGTCTTGTCAGGCGCACGCAACGCGAAATAGTACCTAAAGTTTGCCTACAAGCCGGCATCAAGCCGGCATTTCGGCAGCCTACGCGCTTATGCATCGATACACTACGACACACGCACACATTAGTAATAAACTCCCACGAAAACAAGTTCCGTCAAAAGTAAATATTTTAGATCTTATTGCAATAGCCATAAAAGCGGAATTTCTTTTGTGAACTGCACTCAATATCGCGGTCGTGCGCCGCTCCTGCAAGCCGCTCCGGACCGGGTTGAATCGTCTTTCTGGCTGTATAAAACAAAGCACAAGCACGCAAAAGTGGCAACGTAGTTCTCCGCTTCGTCACTAGATGGCGTTGAACAGTTGTAGCCGTGTTCTAGCAGGCGGTGTTAAAAGTTAATGCTTAAACCATAAGAGGCTTCATATAGTCGTGGCTTGCCTAACTTGTTCTTTCACGCCACGCCACTGCACCCTACTTTAACATTACTGAACATTACTTAGTTTTCGTAATCACACGCCAAGCGTGCTAAGCCACTGTGTTTTCGTGCTCCTTCTCCATCTTACAGCCATACTCAGAGAGGTCAATTAAGGTTAACGAGTACTTAATACAAAAAATGACAATTCAAAACTAGTCCCTATATTCTTGCCAGGTCTATGGTTTAGTTATGATTGAATTTTTTTTGTGCTAAGTAGTTATTAAAGTTAATTTACGTCTCAGATAGTTAATGTGACGTACAATCTCCTGACTGTTATTTGGACATTACAGACTCTTCATCTCTATTTATTTGTGACTGTTAAAGGCTCATTAAATGTCATATTATGACCGCCATTCGATCCCAGATCACAGATTAATCTACCGAAAATGGCTACCATAGCACAAATATCGGTAAATACCGCTCGCTTACGACCATAAATACCGTTTGACTGAACCGATATCTATTTGAGTATGATAATGTTATAGACTCATCCGAACGTATAATGTAATAGCTCTGTTTACAGAAACCTAGTAATTTAATGGCGTTATCAATTTTACTGGATTTTTCCAGGATAGTAAACTACCGTCTATCTTTATGGTCAGCTGAGGCCATATTGTAAATTGTGCGGCGTGACAAGAATGTAAATGACGCAGCCAACTTGCTTGATTAGCCGTTCAATCAACAGCCTAGCCTCTTTACTAAAATAGCACAAATTACTGGCACTCGCCGGCTACTACCACGGCACGCTCGGCTCGTGCTGTTCGTTGGTTCATTTGTTTATTTTTTTGCCAGAGGGGTCTAATGCAAGTTCCGCATACGCATATCCCCTCGCAGAGGCGGGAACTCCGCCACAAGGGGTATGTAGGACTCGGGGCAAAGGCGGTTCCCCCATACCCACTAAACATCCCCTGGGTGACTCTCCTCAGTGCGTTTTCGGAGGCCTAGGATATGGCAAGATTTTTGCTTAGCTGGCTGCTGAATATCATTCAGGCTGCTAGTTGAACGGCGCTGTTTAGTAAAGAGGCTAGGCTGTTGATTGAACGGCTAATTAAGCTAATTGGGTGCGACATATTATTATATAAGAGGAAGTTCGTAAGTAGCACCATTGACAGAGAAGATAAAAGAGAATCGTTTGGGTTGGTATGGACATGTTCTGAGAAGAAACGAAAAGTATGTGACTAAAATAAAGCCGATGAAGATGATGATAATGATTGATGGAGAGGTAGGGGAATACAGCAGAAGACATTTAATGAGAAATGGTGTAGTGGTGAATGTAGTGAGTGAGGTTAACAGGAGGGAACGGAAGAGTAAAACCATACTGCGCCGACCCTATATGAAACTATAATAAGGGCAAAAGAAGAAAAGAACACAGAGAAAATAATACATAGCTAATAATAATAAATAATAAATAAATATTTTTTTACACTCACACCTATCATCTAGCCCAAAGTAAGTAGCCTAAGCCCTTGTGCTATGGATACTAGATGACGGACATATTTTTAATATAATTATGTATATGTCGTGGCCAAATCGTAGAATTGATCACTTCATGATGTGGCCGACCATTTCATGAAATGGTTGCATTTCATGAAATGGCCAGCTAAAACTGACCATATCGTTGAAACGTCAACGTTTGATGATATGTCCATCCACATTTGGCCATATCATTACTGTAGTAAATGTTTGGTATTTTTACATTGCGCTTGTTTTTAGAGAGACCTAAAACGTAAAATTCTAGTAAGTTGATGTCGTAACGACATTTCACTTTACTTTTATATTCCATTACAACAATATTATTAGTTTGTATAGTAAGATAATTGTCCGCCGCCATGATGCATCACAAAAACAAATCGAAATAAGCGCCTCTTACGGTGGTTAATGTAACTATTTCATGATGTGATTAATAATGTTTGGCCATATCATGAAATAGCCTTGCGTTTAGCTGTTCATATCGTTAAACGTTGTTTATTCATTGATCTGGCCAGACCATTATTATAATATGGTCAGTTTTAGTTGGCCATTTCATGAAATGCCACCACTTCATGAAATGGTCGGCCACATCAGGAAGTGATCAATTCTACGATTTGGCCACGACATATATAAATGTTGAAAATATACTACATAAACATATACATAATGTGACGCTATAGAGCTGAAATTAAGTGATAGCTATAGGAAAAAAAATCTTTACTTACCTGGAATGATATGGAGAAGATATTGCAATAAGGAGATTCTTTCAAAAAACCAAAAGTTTGAAAATCTATCGAAACAAAAGTCGAATAAATATGGTTCAGTTTTTTTTCCAATCCATAGGGAACTGTGAAACGAATGATCCACTTAAATTTGACATTAATAGAATGAGTACTTATTGGATTAAGGAAATCTCTTTGAAGTCCCCTCGTATTTGGAAGCCTCTTAATAGATTCACAAAACCTGTTATAATCTCATACTTTGTAACTTATTTTTCAATGGAATAATAACTTTTAACAATTTGTTGCAAGTACATCATCACAAATCAGAGTAGAATACAATTGTCACCACCCCAAACCTCTCCCGTGGGTGTCGTAGAAGGCGACTAAGGATAAATCAGTGATGAGGAATGGGCAGCAGCATTCCTTTTATACCTACCAACTACTGCAACACGCAAAGTACTGCATAGCCTAATTGGCGAAGCGTGGGTGCTAGTTCACCTCTGCCTACCCCTTCGGGGATATTGGCGTGAATTATGTATGTATGTATGTACATCATCATCAAGTACGGCACACATAATGTACATACATACATACAACATACATAAATCACGCCTATATCCCCGAAAGGGTGTAGAAGGGTGGTGAGCCTGTTGCCACAAAAGTTGGCACAAAAGTTGCAGTACATTGCTGGGTGTCTTGTGCGACACCCACAGGAGAGATTTGGGGTAATGAAATGGGATGAAGCAAAAGAAGTATTTAAGGACGGTAGCAAGTGGAAAGAAATGGTCGCTGCCTGGTAGGAGAGAAGCGTGATTTGATGTACTATTAGGGGTTTAAGTATCATTAGAGAATTTAGCGAAAATTCATTTTTCCATACAAACATAGTTGCGATTTTTTAAGGAACCACAAATCTAAATGTTATATACTTTTGTGGGTATATTTAGACAACATTAAGCTATAGGATACCCAGAGAAAATTTGTTATAACGGAGACGGACTGGTGTCCGTGTCCGTGGATCTAAGTGGTACTTAGCACGAGCTGTTTTTGAAGATTTATTGGTAGTGAAAGAAATAAAAATAAGATAAAATTTTATACATAAATATAAGTCCTAGAAATGAAGTTTAAAATAAAAAAAAGAATAATGGACATAACTATTGTTTTAAGGGAATTATACACTACTACTAAATAATGAGGGAACACCGGCGATATAATTAAATTCATACTTTAACCCCTATTACTCACCAACCCGCACTGGGCCAGCGTGGTGAGTTATGGCCCAATCTTCCTATATTCTTCCAGCCATAGGGAAGGACCGTGCCCCAGCAGGGACATCAAAGGGCTGGTGATAATGACGGATCTTTACGCATCAAATAACACCAATTTCGTTGCACAAAGCCCACTCCGAAGCAATTTTTGAATGATGGAAATAAAAATCTGACTGACGCCATTGAAAACCAGCCAAGCACTCCCTTTTTTATGTCTGTTGTCTTGAACATACATACATAAATCACGTCTATATCCCCGAAGGGGTAGGCAGTGAACTAGCACCCATATTTCGCCAATTATATTAGGTTAGGTCCCATGTAATAGGTGGCGAGCCTATTGCCATATATCGGGCACAAAAGTGTCGCAGTACATTTCTGGGTGGTATAAGAGGAACGCTGTTGCCAATTCCTCATAACTGATTTATCCTTAGTCGCCTCGTACGACACCCACGGGAGAGATTTGGGGTGGTGACAATTGTATTCTACTCTGCCGTCACCACACGGCATAAAAAATACAACTGTGACGAATGCACACATACTTTTTTCTATGACGAATCAACATCATGACGAATGTACAACCCCCGCCACCGTGTCTCCGAAGAGAATTCTAGACGGGACATTAGTCTGCACAGACACTTAAAGTCGACAAGTACTTCCCAAGTGCTTATGAGCGTCGCGAACTCTTGAATGCGTAGCGAAGTTTATTATAAAGCTGAGAGCTGCCTTTTCGGATGCAAGTGGGTGGAAGTGAGTTGGACGAAGTGTTTCTCAATAAAAATATAGGTACTACGTGCAGGAATTGTGATAGGTTTCTGAACGAAGTGTAGGTACGTGAAACAGGTAATGTCTGAGCGAGAGGGGAAAGTGTGAAATAGACGGCGGACACGATTGAAAAAGTTCAAAAAATTATTGATGCTTGTATTAGTTGGCAAATTGGTACAGGCCACGGAACAGAGAAAGCGGTATAGGCATCTGCCCGGATCGCAGAGGACGCGGGTTCGATTCCCGCATCAATTTAATTGACGTCTCTGAGTGCGGCAGTAAGCCTGTAGTTCTTATACAACTGTAGTTCTTAAACAAAAGTTAACTGAAAGCAAATATTTTTTGTTCTGTTTGACTTCTATTCTTGAAGCACTACAGAGATGGTAATTCAATACCAGACTCTATCCGCAATAGTGTACATATTGACTTGATGATATCGTTCCACTTTCATTGAATGTACAGTCAACGGCTCTTCAGACCACCCAAAACTGTCAAATTTCTCCAATCGATTGTCAACCTTATCTTGTTGGCAGTAGAGCCAAAAGTGGACTGAGAAAATTTAACATTTTGTGGGAGCCTGACGTGTTATCTGTACCGATAGGTAAATAGTTAAGTATTGTATCATTCATTGAGTTAAAAAGTATACGCTAGTAATAGTATACTTTTTAATAATAGTAGTTCAATGGTATCATTGGTTTAATTGGATCTTATGTCCAACTTTTTTTTTTTTTTAACACTTACACCTATCATCTAGCCCAAAGTAAGTAGCTTAAGCACTTGTGTTATGGATACTAGATGACGGACATATTTTTAATATAATTATGTATATAAATGTTGAAAATATACTACATAAACATATACACAACCATGACTCGGAAACAAACATTTGTGGTCATCACAAAGTTTGCCCCTACCAGGATTCGAACCCGGGACCTCTTGGCCAATACCCAGCAATCTGAGCATTCGACCAAGGCGGCCGTCAAATAATAATTGGTGAAACTAGGGTGTTAATTTACCTCTGCCTACCCCTTCGGGGATTAACAGGTGTGATTTATGTATGTTGTGCGTAATATTCTCCTATTAATAGGGAAGACCCATGCTTCAGCTTTAGTGACATAAAGAGGATTGATGATAAATACGTTGACGAGCAAAGATATTCTCTGAAAATACATACACAAGTTTCTACCCAAAAAAAAAACTTACACCTTACATTTTCTACTCATAGCCTATCATAAATATCCAGCACCCCTTATCTGCTAAGACACCTTTGCCTCCCCTTCGGGGATATACATATAATCGAAATTTATGTATTTCGTGCAGAATAATTCCCTCATTGATTTTGTTTGCTAGTTCGATATCTACACCTAAATCTTGAGAGATAAGGATCAGTGTTGAATAGACTCTTCGGAGAGTATTTGGGAAATGTTTTAAGATATATGAGCCTTAAAATGCTGCAATAAAAGGTTATAGCCGCCCTGAAAGCTGCGTGAGCCGTCGAATGATGGAGCTTGTAATATTTTTTGTGCATTTAGGATTTATAGTGACACCTAGTGGCTCCCCTGCTGGCCTGTAATGGGGTAACGTAGAATGTGCCAGCCCTGTCTCACGCCACGGGTGCCATAAAATACATACATACAGAAATCACGCCTATATCCCCGAAGGGGTAGGTAGAGGTGGATTAACACCTACGTTTCGCCAATTATGTTAGGTCCCAAGTAATAGGTGGCGAGCCTATTGTCATTTATCGAGCACGAAAAAAAACGCAGTACCTACATTGCTAGGTGGTATAAGGGGAACGCTGCTGCCCATTCCTCATCCCTGTTTTAACCCTTAGTCGCCTTGTACGACACCCGCGCGAGAGATTTGAGGTGGTGACAATTGCATTCTGCTCTGCCGTCACCACACTGCTTAACGAAACAATCATTTTATTATTAAATCATTTTTTGTTTCAAGCTCTTTGTTTTGTCAAAAGTGGCTCGCAAGTTACTGACTAACTGCCGCACTCAGAGACGTCAATTAACTTTAATGAGTATTTAATGTCAAAAATTTTCATTCAAATCTAGACCATAAACCCGGCAAGAATAGCGACTAGTTTTGAATTGTCATTTTTTGACGTTAAGTACTCACTATCGTTATTTGACGTCTCTAAATGCGGCAGTAAGCTAACTAATAGAAATAACAACATAAACACAAACATGTAATAGGTGAGCTTTTTGCCATTCATCGGAAATATTAAAAATAGCAGTATATATTGCTAGGTAGATATTTCCTTTTATATATTATTTCCTTAAATATTATATATTCGCTTAAGGATATTAATAAATGGCCATATAAGACAAACGATGCAGCCAGTTACTCATCGATGTCTACTAGAAGTTAAAAAGCGACTTTATTTAGATAAAATAAAAATATACACTATTCGATTTTAATTTTAACATTATATAAATGTTAGAAAAATTAGTACAAAGATTTTGGTGGTTAGAGAAAGAATTTCGAAAATTTATGATCTTGAGGCGGGCATCGAACCCGCATACGCTGCTATCCGGGCAGGTGCCTGACGGGTTCGATTCCCGCCTCAAGATCATAATTTTTCGAAATTCTTTTTCTTACCACCAAAATCTTGGTAAAAAATGTACAGTTTTAAATTTTACCAAACATTTATTTTAATAAACACCTTTTCTGAATATTCCGACTAAAGCCCAATACGGCTTAGCATAAAAGCCGAACACGTCAAACCGTAAACGTTGGCATCATTGCAAAAGACAGATGAAAGCCACCCTTTCATTGGAACTGGGCGAGTTGTGGGATTTTAGGTGCCTTTTTGTAATGGAATTTTCATTTCACATCAACATTGATGCACAATGCAGAGGTCTACGGCTCACGTAAATAATATGATTGTATAAGCTTTGACGTAATATTGCCTAATGCAATTCAATGATGATGATAATTTAGTGGTAACTAGTAAACTGGATCGTACGTAAAGCACAGAATAAATATTTCACATCATAAGATTTATAAACAAAGAAGCATTTATAAACAAAAAAATCGTTGCAAAGCAACGCAAAATTAATTGACATTGCGTTTCGTAAACCATGTATTTATTTATTACGAAACCTTACATAAAATATGTACCAAAATATACATATCAGTAAATGAAGATTAATGAGCCTTCACAAATAGAACTTCTTTAGGAAGTAATTTTGTTTACATTAAAGGATCATGTCGAGATATCGATGAACGGCGAGAGTGAAATTATTATGCGGATATTTGAGTCCCGCTTCAAGAAATAATTAATTTTCCGAAAGAAGTCTGACCTCTTTATTTTTTAAAGAAAATAAATCTTTCGTTCATAAATCGGAATCTTTTTGCTTGTAATAATTTTACTGTCTTACAATATGGTTCAAAGCAATTTCAAATAATAGCGGTTTTAAGGCTTAGAAGTTTTATTTCTTTCCTCAAAAGGTTATAATCCAAAAAAGTTCGGGAATCCATAAAAGTTTGTTAAACGATTCAAAGCTATTTCAGATCAAAAGGTAAGCCTGATCCTTGTCTATACAATTGTGAAGGAACATTTAATACGTTTACATTTTCCTTTAAATGCCGTTTCACAATGTAGCACTCTTTTTTACTCTTTTCTGCAGTATTGGAAGCCGTATCGGTGTATCTCGAGTACAATGCCTTTGTGTTCAATAGGAAGCATGAGCAACACTTGAGTGAGACGTCAATTTAGATGAACATGCAATAAATTAACGATCTTAAATTGAAATATCTTGTTTATACAAGGTTTCTTCGCTTCTAACGTTTATTGCTGCTACGTGTCTTTAGATGCCTACGTAGAGTGAATTTATGTTGGTAATGTTTTCGATCATTAAGATAGGTAATTAAATTAAATATTTTTTGTGCCACCCCCTGTCCAAAAAGTGGACTTTTCCGCCCGCTACGCGTACGGAAAATCCCACTTCCTGGACAGGGGGTGACATAAAACTATGATCTTACCTCGAACGGTAAAAAAGAAAGCCTCACGTCGCAAGTATTCGACGCCCGAGCTGAAGGAGGCGAGGGCTTTTAATATGCAATCTGAGGCTTTCTTTTTTACCGCTCGAGGAAAGTATAAAATTTCATGTCACCCCCTGACCAGGAAGTGAAAATGCCACATTCTTCAGCCCCCCAGCCAAGTGGCCAATCTAAAGTGAACGCGTAGAATACAAATTGTAGCGCTGAAACTGACGTAGGTATTAAGATTTTGGTGGTTGGAAAAAGTTCGAAAAATTATGGTCCTGATGCGGGAATCGAACCCGCGTCCTCTGTCTCTCCCGAACTTTTTCTAACCAGCAAAATCTTTGTACTATTTTTCTAAAATTTATACCGACATGTCATGTTCAAATTAAACTCGAATAGTGACGTAGGTATTACAGAGAAAACATTACGTCAGTTTCACACTTTCGTTTTTTATGCGTTCGAATAGATAAGCCACTTGGCTGGCCCTCAGAGGGCATAGCCAAGTGGTACATACATACATAAATCACGCCTATATCCCCGAAGGGGTAGGCAGAGGTGAACTAGCACCCACGTTTCGCCAGTTATGTTAGGTCCCATGTAATAGGTGGCGAGCCTATTGCCATTTATCGGGCACAAAAGTCGCATTAGGTACATAGCTAGATGGTATAAGAGGAACGCTGCTGCCCATTCCTCATTACTGATTTATCCTTAGCCAAGTGGTACCTATAAAATAAATATTTGACAGGTAATGTTTTCAGCTCCATAATGAAATTGTTTAAGACGTAATTGGCAAAATGAACAAGCCGAGAATAATCAAGAAAAGACTCCAGAAGCCCACTCAAATCGCGTCGCGTCAAAAATGCCTTTAATCCAGCGCAAGCCCGCAAATCATTACGGGATTGCTCATAATCCGGACGCCGAAGAAAAACTCAACGGAGGTGCCGCATTCCCAGGAGCAAACGACTCATCCCTTAATCCCGACACGGATGCTCCTTATCAGAGCCGTCACTTAAGCAGCCGTTCCAGAAAGATATCTAATATTCGATAAGTGACAAAAATGGATCACGTTCTCTTATATTTTAAGTCTACACATTGGAAATAAAACAACTTTGACGGATTAGGGTAGATTATTAAAAGCGATGAGCTCGATATTTAGCGCGGTGGCATAGCGCACTTGGCCTGCGATTGTGTAAACTAAGTAATGTTAGCTAACGTCGGTCATGGGACGGGTGACAAAAAAATTATTATCACGAGTTCCTCCGTGCTTCGGAAGGCACGTTAAGCCGTTGCTCCCGGCTGCATCTGCAGTCGTTAATACCCATCAACCTGCACTAGGCCAGCGTTGTGGGCTATGGCCCATTCTCCCAACATTCTTTCAACGATAAGGAAGGCCTGTGTCCCAGCAGTGGGGACATTAAAAAGGCTGGTAAAGTAATGATGACGGATTAGACTCGCGCATATTTGAACACGTGCATTATGATGACATTCCTTAGCGCCCCAACTATTATTACATACATACATACATAAATCACGCCTCTATCCCCGAAAGGGTAGGCAGAGGTGAATTAGCCCCCACGTTTCGCCAATTATGTTAGGTGCCATGTAATAGGTGGCGAGCCAATTGCCATTTATCGGGCACACAAAAGTCGCAGTACATTGCAAGGTGATATAAGAGGAACGCTGCTGCCCATTCTTCATGAATGATTTATCCTTAGTCGCCTTGTACGACACCCACGGGAGAGATTTGGGGTGGTGACAATTGTATTCTACTCTGCCGTCACCACACGGCATACACAACTATTATTAGGATTTGACTAATTGGAATGCCAACATTCCAATCCATACTGCCCAAGGTTTTGGCTCAGGTTTTACAGCCGGCCGCCTGCCTTACAACAACCCTCTTTGGGTAAGCTGTTTTTGGTGGTTTGTCCTCCACCATTCGGATGTCAAAGTGCTTATTCGTCTGCACCGACCTATCTCCCTAAGTCGACTTTATCGACGTCCTTATGGTGAGTTGGGCCTGGCACATTCTATGTCAGCAGCAGGAAGGACAATAATAATAAATTCTAAAATACACAAACCCGGATAAGACGGCTCTCTCAAATCTTCATTGATTCAACTTTTTTTTTCTGATACACAATAAATAACATAAACGCAACTGTACACCCGGATTACCAATAAATTTATTCCAAAATCTTTCTGTTTAAATCGTGCATTTTGCGATGGGCCCTGAATCACTTTTAGCGTAGGGTTTTCGGCGTATCTTCGCTCGGATTTCACGATTCTCTCCGATAAAGGCAGCCCTTAAAAGGGAGTTATGTAACGATACTATGGGGACACCTTTGCCGAAGGCTGAATGACTGCCATAATAATATAAGGATGTACAGACAGACAGCCCGTCATACTAGGGAACTGTCAAATATCTCAATCGATTGTCAACCTTAGTTTGTTTGATGTAAAATAGACAGTCGATTGAGTCGGTACGGAAAATTCCACCTCGTGGTCAGGGGTGACATAAAATTTTGTAGTTAACTCGGGGGGTAAAAAGCCATCAATAAAGAGACATTCTTGGTTTTACCGCCCTTAGTAATAAATGTACATACATACATAAATCACGCCTATATCCCCGAAGGGGTAGGCAGAGGTGAACTAGCACCCACGTTTCGCCAGTTATATTAGGTCCCATGTAATAGGTGGCGAGCCTATTGCCATTTATCGGACACAAAAGTCGCAGTAGGTACATAGCTAGATGGTATAAGAGGAACGCTGCTGCCCATTCCTCATCACTGATTTATCCTTAGTCGCCTTGTACGACACCCACAGGAGAGATTTGGGGTGGTGACAATTTTATTCTACTCTGCCGTCACCGCACGGCTTTTACAGCTTTAATAATGTACTATTTTAAAAATGTCCAAAATAATATTTGTAGCATTAATATAATGTTCAAATAATAAATAAATAGCACTAGTTGTTACAAACAATGCTTTGTCTTATTATGTGAATATCCACGCTATCTTGAAGATATTATTATAATAACTTGAACATCTATCAACAAGCTTCAGATTCAGATAGTAAATAATATATATTAATATTATTATTTGAACAGGTAAATGTGATTTAATACGTCGGTTACATGGCTCTTTCTACGTAATATTCGATGCGTAGTATGATAATTCCGATCACCCTCAGGCGGGCTTGCCTATAATGAGACGAAATATTTATTTTCCTAATATTGTCAACAATATCAGTGATCTGTAATGGTGCTTCTACACGGTGCGACTAAAGGCGCGAGCTATTTGCGCAAGCAGCCTGCTTAAAATAGTTGTCTATACTAATAAAAGCTACCGGAATGAAGATCCAGAGGTCCCGGGTTCGATTCCCATAGGGGCACAACTTTGTGCTCGGTTTGGTTGGTGGCAGGACTTCTTTGAAGTCCGTCTGGCTAGCTACAACCATCTTATCAAAATATGTCGCCATAATAATAATGGTCACAGCATTATTGCGGTTAACATTATTATTACGGCGATTATTATGTACACAAATGCTTAAGCTACATAATTTGGGCCAGATGATAGCTGTGTGAGTGTAAGAATTATTTGTTAATTTATTTACCTTCATTAAGAATTCATTATCTTTGGTAGGCAACATTGTATGGCGCGTGATTACTAAGGCAATATAAACTTTTGGAACCGCCTGCTCTGTTGAATCACAATTCAGAACTACCGTCGATTCGCTCGGAATATATTACTTATTATTTCCAATAGTTATCTATCAGAAGTTACTGGAGTTTCTAGCTAGCAGTGGAACAGTCGAAAGTAAATGTAATAATGTCCATGATGAAACTCATAACGTAGACCCTAGTCAGTGTGGAATATTGGTGTATAGTTAACGTTATGGATCTTATTTATTTGGCCAACATTAATGATATTTTAAAAACAAAAGAAGCACCACAACGCACCTAGTGTTGTGGTGCTTCTACACAGTGCAAACAGCTGGAGCAAGTAAAGGCGCGAGCTATTTGCGCAAGTTACTCGGTCAAGCTACATGTGCATGCTGCCCGCGAAAGTACACACGTATGGGTCTTGTTCGTTTTAGCTGTCAGCATGTCTGCGCAAGTAACCCGCACGATGTGATGTGCGCGCAGGCTACTTGCGCGTATCACTTGAGCTAGTACATGATCGAGTCGGTGGACTCGCTGGAATAGTTTACACGATGCATATAACCCGGGCTCAGTGTTACATGCACTGTGTAGAAGCACCATTACGTCGTGTGGTGACGGCAGAGCAGACAATTGAAGCCGGATCCTTAAGAGTGTAACGTGTAATGTAATCTAACGTGTAATGTAACACGAAGTCTACGTCCAGACGAGTTGCTGTAACGCTCATAGTGCCGTCCTAACGTAGAATTCGTGTTGCATTACCCGTTTGATTACGTTACACGTTACACTTGTCTGGATCCGGCTTTAGGCAGTAGGTATACCCGCTCTGGGATTTTTCCCCCCCCATTTAACCGCGTATTGATGACATTACAGTTGTTCGGTATCCTACTGTATTACCGCCCTAAGAGACCGCTCCACTATTCCTAATAGACCCTTATCTTTACTTAGGCATTAAACCTTTGAGACTATTACACTACCACAGTGTCTGGTAAAAGGATATCCTGGACCTTCGCTTCCTTAGAATAAAGTCGGAAATCGAATTACCAGTTCACGATTCATGCCCTGAGCTCTCGGCTCTAGAAAAAGGCTAGTGGCAACTTAATTAAGTTCACATAGAAATATCCAATTAACAGCTGCGAAGTTTTGAAACTGCCTTAATAATTATCTTAAGGTAAAATTTTTATTAGAAAATTATTAACTTCTCTGAGTTCTTTATTTAGGCACGTGCCTCGTGATTAATAAAATAGCAAAGAATACTTGCTGACCTATTCTTATGATATTCATACTCTTCTTCTTCTCCCTACCCTGTTCCCAGTCTATCTGGGGTCGGCGTATGTTTCCTCTTCCATATCTCTCTTCATATCGGTCAGACGTCATCAAGCCATCCACTCTCTTTTGATTCTTATTATCCATCGCACCGTAAATGTGCTAGTGATGAATGAATGTATAGAAAAGAGACGGAACGGACCATGTCGAGAGACCGATGAACGGAGAGAGTGATTGAAATGACAACATTCCAATCCATACTGCTCAAGGTTTTGGCTTAGGTTTTACAGCCGGCCGCCTGCCTGACACCAACCCTCTTTGGGTATGCTGTTGTTAGTGGTTTGACCTCCACCATTCGGGTGTCCCAAGGTGCTGACATCGGGCAATCTCCCTTAGTCGACTTTTACGACACCCATGGGATGAGTCGGGGCTGGCCTATTCTACGTTATTTGTTCGCTGTATTAATATCATCTCTTCTATGCTGGTTCCCAGGCCAGCATAGAAGAGATGATATTCATACATAAGTACATAATTAACGCTTATTTATCTATTGGCAACTATCGTGCACGTAATTCGCAGTACCTAGGTTGCTAGGTATAAGAGGAACATTCATTAGCCATCGCTGTCTTGACCCTTAGTCGCCTTGTACAACACCCACGCGTGAGATGGAGGTGGTGACAACTGTATTCTGCTCTGCCGTCACCGCACGGCATTATTTGCATGCTGAAATTTTGTATTCTTTAAAAAAAAATATATATATATATATTGCTACCTATTTCAATGCTATATCTTATGTTGGTAATTCTCCGTCTGAAATATATAGGTATAAAAACCTCGTGTCACAGTTTTTGTTTTCGAACTACTTCGAAACGGTTGGAAAGATTTTTATGATACTTTTTTTTTCTGAGAATAGGTCGTATACTATGTTTTGCACCCCTAGAGGTGAAAAGGGCAAAACAACGTTTGTTGGGTCAGCTCTCATCATTCAGCCGAGAGACGCTAATAAGACGAGATTTTTGGAAGTTGGACTTACCAAGTTGGACTTTTTGTCCCAGGTAAATATAATCGTCAACGGATTCCAGTGTAGCGGGTCAGCTCTATACTAATATTATAAACACAGATATATCTATATGATATATCTGTGTTTATAAAGCTGAAGAGTTTGTTTGTATGATTAAATGCGCTAATCTCAGGAAATATTGACTCAATTTGAAATTCTTTTTGTGTTGGATAGCCCATTTATCGAGAAATACTATAGGCTACATATACTAACCGACATTAACGCGAGCGCGGCCGCGGGCGACCCCTATTTAATTAAATAAATAAATAAATATTTTTACACTCACACCTATCATCTAGCCCAAAGTAAGTAGCCTAAGCACTTGTGTTATGGATACTAGATGACGGACATATTTTTAATATAATTATGTATATAAATGTTGAAAATATACCACATAAACATATACACAATCATGACTCGGAAAAAAACATTTGTGGTCATCACAAAGTTTGTCCCTACCAGGATTCCTCTTGGCCAATACCCAGCAATCTGAGCATTCGACCAAGGCGGATGTCGAAATATTTTAATCTTTCACCACAGCGCTAGAGAACTGTTCAAGATTAGAAAACGAAGTGACCTTTATTTGGCTAAAATCGAATCGGACTCGAGTACAGACGCAGGAAATGAGGGCAGCCTATCTTTGCCAAGGCGCGAGTGACCCCTGACCCACCTTCGTGCCCTGGCAGAGTTTGACACCCCACTTACCTTATGTAACAGACACACTAACTGCCACACTCAGAGACGTCAATTAAATTTTATGAGTATTTAATGTCAAAAAAATTTATTCCTATCTGGACCATAGACCCGGCAAGAATAGCGACTAGTATTAAATTAACGTTATTTGACGTCTCCGAGTGCAGCAGTAAGTATTCGATTTTAATTTCAACATTATGTAAATTTTAGAAAAAAATGTATAGAGATTTTGGTAAGAAAAAGAATTTCGAAAAATTATGGTTTTTGGTTGGTTAATTAATTGGTTAATTAGTGTCTTGGTTGGCCGAGCGGTCAGGCACCTGCCCGGATAGCAGCGGACGCGGGTTCGATTCCCGCATCTAGACCATAATTTTTCGAAATTCTTTTTCTAACCCCCGACACACTAAGGGCCGATTTCACCGCATAATTAAACGCGATCAGTTAAAGTTGAACTTGGTTTATGCTCTAAACTGAGTTCCGCTACCAAGTTTGCATTAATCAAAACCAAGTTTTATTAAACTCAGTTTCTATGAGAGACGGTGAAATCGGCCCTAAGTATCAGCAAGTACCAACGCTACATACAATTTCACTATAAAATCCAAGATAAGTATTCAAAAAGACAAAACCTCTCCATGGATTTACGGCGCGGGTGCCGGGTCCATAGTGTGACAGAAGGGAAGTCAGCACTTGTGAACTAAGTGTAGGCTTACAGGATCCCTTAACAGCTCGGATAAATCAGTGATGAGGAATGGGCAGCAGCGTTCCTCTTATACCATCTAGCTATATACATACTGCGACTATTGTGCCCGATAAATGGCAATAGGCTCGCCACCTATTACATGGGACCTAACATAACTGGCGAAACGTGGGTGCTAGTTCACATCTGCCTACCCCTTCGGGGATATAGGCGTGATTTATGTATGTATGTTAACAGCTCGTCGAAATTCACATACACAATTCATATATACCACTTCAATAAGGACAAATAGTTTTTGAAAGTTTGCAAACTGTATTCTCTTTGTAAAATTAGGTCAGAAGAATTATAGCCTTAATCCGGGAGAGCGCAGGTTCGATTCCCATCCGTATTCAAATCAGTTGTGCTCGGGCAAAATTAAATTTAATGTAAGTGAACATTAAGAAGATTTTTTTTTTGATTTTCCCTAAATTCTTCCTTACAATCCTGAATTCCAGCAGTACATTATAAGCCTCGTGCCGACGACGAAGAAGAAGAAGATGAACTTTTGAATGTTCGCGAACATTCTTCTCCAAGTATTATAAACAATAAACGCGTGTACGAAATTCACGAACCCATTAATACCCGTTGAAACCCTGAATTACTCCTTTGGGCTTTCCATCGGTATGTAACGACGCCAATTAAAGTTAAGTACTTGTATTTAACGTTGCTACGTAAGTACGTAACTGTAATTGAGCAGATTCTGTGTACACTAGCCGAGATTGAACCGGCAATAGTGAGCATTTATTTGTTTATTGAGGAGCTCGCTAGCGCAGTGGCATAGCGCGCTCGGCCTGCGATTGCGTAAACTAAGCAATGTTCGCTAAGGCCGGTCATTGGATGGGTGACCAGAAACTATCGCGAGCTCCTCCGTGCTTCGGAAGGCACGTTAAGTTAAGTTGGTCCCGGCTGCATCCGCAGTCGTTTATACCCACCAACCAGCACTGGGCCAGTGTGGTGGGTTATGGCCCATTCTCTCTATATTATTCCACCCATGGGGAAGGCCTGAGCCCCAGCAGTGGGGACGTTAAAGGGCTGGTGATGATGATGATGATGATTTGTTTATTTATTGAGATAGATTCATCAACTTATTTTTCTTATGTCTGCCCTGTTCCCAGTCTATCTGGGGTCGGCATTCATATCGGTCTGACGTCATCAAGCCACACACTCCATTTTGATTCATATCACCCGTCACACCGGAAAGGTGCTAGTGATGAATAAATGTGTAGAAAAAATACGGAAAGGCCCATGTCGAGAGATCGATGAGCGGAGTGATTACATACTACTCAAACTTGTTACATACTACTTCATGGCTTAGGTTTTACAGGTTGCCGCCTGCCTGACACTAACCCTTTTTGGGTATGCTGTGGTTGGTGGTTTGCCCTCCAACATACGGGCGCCCCAAGGTGGCAAGATGGTTATTGGTCTACACCGGGCAATCTCCCTTAGTCGACTTTTACGACACCCCTGGGATGAGTCAGGGCTGGCACATTCTATATTATTTTTTCGCTCCAAGGCCAGCATTGAAGACTAGATAGATTCACCAACATCTTTTCATTTCCGTGTGGTGACGGCAAAGTAAAATACATTTGGCACCACCCCCGATCTCTCTCGTGTGTGTCGTGTCGTACAAGGCGACTAAGGGTTACGACGGCGATGTTTAATGGGCAGTTTCAATTCATCTTTTACTGCGATAGATGGCAATGTGCTAGTCACCTATTACATGGGACCTAACATACCCCCTCAAAGGAGCACTTAATAAGGCTGACTTTCACATATGTTTTGAAAATTATTTTTATATATCAGAGTACCTTGGGCAACATGCCCGCTTTAGGCCCCTTTCCCCACGCCATTTGAAGAGCACAGGATAATAATCCTCGAAATAAATTAACCAGTGTAAAGTAATCCGAGGTCGAGTTTAATAACCTTAAAAGCATTCGTATCAATGTATGTCACATAGTGGAATATAATAATTACGTTACATGAAAATTAAATATCTAGAGAGTGAATGGAGAAATGGGAAGGGGGAGGCCTAGGCGGTCTTTTAATAATCAAATTGAAAGTCTATTAAAAAAATTGCCAGGTCAAGAATACCCGAAACCGACTGGCATGCATGAAGAGTATATTGTTTTAAGCTTACGTGGTGGTTACGTGGTCATCTTTAAATTGTGAATAAACGGGATTTATACCACGTACCTGGATTTTGTTATGATTCCGATATTTCGGCACAGTTACATGCGCCATGGTCACGGATGACTGAAGTCTTGCGGGTTGATACACATTATTACGGGCAGACAGATAGTCTACCCTCCTTCTGACTCTTTTAACATAGTACTGGTTCCGGGCGTGTTAAAAGAGTCAGAAGGAGGGTAGACAGATATGTCTGCCCGTAATAATGTGTATCAACCCGCAAGACTTCAGTCATCCGTGACTATGGCGCATGTAACTGTGCCGAAATGTCGGAATCATAACAAAATCCAGGTACGTAGTATAAATCCCGTTTATTCACAATTTAAAGATGCATAAAGAGATGGATGGGATTGGATGCAGCGAAAGAAGTATGTAAGATCGTGGCAAGTGGAAAGAAGTAATTATGCCTACCCCTGTGGGAGAAATGCGTGACATACCTACCTATCTAAACAGAGTCAATTCAAAAAGCACTTTTTTCAGTGAACGCGAAAAACTGATTACGGTGTCCCTGGATACTGCAGGAGTTTTCTGAATAGAAATCTGTTTTATTGGTTGATAGGTTATTTTTATTTAAGGAATGCGATGGTGAGCTCGAGCATAAGTCAAAAACGGAAATTATTGAGTTAGCTCCCTTTAGATCTTGGGTGTGCGAATTATGTGTGTATTAAATATCTAGAGTCTAGTTACATGAAATAACCCCGCTTTGCGGGATACATCGTATCAGTCCCTTCTCTAGCTGAGATAAATGCGGGGTCGTATACTAAATCTTTGTTGGTCCCATTGAGAATTGGACAATGGGAACTCAAATGGAGGGAAACAACTATGTATATGATTTCCGAGACAGCGCATTTGAATTTGTCAAAGCACTTTCAAGATGATTATCCTCTGAATCACCGCTATTTATCCCTCAAGGGGTAGTCAGTGGTTAATTAATAATACTCACATTTCGCAAATTATGTTGTCGCATGTAATAGGGTGGTGACTGCCGTGTGGTGACGGCAGAGTAGAATACAATTGTCACCACCCCAAATCTCTCCCGTGGGTGTCGTACAAGGCGACTAAGGATATATTAGTGATGAGGAATGGCCAGCAGCGTTCCTCTTATACCACCTAGAAATAGCAATGCACTGCGACTTTTGTGCCCGATAAATGGCAATTACCAACCTATTACATGGTACTTGACATAGTTGCCGAGACGTGGGTGCTAGTTCACCTCTGCCTACCTCTTAGGGGATATTGGCGTGATTTATGTATGTATGTATGTGTATGTATGTAATAGGGGAAGAGCTTATTGCCAAATAAAAAATACCGCTTTATTATATTGCAACATTTGATTTTAACAAAGAAGAGCTCGAGCGCTCCTGGCCTGACATTGCGTAAATTAAGCAATGTTTGCTAACGCCGGTCATTGGATATATATTTGTATGATTTTGACTTAGCTCTAAAAATCGAAGCCAAAGATATTGTTAACAGCATTATTGTGTTCCGACAATTGTGATAAGATAGCCAGCCCCTCTGTGGTTGAGGGTTCCGGGTGAAGCTCGATTCCATCTTCGGCCCTTGTCGTCACTTACCATCAGGTGAGATGAAGGGCAATAGTTTTCCTGTCTAGCATATAAAAAACCTCTGTCTGTACCTGATCGTGGTTTTGCATAATTGCCACGAAATCGGTGGAAATTTTGCCGACGCGAGCGAGTTCGCTAAATATTTTACAACCCTGTGTGTATTCATGGCAGTACGTGACTAAGCCCGAACATCATTTCACAAACGAGATTGTATGACGTCGTAGAGGCAGCATCGCCTCAGCTCAGAGAGCTCTGCGTACCCCTTCGGGGGTAATTAGGCGTGATTTATGTATGTATGATAGGGGTGAGTGTTTGTTTCATCGGTCTCTCGACATGGTCCGTTCCGTCTCTTTTCTATATATTCATTCATCACTAGCACCTTTCAGATGTGATGGATGATAAGACGCAAAAGGGAGTGGACGGCTTGGTGACGTCTGACCGATATGAATGGATAAGGAAACATATAACCGCCTCCGTGGTCTTGGTTTGCCCACAGGAAAATAGGTCCCGGGTTCGATCACTAGTGGAGATCAAAGTACTCGGTTTGTTGGTGGTGGGACTTCTTTAAGGTCCGCCTAACTAGCTACCACCATCTTATCAAAATCTGTCGCCATAATAATAATGTTAACAGCATTATTGTGTTCCGACAATTATAGCTTAATTAGCCCCTCTGTGTTTGAGGGTTCCAGATGAAGCTCGATTCCATCTTTGGCCCTTAACGTCATTTACCATTAGGTGAGATGAAGGGCAAGAGCTTCCCTGTCTAGAAAAAGAAATACATAAAAAAATCATACTGCGCCGACCCCAGATAAACTAGGAACAGGGCAGGAAGAAGTAACGACCGATCGAAGTATTTTCTGGACAACATGCCAAACAAAAAGTAACTTCATTTTGAGTCCGCCCGTCCTGTGTAAACATCAGGATTAAATTTGCTACATAAAAGTGAAACGTACGTGACGTTTTTGAACTTTCCCAACTGCAAGATACAAGAACTCGTGTGCTTTGGGTATTAGTAAAGTTGTACTTTTCGACGCATTATGCAAATGCTTGGAGGGAATTTGCATAATGTTGAAAAGTAGCTACCTATGTCAACATTGCGCAATTTTAAAGAAAGAGAATATTGTGGTTAGAAAAAGTTCGAAAAATTGTAGTCTTGATGCGGGAATCGAACTCGCGTCCTCTGCGATCCGGGCCTATACCCTATATATATATATATATATATCGAGTGGTATAGGCTATATATATATATATATATATATATATATATATATAGCCTATACCACTCGATTCCCGCATTTAGACTATAAGTTTTATATTTTTACAAGCTCATCACTATTTATCGGGCATGTAAGTCGCAGTATATTGCTAGGTGGTATACGAGGAACGCTGCTGCCCATTACTCTTCGCTGTCTTACTGCCGCACATAATGCCACAGTCAGTCGCGTCAAATAACGTTAATGAGTACTTAACGTCAAAAAAAAAATATATAATAAAAAATAAATAATAATAATAACTTAACGTCAAAAATGACAATTCAAAACTTGTCGCTATTCTTGCCGGGTCTATGGTCTAGATTTGAATGATTTTTTGAAATTAATACTCATTAAAATTAATTGACGTCTCTGAGTGCAGCAGTTTACCCTTAGTCGCCGACACCCGTGCGAGAAATTTGGGTTGTTTGCTTACAAAATATATTCTGCTCTGCCGTCACCACACAACACAGCACAAATTGATTTCGATCCTTGATAAGAAATGATCGAGAAAAACTCCAAACAAAAACCCAGCAATTGATGGACCTCTCACAGCCCATGCGAGACACAGTGAGAATTTACGAGCCCGAATAAAGCGAAACGAGAACTGGCGGGCTCAGATCGATTTCCCCCATTTCACTACTGAATATATAATATAGTGCACATGTCAGTGTAGATTGGAACTATTTGTGAAAGATACATTGTGACCTGTCAAGTATTCACTGCTTATAACTGGCACCTTGGGCAACAATAGAAGTCTGACATACACACATACATAAATCATGTCAATTTAACCCTGCATGGATAAGCAGAATGTGTGTGTGTGTACCCACACACCCGTGTATTATTGACATTCAATTATATTCATAATACACACTTTTGATTCATATCTATCTTAAATGGCGCTAGTGATGAATGAGCGTGTAAAAAGAGACAGAAAGGCAAGGTCAAGAGACCAATGAACGGAGAGAGCGATTGGGATGACATCATTCCAATCCATACTGCTCAAGGTTTTGGCTAAGGTTTTACAGCCGGCCGCCTGCCTGACACCAACCCTCTTTGGGTATGCTGTTGTTGGTGGTTCGCCCTCCACCGTTCTGGTGCCCCAAGGTGCTTGTTGGTCTACACCGGGCAATCTTCCTTAGTTGACTTTTCGGGATGAGCCGGGGCTGGCACATTCCATTGTTGGCAACATCGCGAGGTGAACGATGTCCGGCGCCGCCAGCGCGACGAAGGGCCGTCTATATAGCCAGCCGTGATGTCGGCAGCAGGGACTTTGAGCGCGGCATTTGGACGGAACGGACGTATTTTCGCAGTACTTATTGTAAACATACATACATAAACCACGCCTATATCCACGAAGTGGTAGGCAGAGGTGAACTAGCACCCACGTATCGCCAATTATGCTAGGTCCCATGTAATAGGTGGCGAGCCTATTGCCATTTATTGGGCACAAAAGTCGCAGTATATTGCTATTTCTAGGTGGTATAAGAGGAACGCTGCTGCCCATTCCTCATCATTGATTTATCCTTAGACGCCTTGAACGACACCCACGGGAGAGATTTTGGGTGGTGACAATTGTATTCTACTCTGCCGTCACCACACGGACTTATTGTAAAAGTCGTGATAATTCTATTTGTAAAAAATAATGGATCAATAATTTCGTGATTAAATTTCTTGACTTACCGTTCGTTGTCGTCTTCGTCGTTCTTTATTTTATTAAATCAATTACGTTTCTGGTCGCTAACACCATGTTATATTTTTTGCCTCCCAATCCAGAATGGAAGCTCTGAACAAACAAAGCTATTTCAGTAATATGACCAATTAAGTTTCCACTTAAAAAATGAATACTACGAATTTTTTTCAACGGGATTTTATTTCTAGACCATGCTTCAACATTCCAAGCTATAAACAGTGAACCAGACGGGAGTCGTTCAGGCTATAAAACGGAACCACAAAAAATAACCGCCATTACGATGATTTCATAGTTTTATTACTTGCAGATAAAATGTGGAAATAAAATTATATTTGGCCACGTACGTACGTACCTAGAACATACACGTTGCTTCGTGGCAAACGTGAGTGACGCGATTTACAAGAAATCTTACCTTATTACAAGTGGTTAGGGTGCAGTTTGTCCCGCTGATTTGAGCTAGGTGCGCTGATGGGTCCGTTTAAAAATAGGCCTTATCACGCTGGGCTAGGGTGCTTACCCTAAGCAGGCAGACGTAGCTCTTAAGTACCGAAAGTATTGAAACAAAGCACGTAGGTGATTTGAGTGCTTCTTAAAATATTGGCGTTTCTTTTTTCGTGTGTGTTTCCTTTGCCGTATGGAGAGTAGAAATAGTCACCACCCCAAATCTCTCCCGTGGGTGTCGTACAAGGCGACTAAGGGTAAAGACAGCAATCAATAATGGGAGCAGCATTTCTCTCTATTTATTTCTTTCTATAAGGGGATTAACACTTTAGTGCCTTGTCACAATAACTTTCATGAACATTGCTAGCAACTACTGCAGATCATGCGCTGTCGTTGGCATGACAGAGGACTTAAGTGCTAATCAACTTATGATGCTGACTGAACTGTGAAAGGCAAATGCCTTAAGATATCCGGGCGATTACTACTTTTTAGAGGAAAATTATTAGTGGAGCTATTCTGTTCGCGAATAATGGTATTATGCCTTAATTAGTAATTAGTGAGACAGACAGACAGGCAGAGTTTGTCTATACTATAGCTATAAATAACTGTTTTAGTCTTACGGCGGGTCCCAATATTCTATCTTCAAAGATAGACGTACTGCATCTTAGTTGCTTAACAACTTCTGTTGTTTATCGTAATATAACAAAAAATGCCAGGCAAATCGAGCAACTAAATTTTAGTAAGCTTACTTTTAAATGTAGATAGAATATAGGGACCCTAGCTATTTAGTTTTTTGGATACCTAAGGTTATCATGTACTTTTCTTTAATAATCTAGTACATACCACTCTAGAAAAACAAAATTTTAATTCGCCACGTTGATCTGTCAAGCCGCCATCTTGAAAAGGCGCCAAAGCTTCATTGATAACTCCTTTTATTCTATTTTTAAAATACAAACTTCTTGGTCGATCCCGAGGACTTTGTTGCCAATTAAAACTTCATTCTCTTTAGTTGTTTAGACTAAATTGGAAACTTCCTAGTTACCGAAAAGTTTATATAACTAATCAGCAACTTCTTTCGATATTTGAATTTCGAATCAAATTTGTTGTTTGTTTGGTAACTATTTCGCCGTTTGAACATATCTATACCTACTCTAGCCATTATAACGAGATAAACAACGTTAACAAAGTTGACGGATCTTTTGAAAATACAAAAATAAATATTTGTACTTAATAGGCAATTTTTATAAATCGCAAATCACTTTGATTTTCTGCACTGCATGATGTATTTTAAAATACAGCTTTCTTATAAATTAAATGCATTTCGTCGTTTCGTTCATATTATCAAAATTGTTTACGTTTTTTATCTCGTTATAATGGCTATGATGTATACAAACATACATACATAAATCACGCAGTTCTCCCCTAAGGGGTTTTGCCAGCTTATTTCAGGCCCTATAATATACCTATTAGGGGCGAGTATCTCGTGTCACAGTGTTTGTTATCGAACTCCCCCTAAGCTGCATGACCTATTTTTAGGATTTTTTTGTGTATATTTGGTAGGTCTAAAAATAGGTTTTAGGCTATTTTTACACCCCTAGTTTTAGATTTGCCCTTTTCGCGGCAAAACAACGCCGGTTTGGTCAGCCAGTTAATGTTTAAATTGCTTTAAGTCACACCTGACCATAAAGTGGACTTTTCCGCCCGACTATGATTACTTATTGATTAAAAGAAAGCCACAGATCGCATATTGCAAACACTTGCGATCTAAGAAATTCTTTGTTTTGTCTTTTGTCGCCCTTGGTATACCTATAATCTACTATAGTTCGTCGATTCTCCCACTATGTTTTGAGCAAATGACCGCGCCTGAACCTGTATAGCCCTCTTAAAATGTATATCGCTCTTTGAGATCGCCCAATAAAACCTTAAGCCGTACGTGTGGTCCAAGTTAAAAGAGTTCCGAAGGAAGAGAGAAACTGCATAAAATCCCGTTACTTGGTTTTGGCTTATTTCAAATGCAAATTATTACCGTAGCAATGTGGTGACGGCAGAGCAGAAAACGGCTGTCACCACCGCCACCTCTCCCGCGGGAGTCGTACAAGGCGAGTTAGGGTAAAGACAGCGATGAGTAATGGGCAGCAGTCTTCCTCTTATACCACCTAGCATATACTGCGATTTAGGTGCCTGATAGATGGCAATAAGCTCGCCTGACGTATTACATGGACGACACCCGTGGGAGAAATGGGAGTGGTGACAAATTGTATTCTGCTCTGTCTGCCGTCACCACACGGCTATGGTAATAATTTGCAATATTTTGTAATAATTTCCAAAAACAAGTTACGGGATGAGACCTTACCTCTGCCTACCCCATCGGGGATATAGGCGTAATTTACGTATCTGTATGCCTGTATTCAAATTATTACTAAGAAGAAGGGGATGAGATCATTATTGAGAAATATAATACATACATAACCACTCTCTCCTACGGAGTTAGGCAGAGACTATTTCTTTCCACTTGCTACGATCCTTACATATTTCTTTCGCTTCATCCCATTTCATGACTGTCCCAGAAATATTATTATGAATCATTATGAATCCTTAAATTTGTTTCAGGTATTACTTCTAGCTTCAAACAAGACAAGACTAGGCAAGTATTCAAGAGAGCTATGTTAATTATTTAAGTTTATGAAAATAAAATAAAATAAAAAATATTGATCAGATGAACCTAGAACTTTCTCGGAACATTACAGAATATTTCGCCCCTATTACACGGGAACTAGCATAGTTACGGGGATGGAGAGATCTAATTTCCATGACAGAAAAGTGGTAGAATGTGAAACTTAAATAATTATTATTATGTACCTACCTATTTATTTACGGCGGGTCCCAATATTCCATCTACAGTTAAAAGTTTAGTAGCCTGACATTTTTTGTTATATTACGATAAATACTTAAGAGAAGTTGCTAAGCATAAGCTGTAGTTTAAATTCGTCTAACTTCAAATGTTGATAGAATATTGGGTCAATAATATATACAAATTTATCAGTCGCTGTCGCTTATAACTTACTTGTCTGTCAAGAACCAACCACAACTAAGTGTAGGCAACATGCAAACGATTTTCTTGTATTTCTTCAGGAGATTTAGGGTGTAGCCGCATCGCATCGATGCCACGTCGCATCGTAGAAAAGACAGCATCATCATCACTAGGCCTTCAAAGGTCCTATACTGTTGGGTCACAGGCCTTTCTTATGAAGGGAAGAATATAGGGACTAGGGAGAATGGGCCATAACCAACCCCGCTAGCCCAGTGGCGGATTAGCCACGTGGCAAGAGTAGCAAATGCTACGGGCCCCGCGGTTTTAGGTTTTTATCCCGCGCACCAACGTTTAAATAAATAGTAAGATATTTTTTTTTTACACTCACACCTATCATCTAGCCAAAAGTAAGTAGCCTAAGCACTTGTGTTATGGATACTAGATGACGGATGATACATAATTATATTAAAAATATGTTTTAATATAATTATGTATATAAATGTTGAAAATATACTACATAAACATATACACAACCATGACTCGGAAACAAACATTTGTGGTCATTTGAAATAAAACATGCTCGTGCAAATATAAGAAAACATTATTTGTGGTCATCACAAAGTTTGCCCCTACCAGGATTTGAACCCGGGACCTCTTGGCCAATACCCAGCAACCTGAGCATACGACCAAGGCGGCGGTCAAGATAGTATGAGGGTCGAGGAATTCTACAATCTAAAGGCTCCTTGATAGAATTTGCTTAATCCGGCACTGCGCTGGCCCCAGTGCGGATTGGTGGGTATTAACGGCTGCAGATGCACCAGACCAATCCGCATAGGCCAGCGTGGTGGATTATGGCCCATTCTCCCTATATTCTTCCATCCGTAGGGAAAGTCTGTGCTCCAGCAATGGACATGGATTCATTAAAAGGGCTGGTGAATTGGTATATTAAAATATCCATTTATACACACCGAGCGGGTGTGGTCGCACCTTTACAAGTTCAACTCCACGTAGGTATATGCAAATGTGTATCCGTCTCGCTCGTCCATTCATCTTTCCCGCTCATCCTCCAAGGGAGAGGGGGCTGTTGCTGAACCGTTCGAATTGGCTGTACGCACGCTCCAAGTTTATTTACGTAGAGATGTGCCGACTATGACTTTGGCCGACTAGCCGATTAGTCGGTGGACAGCAGGCCGACTAATCGGCCAAGTCGAACACGATTTTGGAAATAACTGTGACGCATTTTGTGAGAAAGTCGCAACCGTACAGACCTATATTTCCGTGTCTTCAATATTATAATTATAGATTTTTATTCCAAAAAGTATTTTTTTTTAGCATGAAAGTAATTTCTAAAGAATTATCAAAAATCGTAGAACAAATATTGTTGTTTATTATGTTATGTAACTAATCCTAAAAGGTTGCTGGTTTTTTACTGTCTACGTTTTATTGAGGAATGCATAATAATTATTAAGAAGAAGCCGGATAGTAAATCAAAAGAAACTCGAGATTCGAATCGTCCGATTCGTCCGAATCTGTCAGAAACTTCAGAATCCCACAAGAATTCGGATGACGTCATCGGAACAAATGCGCACGATGCGGACGGATCTGTCAAATTCAGTACTATTTCGATTCCTTCGGCGCGGACGGAACTGTCAATTAAGTACTATTTTCGATTCTTCCGGCGCGGATAAGTTCACCACTAGTCGGAACATCACTATTATTTAGTTTGCAGTATCAAGTTGCGTACCCTATTAAACTAAGTTCATGTACTGAGGGGACTGCTCAAGTTAATGATGTAACTGAGACCAGGTTGAGTGGGGGTCGATCTCACGTAATGGCTTTCGGTTTCATGTTGCCATGGTATAATTATCTATACATACATACATACATAAATCACGCCTATATCCCCGAAGGGGTAGGCAATGTAGGCATAAGTGTTAATTCACTTACGTTCTTACGTACGGCGTCCTACTTAACTACTACAAAATTTCAAAAAAATAAGTTAAGATAATTACGAAACCATTTGGAGCTTCGGTCATCTAGAACAGTATATATTTTTTGTCAGAATTTACTACTTTCTAAGTTTAAGACATTCTTTTTTGTCATTCTCCACTCACTCATCGTATCTACGTGACCTAACCATGCGAGCATCCCTTTCTTTTCTTTGCATCTCCTTTCAAACCACACCTTTTGATATTTCAAATGTATACAAAAACATGTAAGAAAATATTCTTTCATTCTTCTCCCCTACATTCTTTCATCCACGGTAAAGGCCAGAGTCATAAAACGGAAAATATGAAACTTTAATAATTAACCGTAATACCTTTGAGCAAAATATGCCAATTAAAACTAAATTAGAAAGTTAATTTGTCAAAGTAACGGCGGCTTTGTACGAAGTTACCATGCAGGGCCGTCGGTTGGTCTAATGTGGACTCTAGGTGTCAAGAAATAGGGTTTGAAGTAGAGTGTAGCGATGGTATGTTGCATTTTTCTCTGCCCGGAGCTAAACGAAAAATAGTCGTATTCATCATAAGGAGACCAATTTAGTTCGATCCAATTATCTGGATTACATGTCCTTGTTAGACGAAGATACGAAATATTATTGGATGCATGTTCCACCTTAATTGGTTCGAAGGACTGTTGTGACATAATAATACACTAATAATGCAACATACACACATAAATCACGCCTATATCCCGAACGGGTCGGCAGAGGTGAACTAGCACCCACGTTTCGCCAATTATGTTAAGTCCCATTGATATTGTTGGTGTGTCCCGTGGGTCTGTAAATTAGTAGTACATACATACATAAATCACGCCTATATCCCCGAAGGGGTAGGCAGAGGTGAACTAGCACCCACATTTCGCCAATTATGTTACACTCACCAAAACAATAAAAATCATAACATACCTATCTGAAAAGAGGTCGTAGCACCCATGTAATAGGTGGCGAGCCTATTGCCATATATCGGACACAAAAGTGTCGCAGTACATTGCTAGGTGGTATAAGAGGAACGCTGCTGCCCATTTCTCATCACTGATTTATCCTTAGTCGCCTTGTACGACACCCACGGGAGAGATTTGGGGTGGTGACAATTGTATTCTACTCTGCCGTCACCACACGGCCTAAAATAGTAGTTGTGTAATCATGCTCCGAACCGTATTATTTATTTCTTCATTCTAATGTAAAATCACAAACGTATCATTCAAATATGACATCACTCACCAAAACAATAAAAATCATAACATACCTATCTGAAAAGAGGTCGTAACACCCATGTAATAGGTGGCGAGCCTATTGTCATTTGTCGGGCACGAAAAACACAGTACATTGCTAGGTGGTTTAAGAGGAATGCTGCTGCCCGTTTCTCATCACTGTTTTAACCCTTAGTCGCCTTGTACGACACCCGCGGGAGAGATTAGGGGTGGTGACAATTGTAATCTGCTCTGCCGTCACCACACGACTTTCGACCTCTATAAAGGTCTCCACATCATACGCTTACGGGAAAATACCCCGAACGGGACGTGGACGGGGCATCTCTCGTACAAAACGCCCCGTGCACGTCCTGTCCGTGACTCCGTGACATATGTCCTTAATGGTACATTTTGTATGAAACGATATTTCCGCAGCCCCGTCCCCGTCCCGTCCACGTCCCGTTCGGGGTATTTTCCCGTTACGTATGCGGAGACCTTAATAATTCCCAAAAAATATTGTCAAGAAAGGAAATTCCTTGGAATGTATCGCGATTATTCTCAATTGTCGCATCTTCGCATCATCTGTCACCCGACAACCAAAATGGCGGAGACGGACGTTCCCGCGCTCGCTTCATAATCTCTTGCGTTCCATTTCCCATATATCGCATTAATAAAATTGTTCGCGACATAACGTTGGACTAATAATTATCAACTCACTGGCTTGGACGTCTGATAAGTAAATTGTGTAGTAAATAAGGTCCATTAGGTCCATAAGTCTAATAAGGACTATAACCGTGACCTAAGTGGGAAATACTGGGGGCCTACCGCCTAACTCGATTGCTGATGATAGCTTTAAAGCAATGCATTTCTTACGGCTATAATTTTAGCTAGCAACCATCTTGAATTTTTAGGCGGTACGGATTTCATTCAAAATTCATAAAAAATCATTTAGTGATCATTCGTTCAAAGCTTTTGCTCGTAGTTTAGGTAAATTTGATGCGAAATGACAGCGTGACGTCATAAACTATAGCTTTTGCTTCAGCAATCGAGTAAGGCGGTAGGCCCCCTGGTTAAAACTCGTACATACATACTTTATATTAATTGAATATTCATTATGTTCCAGCTGTGTGGTGACGGCAGAGTAGAATATAATTGTCACCACCCCAAATCTCTCCCGTGGGTGTCGTACAATACGACTAAGGATAAATCAGTGATGAGGAATGGGCAGCAGCGTTCCTCTTATACTATCTAGCTATGTACCTACTGCGACTTTTGTGCCCGATAAATGGCAATAGGCTCGCCACCTATTACATGGGACTTGACATAATTGGCGAAACGCGGGTGCTGGTTCACCTCTGCCTATCACTTCGGGGATATACTCGTGATTTATGTATGTATGTATGTATATTCATTATTATCAACACCAACCAGCGTCCCATCAGCTCTTTATAGAGACATTCATTGCCGGGACTTTATAATAGTATAAAAAAAGCATCACCGCTGGTCTAGGTTAGTACCTAGTAGAGATGTGCCGACTATGACTGGCCGATTAATCGGCTGTAAAAAGGCCGACTAATCGGCCGACTAGTCGGCCAAGCCGATCATGGTCATTGGCAGTATTCAGAAATTTCTGAATTGGATTACGAACGGCTTCCATAATCTTTGTGATGTTTGACAGCTCTACAGCCTCGAATTTTTTTTTGAATTTTTTCCACGCAATTTATCGCGCCTAAAAATTTTACATGAAACATAAAACAATCAATCAGTCGATTCCAAAATCCAAACGACAAGAAACTGTTAATAGAGCTTGTTCACAAAACTGCGTTTTGACGCGATGCGAATTCGCAACGCAGAAATCTACAACGTAATTATTGCTACGATGCGATTTGATACGACAAAGCGGCGAAACAAAGAAGAATGGAATTGAATAAATGCGCGATGCGAATCAATACGCAAGTTCTTGCTATGGGAGCTCGTAGATTTTTACGATGCGACGTCACATAGCAGTTTTATGTACAAGCTACATAAACCAAACATAATACTTAATTTATTTTCAGCAAGAAATATTTATTTATTTTTATAGATGACAAACAGTGATCGGAATACGTAACTGTATATGTATACATATAGACCGATTTGGTGTTATTCGGAAACTGAAGCATGATCTTTGTTAGGATAAAATTCCGAACTATCGTTATTACAAAAGCATTATTTTATCGCTAATAAGTATTATTATAGTAATGGGTGTTAATTATACTAACACATTAATTCACAATAACACTGACAATTCGTAATTTTATCCAAATAATAACGCTAAATCGCTCTACTTATCAAAATGAAAGTTAATTATTTTACTTTTAATAATCCTCATCTTAGGTAAGTGTTTATAACGTAAATATTAATTCAATATAATTTCCTAAGAAAAGTTAGTGAAATCCCGGTTTATGAATTAGATTTTTTTTGGATGTAGAGTTCAATTTTTAAAGAATATTAAAAGTCGTAGAACAATCCATGTCATTTATGATGTTAGATATGTCGTGGCCAAATCATAGAATTGATCACTTCATGATGTGGCCGACCATTTCATGAAATGGTTGCATTTCATGAAATGGCCAACTAAAACTGACCATAACATGATAATGGTCTGTCTGGCCAGATCAATGAATAAACAACGTTTAACGATATGAACAGCTAAACGCACGGCTATTTCATGATATGGCCAAACATTATTAATCATATCGTATAATAGTTACATTTACCACCGTTAGAGGCGCTTATTTCGATTTGTTTTTGTGATGCATCATGGCGGCGGACAATTATCCTAATAAACTAACTATTAGTACCGATGTAATGGAAGATAAAAGTGAAGTGAAATATCTTTACGACACTAATTTATTTGAATTTTACGTTTTAAGCCCCTCAAAAAATGAGCGCAACGTAAAAATACCAAACATTAACTACATTAATGATATAGCCAAACGTGGATGGACATATCATCAAACGTTGACGATATGGTCAGTTTTAGCAAGCCATTTCATGAAATGCAACCATTTCATGAAATGGTCGGTCACATCATGAAGTGATCAATTCTACGATCTGGCCACGACATATATGTAAAAATCTAATCCTGCGAGGTTGCTGGTGTTTTACTAACTCTGTATACATTTTATTTAGAAATACATAAAAACTACGAAGCCTAGATTAGTCGGCTTTACCGACTAGTCGGAACACCTCTAGCACCTAGTTACAAAGTTAAGTTCAATGGTATTTATATAGTTTGAAATAGAAAGTAATATAATTAAATAGTAAGGAGACCACCAAACCGATTTAACTCTCGGATAGGATCTACACAAAAAGTTTTATAATTAATATTTGTGTTATGATGTGTTTTATGACATTACTATTTAATTGCACTTGACCACTTATATCAAAGGCGCGAGGAAACAACGATAGCGCGATGTAAAGTCGTTCAGCGCCATCTATTGACGAAATGATGTAGGAAAATGTCATGCACACTCACCCACTTAAACTGAGGCCCCCTCATTATAAAACGGGGACTAAAGTTAGTCATGGTTTAAAATTGATGGTAACTCTGTCTTTTATTCAGAAACTAAAAGTGACAGCATCAGTTTTAAACTATGACTAACTTTAGTCCATGTTTTATAAGCCCGGTGTATATGTCGCATACAACTAGCTTAATTAGCTGTTCAATCAACAGCCTAGCTTCTTTATTAAACAGCGCCGTTCAACTAGTGGCCTCAATGATATGCAGCAGCCAGCCAGGCAAAAATCTTACTATTTACCGACAAGGGTCGACTAAGTTGGTTAGGTTAGTATATGAACCAACGATGCCAGTAATTTATGCTTTTATTGAATTAATAAAGAGGTTGGTCTTATGTGCTAGCCTGGGAGCGAACAAATAACGAAGAATAGGCCAGCCACAACTCATTGGGTCATTAAACATTGGGGCACCTGAATGGTGGAAGGCAAACCATACCCAAAGAGGGTTGGTGTCAGGCAGGCTGTAAAACCTAAGCCAAAACTTTGAGCAGTATGGATTGTTGTCATTCCAATCACTTTCTCCGTTCATCGGTCTCTTGACATGGTCCGTTCCGTCTCTTTTCATACCGATATGAATGGAAGAGGAAACATACTGCGCCGACCCCAGATGGACTGGGAACAGGGCAGGGAGAAGAAGAGTGAAATTGAAAATATGGTTTATTCATATAAGGTATGATACATACACTCATGAATCGTTAAAGAAATAACGTTCAACACTGGAAACGAAAAGGAAAACAGTTTCCAATATTTAACGTTATAAGCTACACCATCCGTTCGTAAACTACCAGGAGGCTTTGTTCTGAGAAGAACGGGCAAGAAACTCAGCAAGTTTGTTCCTCCCTTTACATGAAGTTATGAGTTAATGAAAGATGTCATAAAATGTTTTAATATATTTCATATCCTACTATATTCTATCTTATCATATTAGTTATCATATTTATAAAATATATTTAATTTGAATGTTTATGGACATCTTTCATTGAGTATAAAAAAAAATATTATATAATGATTACTGGGAGTTAGCATAGCTATTACTTGGTTAAAAATAATTAAAACTAAAACAGAAATATACATGTCAGTTGGTCTCATTACCATACAAAATCTATATCCACGCATCTTTATCGTTTATGTAGTCTATAACCGTATAATATCCCTTTTTCACTAGTCTTTGTTTAATTTGGCTTTTAAATTTAAGATAAGGGAGTTCCGTTAAAGATCCTGGTATTTTGTTGTATATTTGTATACATTTCCCCAAGAAAGAACGACCAGTTTTATGCAGACGGAATTGAGAAAAGATTGAATTAGTAAAAAGGCTAGGCTGTTGATTGAACGGCTAAGTTAAGCTAGTTGGCTGCGACATATATATGAAGACGTGAAGTCCACAATACTATGTTGAAATAGCGACCTATCGATTTTGATACTTTTCCGTATTTTTTGTATATTTTTTTGTATTGTTATAGAGTTATCGGTAAGCCCGCGCATTTTTAAAGTGCCATGGATCTAGTATGTGAAGAAGCAGATTATATGAACATACATACATAAATCACGCCTATATCCCCGAAGGGGTAGGCAGAGGTGAAACTAGCACCCACGTATCGCCAATACTGTTAGGTCCCATGTAATAGGTGGCGATCCTATTGCCATTTATCGGGCACAAAAGTCGCAGTACATTGCTATTGCTAGGTGGTGTAAGAGGAACGCTGCTGCCCGTTCCTCATCATTGATATATCCTTAGTCGCCTTGTACGACACCCACGGGAGAGATTGGGGGATATTATATGAAGATGATAATTAATAGAATGAGACATGCATGATATTTGTTAAAAATCAAATTTATTTTATTACCTAGTCCATTATCTAGTAAATGACGTTTTTTGTTTTAGATCAAAACTATAGGTTAGATTAGAATAAAACTAATGATGAGATATAAATATTATAAAATACAATATAACTAATGAAACCGATGTGCTTTTGGCATGCAACGACACTGCATGACACGTTATTATGTTTCCGTCTTTACGGGCGCTAACCTAATTGGCGAAACGTGGGTGTTAATTCACTTATTCGTCCATCTTTTATTAATAATTATATTGTCATCGCAATAACTCTCTCTGTCCATCTTCAATAGTGGGTGCCATGGCAACGGCCGAAGAATGAAATTGCGCTTTTATAGAATTGAGCAGAAAAAATTATTACTGATCAAAATTTTTCGTTGTCATCATCATCATCATGACAATTTTCGATAGCTCACGATCCCGCGAGACAGATTAAGGGGGCCTCAGTTGTAGTGAGTAACCCCCGAATACTGAAACGCTACTCAAAGTTTGAGACGTGCGTATAAAGTTAAGTAGACAATACCTGACAGAATTTGTTGTGTGAATTGGAAAATCGACAATTTTGACATTAGCTACTTAAATGGTAAGCAGGTCTCAAACTTTGAGTAGCGTTTCAGTTTTCGGGGGTGAGTGTGCATGACATTTTAGTACCTCGCCTTGTCAATAGATGTCACTAGACGTCTTTACATCGCGTTATCGTTGTTTCTTCGCGCATTTGATATGCGTTTGATCATTGGTCGTCCACAGATATATTGATATATCTGTGTAATCGTCGTTTCATTATTATTTCATTAGATTGTCATTAATTATTTATTAATTGGTTTTGATTTTGACTATGTAGGTATGTACCTTTAACCTAACGATTTATTCAAATGATACATACTAGATCTAGCTGATAAAATTAGTAGATTGTACAACAAGCCCATAAAATGAGTAATTGTATCACGTGGCGATTTTTTATATTTATTAGATAGTAAGTCGAGGGGTACAACGGCTGTTTATGCCATTGTTTTGCACTCTGCTTTTCACTTCAATTGCGAGAAAAACAATTATTTCAAAAACCTATAAGTAAATTTATCCCACCAGCAAACTTTCAATAACGATATTTAACATTTCATTATGTATAATAACTAAATTGTTTAGACAATGTGATTAATTAATCACTTTATCTGGATATTATTCATAATATCTGGTCACAGTCAGCCAAAGTAATAAATACGGTCCAAGATGACTTTGTTTGTTACCTCTCTCTGAAAAAGCAAGAAAATTAAATGAACTATATAATATTATGTAAATATTTTAAATGTTACTATTTACCAACATGGGTTAGTATGATGGTTAGGTTAGGTTAGATTTGTATATGAACAAACGAACAGTGATTTGTGCTATTATAGAATCTATAAATTTTATTACTTATTCTATAATATATATATTGTTCATATATAATAGAATAAGTAATAAATTTTATAGTTATATATTTATAATTATATTATTATAGAATAAGTAATAAAATTTATAGATTCTATAATAGCACAAATCACTGTTCGTTTGTTCATATACAAATTTAATTTATATAATATATATAATAATATAATTCTATATATTATAAAATATAGAATAAGTAATAATATATTTATATATTTATTCTAAATCTTCGAAGATATTATACATAATCGCTAGTTAATGTGATTATTTCTGTGTCATTAATCACTTTGACCAAATTGGGTAGATATTATACACTACACTGACTGGATAGTATGTAAATTACCCGGTCTTTATTAGTTTGGCTGTAACATATAATACAAGCAGGTTTTTTACTCGCAATTGTTTTCTCGGTTACTTACTTGTTACTCGGTCAGAAAATGTTTTTTTTAAATTAGATTCTTTAACACACTTTTTTCACTAAATTCAAAAATGCCATATAAAATTATTATGAAATCGACATTTAAATATTCTTTATCTTTCCTGTACCTTAAATTAGTATGTAGTACTGAACACTTCTCTTCTTCCTTTTCAAAATTCTGCACCCTTTTATAGCTTATTTATAATTTCTCTTTCACTCAAGGTTGCCTGGAAGAGATTGCTCTTAAGCAATAAGGCCGCCTACATTGTACTGTGTGTTTGTATTTCTCCCTGTGTATTCTTTGTGTGCAATAAAGTTATTATTATTAATAGAACTTGTGACCTAAATGTATGCATGCGATTGTGTTTGTGATCCTTAAGGTGGTACACATTTTCTGTCACCGACTGTGTACTATTTTTGCAGCTTACAATCTTGCGAGACAAATTACAATCTAACGGTATTTACAATTTCACGGTGACAATACAATACACCGCGTAAACTCCCTCAGTTAGTGTGCGTGACATATTAGTACCTTCTCGCGTCAATAGATGGCGCTGAACGGTCTTACATCGCGCTATCGTTGTTTTCTCGCGACATTGATATAAGAGGCAGAGCGCAATCTTCAGTTACACCCACTTTTCGCCAAAACACTAAATATAGAGTGTTATTAGTTTTTTGACCAGACTTTACCTGAGTTAAACCGGGATGGTGGTCTCTTAAATTATTATGTAACAATACAAGTTAATTATAAATTAATAAAACATAATTCGTGTATAGAATAAATTTTAAATGAATAAATTGATTATTCACTGTTAATTTTGTAATAAGAAATAGAATGAATAGTAGATTTTCCAAATACTTTAAAAGTATTGAAACTTTGTTGAAAGTAAAATACTTTAAAATTATTTTGGGCCACAAACCTCGTTCGTTTACTCAATAAGTAGGAAAAAAAATTAGACCTTATCTTGTTTTCATAAGGAACATAATCGCGTGGATAGAACAGAATAATGTTTTGTTCGACTTTCTAATTTGTTTTTGTCTTCATTTTCATCCCCTTCATCATCACCATCACCATCATCATCATCGCCAGCCCTTTTTATAGTCCCCATTGATGGGGGCACGGGCCTTCCCTATGGATGGAAGAATATAGGGATATTGGGCCATAAACCACCACACTGGCCCAGTGCAGGTTAGTGGGTATTAATTAATGACTGCAGATGCAGCCGGGACCAACGGCTTAACGTGCCTTCCGAAGCACGGAGGAACTCGAGATAATTTTTGGTCACCCATTCAATGACCGGCCTTAGCGACCATTGCTTGGTTTACGCAATCGCAGGCTAAGCGCGCTATGCCACTGCGCTAGCGAGGTCCTCAGTATATTTGTCTTACTGCCGCACTCAGATACCGTCATTTAACTTTACTGAGTATTTATTGTCAAACATTTTCATTCAAATCTAGACCATAGACCCGGCAAGAATAGCGACTAGTTTTGAATTGTCATTTTTTGACTTATGTACTCATTATCGTTATTTGACGTCCCTGAGTGTGGCAGTTATTGATACATTTTTTTTTAAATGTAATGCCAGCAAATAAATTAAGAGATAAAAAGACCCAAGGGGTGTGGAATATTACCACTTGCTGTAATACATACATACATAAATTACGCCCATATCCCCGTAGGGGCAGGCAGAGATGAACCAGCACTCACGTTTCGCCAAATATGTCAAGTCCTATGTAATAGGTGGCGGGCCTATTACCATTTATCGGGCACAAAAGTCGCAGTACATTTCTAGCCCAGGTGGTATAATAGGAACGCTGCTGCCCTTTCCTAATCATATTCAGGTTTATCCTTAGTCGCCTTGTACGACACCCACGGGAAAGATTTGGGGTGGTGACAATTGCTGTAATAATCTACGTTTTTTTCCGCTCCCAGACTAGCTAAGCATTGAAAGCGAAATCTTTTCAACATGCTAGCTAGGTATTTTGTTTTATTCTACAGGAACCGGTAAGAGCGCGAAAATCCTCAAGATGTTCCATTCAGTACGTGACCCTTTTAAAATTAAATAGGTGCTTCGTACCGTTTTGGATAACGCAAAGTTTTTAACCCTTATGGTGCTTCTACACGGTGCAATAGCTGGAGGGAGTAGGCGCGTGCTATTTGGGCAAGTAGTTTGCACAAGTTAGTTGACTAGTGCACAAACAAAGGCGCGGGCTACTTGCGCAAGTTTCTTGGTCAACCTACACGTGCATGTTGCCCGCGCAAGTACTTTATGTATGAAGAGATTGATGAGTCTTGTTCGTTTCAGCTGTCAGCATGTCTGCGTAGTAACCCGCGCGATGTGATATTTGCGCATGTTACTTGTGCAGGTAAATCATTGAGTCGTTGGACTCGCTGCAATCGCTGACACGATGCATATAACCTGCGCAAGTGCTTCATGCGCGAGCTACATGCACCGTGAAGAAGCACCTTTAATCCACGAGTCATGAGCTTACTCTTTCAGTATGTTCTGGAGATTGCGAACAAGTAGGTACCCATTCAGTGTTGTCGACACGGCGCGTTTACAATTGAAAATATCGTATTTGGTATGTAAAAGGATTGTGAAGCTGTAAACAGTACAAAAACTGATAACGTTTTCCACCCAGTAATGCAGTGGATGGTAATTATGTTGTAAATATAATACAAAACTAGGTTCGTACGTTTTTATTTTGACGAAATATTGCTTACGACAAAAGTTGTAACCATCGAAATATCTTTATTTTTGACATAAAAACTTCCTTGAGTATTAATTTCATATAATGTTAATTGACTAATCTGAATTAATTAAAAATAAAAACGTACAGACTTAGATTAGGATTTACTGAATCTATAAATACCAAAATGTTCTCATTTTGTAAAGTTTTAGGGGAGTGAAAAGGTTATCGTTCAAGTCAAGCATTCAAAATTGACATGTAGGCATTACTCGCGCCGCGTATTGAATGGGACCACAGATATGTCAATATTGATATATCTGAGAATGGGACCCTACCCTGCATTTCTAAACCCTCTTCGTATATCATTACATACATACATAAATCATGACTATATCCCCGAAGGGGTAGGCAGAGGTGAACTAACACCCACGTTTCGCCAACTATGTGGTATCCCATGTGGTCCCAGGTGGCGATCCTATTGCCATCTATCGGGCACACAAAATCGCAGTATATTGCTAGGTGGTATAAGAGGAATGCCGCTGCCCATTACTCATCGCTATCTTTACCCTTAGTCGGCTTGTACGACACCCACGGAAGAGATGGGGGTGGTGACAATTGTATTTTGCTCAGCCGTCACCACAAGTATGTCATTGCTTTCCAATATTATTCATTCCTTATTAGCGACACTATCAATTGGTGTTATAAATTAATAATACAGGTGGTTTTTTTTATTAAAATCAACGGGATCGATTTCTGGCTAGGAATATTGATTTTTCAAAAATCCAATGATGCAGTTTTGGTTTATTACTACTTTTACTACTTTCCACATATTTTCGGATTTGCCCATCCACGCCCACTTGATAATTTACTCTGTTTTAAAGAGCATAAAGAAGGTATTCGCTCAGAATCAATTAATACCCTACGCACGCCCTACTCATTTAAACGTAATGGTACAAGGTCTGGCTGGGATTTTCCAGCAGAAGGACGTGTGGCAACGAAAACTCTGCTTTATTCCCCACTGTGTGGACCCTACACTACCCTACACTTTTTGCTTTCATACAGGCATAGTAGATGAAACGTAAACAAAACTTAGTTTGGTTATAGATTTTGTGGGTCAATTGCTGAGATGATGATGGGATCAGATGATTTTGTGCAATGAATGTGGTGTTATTTTGAGGAATTACCTATTCAAAATAAGTCTCGTGATGTGTTTGTTCTTGAGAATTGTATAGTGGTTTTCACCAGCTCATCAGTCGCCATCATGAACTCTGTTACCATTAAATTCGCGCCGAGCACTCCCTAGATGCGTTTAAATGTGTAGTAGTAGTATGGAAACACCCCTCTTTTAATGTAAAATTATTAATTTCATTTTTATTCATTCCTCACACATGGATACAGAATAAATATAGGTACTAAAGACATGGCTATATGCGCTAGATCCTTCCCTACATATAGAGAGGATTTAACAAAAAAAACATTAAAAAAATACTGTATTAATATAATGCACGAGTGCATAATATGCTGCATTATGAACCTTAAAACGGTGTATTAAGAGTCAATTTACGAGCAATTGTTAAGAAAAAAATTCAAAACTATGTAACAATGATACTTTTTATTTAGGTATTATTGAAAAAGACATCAATACAAATGAAATTTAAAAAAAAACAATCCATTTAATTAATTATAATTAGTTTTTACAGTACCATTACGTAGAACTGGTCATAACTAGCACCTTTTCAGTGTGATGGATGGTATTAATATGAATCAAATGGGAATGTATGGCTGGTAGACGTCTGATCTGACCAATATGAATGGAAGAGGAAACATACTTCGCCGACCCCAGAACCTAGATAGACTGTGAACAGCACCCGTAGGACCGGATGTGGACAAAACATCTTTTTTCTTCGCCATTTGACAGTGTTTTGTCTCGGGATTTAGTGGGAGTTAGAGCGAGGGGGAGATATTTCCTTTTCCCCGAGGAGATTTTGTCCACGTCCTACGGGGGAGTGCACAGAGAAGAAGAAGACTGCGAAACTCCGTGTATAAAGCAGTGTGTGCGTGACATTTTAGTAGGTACCCCATCGCGTCAATAGATGGCGCTGAACGACTTTACATCGCGCTATCGTTGTTTCCTCGCGATTTTGATATAAGGGTCCGAGCAATTTAGTTCGGTACACCTACGTTTCGTCAAAACACTATTTACAGTGTTATCACTTTTTGAAGAGATCTTACCCTGGAATTTTTCACTGGGTCAAAAGGTCTCTAATAAATATTATTATTATTTACATTTACTTACATTAATATTTACATACATACCTACATCACGCCTAATATACCCGAGGGGTAGGCAGAGGTGAATTAATACCCACTTTTCGCCAATTATTTTCGGCCCCATGTAACAAGTGGCCAGCCTATTGCCATATATCGGGCAAATAAATCGAAGTACAAATTTATATTGCTATATGGTAATAAATTAATTAATAAAAAATAATTATTTTATTTTATACTTTATAATTAATTAATAAAGTTTATAATAAAATAAAATTAAATGATGAAAAATACATGCTGTTTTAAAGAGCATAAAGAAGCTGTTCGCTCAGCATTAATTAAAACCCTACGCACGCCCTACTCATTAAAACGTAATGTACAAGGTCTGGCTGGGATTTTCCAGCAGAATGTCGTGTGGCAACGAAAACTCGGCTTTATTCTCCACTGTGTAGGGTCCCTTTTTGCTTTCATACAGGCATAAGGGTCGAAATAGATGAAACGTAAACAAAACTTAGTTTGCTTATAGATTTTGTGGGTTGAGTGCTGAGATGAGGTGAGTAGTGTATCTCAAATCGAAGTTGGACGAAAACAATCACTAGGCATAGGGGCATGCTGCCTAAAACGGACACTTTGGCATATGAAATTATTTCCACTCCACACACCCAATGGGACAGAAAGGATTCAATTACCACATTTCATGTCTCTTCAATGCAGTCAAACTCAAAAAAATTATTTATACCTACCATGTTTGCAAGTATGTGAAATGAAAAATAGTACTAAGAGGCAGGCATATCCTAAGGGGAGCCTAAGAGGCACCCTGCTGCCCATTACTCAATGCTGTCTTATTCGCAAATGTGCCATTATACATATATACATATACATAAGTCACTCCTATATCCCCGAAGGGGTAAGCAGAGGTGAACTAGCACCCACGTTTCGGCAATTATGTTAGATGTAATAGCGAGCCTATTGCCATTTATCGGGCACAAAAGTCGCAGTACATTGCTATTGCTAGGTGGTATAAAGAGGAACGCTGCTGCCCATTCTTCATCGCTGATTTATCCTTAGTCGCCTTGTACGACACCCACGGGAGAGATTTGGGGTGGTGGCAATTGTATTCTACTCTGCCGTGACACGGCCATAATAATTGAAGCAATAATATCCGTCGCCGTCGAGCTATAAATAAATTTGTTGAGGAATTAATGAAACTGGAATTAAAAGGAACGTGGTATATTATAATCTGGCCAATTCCACGTTCGAATCCCAGTATAAATAGCCGTATGATGACTACAGAGCATCAGTGTCGTACGAAGCGACAGAGAAATCAAAGTATTGGAAAATGTATTGGGCGATATTCCACCCTTTTCTACTATAAAACATCGGATTGCGAAAGTGATAGCTATATGTTCATGTTACAGTTAGAACTCTTAGCCGGTCAAAACCAGTTTTGACTGATTTTATAAGCCAGTCAAAACCAGTTTTGACTGATAAAAATTACTACTTATTACCGACTAGGTTTAGTAATTTGGTTAGGTTAGGTTTGTATACGAACCAAAGAACAGCGCGAGCGTGCCGTGGCAGCGGCCGGCGAGTGGATTTTGTGCTCATATAAAATCTAAATTATATTCATTAAATTATATTTTAATTTTGCTTGAAATCAGTCAAATCTGGTTTTGACCGGTGAAGAGTTTTGACTGTAACATATACATATATTCATACATACATAAATAACGCCTATATCCCCAAAGGGGTAGGCAGAGGTGAATTAATACCCACGTTTCGCCAATTATGTTAGGTCCCATGGAATAGGTGGCGAGCCTTTTGCCATTTATCGGGCACAAAAACGCAGTACATTGCTAGGTGGTATAAGAGGAACGCTACTGTAATTTTTTCCTCATTCCTCAACACTGTTTTATTCTTAGTCGTTCAAAATATAAACTTAAAAGCGATTTCGTTAAAACCCAAGAAGTAGGTACAATTTCCAGAAAACTCTTTTCCACAATAAAAAAGATAAACGAGACGTTTCAACTGCGTTCAAGAAAAATAGCTTTCTACACTTAAAGTTACTAGACTAACATTTTTCAACAGAGTTGTAGACAATACTTACTTTACAATTGACAATACTTATTTTTACAAACACACACATACGAGTTGCATACGACGTTTTTCAACACAAATGCGAGGAAAAAACAAAATTGTATTGTTATTAACTTTACCAAATATTTACGGAAAATGGCGCTTAAGTTTTTTTGTTTGTTTTTTTTTTAAATTTTTCCTTTAATTTAGGGAAGGCAAAGGGTCCAGCCCATACAGCCATCTCTTTAGTGTATATTTTATCTGTAGTCATATGAGATAATTAATGGGTGAAATGTATGAATAAAATGAATTTTACGTTAAAATATGGGTGTCACACATTTTATCGCGTCTAGGGAGTGCTTGGAGCGAATTTAATGGTAACAGAATTCATGATGGTGCCTGATGAGGTGGACAAAACCACTTTTTAAAGTGGTCTTCACCACAACACCAAACGGGTCATAGAACATAGAACAGGTCATCACTAGCACCTTTCCGGTGTGATGGATGATGTTAGGAAACAAATGAGAAGGATAGCTTGATGACGTCTGATCTGACCGATATGAATGGAAGAGGAATCATACTACGCCGACCACAGAACAGAGATAGACTGGGAACAGCACCCGTAGCACCGGATGTGGACAAAATATCTCTTTCTTCTTCACCATTTGACAGTGTTTTGTCTCGGGACTTAGTGGAAGTTAGAGCGAGAGGGAGATATTTTCTTTTCCCCGAGGAGATTTTATCCACGTCCGTACAGTACAGAGAGAAGAAGAACATTGTTATACAACGGCGAGACTCCGTTTTTAAAGCAGTGAGTATATATGACATTTTAGTACCTCATCGCGTTAATAGATGGCGCTGAACGACTTTACATCGCGCTATCGTTATTTCCTCACGATTTGATATAAGGGTTTGAGCACTCTAAAACGAATAGTCACCTACGTTCCGTCTCCAAACACTATATATACAGTGTTATTACCTCATATTTATAAAGACCCTACCCTAGAATTTTCAACTGGGTTAAAAAGATCTGCAATTTTTACTAATAATTAATTTACTTGGTTGGTTAATACAATTAATTAATCTACTTTAATTAACTTAATTTTGATTAATGCAAACTATGTAGCGGAACTCAGTTTAGAGCATAAATAAACCGAATTCAACTTCAACGCGTTTAATTCTGCGGTGAAATCGGCCCTAAGTACTCATTAACGTTAATCGACTTCTCTGAGTGCGGCAGTTAGTCTATTACATTTAAAAAAATAAGGTTGAAATTCCGTTTGAACAATTCTATTACTTAACTCTACAATCTTGGCGTGCTTTTCTGAAAAGAACAGAGTTGCTTCCCAGGGGAACTCTGTAAAGGAACCAGCCTCGGCTTATGCCAGAGCGACTGCCTGATTAAATTTTAAATTGTTCCATAATGTTGTACAGCATCCTTTATGTTTCTAAGTTTTTTGCTTAACAGCACTTTAGGCCTGCAGCCCCCGTAGCACGGCACGTGGACACATCTCCTTCGGGTGAAAGAAATTGTTTTCCTCTCGCTCTAACCCCCACTAGATCCAGAGACAAAACACTGTCAAGTTTGGAGGAGAGACTTGTCCACGTCCCCATGCTAGGCCCGCTGATATTTCAGAGATATGTCTCTGGAACCGTGTGGTGACGGTGGTATCCGTTGGCTTACAACATGAAGTGTCATGGGCTTCCGAGAGGTTCGTTTTCATTCTGTTGCTAGGTCGAACAGATCTTTTTTATGTCTGTTTGATTTGTTGGACATAAAAAGGATCTGTTTGACCCAGCAACAGAATGTAACACACAGAAAATGAACGAGCTTGACGCGAAACCGCTTGACCGTTTATGAGGCCCATAAAGGTTAGGAAATTTACATACATACATACATAAATCACGCCAATATCCCCGAAGGTGTAGGCAGAGGTGAACTAGCACACACGTTTCGCCAATTATGTTAGGTCCCAAGGTGGCGAGCCCATTACCATTTATCGGGCACAAAAGTCGCAGTACATTGCTAGGTGGTATAAGAGGAACGCTGCTGCCCATTCCTCATCACTGATTTTTCCTTAGTCGCCTTGTACGACACCCACGGGAGAGATTTGGGGTGGTAACAATTGTATTAATAATTGAGGCCCATAAAGAAATGTCGTCAAGTTAATTAATGTCTGGGTTGGCCAAGCGGTTTAGGCACCTGCCCGGATTGCAGTGGACGTGGGCCGTGTGCCCGTGTGGTGACGGCAGACTAGAATACAATTGTCACCACCCCAAATCTCTCCCCTGGGTGTCGTACAAGGCGACTAAGGAAAAATCAGTGATGAGGAATGGGCAGCAGCGTTCCTCTTTTACCTACCACCTAGCAAAGTACTGCGATTTATGTGCCCGATATATGGCAATAGGCTCGCCACCTATTACATGGGACCTAACCTAATTGGCGAAACGTAGGTGCTATTTCATCTCTGCCTACCACTTCGGGCATATAGGCGTTATTTTCGTTTGTATGTATGTGCGGGACAGAAAATTGAGAACGACTTACAGTTCGTTGGTTCTCGGCCCACAAGTCGCTGCCAGATCTTATTGGCAATAGTTTTCTTTCGTGACTGTCCTCTCCATCCGCGTACATAGAGGTGATTGAACGGAAATGCTGCTTACAACTGCCTCCAAACCCAGGTTTTGGAACGAGACCTTCTCGATGTCGACCGTTCGCTATGGCGGCGGAGTCATAACAGGCCGGTGACAGTTGCCGTCTCTTTCTACCTTCGCTTGTCGTTCTCTATTGACGGCCGCCTTGGTCGAATGCTCAGATCGCTGGGTATTGGCCAAGAGGTCCCGGGTTCGAATCCTGGTAGGGGCAAACTTTGTGATGACCACAAATGTTTGTTCCCGAGTCATGGTTGTGTATATGTTTATGTAGTATATTTTCAACATTTATATACATAATTATATTAAAAATATGTCCGTCATCTAGTATCCATAACACAAGTGCTTAGGCTACTTAATTTGGGCTAGATGATAGGTGTGAGTGTAAAAATATTTATTTATTTATTATCTTAAAGGTGGGTAGAAATGTGATAGTTTGATTTGAGACCTTACAATGTATGTATTTATTTGTGTATGTATGTATGTATGTATTTGTAATATACAGTAGATGACTTGCTTATTTTTTCTCCACCAATACGGGCGTCGGTAATTTACAAACGTGTCAATCATTCGACTCCCCGCCTACTAGTTCAGTTCAGTTCGGGAGTTGGCACTCTAGGCCCGTATTCTGAAACAGCACTCAAGCGTAGTTTAATTTGAATTCAAGTGATTATTGCTTAGATATAGAATCCCTACTTAATTTATGTTTATTCCAAAACGGCTATTAAGCTTAATTTAGATTCAAATTATATTTAAGTAGAGACATCCCTATTCCACTATGAAAATGCGAAAAGGTGTAGGACCACAGATATATCAATTTAGTCATACACACAGATATATTAATATATCTGTGTGTAGGACTAAAGGTTATTAACTCTACTGAAGCGTGGCAACGAGGTGTTTTGCACGATCACAGCTTAAATCTCGATTTAAACACCTATCGATTGTTGTCCGAGTGACGTTTCAGAATAAACGTAAACAGAAATCAATGAATTGAAACTTAAATAATGTTCTAGAATAAAATGGTACATGTAAATCCAATTTTAAAACGTTATTCACGTCCAAGTGTCGTTTCAGAATACGGGCCTTAATTCGACACGGTATTAATTACTTTGGAGTGGCTGACGTCATTCGTCGCGATCCTAATGACCGCAGCTTCTAACCACAGATTAACGGAGAAAATCAACATACACACCTACATATACATAAACCACGCCTATATCCCCGAAGGGGTGGCAGGGGTGAACTAACACCCACGTTTCGCCAATTTGGTTCATTATCATCATCATTACCAACCATTTAATGTCCCCATTGCTGGGCATGGGCCTTCCCTATGGATGGAAGAATATAGGGAGATTGGGTCATCATAACCCACCACACTGGCCCAGTGGGGTTTGGTCGGTAATAACTACTGCATATGCAGCCGGGACCATCGGCTTAGCGTGCCTTCCGAAGCACGGAAGCAACTCAACGTTATAAATTTTTGGTCACCCATCCAACGACCGGCCTTAGCGAGCATTGCTTAGTTTACGCAATTGCAGGCCAAGCGCTCTATGCCACTGCGCTAGCAAGCTCCTTGCCAATTAGGCTAGCTCCCATTTAATTGGCGGCGAGCCTATTGCCATTTATCGGGCACGGAAATCGCAATACCAATGCTAGGTGGCATAAGAGGTACGCTGCTGCCCAGTACTCATTGCTGTCTTTATCCTTAGGGGGTGGTGACAATTGTATTCTGCTCTGCCCTCACCACACGGCTAACAAATAACAAATGATAATGAATATCCTGATTGGTCGGTTTTTCTAGATTTTTCTATAAACAGCGGACAATAAATAATATACTAAGCCTCAGAGCATGATCTATATTTTTTTTGGTTGGCATGTTCACCGAGCTATGTTACAAGGGAAAGGTGGCAAATTGGCGTTGTTACTCTTACTGACGCACTCAGAGACATCAAATAACTTTAATGAGTACTGAATGTCAAAAATTTTCATTTAAATTTAGACCAAAAACTATATTTGAATTGTCATTTTTTGACATTCGGTACTCATTATCCTTAATTGACGTCTCTGAGTGCGGCAGTTAATTTTATTTTATTTTAATGGTCCTGTATACTGACTAACCTTTATTATATAATATTTACAAAAGTTACAGAACACATCACGTCAACTCCCACCTCTCACATTTCAATTACCTACGTGTAGTAGGTACGTTAGCGTAATTTTGTGGCGCGACTCTGTGTATCTCAGTAAAGTGTCGTTTATCATCTGTGCTCTGTTTACTCCTTGCGTACAGTACAGTTGACATCAACAGTGTAGGAATTGTCAAGATAAGAAAAAAAATAACACGTTTATATCCAAAAGAATACATACATACATTACATACATACATAATCCAGAAGGGGTAGGCAGAGGTGAACTAACACCCACGCTTAGCCAATTATGCTAGGTCCCATGTAATAGGTGGCGAGCCTATTGCCATTTATCGGGCACAAAAGTCGCAGTACTTTGCTACGTGGTAGGTATAAGAGGAACGCTGCTGCCCATTCCTCATCACTGATTTATCCTTAGTCGCCTTGTACGACACCCACGGCAGAGATTTGGGGTGGTGACAATTGTATTCTACTCTGCCGTCACCACAAGAATACAATATTTAATTTATTATCAAGGGCAGTTATAAATACTCCTTTCCGGTTAAAACTGACTATATTACCCTTTTCTACTATTTTATTTACGGAAAGTAAATTATGTGTTAAATCTTTAACTATCAAAGCTTCACATGTAATTGTTGCGCCTTTAAAATTAAATTTCACCTTACCTTGCTTGTTGCTTTCTATAAATTGTCCATTCGCTACATATATTTTTATAGGTTTATCTAAAATTTTAATATTTGACATATACCTTTCGTATTCTTCTTTAATTAAATGATTAGTACAACCAGAGTCAATCACAAATCTAATTTCACCCTTAGTAGATGTCATATTATTACTTTCTTCATATTCATTGCTGGCTACAAAAGAATAGTTTGCTTCTCCCGCAGTTTCTGTCCTGCTGCTTCCTTCATATCTTCCACGACCTCTAAAATGTCCTCTGAAATTCCTTCTTCCTCTTCTATCATTCCATTTACTTCTGCATTCGTTTGCTTTGTGTCCCGGTTTTCCACAAATATAGCATTTTATAGGTTGCGTACTAAATAAATTTTCATCTTTACTCTCTTCACTACTTTTACGCTTAATTTCGGCATCTAAAAGCCTTGCCTTCACAAAATCATACGAAATTTCCTTATCCGTGCACATAGTCTCAATTGACGTTATTACATTTTCATACTCATTTGGCAATGTAGACAACAAATAACATATTTTATCCAAGTTTTCTATTGGCGAACCTGCGGCATCTAATTCCGTAATAATCTTGTCAAATTCAAGAAAATGATCACGTAACGCACCGACACATTTCATATTTATTAATTTTCTTCTAAGATAAAGCTTGTTTACAATACTCTTCCTTTCAAACGTATCTTTTAGTGTCTCAAACATTTCTTTTGCCGTTTTCTTTCCTTTCACAATTTCTAAATATTTATCCGGCAGACATTGAATTAATAGATTTCGTGCCTTTTTATCATCTTGTAAATAATTAACATCACTCTTCTCTTTTTCACCGCTCACAACATCTAGAACATTCTTTTCTTCTAATAAAGTACTCACCCTAAATTTCCAATTTCCGAAATTATTTTCTTCGAGAATCGGTAGTGCTTGTGAATTCGCCATTTTATATATTTGTATTTATATTTCTTCTTTTTTTATACATTAAATATCTCACATATTTTTCATCACGAATTAAGCCCATAACCTTTTATGATGCGGTATGCGGATAAATAATATATATAATAATAAATTTTCACATTTTTAATTACTTATGACAAGAACGCACATATTGACAAGACAGACACATTTGCTTTTTTTACAAACATATACGACCTATATACTTAACATTATCAAGGGCAGTAAGTAAAACAAAGAATGTTTTTTTACTGATTTTCTTTAGAATGGGTTAGAATGAACTTAACATGACGTTCACTATATTCGTGTGCGTTGTTTTCAATTTCGTGGTCAATAGCGAACAGAAGTCGAGAAGACAAAAATTGTCAAAATATGTACTAACAAAAATTACAGCTAGAAATTGCTAAGAAACTGTAATCTATTCGATTTTAATTTTAACATTATATAAATGTTACAAAAATTAGTACAAAGATTTTGGTGGTTAGAAAAAGAATTTCGATAATAATTTATTAATTTCGACGATAATTTCTAACATTTATATAATGTTAAAATTAAAATCTAATAGTTTCTAAAGCAAACCCAAGCTCAACCGAACGGCACGGTATTTGGAAAAAGATCTGCTTTGGAATGTTTGAAATTTATTTCTACATTGCGAAGTTCGGAATTTCGGCAAGTAAATTAGTGTCTTGGTTGTCCGAGCGGTCAGGCACCTGCCCGGATAGCAGCGGACGCGGGTTCGATTCCTGCATTAAGACCATAATTTTTCGAAATTCTTTTTCTAACCACCAAAATCTATGTAAGACTGTAAACTGTAATGTTTTTTCATATTTGCACGAGCACTACACATTTGAAATAAAACAACTTTTACGGATAAGACTCGCGTATAATTAGGTGTTTGGCATGTTAGTTACTAACCCGATGTTTCGATCAGGTTACAGCGGCCGTGGTCACGAGGGGACTCAGTCCCTTATCCGTAAAAGTTGGTTTTATTTCAAAAAAAGAAACTGTAATTTAAGTACAAATTTCAATTAAAGACAGCCACGACATGTATTGAATAAACTGATCTAATATTCTACAGATTATGAAAATAAACAAAGCTACTTTACAGATTGTGAAAATAGGTTTCAGTTACTTTTAACGCTAACTGTACTAGTACCATTTGTCTCCCCATTCAGTTTTTGCGAGTTTGTCCTAGTAATTTAGCACAGGTTGAGATTAATCGTGAAAGAAGTATATCGTAAATCAGCTACAGACCTAAATGTTTTTCTGTAGATAGAAGCTTACAGTATAATTCATTCATCACTAGCGTTTGACTTTCGACCAGCCACTTTTCTAGACATTAATTAATCACTAGCACCTTTCCGGTGTGATGGATGATATGAATCCAAAGGCAGTGGATGACTTGATGACGTCTACCTACATACATACATATAAATCACGCCTATATCCCCGAAGGGGTAGGCAAAGGTGAACTAGCACCTACGTTTCGCCAAATAAGTTAGGTCCCATGTAATAGGTGGCGAGTCTATTGCCATTTATCGGGCACGAAAGACGCAGTACATTGTTACGTGGTATAAAAGGAACGCTGGTGCCCTTTCATTGCAACTGTTTTAACCCCTAGTCGCCTTGTACGACACCCGCAGGAGAGATTTGGTGTGGTGACAATTGTATTCTACTCTGCTCTCACCACACGGTAGATAAAAGCTCACAGAATCTAGATCAACTTTACCAGCTGCCAATTTTCTGTATTCTAAGGGGAAAGACAACGTTACGTACTGGCGACAAAAACGTATTGATGACCTTCATCTTGCATGCTATTAATAAAAATAAAACTTTTAAGTGTTCTTGTCCCAAGCCTTAATTGAAAACAGTAATAATCGAAGAGAGTAGCCCTCAGAACTAACACCTAATCGTATCACACTGTATTTATTGTAAAAACACAACTTCAGATGTAGCTGCTGTTCCCAAAATTATTTGGCCTCAATTAGACGCTTGATTAAAAATAGTTGTAAACTATGTGAGTAGCACTACGAACCTAGTTATTGGTTCTCAATGCTTCAACGTGTATATATGTGTTATATATATATACTTCCAGTCCAAAATGGATTAAGGAATTTAATTTAAGTCTGAAAGTGTTTTCACAATACACTTCAATCCACTTGCCTTGGAAACAGTTTAGGTTGAGTGTAGATCCAAACTTATTATATTGCGTCGAGTCAATATTTGACTAATTAATTTACGTTTATTTTTGTCCTTTTCTCTCTACAGGGATAAGAGGAGGACAGGATGACTAGCTTGTTTGATATTGTATTCCTAGTTAAATAAAGGTCCTCCTAGGTAAAATGTTAGAAAAATTAGAAGAAAGAATATTGTGGTTAGAACAGGTTCTTGATGCGGGAATCGAACCCGCGTCCTCTGCGATCCGGGCCCGGGATCTGCGAGCCTTTCGCAGAGGACGCGGGTTCGATTCCCGCATCACTATAATAATACTCGCCGCTGTCTTAGTCGCTTTTTATTGTAAATAACATACATACATACGTATGTCACGCCTTTCTCCCACAGGGGTAGGCAGAGATCAATTCTTTCCACTTGCTACGATCCTTACATACTTCTTTCGCTGAGGAGTGTTTGGCGCGTTTCGTGGTGTCAGTCAGATTTATTTTCAATGATTCAAAAATTGTTACAGAGTGGTTTTTGTGCAGTGAAAGTGGTGTTATTTTGATGCACAAGCATCCGTGTTGATGTGCAATTATGCAGAATCATCTAAAATAAGTCTCATGATGTATTTGATGTTGTGGTGAAGATCACTATAAATAGTGGTTTTATCCATTTCATCAAGCACCATCATTAACTCTGTTACCATTCAATTCGCGCCAAGCACTCCCTAGATGCGTTAAAATATGTGGCACCCATATTTTAACGTAAAATTCATGTCATTCATACATTTCACCCACTCATTATTTCATAAGACTACAGATAAAATATACACTAAAGACTTGGCTGTATGGGCTAGACCCTTTGCCTTCCCTAAAAAATAGGGAGAATTTAAAACTAAGAAACTTCTTTCGCTTCATCCAATCTCATCAATCTCTTCATGCATGCCCGTCGGTTTCGGGTACTGTTGACCTGTCCCTTTACAAAATGGATTGTATTCTGCTCTGCAGTCACAGTGCTTTAAGGTTTTCGCCTTCGTGGTCTAGTGGTTCGCGCAGCGGAATGAAGATCCAGAGGTCCCGGGTTCGATCTCCAGGGGGGTACAACTTTGTGATCGGTTTGGTTGGTGGTAGGACTTCTTTGAAGTCCGCCTGGCTAGCTGCCACCACCTTATCAAAATCTGTCGCCATAATAATAATGTTAACAGCATTATTGTGTTCCGACAATGTGTGATAAGATAGCCAGCCCTGCTGTGGTTGAGGGTTCCAGGTGAAGCTCGATTCCATCTTCAGCCCTTATCGTCACTTACCATCAGGTGAGATGGAGGGCAAGGGCTTCCACGTCTAACAAAAAATAAATAAAAAAAACGCGGCTTTACTTACGCCCTTAAAATATACAGCACAACAAAATTTTCCCTAGCGAAGTAATTTTCCATTAGATCAATGATTTGTTTAATGGGTAGAAAAAACGGTCATTCCTAAAGAAAGGTCCCTGGGGATATATTAAGATATTTTATTAGTTGGCTTTGTAGGAAGTTATGACCCAATAACGGCCCTTAAGATGATATAAATAACAGCTCAAATCGCTTGGTAAAAGGAACATTAACCTTTCATCCTAGGAAAACAACGGTCTAGATAGCCGTTTTTTTCGATGTGAAGTATATAGTGTACAAGATGACATATTTTATTACTGTGTAATGTGGTGACGGCAGAGCAGAATACAATTGTCACCACCCAAAATCTCCCCCGCGGGTGTCGTACAAGGCGACTAAGGGTTAAAACAGTGATGAGGAATGGGCAGCAGCGTTCCTCTTATACCACCTAGCAATTAACCTACTGCGTTTTTCGTGCCCGATAAATGGCAAGGGGGTATCCCCGAAGGGGTAGGTAGAGGTAAACTAACACCAAAGTTTCGCCAATTAGGTAAGGGCCCATGTATTATGTAAGCCGATTTCAGTTTAGGTTTACCCGTCACTCTCACACTTTGCTATCATTATCGATGAGTGAGAGAGACGGGTAGACCAAAGCAAGTGAAATCGGTTTAGGGCCACCACAGACATGCGATTAAGTTGAGTTCCACTTATATTTAGATATTAATGATTATTTTTAAAATAATTAAGATCTTATACCGCCTGAAACACAGGATCTTCCTAGCTCAGGCATATTTTTATATTTTTACCTCAGTTTATCATATCTATAACTATAGTTATATGTTCTAGCCCTTAGTTTCATTCATAAAGATTTATTATTATTATAACGACTAAATAGAAACGCAAATGAACGATTTAGTTGGAAAGATGTGCGGGCTACCATAGGTACGTTTCTATGACTATTGGTACCACAGATATATCAATCTGTGATTGGTACGATCTGCGATTTATAATTCGACAAGTTCGTGGGCGACCTTCTTGCGGGGTAAGAGACGGTGGTGGGGATGCGGCACTCTAGGTGTTAGCGGGGGCGGGTGATGCGGGGAGGAGGGCAAACTCGTGCAATACAGCATACAATACCTTTGACCGCCACCGTGGTCTAGTGGTTCGCCCACCGGAATGAAGATCCAGAGGTCCCGGGTTCGATCCCCAGGGGGGTTCAACTTTGTGCTCGGTTTGGTTAGTGGCAGGACCTCTTTGAAGTCCGCCTGGCTAGGTACCACCACCTTATCACAATTTGTCGCCATAATAATAATGTTAACAGCATTATTGTGTTCTGACAATGTGTGATATGATAGCCAGCACCTCTGTAGTTGAGGGTTCCAGGTGAAGCTCGATTCCATCTTCAGCCCTTATCGTCACTTACCATCAGGTGAGATAAAGGGCAAGAGCTTCCCTGTCTAACATAAAAAATACCTCATCCCCCCAAACGTCTCTCACCCCGCAAGAAGCTCGCGCACGAAGTTGTCGGACTAATAGTCGTCTAACTTAGCGCTTGTGTCTGCGGTGGCCCTTACATAATACGGGGCCGTAATACACGTCCGCTCGCCTTGCAACAAATATTCCAATATTAACACCGACCAAATACCTTTGATCGTATTTAATTTCCTACGTAGGGAATTTAACTTTAGCTCAAAGGGTGTATTTTCTGCCCGGGCGGACTTCTTGCTTGAATACGGAAACAATATACGGTTCCGGTGGACCAATAGATGTATTTCGGTCTACCAATGGATGTATTTTGGTCTACGAATGAATGTATTTTGGTCTACGAATTAATGTATTTTGGTCTACGAATGAATGTATTTTGGTCTACGAATTAATGTATTTTGGTCTACGAATGAATGTATTTTGGTCTACGAATTAATGTATTTTGGTCTACCTACCAATGGATGTGTTTGGTCTATCTTTGGATGTGTTTGGTCTATCTTCTCTTCCTGCCCTGTTCCCAGTCTATCTGGGGTCGGCGCAGTATGTTTCCTCTTTCATTCATGTATTTTGGTCAAACAATGGATGTCTTTTGGTCTATCAATGGATGTCTTTTGGTCTATCAATGGATGTCTTTTGGTCTATCAATGGATGTCTTTTGGTCTATATTCTGCTTCTCCCTGCCCAGGAGGTCGACTCTGAAACTCCGAACGATTAACTCACATCTATCCGTCTTTTTCACACCACTGCGTGTTAAAGTAAGAGCGACAAAGACGCAAAGACTCGAACGAAGGAAATAAACTTCCAGAGTAACGCCTCTGTTCCCAGTCTACCTCGGACGAGGCATGTTTCCTCTTCCATTCATATCGGTCCGACGTCATCAAGCCATCCACTCCGGCAACCGGCACACCGGCAAGGCGCTAGTGATGAATGAATGTATAGAAAAGGGACGGAACGGACCATGTCGAGAGACTTATGAACGGAGGGAGCGATTGTAATGACAACATTCCAATCCATACCGCCCCGATTTTGGCATATGTTTTACAGCCGGCCGCCTGCCTGACACCAACCCTCTTTGGGTATGGTGTTTTTGGTGGTTTGCCCTCATCATTCGGGTGCAAGGCTAATTATGGATCATCTAGCTATGGAGATTTAAAATCTTAAAAGTTTAAATAATTGTTTTGTTTTACTGATGATATGGTCTCGGTACACCTGCCTATTGAGTTCGTGGAAATAGTTTTGCATTCGAGAGTATATACCTTCTTTAGCAACCTCTTACATTTATTGAATTCCGTTGAAAATAATATTTGCTTCCGCGGCCTCTCCAGCACTCTTACCGAAAACCCTACAGAGTCAGTCTCATTAATTCTTGTCAGATATTTGATTCGTTTTAAATTCCATAAAATTCCCACTAAGCCCATCCCCGTAGGACCCTTGTCAGTACGTCATTGTAAGCTTTGTGCACACTTGACTATTGGGGAGATTGATGTTGACGTGGACAATGAAAATGGGATATTTGCGACTTATTAATTAACATTAAAATTTGGCATTGTAAACAAAAGAGAATATTCCGCCCCTTGTTTTGGTAACTGCTAATGAGAAAGGGGCAGAGATGGCGCAGTGACTTGCGCTCGGCGTGCGATTGCTAAGCAATGTTCGGTATGGTCGGTCATTGGATAGGAGACCAAAATAAATCGGCCTTATTTGTAAATCCACGTATACAATATTTATCACCGAAACGGTAAGGTGGGGGTGAATTAACACCCACGTTTTGTCAATTTTGTTAGGTCGAGATTTGAATGAAAATTTTTGACATTAAATACTCATTAAAGTTAATTGACGTCTCTGAGTGCGGCAGTTTGTCGCCTTATAAGACCAAAAATGTATAATCTCTAGTTTTTCCGTGCTCCAGAAGGCACGTTAAGCAGTTGGTCCCGGCTGCATCTGCAGTCGTTAATAGGTACGTACCAATCCGCACTGGGCCAGCTTGGTGGGTTATGGCCCATTCTCCCTATATTCTTCTGTCCATAACGAAGGACTTTAGTTTAAAGGGCTGGAGATGACATAATGTTTAAATAAAAATGAAATCACAACGATCGTTATAGATTTGTCCCTAAGAACAGACTGACCTATTCTTCTCGAAGAATCTTTAGTCTTCTCGTGGCCAGTGTCTTTAATGTAAAAGTAAATATAGCCGCCTCCGTGGTCTGGTGGTTCGGCCACCGGAATCCAGAGGTCCCGAGTTAGCCGTGTGGTGACGGCAGAGTAGAATACAACTGTGACCACCCCAAATCTCTCCCGTGGGTGTCGTACACGGCGACTAAGGATAAATCAATGATGAGGAATAGGCAGCAGCGTTTCTCTTATACCACCTAGCAATAGCAATGTACTGCAACTTTTGTGCCCGATAAATGGCAATAGGGTCGCCACCTATTACATGGGACCTAACATAATTGGCGAAACGTGGGTGCTAGTTCACCTCTGCCTACCCCTTCGGGGATATAGGCATGATTTATGTATGTATGTCCCGAGTTCGATCCCCGGGGGAGTACAAATTCGTACTTAGTTTGGTTGGAGGCAGGACTTCTATTAAGTCCGCCTGGCTAGGTACCACCATCTTATCCAAATCTGACGCCATAATAATAATGTCAACAGCATTATTGTGTTCCGACAATTGTGATGAGATAGCCAGCCCCTCTGTGGTCGAGGGTTCCAGGTGAAGCTCGATACCATCTTCGGCCTCTATCGTCACTTACCATCAGGTGAGATGGGGGGCATTAGCTTCCCTGTCGAGCAGAAAAAAAATCTTTATTCTTCACGGGAGACGGTAGCCAGTCTCTGTAATGTAAAAGTATATATCCGAAATCACTGACCTCTGACCTCTATTAAACAAGTACGCTGGACTGAATACGTCTACTAAAATGATTAATGTTTCTTGTGGAGATTTGAAGGCAACGGTACCAAATTTGACGTTTGCTGCTTGTATTTGACATTACAAATGCATCTCTTATATTAGTTCCGTAGAAGTTCACCTCCGTACACCAGTGCCATCAGGTCAAGATGGCTATAATCAAATTAGCTTCATTTTTTGGATGACAACCTTCAGTCCAGCGTACTTGAATAATAGAGTTCAGCACAACCGAGTTGACCCCTCTAAAGTTGTTGAGATGAACAAATATTTATTCACCTAGAAAGTTTCTCGAACCGTCTTCTTCAACGCTGATCTTTAGCTCGCAGTGTAGTATCTAATGATAGTCAATTACCTCGAAGCTATTGATAGAGTCATAATTACATTTCGCGCTCGTTCGATTCAGTAATTGTTTAATTGGCAGAGCATGTTTCGGAATAAATTAAGCGCTTGATAAAACTTGGGAATTGTTTTAAGCAAGTTAATTAACTACATGTTTGAAGAAGACCTCAGTCAGCCGCGAGACGCCCACTGTTGGGCATAGGCCTCTCCCAAGGATCTCCTAGCCCAGAGGTCGACAACCTTGGAGTTAGAAGAGTCAAAAGTTACAATTCACAAAATGCATAAGTTTTTAAGGAGCATCATAATTTTCTCTGGTAACAATAAATAGTACCTACTTAATTGCAAAAATATTTTTTTTTATAAAATAAAAAAGATTTGCGTATGGAACTATACCCCAATCACTTGTGCTTGAGACAAATTGTAAACAATCTGATGCTCGCGTCGGTGATCTTAATTCTCCTGCGGTTCATCTATACTAATATTATAAAGCTGAATATTTTTATTTGTTTGTTTGGTTGACTAAACAAACTATTTGTTCAAATTAAAAAATATTTTTTGTTTAGGATAGTCCATTTATTGAAGGAAGCTATAAGCTATATACATACATACATACATAAATCACGCCTATATCCCCGAAGGGTTAGGCAGAGGTGAACTAGCACCCACGTTTCGCCAATTATGTTAGGTCCCATGTAATAGGTGGCGAGCCTATTGCCATATATCGGGCACAAAAGTGTCGCAGTACATTGCTAGGTGGTATATCAGGAACGCTGCTGCCCATTCCTCATCACTGATCCTCAAGCTATATAACAATCGACATTAATGCTACCACTAGTTACTGATATGATCTTAGAGGGAAACACGGATCTCCTCCATTACTGTTTAAGGAATTTGAGCCTCCTTATGAGGCCCATTGTCAGTAGGCGTACCGAACTTTATACGATTTACTTTACCCTTAAATTTGCATAACAAATACATAACCATCACGCATATTTATCCTCACAGGTGTAGGCAGAGTTAGTTAGATCACATAGTAGGTCCTATAAACTGACACCTATAGCAGTGTATTGCTAGGTGGTATACAAAAACGCTGGTTCCTATTCCTCATTCCTATTCCTCATTCCTCACCCGCGGGATATATGGTGACAAACGTGTTCTGCTCTGCCGTCACCACACGTAAGTAAAATTCTCGTAAATTTAACCGAACAAAATTAAATATTCCGCAACTATAGTAAATTGTCCTGTCTACGTTGAAAAGGTCGACTCCTAGGGGAGCATATTAATCATCTATGGACGTAATAAATTGAATATGTATAATATTGTAATACCTTTTAGAGTCCCGGGTCGGATCCGTGGAAGTTAACGTCCGTAAACAAACCTTCGAATTACCATTCGTGACAATATTGGCTGCGAATTGAGGTTTGAAACTTCCAAAAACGTAAAATAACTTTTATGTCGCACCCGACCATAAATTGTGTGGACTTTTTTGCTCGCTGCGCGTACTGAAAATCCCACTTCTTGGTCGGGAGGTGACATAAAACTATGATCTTACCTCGGGCAACAAAAAAGATGGCCTCAGGTCGCATATTTATCGTCAATGACTTGTGATCTGAGTCATTCTTTGTCTCTCCCGTGGGAATCGTGTGTAGGGCAAAGGAGACGGCTATGCTCCGTGTTTCCCTTCGTGATCATATCTGTAATGATGAGATCCACAGGAGAACTAAGGTCACCGATATAGCCAGAAGAATTGCGGACTCAGGAAAGAGTAAAGACACATACGCGGCTAACTGATTTTAAACTTTCGCTTTACATTATTAATACTTATAAGGAGTTAACGCGATTACCTTTTAATCCTTGTCGTGCAGGACCGCCTGTGACCACCCAGCTGAAACTTCTTCTTCTCTCTGCCCTGTTCCCAGTCTATTTGGGGTCGGCGCAGTATGTTTCCTCTTCCATTCATATCCTTTTGATCAATATCATCCATCACACCGTAAAGGTGCTAGTGATGAATGAATGTATAGAAAAGAGACGGAACGGACCATGTCGAGAGACCGATGAACGGAGAGAGTGATTTGAATGACAACATTCCAATCCATACTGCTCAAAGTTTTGGCTTAGGTTTTACAGCCGGCCGCCTGCCCGACACTAACCCTCTTTGGGTATGCTGTTGTTGGTGGTTTGCCCTCCACCATTCGCGTGCCCGAAGGTGCTTATTGGTTTACACCGGGCAATCTCCCTTAGTCGACTTTTACGACACCCATGGGATGAGTCGGGGCTGGCCTATTCTACGTTATTTGTTCGCTCCCAGGAGAGCATAGAAGACCACCCAGCTGAAACGTCAGGCATTAAAAAGTTTGCGCTTGCCGCGCTTTGGTCAGCGTATGCCGCAAAACGACAGACTGCGGCAAAATTTCACAAGTTTGCCGATTCACAATCTGCGTAGGTAATCTCACAAAGAATAACCAGCCAATGAAAAGGCACCGAGCCACGTTAATCGCAAGTAATTGTTTTGACAGCTTGTGTACAGCGTCAAGCCAAGTCGGCAGTGAAAAGAAACTCCCCCGTCTAGATAGGCGCTGAGAGCGATCTAACGAACCGGGCACCCCGCAAAGTAGTGATGCGACTCGAGTAAAAGACGATGTTGCAAAATGTACGGGCTTTGGCCCATATATTTGTACAGTTATTTAAAATGTAGACAATAATTTATAAAACAGTTCATAAGTGTTAAGTTCCTATTTTTACATACATACATACTCGATGGCCGCCTTGGTCGAATGCTCAGATTGCTGGGTATTGGCCCAGAGGTCCCGGGTTCGAATCCTGGTAGGGGCAAACTTTGTGATGACCACAAATGTTTGTTACCGAGTCATGGTTGTGTATATGTTTATGTAGTATATTTCCAACATTTATATACATTAAAAGCCGTGTACATTATTAGCCGTGTGGTGACGGCAGAGTAGAATACAATTGTCACCATCCCAAATCTCTCCCGTGGGTGTCGTACAAGGCGACTAAGGATAAATCAGTGATGAGGAATGGGCAGCAGCGTTCCTCTTATACTACCGTCCTGACAATGTACTGCGACTTTTGTGCCCGATAAATGGCAATAGGCTCGCCACCTATTACATGGGACTTGACATAATTGGCGAAACGCGGGTGAGAATTCACCTCTGCCTACCCCTTCGGGGATATGGGCGTGATTTATGTATGTATGTATGTATTTATATACATAAGTATACTAAAAATATGTCCGTCATCTAGTATCCATAATACAAGTGCTTAGGCTACTTACTTTGGGCTAGATGATAGGTGTGAGTCTAAAAATATTTATCTATTTATTTATTTATTTTATTACATATGTCACGCCTTTCTCCCACAGGGGTAGGCAGAGATCACTTCCTTCCACCTGCTACGATCCTTACATACTTCTTTCGCTTCATACAATCTCATCAATCTCTTCATGCATGCCCGTCGGTTTCGGGTACTCTTGACCTGGCCCTTTTTTAATAAACTTTCAATTTGATTATGAAAGATCCGCCTAGGCCTTCCCCTTCCCATTTCTCCATTCATTTTCGCCATGTAAATCCTTTTTGTTATTCTCCTTTCATCCATTCTTTCGACGTGACCAAACCATGCGAGCATCCCTTTCTCAATCCTTGTCATTACACCTTCTTTCAAACCACACATTCATTCCGATTTTTAAGCTCTGTTTTTTGGCTTGTTGTACTCATGTTTATGTTTTGTGCGGTTGGCCTGCGATTGCGTTAACTAAGCAATTTCGCTAAGGCCGGTCATTGGATGGGTGACCAAAAATTTACTATCTCGAGTTCCTCCGTGCTTCGGAAGGCTGCATCTGCAGTCGTTAGTGCCTACACACCCGCACTGGGCCAGCGTGGTGGGTTATGCCCCAATCCCCCTATATTCTTCCATCCATAGGGAAAGCCCGTGCCCCAGTAGTGGGGACATTAAAGGGCTGGTGATGATGATGATGATGACTCACGTTTAGGCTTGTACCTTGTGTTCTCGAGTAATTCATTCGAAGGCTTATTCGAGAAAATTTCAGCATTTCTTTCAACTCAACTCGTCGTCCTTCCTGACTCGTGCAGGTTTATGGCCAGAAACACTTTTTTTAAACATGACGCGACCCGATGAACCCCGAGGCGTGTTGAATCGAATCAAATGTATTGGTTTTCTATGACCAGAATCACACTATGAACGTACGACGCGACGGCGACCCCCGCCGGATTTTTCGTAGTCTACAAGGAGAGTCGCGTCGCGTTTCAAACATGTGTCGGTGTCATTACAGTGACAGACTCGGCTTTCACTCGAGTGAAAGGCTCGCGACTCGGGTTTACGCGGGTCCGACTCAACTCGAGTCGACATTTTTTTCATTCGAGTACCATCCCGCTAGCTAGCATTACTACCGAAATACGATATGATATAGCCATTTATCGCTTTGAACTGTAAAAAATCATTGGATGTTTGACAGTTCAAGGCGATAAATGACTTTAATATGAAGTCTTTATGGCTTTTAATACATATACATAGATATAGCCATTTATCGCTTTGAACTCTCTAAAATCTAATGATTTTTGACAGTTCAAAACGATTAATGGCTTTATCAAATGTGTTTCGTTGGTCATGCTAGCCGGGCATTTTTACTGATGCCACTCGAGTAAAAATGGGCTCGTGTCGCATCACTACCACAAAGTGGATTGAGAACTCCAAATTGGAAGTTGAACAGCTTAAATGGGAGAAATGTCCAAACTCCAAAGTTTCACAGCGGTCTTCGCAAATTATTTTCAACTGGAGGCCTCAAAGGAGTTTGGTCGGAAAGTACGCTCGTAAGCCGCGATAGGTGGACTTAACGGAATAATTTTCATTTAGGTAAAGGGGCCCCAAAACGGACACTTGTGTGTGTTTTGTAGGGGAAGTAAAGCGGGCACACTGACTTTGTGTGTAAAACTGTTTCCATAGACGCAAGTGGGCATATTATTATGTGACTAATTGAAGAGGTGAGTGGATAAAGGTGTTAGGTATCTACAAAAAAGAAAAAAAACAACTTTTTTCAATGAACACAGGCTTTGTTAAACTATTACCAGTGTGGGCTGATGACATCTGGCCGATATAAATGGAATAGGAAACACACTGACCACCCCAGTTAAACTGGGAACAGAGCAGGGAGAACAAGAATTTGAATATCTTTTCTATAGGATTGCTATTGACAACAAAACCCTGTCAAGAATAACTTAACTTAGACGTCCCAGAAACATCTGCAACGAGCTATGTAAATTACGGTTTGCGAGAGTTTTGAGAGATGCCATCAAAAAAATATTACGTCGATCGAGATTGCCTGAGACTCTTCAAGGCAACAGTTTAACATTAAAATAAATGTTAAAAAAATTATAAAAAGAAAAGTGTGGTTAGTAAAAGTTCGAAAAATTATAGACTTGATGCGGGAATGGAACCCGCGTCCTCTGCAATCCGGGCAGCTCTGGGTATACCACTCGGGCAACCAAGAGGAAGGGAATATAATAATATGTCGGCTTTAAAATTGTCTTATACACGAGAGTGCCCACTTTAGACAGTATGCCCGCTTTGGGGCCACTCCCCCTAAATTTGGATGCATTAGCGGCTTTTGTGCGTAACCATTAACTTTGAAACGTTGCCGAAATTTCGGTACAGACAAATTTGAACGGAATTGACACGCGGTGACGGCAGAGCAGAATACAATTGTCACCACCCCCAATCTCTCCCGCGAGTGTCGTACAGAGCAATATTTTAAGATTTTAGTGATAAGATAGCCAGCCCCTCTGTGGTCGAGGGTTCCAGGTGAAGCTCGATTCCATCTTAAGCCCTTTTCGTCACTTACCATCAGGTGAGATGAAGGGCAAGAGCTTCCCTGTTTAGCATTAAAAAAAGCAGCGGCGCTCCCCTCATACCACATAGCAATATACTGCAATTTAAGTGCCCGATAGATGGCAACAGGTTCGCCGCTTATTACTTGAGACTTAATAATATTATTATTGGCGAAACGTGGGTGTCAATTCAGCTCTGCTTTCTTCTTCTTCTTCCTGGCCTTATCCTGCTCTAGGGGGGGTGGGTCGGCACAACATGTTTTCTTCTTCCACTCCTCTCTATCCTCTCTCGCTATCATATACTCCTGTACACAATCCATCCATCTTTTCTTTGGTCTTCCTCTCCTCTTGCGTTCTTCCACGTTCATACTTAACATTTTTCTGCCAACATAGCTTTCATCTCTTCGCATAACATGACCAAACCATCCAAGTCTATCACTCCGCAGCCTCTCGGTCACTGGCGCTACTTTCAAACTTCCCTTGATATACATACATACGTACATAAATCACGCCTATATCCCCGAAGGGGTAGGCAGAGGTGAACTAGCACCCACATTTCGCCAATTATGTTAGGTCCCATGTAATAGGTGGCGAGTCTATTGCCATATATCGGGCACAAAAGTGTCGCAGTACATTGCTAGGTGGTATAAGAGGAACGCTGCTGCCCATCCCTCATCACTGATTTATCCTTAGTCGCCTTGTACAACACCCACGGGAGAGATTTGGGGTGGTGACAATTGTATTCTACTCTGCCGTCACCACACGGCCCTCTGGATCCCCTGATATACTCATTCCTTATCTTGTTTCTTCGTGTCACACCACACATCCATATTAACATTCGCATCTCTGTTACATGCACTCTTCTTCTCTTTCACTTCTGCCTACATCTTTTAAAAAGGCGTGATCGTTGTGATGTGTTGTTTTTATTATTGTAATAAATAAATAATAATAAATATTTTTACACTCACACCTATCATCTAGCCCAAAGTAAGTAGCCTAAGCACTTGTGTTATGGATACTAGATGACGGACATATTTTTAATATAATTATGTATATAAATGTTGAAAATATACTACATAAACATATACATACACATCCATGACTCGGAAACAAACATTTGTGGTCATCACAAAGTTTGCCCCTACCAGGATTCGAACCTGGGACCTCTTGGCCAATTCCCAGCAATCTGAGCATTCGACCAAGGCGGCCGTCAAAATTATTATTGTGTTTATTAGTATTGTGTACATGTGATCGGATGAAGAGATTCTTAGGAGAACAAAAATCACAGACATAACCCTAAGGGCGTTTCAGTATGACTGATCGACTTTATCCGACCTAAAAGTGAAAAGAAGTAAAACTTGCCTTCAAATGACATGCGACAGTGTAGTACAAAGAGAAATTTTATCGGTATTCTGCTCGGAATATTCGGAAAATTCGACTTTGTGAGGACATGCGTTTTTTTCTCTTCCCCAACGATTGAACACGGAAACCCGTGCAAGCATTTCCTAAAAGCTAGCTGTAGCTTTTGGAGGTGGGTTCTAAAAATAAGTCTGACCAGAAAGGTCTGTTTTTAATGCCGGAGGCAGAAATGAGAACTAAAATTGAATTTTATCTGAACACCAAACGTTTCTAAACTACATGCAGTCACATTTCACAACCCAACATGCCTAGCCTGGAATATCTCAATATTTTTTTTTGTCGAATAAGAATTAAATACGAATATCAACTCGATTCGAGATTGTGTGTCTAAAAATGGGATTGGCTTAATGATACCCTATTGACTTACGCCACATTCAGGGGAGAACCCAAATCAAAGGATACTTTGATTCTTCCGTCATCATCAATCACCCTGCCCCAATCCAATCATATTTTGGGTCGGCGCAGTATGTCCTCTTTCACCACTTTCTTTTGTCACTCGTCATCTTCTCATACACACACATTACTTTCATATCATATCTTACACAATCCATCTATATTTTCATTGGTCCTCATTGTGTTGTCCATAACTTTTGGTCACATTCTTGGCATCTCGTTTCATAACATGTACAGCTAGCATCATAAGTCGATTACCACTTTAGCCCTCTGTCATACCAAAGACAGCGTACCAACAACTATTGTGACATTTTAGTGACAACGTATACAACGCTAAATGGCTCCCTTTTAACTTTTTGTCACTGGCGCCACTTTCAGATTCCATCTTACGTACTCATTCCTTATCTTATACATTTTGTACCTTTGATTCATCCGTATGTGTATCTAATACAAGCCCAGGACTGGACTCATCCTCTTACACTTATCCTATTTCATTTCGGGTTGGCGTATTATGTTTTTTATTGCATTCACTCCGGTCAGTTGTCATCTCTTCATTAACTCCTTTCACATTTATGTAATTCCTCACGCAATCCATTCATTTTTTCTGCGGTTTTCCCCTTCCTTTCCATTCTATCAACATTTATGTTCATCATGTCTGCGCAAAATAACTTTTCTAATTTGATTATTATTTCCACATTATGCAAATTTTAATATTAGAAGCTTCGATTTTTTTAAATAATTTATCCTCATCAGTACCTAAATATTTTCGAAAATTTACTACTCAATCTTTTGCTGTCCTACTGCCGCACTCAGAGACGTCAAATAACGTTAATGAGTACTTAACGTCAAAAAATGACAATTCAAAACTAGTCGCTATTCTTGTCGGGTCTATGGTCTAGACTTGAATGAACATTTTTTACATTAAATACTCATTAAAGTTAATTGAGGTCTCTGAGTGCGGCAGTTAGAGGTCTTACAGAAGTTTGCTTCCTCGTATAATTGGCAAGTTCTTCAATATGACTCCTTAACTTCCAATAACAATTTGCTCAGAGAGTGAAATCTACTAATTGGGGGAATTAATTGCCCCCAACTTTCTTGGACAAAGTTGAAGACGTAAGTTATTTAGAGGATTAACTACGTCAAGGTTTGAATTGAAGACTCGATCAAGTCGTAGTGGTTTGTGTTTTTGTAGAATTTTGTGAATGTTTTTAATACTTTAAGATTATTTAAGTTAGTTTTAAAGTGATCCACTAAAACTGTAGAATATTGCATCTGAATTAATAAAACAGCCGCAAATTGTTGAATTGAAGAAATTTTGCATATTTTATTAGAAGCAAACTTTTGACGTCTAACCGCTGCACACAGTGACGTCAATCAACATTAAAAAGTACCTACTTAATGTCAAAAAATTTCATTTAAATCTAGACCATTGTCTCGGCTAGAATAGCGACTGTGAATTGTATTTTCTTGTCATTAACGGCCGCACTCAGAGACGTCAAATAACGTTAATGGGTACATAATGTCAAAAACTGAGAATTCAAAACTAGTCGCTATTCTATCCGGGTCTATGGTCTCGATTTCAATGAATTTTTTTGACTCTAAGTACTCATTAAAGTTGATTGACGTCTCTGAGTGCGGCAGTAAGTACCTATTCATTAACGTTAATTGACGTCTCTGAGTGAGGTAATTAGATTCGGTAAGGGCAATGTTGCTTTTAATTAAATATAAACGTACATACATTTGCTCTCGTTCTGTTTCCAATCTAGATTTGATAATCATCATCAGCTCCTTAATTCCCCTTTGATGGGGCGAAGGCCTTTGAATTTATTTTGGTCGGTGAATGACCGAAATTAATTCCGGAGAATTGGTAGGTACACTATTAGTAATAAAGATAAAGTAGTTTTTTTTTAATTAAACACCCTATTCCACCCCATTTCAGTAAAGTCGCTATTATTATGTACAGTACAACTCCGAATTACTAGAACTATTAATTTTCACCACCAGCCAAGATTTTCGCTAACTAACTAATAAATCTTCCAAAATTCAGTTTAAGCTTTCAACGTTACGCTAAAAGCTAACTGTGAGTTACTGCAATGCAAAATTCTAACATAAGTCTGGAATTAGATTAACAGTTTAGGAACAGTTAGCTAATTATTTGAATTACGACGCTCATGCGGTGGGCCCTTGGGTAAGTCTGGGTTCCCACACTCCGCCCTCACAAGTCAAAAGCGAAATCTAACAAAAAGTAACTTGTGAGACAGTCGGCAAATTGTCAATTTAATCTAATGTAAAACTAGGGATTATGCTCTAGTTAGTTAATTTGAGTTAGAATTGAGATACGCAATATTTTTAGGCGGATTTTCTATAATGTTTTCTTATATTTGCACGAACACTACACGTTTGAAATAAAACAGTGCCCCCGTGACCACGGCCGCTGTAAAGTGATCGGAACGTCGGGTAAAATAATTAACATGCCAAACACCTAATTATACGCGAGTCTTATCCGTAAACGGAACGGGCAGCAGCGTTCCTCTTATACCACCTAGCAATAGCAGTGTAATGCGACTTTTGTGCCCGATAAATGGCAATAGGCTCGCCACCTATTACATGGGACCTAACATAATTGGCGAAACGTGGGTGCTAGTTTCACCTCTGCCTACCCCTTCGGGGATATAGGCGTGATTTATGTATGTATGTATGTATCTTATCCGTAAAGTTGTTTTATTTCGGATTTTCTATGCTTTTAGAGTTAAAGTTATGTGGTTTAGAATGTGACGCTGACGCTGTGATGACAATATTTCAATCCATACTGCTTTAGGTTTTGGCTAAGGTTTTACAGCCGGCCGCCTGCCTGACACCAACACCGTTTCCGCCGAATTCAGAAACGCTATTCAAATTTAGAGCACTGCTTATAAAGTTAACGAGACAATACCTGTCAGAATTTGTATGGAAAAACTTAAATTTTGACAATACCTAAATGTTAAGTAGGGCTCAAACTTAGGGTGGCGTTTCTGTATTCAGGGGTTTGGGTGTTAACAAAATTCAATTTAAAAACAAATATCGAACAGAAAAACAGCTGAATCGGCAGAGCTACCCGCATTGTCCGTACGATGAAACGGGAGGCAATAATACAAAACTTTTCATACGTTTCACCCCACTGTTAACAAGGGAGGATTCTTTGTTATACAACCGCATACATGTAACAGCTATTCAGGCCGCATATTTGCTGTGTTTGAATTCATAACGCTGGCTCTAGAACTGGGGGTCTAAAAAGGCCATTTGCGCAATATCGCAAAAAAAATAAAGTCGCATAAAATATTGAAAGCTATTCCCATTTTTATTTACTTCATTCATAAATCTCACATCACCATCGCCCTGCCCTTATCCCATCCTATTTGGGGCGGCGCAGTATGTCCTTTTTCCATTCTCTTCTGTCACTCGCCATCTCATACATACATACATACAAAATTCACGCCTATATCCCCGAAGGGGTAGGCAGAGGTGAACTAGCACCTACGTTTCGCCAATTATGTTAGGTCCCATGTAATAGGTGTATTGCCATTTATCGGGCACAAAATTCGCAGTATTTTACTAGGTGGTATAAAAGGAACTGTGCTGCCCATTCCTCATCACTGATCTCCTCATTCATAAATCTCACATATTTATCTTAAAAGAGGTAGGCAGATGTGAATTAACACCTACATTTCGCCAACTGGGTTAGGTCCCAAGTAACAGGCGTCTAGCCTATAGCCATCTATCGTGCACGTTAATTGCAATATATTGCTAGCTGTTACAAGAGTCGCTTTGTTACGCGTGAGTATCGTACAAGACGTCTAAGGATAAATCAGTGATGAGGAATGGGCAGCAGCGTTCCTCTTATACCACCTAGCAATGTACTGCGATTTTGTGCCCGATAAATGGCAATGGGCTCGCCACCTATTGCATGGGACCTAACAAAATTGGCGAAACGTGGATGCTAGTTCACCTCTGCCCACCCCTTCGGAGATATGTATGTGTGATTTATGTGTATGTACATACATACATACATAATTCACGCCTATATCCCTATATATATATATATATATATATATATATATATATATATATATATATTATGTGTATGTGTGTGCAATTAATCTGTAGTGATCTTGTACAGAACTCTCACACTAAACAAAATCTTGTACAGTCTAGAGAAATTGTTAACCTAACATTGACAAGTGATTTTTGTATGATTTGCCACAAAATAATCGGAACATGAGAGAAATTGCAGATGTTGCCGTTTTAGACCCCCTGGAGAAGCGATGTGAATAATCTTGAAGCGGTGCAGTGTATGTAGAACTAAATGATGTAGGAAGAGCAACTTTTGCAAGGGTAATTGGATTGGACTCTGAAGTTAATGATATAACTGCCGCACTCAGAGACGTCAAATAACGTTAATGAGTACTTAATGTCAAAAAATGACAATGCCGCGTCTATGGTCTAGATTTAAATGATATTTTTTTGACATAAAGTACTCATTAAAGTTATTTGACGTCTCTGAGTGCGACAGTAAGAGCCAAATTTCTTTCACCCAAAGACCTACAGTTTACTTAGGAAATCCGTGGTCACCGCAAGACGCAGCGTTGGCAGCCTATTGCCATTTACTAATTTGCTAGATGGTGCATCAGGAACTCTACTGCCCATTCCTCGCTATATAGGGTGGAAAGTTGAGATGGGGCAGTAAGGGCAGCTGCCAGATCCCTTGCTGCCATGCGAAAATGGTCTTAGGAGACCTCACCCAACTTTTTAAGCGATGACAATTGAAATTCACAGATTTTTGATAAAATGTACAGTCAGCGAGAAAATAGTCAGAATTGACAATTTTTTTTTGTTGCCAGTTGATCCCATTTCCATAGAGGATTAAAACACTCTTTGAGACCAACTGAGGTTAGAGTACTAGAAAACCCACAAATCAAAGAAAACTTTTTCCATACATTTTAGTAAGGTAAGGCAAAGCTGCCCTTACTGCCCCTTCTCAGCTTTCCACCCTGTATTATTAACGTTAAGAGTACTTAATATCAAAAAATGACAATTTAAAACTAGCCGCTATTCTTGCCGGGTCTATGGTCTCGATTAAAATGATTTTTTTTGACATTTAGCACTCATTAAAGTTAATTGACGTCCCTGAGTGCGGCAGTTACATACCTACTCGTAAACTACCTCCAATATGGCACTGGTGCTTCAATGCTGCCAACTCACGGAGAATAAACGCTCAGAAGTTCAGAACATCTCATCTCACACATCGTTTTTCAAATAGATCAAATTTACCAGTGCCTCAAGCACGAAATTTTTGAAGATCCGTATTGATATCATTTCAAGAAAGTACTCTAAAACCAAAAAAAAAAAACTAAATCTTAAATCGAAAATTATTAATACTTTTTGGGTAATTATATTAAATTTATATTAACATTATAAACAATTTAATATGTATTAAATTCTTTTAATTAACATAAATCCATAATAGCTGTTAAAAATAAATAAATATTTTTTGATAATAATAAATATTTGTTCGGTTTATAAACGCTTTCCGTGCGTCTTTTGTTTTTTAAGTTGGGCATGGAAAAACTAATGAAGGATGACTTTAGGTAGGGAGGAATGAGAATGTTTTGTCACGAAAAATTTGATGCTGAGAAAACTTACGTAAATAAAAAAAAATCTAAACTGGCGCTGTCAAACATGAAGGTGACAGATGATACCGTTCATATTTTCATACATTAAGTGCTTTCTCGATACGATTACGACAGATACGAATGTTCGAAAAATTCGTGCTTGAGTCACAGAAACCATTAGGAAAACCAACCCCTCCCGGGGAGTGACTCCCGCTGAATCAATTTGTCACGTAAAATTATCTAATTTGGAGGTCGCACCTCGGAATTGAAGTGACCTATTTCCTTATACAAGAGAGCGAGCATACAACGAAGATACTATGAATATTATCTTCGACGTACCGCTCACCATACTATTCAACGGACCACCACACACAATGAATATAATAATATGTATTTTACCTTACTGGGTCTTAAGATACCGGCCGATGCGAGACACATCTTAACATGCCAACGGCATCTGAAGATGCTGAAATATTTTAGATAGATATGGAACGAATCAGGCGACTCACAATACGGCTTCCGATAGAATACCGCAGCTTTGCGATATAATATAGTATCTTACTTGTGTGGGGTCGTTTAAGATAATAATATATATTTATATTAGACGCTTTAATTTATATTCGCTGTATGTGACTTTAAAATATTGGGATCGCCGAGCTCTGATATGGCGTGCCTGGCTAGCATGGCCACCGAAACACGATAAGATAAAGCCATTTATTGCTTTCAACTGTCAAAAAATATTGGATTTTTGAGAGTTCAAAGCGAAAAATGGCTATATACAGGGCGTCCCACGGCCATGTCACACGGAGGGAAAGTATATTAAATATTAAACGTAGGATATTTTACTAAAAGAAGACATCGTTTTATTTTTAATAATAAGTAGAACTGCATTCACAGATTTTTGAAAATCGCCTACCTCAACCGGGAATCGAACCCGCCAAATGTGATAGAAAAATTACTTGTATTTTATAATAGCGTTTGAAAGGGCTACTCATAAGCATTATTATTTCCTAAAAGACCTAGCATATTAAATGAAACTAAGATCATAAAATTTTTCATTTTATTTAAAATTTTGTTCAGGGAAATTTCCTCCGACTTGGCCATGCTTCCAACAATTAACATTATCATTTCAAAGACCTACCCACTTGAGATACGAGATTTCCGTGGTGTAAGTACATGACAAACTAGATGGCCACCGAGATCCCCAGATCTAACCCCACTTGATTTTTTTATGGGAGTATGTAAAAGATTTAGTTTACAGGAACAGGTACAACAGTGTGCAGGAGTTACAAAATGAACTTAGACGTATTATTTCAAACATCCACCATGCAAAAATAAGTAAATCGACAGGGAGAGAAATTATCAAAAGAGTGAGAATTTGTATACAACAGAACGGATCACATTTTGAGCATTTGATAAATTATTTTTTTTAAAAATAAAATGAAAAATTTTATGATCTTAGTTTCATTTAATATGCTAGGTTATTTAGGAAAAAATAATGCTTATGAGTAGCCCTTTCAAACGCTATTTTATAATACATGTAATTTTTCTATCACATTTGGCGGGTTCGATTCCCGGTTGAGGTAGGCGATATTTAAAAAATCTGTGAATGCAGTACTACTTATTATTAAAAATAAAACGATGTCTTGTTTTAGTAAAATATCCTACGTTCAATATTTAATATACTTTCCCTCCGTGTGGCATGGCCGTGGGACGCCCTGTATATGCTATAGCCATATAGGCTTTATGCTAAAGTCATTTATCGCATTGATCTGTCAAAATCCAATGATTTTGCACCGTGTAGAAGCATCATAACAAATATATTATACGTTCGCTAATTGCGCCTGTGTATGTTGAATTAAAAGTAACTTTATCCACGAGTGAGGTAAGAATTCTAGTTGCTACCCGTTGGACCCGCGGCGGTGACCCAAGTTGAAAGAAAGACGCGGAAAGGAGATGTTCCAGACTGGCCCATGTACTTGTACACTATCTCAAAAAATTTAGAAAAAAATAAATGATTCCGGGAAATTTTCAACAAAGGCTTAGTTATCAATAAAGATTTATAGACTGAGGCATGCTGCGCACTCCCCCATCCTCCCTTGGACACACAGGTTTTCGATGTCTAGCGTCGTGACGATTGATAAGTGATGACGGCCGCCTTGGTCGAATGCTCAAATCACTGGGTATTGGCCAAGAGGTCCCGGGTTCGAATCCTGGTAGGGGCAAATTTCCACAAATATTTGTCCCCGAGTCATGGTTGTGTATATGTTTATGTAGTATATTTTCAACATTTATATACATAATTATTATGATTTATTATAATGATTTAAAAACATGTCCACCATCTCGTATCCATAACACAAGTGCTTATGCTACTTGCTTTGGGCTAGATGATAGGTGTGAGTGTTAAAAATATTTATATTTATTTATTTATAAGTGATCAATAAGTAAGAACCTTATTGATCATACCAAATATGAATAAACGAATTTTGTTTTGATTTCTTCGCCACCCCGACTTTTCTCTCTCTCTCTCTCTCTCTCTCTCTTTCTCTCTGCACAGGCATATTTGGTAAGATTTATTATCTTAAGCTTTTCCGTAGCTAAATAAACCTTACTGCCGCACTCAGAGACGTCAAATAACTTTAATGAGTACCTAATGTCAAAAAAAATCATTTTTTTAATACTCCCTATATTTTAGGGAAGGCAAAGGGTCTAGCCCATACAGCCATGTCTTTAGTGTATATTTTATCTGTAGTCTAATGTAATAATGAGTGGGTGAAATGTATGAATGAAATGAATTTTACGTTAAAATATGGGTGTCACACATTTTAACGCATCTAGGGAGTGCTTGGCGCGAATATGAGGTGGACAAAACCACTTTTCAAGTGGTTTTCACCACAACATCAAACACATCACAAGACTTGTTTTCAATGATTCTGTATAATTGCACATCAACGCGGATGCTTGTGCATCAAAATAACACCACTTCACTGCACAAAATCCACTCTGAACCAATTTTAGAATTATCGAAAAAAAAATCTGACTGACACCACGAAACGCGCCAAACACTCCTCAAAAAAATTCAATTGAATCTAGACCATAGACCCGGCCAGAACAGCGACTAGTTTAGAATTGTCATTTTTTGACATTAAATACGCGTTAGCCGTATGGTGACGGCAGAGTAGAATACAATTGTCACCACCCCAAATCTCTCCCGTGGGTGTCGTACAAGGCGACTAAGGATAAATCAGTGATGAGGAATGGGCAGCAGCGTTCCTCTTATACCATCTAGCTATGTACCTACTGCGACTTTTGTGCCTGATAAATGGCAATAGGCTCGCCACCTATTACATGGGACCTAACATATCTGGTAAAACGTGGGTGCTAGTTCACTTCTGCCTACCCCTTCGGGGACATAGGCGTGATTTATGTATGTATGTATGTAAATACGCGTTATTGTTATTTGACGTCTCTGAGTGCGGTAGTTAAACCTCTCTCTTATGAATTGAGCTGCAAATCAGGGTTAAGTATATTCTATTAAAGTTTACTAAATAAACATTAGTGTTAGTATTTCATTTAACGCGTTATAAATGTGTCTGGTTTTCGGTTTAAGGCACACGCTATAATTATATAGGCTTCTTAATTAACTGACATAAGTTTGTATTATAACAACGTTGTAAATGTTTGTGTTAGAAAATATTTTTGGTGGTAGAAAGTCTTCAAGGCCGCCTTCCCCGAAAAGAGAGATAAAAAAATTGTTAATGTTATGAGATTACCTTTTGTTTTCTTGGAAACTGGGAACAGGACAGGAAGAAGAAAATTGTCTCAAAGAACCCACACAATGTATTTTGATCCCTAAATATAATACCCCAAATCACTCCCGTGGGTGGCGTACAAGGCGACTAAGGATAAAATAGTGATGAGGAATGGGCAGCATCGTTCCTCTTATACCACCTAGATGTACTGCGACTTTGTGCCCGATAAATGGCAATAGAATCGCCACCATGCCACCATGCCACATGGGTCATGGGACCTGACATAATGTCGAAACGTGGGTGCTAATTCACCTCTGCCTACCCCTTCAGGGATATAGGCGTGATTTATGTATGTGTGTATGTATGTAGGATCTGAATAAGAGCTTCTAACGGAATGGTGTTTGTGGGTCCAATTAGGTAGAGCTCCAAGAAATAAGGCACTATATAATGTTTTTTTATTTTATTTTATTTGGGAACTCAACAGCTTATTTTATAAACATCTCTTGTACATACGACTACATAGCTACCACACATCATTTTGGCAAGATTATAACTATGTCATGTATACGAAAATTTGGTGTCACGGACTTCACCTAACCTAAAATGAAGTACCTAACCATGCTAACAGTATAACTGCCGCACTCAGAGACGTCAATTAACTTTAATGAGTATTTAATGTCAAAAATTTTCATTCAAATCTAGACCATAGAGACCCGGCAAGAATAGCGACTAATTTTGAATTGTCATTTTTTCATTCATTAACGTTATTTACCGTCTCTGAGTACGGAAGGAACTATAAATCCAATAACAGAATTCCACGACTTACGTTATTATATGTTAATAAATAAGCTAATAAATATACAGTTTACTGTGTATAATACAATGGAGCGAGGAAGGAATAACCATCACTGTTTTGGTTTATTTATTAAAAATCCCAATTTAAGGCACTTATAAGTGCCGTAATAGTTTCTTGAGTATGTAGTTTATTAATTATTATGTAATTTATTTATTTAAATAGATAATCTCTCGTCACCTTCAGCAATAGAATGATAGCATAAGCGAATTTGTGCGTATGAATTTTAAATAAACAACTTTTGGATATTGCCAGTAATTTCAGAGATAAGAATAGCTATACCCTGATAAATGTAAATTTTGACAATACTTAAATGATATGCCGTGTGGTGACGGCAGAGTAGAATACAATTGTCACCACCCTAAATCTCTCCCGTGGGTGTCGTACAATGCGACTAAGGACAAATCAATTATGAGGAATGGGCGGCAGCAGCGTTCCTCCTAGTATATACCTAGCAAATTCAAATTCAAATTCAGATTTCTTTATTGCGATACACAGGTTACATTGTTGTTACATTAGTAAATTGATCCTACTGTGATCTGCTATCAAAGCATGCAATGCATTAACATAATTCGTGTTAAAATTGGTTTATACATATATTTTAAACATTCATTATTTTCATTAAATTCATAAAATAAGTACAGATAAAAACATCAATTAGAATTTCGATAGTAATGTACTGCAACCACAGATATATCTAAATTATCTGTGACTGCGACTTTTGTGCCCGATAAATGGCAATAGGCTCGCCACCTACATGGGACTTAACATAGGTAATTGGCGAAACATGGGTGCTAGTTTACCTCTGCCTACCCCTTCGGGGATATAGGCGTGATTTATGTATGTACTTAAATGATAACCCAAACTTTGAGTAGCGTTTCTGTATTCAGGGGATAGAATAGTAGGTAGTACTACGTTACAAGCCGACCCCAAATCACTTCGTATCAGGGAATGAACTAAAATACACTAACGGGTTAACCCTTTCACGAGATATTCCGACCTCATTATTGGCAGAACTGACACTAGCGTGTTCGGAAAACGGTAAGCATCCAATTGACAGCTTAGAAGATAAGCGCTTGAAAGTATCTGTATGCTCGCAGTGGGACTGTGAGACAAAAAATAATATTTGTCTACGACCTTTTCCTTAGAAAAATACTGGAATTCGTTGAGAGGCACTTTTGTTCTTTTTACTTTTGGCTGTATTGCGACGTTAAAATGCCTTTTAGAATAATTAATAACTTACAAAGATAAATACGTCAGAAATTTTTCGAAAAATTATAACTGTCCTCATGGCAATCTGGGTAATTATTTATGCCTATACTATTTTCTATGCTGGCCTGGTAGGGAACAAATAATGTAGAATTACTCATCCCATGGGTGTCGTTCATGTCGTCAAGTCGACTAAGGGAGATTGCCCGGTGTAGACCAATGAGCACCTTGGGGTACCCGAATGGTGAGGGTAAACTACCAACAGCAGCATACCCAATGAGGGTTGGTGTCAGTCAGGCGGCCGGCTGTAAAACCTAAGCCAAAACTTTGTTCAGTATAGATTGGAATGTAGTCATTACAATCACTCTCTTCGTTCATCGATCTCTCGAAATGGTTTTTTCCGTCTATTTTTCTATAGATTTATTGATCACAAGAACCTTTTATGGTGTTATGGATGATATGAATCTAAAGAGAGAGGATGGCTTAATAATTAGCACGAAGAATCGTGCTGATTATTATCTTTCTTTCTTCTTTCATATAAATGGAAGAGGAAACATAACCCCAGATAGCCGGGGAACAGGGCAGGGAGAAGAAGAAGTATACCTGAAGTTATTAAAAACTCAAATGTGTTAAAGTACTTATAAGAAATGGACTTTGGGTATAATAATTTCAAGATATATACTTTACCTATTTCGAGTACCTACACTTGATGTACCTACGCTAAGTTCAACACGACTGCCGAATGCGATGCTAATTATTCGAAACGTGCAGAATACAAATCACCTACTCACTCCAAAAGTTACTTCGCGAAGAAGCTCTCGTGGTTCTAATTGAATCGCGATAATTAATTTTGTGCTCACTTAATAAAACAACGACACAACTCAAAAAATACTTCAAAGCACTGTGTGTTCAAAATTAATGGCATTGGAACTTGATATTACAAGAAGGCGTTTTTGATTTGTCTCTCTTCCATATTCAAGAAGCGATATATCGCACACCCAGATCTAAACAGAGTCAACTCAAAAAAGCACTTTTTTCAGTAAACGCGTAAAACTGATAACCGTGTCCCTGTACACTGCAGGAGTTTTCTCGATAGTGGACTCGAATAGTGGACATTTTTTTAAATCTGTTTTATTGGTCGATAGTTAGTGATTTAAGGAATGCGGTGATGAGCATAAGTCAAAAACGGAAATTTTTGAGTAAGCTTTACAAGTCGAATAGTGGACATTTTTTTAAATCTGTTTTATTGGTCGATAGGTAGGAATGCGGTGATGAGCATAAGTCAAAAACGGATTTTTTTGAGTTAGTTCCCCTTTGATCTGGGTGTGCGATGTGTATGTGCTCCAACAGCTTTCAGCCGTTGCTCCTATAAGTGTGCATGGCCGAAATCGTGATAGGACCTCTCCTCTATGCGCGTCTCGTATGAGCGGTCACGCCTCTCTCTGACTTGAAAATTAGAAGTTTAATGATTAGTTATTTTAGGCACGGAAGAACACAGGATAGTATATTTTTGGTTACCTAGGTATCTAATGTGATACCTAGTATATTTATGGTCACCCATCTCATGTGCCATCTAGTGCCGTGTGGTGACGGCAGAGCAGAATACACCCCAATCTCTCCCGTGGGTGTCGTACAATGAATGTATTATTCATATATCACGCCTATATCCCAGAAGGGGTAGGCAGAGGAGAATTAACTCCCACGTTTCGCCAATTAGGTTAGGTCCCATGTAAAAGGTGGCGAGCCTATTGCCATTTATCGGGCACGAAAGTCGCAGTACATTGCTAGGTGGCCTAAGAGGTCAAAGTCAAAGTCAAAATTGATTTATTCATATCTGGTATGACGATGGGACGACGCTAGATACCGAAAACCCGTGTTTCCAAGAAAAAAATAGGGGAGTGCGGAGGAGGGGGAGTGAGTAACGCTGCTGTTCATTTCTCCTTAGTCGCTTTGTACAACACCCGCAGGAGAGATGGGGGTGGTGACCATTGTATTCTGCTCTGCCGTCACTACACACACGGTGGAGAAGTTTAATGATTAGTTATGATTACCGGCGTCCCCTGCAATCCGGGCAGATGCCTTAGTGGTGTCGGCATCTGCCCGTGTAGCGGAGGACGCGGGTTCGATTCCCATATCAAGACTATGATTTTCGAACTTAACTTTCTCCCGTGACCACTGCCGCTGTGAATTGATCGAAACGTGGGGTTAAATAATAATAATAATGTCAAACACTTAGGTGTTGTATTATACGCGAGTCTAATCCGTAAAAGTTACTGAACTTCTTTGTGATAATTTTTCCATATATTTCATTTTCTGTTAAACTTTCTCAGTGCCATTTAGAAGGCCCCTTGCCATCGATATTAATTAATAAGATTTTTTTTATATTCTATACAAAATCTAAAATTTGCCGTGTGGTGACGGCAGAGTAGAATACAATTGTCACCACCCCAAATCTCTCGATGAGGAATGGGCAGCAGCGTTCCTCTTATACCATCTAGCTATGTACCTACTGCGACTTTTGTGCCCGATAAATGCCAATAGGCTCGCTACCTATTTATTACATGGGACCTAACATAACTGGCGAAACGTGGGTGCTAGTTCACCTCTGCCTACCCCTTCGGGGATATAGGCGTGATTTATGTATGTATGTATGTAAAATCTAAAATCGTCATTCCTTTGTTACAGATTTACACTGAGAAGACTTAAAACGTGAGTAATAATACTGATTTTTTTCTACGTACTTGTTTGTCTTCAACCACGGCTCTTATATCCATGATAATAACTATTCCCGGATTCTCCAATCGATATACTTTAGTTAAAGAAAGAAATACATTACATGGGGAAAATATCATATTATTATTGTACGAAGAAAGAAATGAAGAGACGTTTATTGACACAACGCAGCAAAAAAACACTGACAAAATTATCAAACATTTTTGGCGAAAATAACATAGTATTATTTTAAGGAGTAAGAAAGAAAGGCGAACTGCAAAACATGGACGGAATTGGCTCGGGATCGCTCGAGATGGAGGGCTGCGGGGGAGGCCTTTGCCCAGCAGTGGGATCTTATAGGTTAACAAAAAAAAAGAGTATTTGGCGCGTTTCGTGGTGTCAGTCAGATTTATTTTCGCTGATTCAAAAATTGTTACAGAGTGGATTTTGTGCAGTGAAAGTGATGTTATTTTGATGCACAGGCATCCGTGTTGATGTGCAATTATGCAGAATCATTGAAAATAAGTCTTGTGATGGTGTTTGATGTTGTGGTGAAAACCACTGTAAAAAGTGGTTTTGTCCGCCTCATCAGTCACCATCATGAACTCTGTTACCATTCATTCGCGCCAAGCACTCCCTAGATGAGATAAAATATGTGACACCCATATTTTAACGTAAAATTCATTTCATTCATACATTTCACCCACTCATTATTACATAAAACTACAAATAAAATATACACTAAAGACTTGGCTGTATGGGCTAGACCCTTTGCCTTACCTAAAATTAGGGAGAATTTAACAAAAAAAAAAGATACAGGTTGTTTGGCGCGTTTCGTGGTGTCAGTCAGATTTTTTTTCGATAATTCCTAAATTGGTTCAGAGTAGATTTTGTGCAGTGAAAGTGGTGTTATTTTAATGCACAAGCATCTGTGTTGATGTGCAATTATGCAGAATCATTGAAAACAAGTCTTATAATGTGTTTGATATTGTGGTAAAAACCACTATAAAAAGTGGTTTTGTCCACCTCATCAGTCACCATCATAAACTCTATTAACATTCAATTCGCGCCAAGCACTCCCTAGATGCGTTAAAATATGTGACACCCATATTTTAACGTAAAATTCATTTCATTCATACATTTCACCCACTCATTATTACATAAGACTACAGATAAAATATACACTAAAGACTTGGCTGTATGGGCTAGACCCTTTGCCTTCCCTAAAATATAGGGAGAATTTAACGAAAAAAAAGATACAATTTTGACTACAACGCGACATAATACAACAGAAATACAATTATCTCGTATGTCACGTTATTTTTGCTGAAAAAGAATCCAGAAGAGAATGGATTCACCGTGTGGCTGCCGGGTCCATAGTGTGGCAGAGGGGGAAGTCAGTAGCAGCGCTTGGGACTTGTGACCCAAGTGTAGGTTTACTGAGTCCCTTCACATCTTGTCCACATTCACTTTCGACACCCCGACCCTTCTCTCTCCGCCCAGCCATAATAATGTTTGGTAAGATTCCATGAGACGGTGCCGTATGGTGACGGCAGAGCAGAATACAATTGTCACCACCCCCATCTCTCCCGTGGGTGTCGTACAAGGCGACTAAGGGTAAAGACAGCGATGAGTAACGGGCAGCAGCGTCCTCTTATACCTCTTATGTCTTATAACACCTAGATAATTATGTACTGCGACTTTCGTGACCCATAAATGGCAATAGGCTCGCCACCTAACATGGGACCTAACTTAATTGGCGAAAAGTGGGTGTTAATTCACCGCCTACCTCTTCAGGGATTTAGGCGTGAATTATGTATATAGGTATTCCACGAGAGCCGCCTTAGACACACGATCCAGTGTAGAGCTTACGAATATTTTGAAAATTACGAATATTAATATATTTATCTGAAAGTAACTAAGTAGTAGGAGTTCAGATTTAAGTTAGCAAGCTACATCTGCATATTCCTAATGCTTTAATTAAGATAGCTACTCGTATACGACACGGAGACCTAGGATTATAACTGGATTTATTAACTACACGGGCACAAACTGTACTTCGGAGTTAGTTCGAGATAAGGTGACTTCGTTGTTTAATCTTTACTGCCTAAGACTTTCTCATAAGTTTAAGTGTTACATACATCTAACTTTATCACGCCTATTTAATATAGGGGTAGACAGAGGTGAAGACAGAGGTGAAAATGGCAAAAATTCTCAATCGAGTTTATGCTCTATTATTACCAAATTAAGGATGACAATAGATTGAAGAAATTTTACAGTTTTGGGTAGTCTGTAGTGCCGTTGACTGTATCTACTAATTTTTCTAACATTTATACAGGGTTATTTTTTAAACGACAAAAACCTCCCGCGACTATGTAGATAGCTAACAACATAAACAACAACGTTAATTTTATGAGTTTTAATATAACACATTACATTGCGCAAAATTAATTTTTAATTTTTTTATTGTACTGTCGTGACATGTATACGTCTATGTTTTCATTCATAAACGAAAGGACTACGCTACGCTAGGCCCGCGCGCTGCTTTAATGCCGATGCAAGTAGGTGTACGTAGAGTTATTGACGTTTAGAGCGGTAAATTAAATAAGTATTTATTTTTGTATGAGAGTAAAAAATCTTACGAATCATCAAAAATCGTAGAACAAACATTGTTGCTTATGTTGTTAACTGTCTACTCCTGCGAGGTTTTTGGTGTTTAAAAAATAACCCTGTATAATGTTCAAATTAAAATAGTATCTTCTTTCTTTCTTTGTTTCTTTCATTGTTTCGCCCCGTATCGTCTCTCTTTTTTCACGTCATTAAAATAAAATGAAATAAAAAACATGGCTTATTAAAATAAGAAATCATTATAAATATAAGAAATCTTTTCTTCAATATTGCAGTCTAGACCTTATATAATAATAAGGTTGGAAATTGATTGAATACATTTCAATTTTGAGAATAACTTGCCTTGGGGTCGTATTGATTGTATCAATTGATATTCATCCGTCGATTTTGAGAGTATCACACAATTTCAAAGCTTCAGATATCTATCTGATTTACGTGAATTCGTCTACAAACCGTTGTATAAATTAAATGTCAAGCAATAATTAATAACTAGTGCTTAATTAATATCGAGCAAACGATTTATCATAATTGATTAATGGACCTACCTTATAAGGGAATTTAGTAGTTTATAATATGAGCCTTCCATTTTATATTAAACAGTATTAATTTTATTTGATTTTACACCGGTCCTAGTGGTGACGGTACAGCAGAATACAATTGTCACCACCCCCGTGGGTGGGTGACGTACCTACAAGGTGACTTAGATAAGGTAAACACAACGATGATTAATATACTGTACTAATACATTGGACCTACATAACGAAACGGGGGTGTAAATTCACCTCTGCTTGTAGAATGTAGAAATCATCAATACACACCTACACTCATGAATCGTCAATAATTTTTTTACCACTACTGTCGCTCGCCACCTCTCGCCATGGCTAGAATTGGTGTAGGTACTTCATTATCTCAATTTATACATACATACATAAATCACGCCTATATCCCCGTGTGGTGACGGCTGAGTAGAATGCAATTGTCACCACCCCAAATCTCTCCCGTGGGTGTCGTACAAGGCGACTAAGGATAAATCAGTGATGAGGAATGGGCAGCAGCATTCCTCTTATACCACCTAGCAATGTACTGCGACTTTTATGCCCGATAAATGGCAATAGGCTCGCCACCTATTACATGGGACCTAACATAATTGGCGAAACGTGGGTGCTAGTTCACCTCTGCCTACCCCTTCGGGGATTTAGGCGTGATTTATGTATGTATGTATATGCCCGAAGGTTAGGCAGAGTTTGGCCTATTACACATATTCATGTAATAGGTGACGAGCCTATTGCCATCTATCGTGCAGTATATTGCTAAGTGGTATAAGAATGTTGCTGCCCATTACTCATCGCTGTGTTTACCCTCAGTCGCCTTAGGGCGGGTCCCTATCAACAGTTGAAGATAGACGTACTACTGCTTAGTTGCTTAGCAATTTCTGTTATTGATCGTAATATTATAACAAAAAATGCCAGGCAACTAAACTTTAGGAAGCTTACTTTAAACTGTAGATAGAATATTGGGACCCGCCTTTAGACAGCACCCACGGGAGAGATGGGGGTGGTGACAACTGTATTCTGCTCTGCTGTCACCGCAGTATAACACAGCCAACGAGAAAACTGTTTTCGTGCGCAGAGGAGGAAAGTAAACATTGTCGAACGAACGGTATCTCGCGACGGCAATCGCCTACGCGCGCAAAAAGTTATTTCTCGCAGCAGATGTTGCAAAAGTTAATTTATTAATAATATTTCGCGAGCAAAACTTGCTTGATGTACCTACAGTCGGCAAATTGAATTTGGGGTCCGTTTTTTTGCAACGTGAGACGAGGACATACTAATAATAATATCTTTTACACTAAGGGCCTGTTTCGCAATCGACAAGTAAGTTCTAAGTAGCTTACTTGGCAGTTCAATTGACATATATTTCATATTACAACTGTCAAATGATCTGCCAAGTAAGCTACTCAGAACTTACTTGTCGATTGTGAAAGGCTGTGAAAGGTGAAAGGCCCTAACACTTATCATCTAAAATTCTACCGTCTTATTAAAAAACTGGCAGTAAACATAGTACAGATATTCCGTGTTTTGTCTTGCTCTCACAAACATGATTTTGAATGCCAGGAAATGAGACAATACATTAACTATATAGTTTATACATACTGCCGCACTTTAATGTCAAAAAATGACAACTCAAAACTAGTCGCTATTCTGGCCGGGTCTATAGTCTAGATTTAATTGAAAATTTTTGACAATAACTACCCCACTCAGAGACGTCAAATAACGTTAATGCGTGCTTAATGTCAAAAAATGACAAATCAAAACTAGTCCTATTCTTGCCGGGTCTAGATTTGAATGAAAATTTCTGACATTCAATACTCATTAAAGTTAATTGACATCTCTGAGTGCGGCAGTAAGTACTCATTAAAGTTATTTGACGTCTCTGAGTGCGGCAGTTAAACCGTGTTTATTATCCCGAGTGGTCCAGGTGGACCCCAGGGGTCCACAGGAGACTAGACCGGGGGTCTACATTGGCGTGTAGGACCGTCACAGTAAGTCTCGCCTATACAAACGAGGTCCGCGCGGGCATGTTAGGCAGGCATGCCCGTCTAGTGAGTTCTCTGCTTTATTATTATGCGTTTCTCGAGTGAAAATAAAAATGTCTAGATCTAGGTATTTTGGATACATTTTTAATTTTCTTTCAGTATTTATCATGTTTCAATTAGTATTTCTGGTTACCCATCCAATGACAGGCACTAGTAAACGTTGCTTTGCTTAAATAATGGCACCATCTGTCTAGTACAAAGCAATATAGCCATTGTCGCAATAGGTACCAGCGCAATAAGTCCTTGGCCATCAATAAATTCTTAGGGGAGCTATGTATTCCTCTATAACAGGGATAAATTGATTTACGGAAAGAACGTGTGGTGTGTAGGTATTCCACTTACTGCCGCACTCAGAGACGTCAAATAACGTTAATGAGTACTTAACGTCAAAAAATGACAATTCAAAACTAGTCGCTATTCTTGCCGGGTCTATTGGTCTAGATTTTAATAAACATTTTTGACATTAAATACTCATTAAAGGTAATTGACGTCTCTGAGTGCGGCAGTTAGGAACATAATAATATGTATGGAGCACAGATACATAAATGTGATATATCTGTGGTATGGAGAATTCTGTCTAAAGGAGGTGGTCGCCAGCCTAGTGGCATAGCGCGCTCGCCCTGTGATTGATGTTCGCTAAGGCCGGTCATTGAATGGGTGGCTCTATGGATGGAAGAACGATTGCAGATGCAGAACATGCAACACGGGTCCTGGAGAAAATCTCCTCGGGGATAAGAAAATCTTTGCTCCCGCTCTAACTCCCACTAAATCCCGAGATAAAACACTGTCAAGTGGTGGAGAAAGATTATGTCCACGTCCCGTGCTAAACATACAGAGCCCCTAGACAAGTGGGCAATGTATTCGAACGAATAGAATACAACCACAGATATATCAATATCTTATATTATTAATATTCATACATACATAAATCACGCCTATATCCCCGAAGGGGTAGGCAGAGGTGAACTAGCACCCACGTTTCGCCAATTATGTTAGGTCCCATGTAATAGGTGGCGAGCCTATTGCCATTTATCGGGCACAAAAGACGCAGTACATTGCTAGGTGGTATAAGAGGGAATGCTGCTGCCCATTCCCCATCACTGATTTATCCTTAGTCTCCTTGTACGACACCCACGGGAGAGATTTGGGGTGGTGACAATTGTATTCTACTCTGCCGTCACCACACGCACCACCATATTATTAATATCTTATATTGATATATCTGTGAATACAACTATGTAAATTTTTGACAACTAACTCTTACATTTAACACGACGGTCATACATACATAAGTTACCCCTATATTTGATTGCAATAGTAGGCAGGGGTAAATTAACACTTGCGTTTTACCAATTATGTTAGGTCTCATGTAATATGTGACGAGGCTTTTGCCATTAATCGGGCACGAAAGTCGCAGTACATTGCTAGGTGGTATAAGAGGAACGCTGCTGTCCACCCCTCATTACTGTTTCAACCGTTAGTCGCCTTGTACGACACCCACGGGAGAGATTTGGGGAGGTGACAATATTGTAGGTATTCTGCATTGAGTTATAAGTTAAACTAGAGACGCTATGCCAAACAAAAATATTCTCCCAACTCGAATCTAACTACGGTGGCGGGGTTTTTCTGCTCTGCCGTCACCACACGGCATTTGACACGAAACGGTCGCCATTTCGTTTTTTCTGTAATACGTCAGTTTCATACATTTGTATTTATACTAATATTATAAAGCTAAAAGGTTTGTTTATTTGGTTGGTTGGTTAAACGTGCTAAACTCAGAAACTACCAGTCTAAATGGAACCAGCCTTATTGACTAACTGTGAAAATTTAAGAGATCAATGGAGTAATGCATGTAACTATGACAGTGAAAATAGTGAATCTGAATGACATGACTATTGTGTAATAATATTATTCTTGACATTGTATTGTATTTATAATCATTTTGTGACTTTATAATTGTGTGATAAATGTAATAGATTTATATCGTTTTTATCACAATAAATAAATAAATAAAATAAAATAAGATATTCTATTTATTGAGAAAGGCTATTATAGGTTATACCAGGAGACTTTTTGGTCACTGCAAAAATTTTTTGTTTTCGTTCAGACCATCGAACTAAACAAATTTTACTATGGGAGCAACTCCAAATTCACGAAAAAATAGCAGCTGTTTCATACAAAATGATAATACTTTGTTGACCCAAATGTATCAAACAGCTGTTATTTTTTTCGTGAATTTGGAGTTGCTCCCATAGTGTAATTTTTTCAGTTTGATGGTCTGAACGAATTCAAAAAATTTTTGAAGTGACCTAAAACTCTCTTGGTATAACAACCGACATTAACGCGAGCGACGCCGCGGGCGACTACTAGTTAGATATATTTGTTCGAATAGATTAGCCAATTATGTAGACGGGCAGTTCGCAATAAAACCTTTTCACTAACGAAATCCAAAAAATCTCTCAAATCCCGGACCGATTTCCTAATTCCCCCAAGCAGTTATGTCCCAAAAATCTCCCAGAATAAAGGGTGTTTGTACCCGAGTCATGTCCTCGGGCGAGCGTCTGATTAATACCTAAGAACGTAACCAGCACCCTCTAGATAGCAACTCCTGAGAACAACAAATCTATGGAGCTGGCTTATTGTCGATAGATACGGTAGATGTTATCTACTGTAAGAGTTCGCGCACACAAGAGCGTCGGTCCGCACAGAATTGCATCATCACCACCATCCCATTAATGTCCCCACTGCTGGGGCACGGGCTTTCCCCCTAGGGATGGAATAATATAGGGAGATTGGGCCATGACCCACCACGCTGGCCCAGTGCGGGCTGGTGGATATTAACAACGGCAGATGCAGCCGAGACAGCCAGCTCCTCATGCGCTAAAGAGCTCGTTAATCGCATAAAATGTCTTTATTCCCTCTTTATTCATCAATTTCATCTTGCTGGGCATTTTTTGCGATGCAAAACGGTCTACGTTTGACTTTGTTTGTGGTTGAGTATCTTATTTAGAATAAAGTCAAAGACAAAATTCGTTTATTCATATCTGGTATGATTACAACAACACACTTATGAATCGACAAGACGCTAGATATCGAAAACACGTGTGTTAAAAGATAGGGGAGTGTGCAGCATGTCTCAGTTTATAACGATGGGCTGCTGTAGAGAAACCCATCATTGTCAACGAGCTATAACATTGCTTGCAGGTATATTGTAAATTCTGCACCAGATACTAATCTCACAACTTGCCAATCTCCTAAACGGAAACATGCTGCGCACCAGCACTCAACTCCTCAACTTACCCTATACGGGCATACAAGTTTTTAATATCTAGCGAAAAAATTTACGCCATCCGTTTGTAAGCTACCGGAAGGACCTGAGGCGTTTCTCTGGAACTTTATTTCGTTCGATCGAGTTTTTCGCGTGTTTGTCGCTCTTATTTTAACACGCAGAGGCGTGAGAAAGACGGATAGATGTAAGTTCGTTCGTTCGGAGTTTCAGAGTAGACCCCCTGTTCTGAGAAGAACGGGCAAGAACCCCATGGGATGAGTCGGGGCTGCCTGGCAAATTCTACGTTATTTTGTCGCTCCCAGGCCAGCTTACACGATTTTATGTAGGTAAATACCCAAAGAAGGCCACGGTGCAACTCTGAACGCAGAATGACACATATTCCGGTCAGTATAAACAACGTCCGACATATTCACTCGCTCACAATTCTAAATATACAGCTACTCCGTACCTACGGCCGCAACTCGAAACATTCTAAATTTCGATTTGTTTATTACATTTTCTTTACGATATTACTCAGCTGAAGGTTATATTGGGCTAATTCTGTGCGTAAATTTTACTTATTTACGTTAGAGCTGTTATGCGGTAGCTGTGAGGGATATGTATGCCAGCGAATTCTTTGTACCACCTTTCAGAAGTGACCTTGGCCTATCAATCCATGAGACGATAACTATTAGGCATCGTCCTAATAGAACGCCATTGCGCGATCATCGCGCGAGTAAGCGATGCGACCATCGCGTGTAACAAAAACATTTGTGTCGCGCGGCCACGTCGTGCGATTGTTAGCTAGGACACCTATTCGAGGTAAATAGGTTTGATCGCGCGTGATAAAATTCGCACGAACCTGAAATGGTCTCGCAATCGGATTTTATTAGGACGATGCCTTAGCATTCCATGGATTAAAGGTGAGGGTGCCTGGTCCATAGTGTGGCAGAGTGGGGAGGTCAGTGGCAGCGCATAAGCCTTGTGACCCAAGTGTAGGGTTTGCGGGATCCTTTCACAACATGTCAACACTGAAGTTCGCGATCCTGACCACTTTATTTGATAAGATTCCGCGAGAGCCGCCTTAGACACACGTTCCAGTGTAGAACTTACGAAATCTCTACTAGACAAGCGAAGGTCTATAATAATGAATATAATTATCCCCCTTCGCTCCCACCTCAACAGCATACAAACCAACGATGTAGCCATTTATTGTTATTTGGTTTGTTACGTCACACATACCTAACATGTCACGCATTTCTTCTTTCCGCTATGATCTTGCGCATTTAGTGACATCTTTGGCATTGAATGCATTTCCAATAAGGATTAACTCCTATTTTTCCTGCTAATAAAATTGTTTTAGTTTTCAAATATGCCAGAGTTGACTCAATCATTTAGTATTTTAAAAAGCAAAATAATTTCCAATATATCGTTTCTTATCTTCTTTCCTGGCGCCGAGAAGTCATGTCTTTATCTCTCTCAATCTATGCCAAAGTACAGACAAGAGCACGTCAGGCTACCATAAAATGTCAAATTTTCTCAATCGACTCTCTGCTTCACTACCAACAAGTTAAGGTCAACAATCGATTGAAGAAAGTTGACAGTTTTGGGTAGTTAGAAATGTTGTTGACCGTACGTTCTCATGTGGTACATTAGTCTTCTACCTGTCCTGTTCCCTGTTTATCTGAGGTCTGCGCAGTATGTTTCCTCTTGCATTTACATCAACCGTCAAGCCATCAGCTCCCTTTTACATTCATAATCATCCATTACACAGGAAAGGTGCAATTGCCACATCCATTTTTCCTACTCCGCAAGCATCGTCCGTCAACATCGTCTCAACTATCCCAACTTTATTAACTCGTCTCGCCGGTACAGTCTCGTCAAGCTGCACGTTTTATGTGTTCCTAATCCTGATATAAAAGAGTACAATCCGAACGAAAAGCCCCTAGTAAAAGGGAATTCGGTCACATAGCTAATTGGATTAAAAATCTCTTTCTCTTCCCTACCATGCTTGTTAATTTTATTTCAGCATTACATACATACATAAATCACGGTCCCATGTAATAGGTGGCGAGTCTATTGCGATTTATCGGGCACAAAAGTCGCAGTACATTGCTAGGTGGTATAAGAGGGAATGCTGCTGCCCATTCCCCATCACTGATTTATCCTTAGTCTCCTTGTACGACACCCACGGGAGAGATTTGGGGTGGTGACAATTGTATTCTACTCTGCCGTCACCACACGGCATATTTCAGCATTAGGCAGAAAAAATAACGTATAATGTGCCATCCCTCCATGAACACCGAAACACGATACGAAATCCATGGATTTTTCACAGTTCCAAGCTATAAATAATATACAAATTGTGTTTCGGTGGTCGTGCTAGCCAGGCAGGGGTGTCGAAAAGGTATAAGGGAGATTGCCCGGTGTAGACCGATAAGCACCTTTGGACATCCGAATGGTGGAGGGCAAACCACCAACAACAGCATACCCAAAGAGGGTTGGTGTCCGGCAGGCGACCGGCTGTGAAACGTAAACAGAAATCTTGAACAGAATGGATTGGAATGTTGCCATCCCAATCACTGTCTCCGTTCACGGTCTCTCGACATGGTTCTGTCCGCCACTTGTCCATACATTCTTTCGTCACTAGCACCTTTCAGGTGTGATGGATATTATAAATCAAAAGGGAGTGGATGCCTTGATGACGTCTGATCGATATGAATGGAAGAAGAAACATACTGCGCCGACCCCAGATAAACTGGCAACAGGGCAGGGAGAAGAAAACTCTTATTACTTTATTTGTGATAAGATAACCAGCCGTATGGTGACGGCAGAGTTGAATACAATTGTCACCATCCCAAATCTCTCCTGTAGGTGTCGTACAAGGCGACTAAGGATAAATCATTAATGAAGAATGGGCAGCAGCGTTCCTCTTATACTCGTACAACCTAGCATTGTACTGCGACTTTCGTGCCCGATAAATGGCAATAGGCTCGCCACCTATTACATGGGACTTGACATAATTGGCGAAACGTGCCGTGCTGGTTCACCTCTGCCTACCCCTTCGGGGATATAGGCGTGATTTATGTATGTATGTATGTGTTTTACTAGCCCCTCTATAGTTGAGGGTTCCAGGTGAAGTTCGATTCCGTCTTCGGTCCATATAGTCACTTTCGATCAGGTGAGATGAAAGCCAAGAGCTTACTGTCTGGCATAAAAAAAATGATTTATTGATTTGATTTATTTTTCTTTTGAATTTAAGAAGCGATATAAATCGACTTGACCAAACGGAACGCAATACCCAGCTACCATTTATTTCTGGAACGGCTGTTTGTAAAATATTTCAGGATTGTTTACAATTCGCCTAACTCGATGAATGTGTTTTGTTTATTGATCCACTAGTGTTGTCTGTTCTGTCAATTGAGTACGGCTACTTGTTTGTTTGTGTCTCGTACCGTTGTGTACGGTCAGCCTCTTTAGCAGAACTTTTTGAAACACCGTCAGCAACCACCGATAATGCATTCGTAGTAATTTATTTTTTATTCATCACCAGCCTTTTTAATGGCCCACTGCTGGGGCACGGGCCTTCTCTAGGGATGGAGGAGTATAGGGAGATTGGGCCATAACCCTTTTTTTAATCCATTTTTTGGTCATTTATCCAATGACCAGCCCTACCGAATATTGGTTAGTTTACGCAATCGCAGGCTGAGCGTCACGCGCTATGCAACTGTGCTAGCGAGTTTCTCTTGTGTTGAATAGAATACAAATGTATAAAACTGACGTTGAGAAAACAGCATGACGACAGTTGTGTTAATTGTGAGAGAAGCCGTCTAAGGCTGGAGTTCACCAACACGTAAAACAAGCGATCAAAAGATAACCGCCTGTTTTTGACAGTTCTTCCATACGATAAAATGTCGAAAACTGACGGTTAAATAGTAATCGCCCGTTGAATTGGTGGTGAACTCAGGCCTAAAATTGATATATTTTGTATTCTCTTCGTCCGAATGGATTGGCTTCTTGTCTAGGGAAGCGTAGGCGAATGATGACAATGTAAAAACTGTTGCAGCGAGTTCGATTCTCGCAACAAATCACAAGTTATCCCACACACATTTTTCCGTATACCGAACCCGTTATTCACTACCACAAGTCCATAAAACTCCGTTTATTTTCCAAGATATATAACACAATCGGATTGTTTACTCCAGATGCTGGCTCGTTTCGTGGAATAAATTAAAAAGGCACGGCCAATGTAAAACTGTAAACTGTAAAAGTTATTTTCGAAGTCACACACAACCGCAGAAGCGTTGTACGTCGCAGGCATGTCGTGAGATCGGGCATTCGGAAAGTTCCCACGTCTTGGATACCTTTATTATTTACTAGCTTTCTGCCCGCGACTTCGTTCGCGTGAACTTAATTTTTATGACATACAGGATTTTTTCCCACTTACGATACTTGTTATTTACAAAATCCCGTCCAAATATATGCCCATAGCAATCAGGGGGCCTACCGCCTAACCCGATTGCTGATGATAGCTATATTGCAATGCACTGCTTACGGCTATAGCAGCCATCCTGAATTTTTAGGCGGCACGGATTTCGTGTCAAATTTATACAAAATCATTCGGTGATCATTCATTCAAAGCTATCGCTAATAGTTTAGCTACATTTGGTGCGAAATGACAGCATGACGTCATAAACTATAGCTTTTCCTATAGCAATCGAGTTAGGCGGTAGGCCCCCTGGTATGGTGAGTGTAGCTTTTTAAACAGTGAAATATATTTTGAAATCGGTGCGGTACTTTCGGAGATTACCCGTCCCAAACATACAACTTTACTCTAATTACATCTATGATCTAGCAATATACTGCGATTTAAGTGCCCGATATATGGCAACGGGCACCTATGGGCTCTTGGGTGTGGATTTACCTCTGACTGCCCCTTCGGGGATATAGGCGTGATTTATGTACGAGTATGTATGTAATAGTTGTTTTCTGTTCTGCCGTCATCACATAAGCACAGATAGCGACGGTAGACATAGAAAATACAATTACCAAAATCAGAAGCTATAATGTTGCCCCAAAAAACCGAGCGAACCGTAAAATAATTCTGTCGTGAGCAAAGAATATTATACCGCTCATATAATAGAAAACAGACGCAACTCGAGAAACGTTTAACAACATTGTGTGCTCTACATTTACGACAATAAGACTTACTGTTGCAGTTTTGAGTTGTATCTGTTATGATGTGTTTAAGAGGCGATATTGGATATCGACGAACAAAAACCGTCCCGAAAGTTGTAACCGATAAAATTGCAATCCCAGCAAGAAACGGCGACCGTTATTTTTGTACAGTATCGTAGACGCAATCAAGTGTGAATTACTTCTCAGAGAAAATATATAACATGTAATAGCAGATTCTATGATATTTTTTAGCTCCAGGTCCAGCATGGGGTTCTTAATGAAATGAAATATGTTTAGGTATGTTTATTTGTTAGAAACATGGTACATGGTTCATTGAAATCTGTAGCCATAATAATAATCTATTCGATTTTAATTTTAACATTATATAAATGTTAGAAAAATTAGTACAAAGATTTTGGGGTTAGGAAAAGAATTTCGAAAAATTATGATCTTGAGGCGGGAATCGAACCCGCGTCCGCTGCTATCCGGGCAGGTGCCTGACCGCTCGGCCACCCAAGACACTAATTAACTTGCCCGTCAGTAGTAGTAGCCCGTAACAGATGTCGTCCACCCAACGGATTGGCGGGCGGCCTCGTCATCTTCCTCGTCCTCAGGCGCAGTTATAGCTATCTCTTAATCTTGCGAGCTGATTCGTATCTTTCGTTCTACTCATCCGCTTATGCTGCGGGGATCAGAATAATCTACGAAAAAACCTATGCCCCTAACATATCTAATGTTTTTAAAATATCATTGGTCGAATCTTGAAATAACGGCCGCATTTTCGCATCCGTCACCAACGCCATCTATCGACGAAATCTAGCCACGCGAAACCTGCCACAAATTAAGCCTTAGTAACTTAGCAAATCTGTCAACCTCACAAAACCAAGAAGGTTTGATTTGCCCGAAGAAGAGATTAATAGTACCTTTCACAAGCTAGGCGAATTCATGACTTGTTAGCAGTAGGTACAGACAACAGTACGCCGGACTACACGAAATGTTAAATTTTCTCAGTCGACTTTTGGCTCTACTGCCAACAAGATAAGGTTGACAATCGATTGGAGATATTTGACAGTTTTGTTTAGTCTGAAGAGCCGTTGACTGTACGTCTGACAAGGATAATTAATGGGTGCATTAACGCTTTGTTAATTGGCGATAATTCTCCAAAGGTCACATTAGTTAATTAGCACTCTCCTTTGTCTTTAATAGAGGCTCTATCGCTATGTGACCATCCAATTAGTGTTAAGAACACACGAGGCAAAGGCGTTGACTGTTGCGTGACGCAGCAATCGCAATAATGGCTTCAAGCACCTTTTCAATTAATATAAAGCACGTCTGATAATTAAAGTGATAGTGTTAACTATAGTATAATAATATACTAGTGTTAACTACCACCTTAATCATCAGCCAAAGGCGTGTGGTGACAGCAGAGCGATTTCGATATATGGCAATAGACTCGCCACCTATTACATGGGACCTGACCTCTACCTACCCCTTCGGGGATATAGGCGTGATTTATGTATGTTTTTTTATGGTAGACAGGGAAGCTCTTGCCCTTCATCTCACCTGATGGTAAGCGAAGATAAGGGCCGAAGATGGAATCGAGCTTCACCTGGAACCCCCAACCATATTATTATGACGACAGATTTTGATAAGATGCTGGTAGCTAGCCGGGCGGACTTGAAAGAAGTCCTACCACCAACCAACCGAGAACATAATTGTAGCCCCCTGGGGATCGAGCCCGGGTCCTCTGGATCTTCAGTCCGGTGGGGGAAAAACTGGACCACGGAGACGGTTAAAAATAAAGTAGTTAAATAAAGTACTTATGTATGTAATAGACTCACTGTTGATCAGAGCCCGGAATATTCATAGTGGCAGTAATAAAAATGATTTGCGACGAATAGGGCGCATAATATATCCTCCTGAAAAAGGTCCGGCGTGATTTACGGGCCTCATTGGAAGCCCATTCTTCGGCAACACCCCGGGTGCGGTAAATCACGTTCGTGTCACGGCAAAACAGTCTTTAGTAACGCGGGAATAGTGGGTGTTTTGCAATTTTGCACTTGACACTGGGTCGTTTGCTTGGCGAGTGCGTTCGTTCATTCATTTGTACGGTTTCCGTTGCCAGAATCAATTTCATGTCGACTCCTAGAAAGGAGGACTCATTCGTTTAAACGTCGTTGCGTATTGTGTGTATCAACATGCATACATACATACATACATAAACCACGCCTCTATCCCCGAAGGGTCAATTACCACCTACTTTTACCCAATTAAGTTAGGTACCTTGTAAGAGGTGGCTAGCCTATTGCCATATATCAAGCACATAAAATTGCAGTTATTGGTCGGTGGCATAAGAGGAAGGCTGCTGCTCATAGCTCATTGCTGTCTTGACCCTTACTCGCCGTGTACGGCACCCACGGGGGAGATGGAGGTGGTGACAATTGCATTCTGCTCTGTCGTCACTACACGGCAGACAACATTGCTTATACATAGTTTAAGCGATCGCACATAAAAATTTTACACTAGGTGTGTACACTTTTCTTGACATTCAAACAGGTGCCTTGTTAATTGACAAAAACAAAATTACGCCCCCCCCCCCCATGTTCTCGAAAAGGGCAACAAGCGTCGCTTTTCCCACGTGAACGCAAGCTAATAAGGGAGGCTGTTCATTATCGCATCGACAACAGGCTTCATACAATTTGCGGCGGTGACGTCAGGCGTCACGCCTTGCAAAGGCGGCCGCTGGCGCGGGCAGCGTCAGCAGAACAACTCTATGTGCTACTCTGATCAACTTTTATTGATTTAGATTTTTATTGAATACACTTTAATAGTAGAGGAGACGTGAGACGTCGACCTTCACCGATCTGATAACTCGATGAGACAAATTTTTATCAAATATTAATTTTTTAAATAATATTTTAAACTTTCATTATTCTGCTATAGTGAAAAGGGTCTACACGCGCAATATAGACCCATTTTCATTATACCAGATTAAATATTATTTTAATAAACAAATATGCCTATGAGAACTACCCTGTATGATAAGCAATTACTTATATACTTTACTTACCCTGTTCACATCTACTTGCCAGGTAACCATGCACAGAAATAAGTAGGCAAGCCTACCTACGCATATTCTGTGTGTTAAAAACTATCAATTGAGATAAAACTCATTCGGTTATCACATGAGTGAATGAAATTGTTGAAAAAAGTGATGAAAGAAAATTAATTAAATTAAAAATAGCTATGAACACTTTTCGATAGACAAGTTATCATTGGCATATTTAAGTAGTGGTGAATTAACCCACCGTTTCACCAACCATGTCTCATTTAATAAGAGACGAGCCTATCGCCATCTATCGTGCACGTAAATCACAGTATATTGCTAGGTGGTATAAGAAGAACGCTGCTCCCCATTACTCGTCGCTGCCATTAAGATAAATCGTTCGCTAAATATTACTTGGTATTAATTATTGCCTGGCATTTAATTTATACAGCGGTTTGTAGATTAATTCATAACGCAGATAGAATTATCTCAAGCTTTGAAATTGTGTAATACTCTCAACATCGACGGATGAATATCAATTGGTACAGTCAATAAGCGCGTTAGACTTCACAAAATTGAAATCGTTTCAATCAATTTCCAAACCTAACTCGTAATGTTTAGAGTGCAATATTGTGCAAAATTTGACTGTTTCTGAAATTAAACTGAGGTGTTTTCACATATCGATCATTTAATAAAATAAACCGCAGATCTCATAAAATACTTTGCAAGAATGTCTTTTAAAAATTTATAGCAATAGGATTTGTTTTTGAAAGAGAAGTGTTTTTGATTTGTGCCTCTTTCATATTCAAGAAGCGATATAAGTTGCGTTATTTTTTATCAACCTGCTACATCCCACTGCTGGGAAAAGGCTTCCCCGTAACCCCCCATCTCGAGCGATCCCGAGCCAATTCCTTTCATTTTTGCAGTGTGGCTCCAGTTCGTCTCCACCTCTTTCTAGGTCGACTTTGACACGCCATATAACAATCCTGGAAAATTAAATTAAGTTCGCTCGCCTGTGGTTTTGTATGTTCGCTCTTCCATGCCAATTGATTAGACGTCATTCAGCCGTGTAATCTCTTTAAATTCATATCATCCGTTGCTTACGATGAAAATTATGCAAAGAATCATGTCAAGAGACCGATGATTGGCACCATTCCAATCCAACCTTCTCATAGGTTTGTCGAAGGTACTACAGTCTGCTGAGTCTGCTTGACACTAACTCTCTTTGATTATCTAATCTTAGACAGTATAAATTGCGCTCTTCCAAAAGTAACTTGTTTTTTAAATGGTCATTTTTTGTTTTCTTAATCGATTTTTAATCTTAGTTTGTATTTTATAACATTGAAAATCGATTGGGAAAATTGATAGTTTGAGATGACATGACGTACCGTCGACAGTACATAATATATTTATAAAATGTTATTTTGGTTGTGAAGATCCAACATTAATAATAATATCCATTGTTGGTCCTTTACAATCGTTACTAATGCGTGATTTAATTAATATTATAATGAAAATGTATGATAAAATTATTTAATTTTAACGGTTTACAATTGTTTGAAAATTTTATGACAGTGTTTGCAAGATTTCTACAGGCACCTACTATACAAATTGTCTTATCTTTCCCTATCAAGAGCAATATTATAAAATTAGACAAAAAAAAATACATTTATATAGAGTCAAATACAATGCTAGAGTTCATTCCACAAAAGATGTCCCTCCTATAACATTATTTGCGCTCCTAGACATTAAGATTAAAGTCTAAAGGACTTCTTTTGTGAAACTGATTGTAATGGTATCTTCACTTATTTTTCTAAAGTCCCATTCCCTAACTGTTTAATATACAATACTATATTTTCGAATAATTTTATTCTAGCCTCATTTTAAAAACTTTTCAGCAATATTCTCTAAAATGCAAACTGTGACAATTGTGCAAAGAATCTTTTCTTTCCGTCTTTAATAACTTCACGCTGCAGACCTTAGCGATGTACCAAACCAGGCAACTTTATTGGAACATTTTTCACGTTTCTAAATGTACTGCCTTTGCTTTTCACGCAGCGTTTTAGTGAAAAAACTCTAATTTAGCCCAATAAAAAGTGGTTTACTGTCTCCGCTGGAAGCATAAGTGATTTATAAGTGTAATAAAAAGGAAGGAATGTTACAAATTATCTTATCATTACCATAATGGCCTGTTATCTCGGCAAAAATTATGTTCACTGCTTTATGAGCATTGGCAGTCTTTTGGGCCTGTCTATCTCGTTTGCTACCTATATACAGTGTTTCTTCAGACATTATATTATTATACTCGTAATATAAAATCTCCTTCAAGCGTAGTAGTCGATCATTTCTTTCCACTGGTTTAGATTCTTACATACATAAATCACGTCTATACCCCGAAGGGGTAGGCAGAGTTGAATCAACTTCCACATTTCGCAAAATTAAGTTAGGTCCCATGTAATAGGTGGCGAGCCTATTGCCATCTACCGGGCAAGTAAATCGCAGTATGTTGCTAAATGGTATAAGAGTAACTCTGCCGCCCATTACTCATCGCTGTCTTAACCCTTAGTCGCCTTGTACGGCACCCGCGAGAGATATGGGGGTGGTGACTATTGTATTCTGCTCTGCCGCCACCACACGGAGGACAGTGGTGATGGAAGATGATCCAAGGGCCGGCCTAACGAGCATTACTTACCCCCGAATACAGAAACGCCAATCAAATTTTGAGCACTGCTTATAAAGTTAAGTGGAAAATACCTGTCAGGATTTGTATCGAAAAACGCCAATTTTGACAATACTTAAATATTAAGCAGAACCTCAATTTTGAGTAGCGTTTCTGTATTCGGGGGTCCATGTCACAAAATAGGACCCAGCTGCTTCATCAAGCTAATTTATTCAACGCCGTCAATAAATAATTTTTCATCGAAGAATTTCGTTGCTGTCGCTACATGAACAACACGCACATTTTATTAATATCAATTTGTCGCCTTCATCGTTAGCATTGGCTGTTCCGTTCACTTTACTGTGCCATTTGAAACCTTATTGCCTTGTTATAACGAGCTGCGCCGTTCGAATGCAATGACGGTTGATTCCCACTAATTAAATGAACTCGGCAACGTAAGTTTCAGTCATTTATTTCTCGGAGGCTTTTTGGTGTGTTTGGTTTGAATGCGGGGGCGGGCGGTTTGGTAAGCAACTCCCTACTTACTGCTCTGTGTGTCTAAAGAGCTTTGTAATTGTTGTCTAAAACATGCCTTAAAATACTTACTCCATTATCTCATAATTATTACAAGCAACATACACTATGGAAGGAACTCTAGAATCATGTTTTGTTCTTAGACTGGACAGCTGTCCGCCTGCCAACCTCTTTGGGTACTTAAGCTGTTTTTGTGGCGTGTCGTTTTTTTATTCTATATAGGGAAGCTCTCGATCTTCATCTGACCGGATTGTAAGTGACGATAAGGGCCGTAGATCGAATCTGGCTTCACCTGGAACCCTCAAACACTGAGGGACTGGCTGGCTATCTTATCACAAATTGTCGGAACACAATAATGCAAAAATTATGGCGATAGATTTTGGAAAAGATGGCGGTAACTAGCCAGGCGGACATGAAAGAAGTGTTACCACAGACTAAATCGAGTGCAAATTTGTACTCCTTGGGACAAACCATAGACTAAGGAGGCGGTTAAATAATGGAAGACCATTTTGACTCAAAAATATGAGTGGCATGTTTATTTAATAATCCGTCATCATCATCAGCACTGCTGGGGCTCAGGGCTTCCCTATGGATGGAAGAATAGGGGGTGACTGGGCCATAACCCACCACAGTTAGAGATGGATAAGGCCAGGGAGAAGAGAGTGGAAGAAACTTGGCTGCTTGCTATGTTAATTTAAGAGTATTACAATACAGGAGCTCGCTAGCGCAGTGGCACAGCGCGCTTGGCCTGCGATTGCGTAAACTAAGCAATTTCGCTAAGGCCGGTCATTGGATGGGTGACCAAAAATTTATTACCTCGTGTTCCTCCGTGCTTCGGAAGGCACGTTAAGCCGTTGATCCCGGCTGCATCTGCAGTCGTTAGTACCCACCAACCCGCACTGGGCCAGCGTGGTGGGTTATGGCCCATTCTCCCTATATTCTTCCATCCATAGGGAAGGCCCGTGCCCCAGCAGTGGGGACATTAAAGGGCTGGTGATGGTGACAATACACGAGTGTATGGTGACAGCAGAGCAGAATACAATTATTGTCAAACCCCAAATCTCCCCCGCGGGTGTCGTACAAGGCGACTAATGGTTAAAACAATGATGAGTAATGGGCAGCAGCGTTCCTCTTATACCACCTAGCAATGTACTGCGACTTTCATGCCCTATACATAGCAATAGGCTCGCCATCTATTACACGGGACCTAACATAATTGACGGAACGTGCATGCTATTCACCTCTGTCTGCCCCTTCGGAAATATAGGCGTGATTTATGTATGTATTTATCTACACTTAAATATTGACTTCAACAAGCCACACTCGAATTTGCCTGAACAAATTACGTTTTCATAGCTCCAGAAAGAAATTAATTAAAAACATCATTTCCGACGTAATCAAAGCAAAAAGTATTACGCGATTCCGTATTAAATTAGGGGCGGCTCGTTCCGTTCGCTGGTTTGGGGGCCTGGCTTAATTCCGCCGGGCAATATTGTACAATTCGGGCAATATTGTGCAATTTTTGGTGAGGATTTGTACGTGCTGGATATTAACTGCCGCACTCAGAGACGTCAAATAACGTTAATGAGTACTTAACGTCAAAAAATGACAATTCAAAACTTGTCGCTATTCTTGCCGGGTCTATGGTCTAAATTTGAATGAAAATTTTTGACATAAAATACTCATTAAGGGTAATTGACGTCTCTGAGTGCGGCAGTAAGCTCGACAGCGCAGGAGGCATAGCGCGCTTGGCGTGCGATTACGTAAACTAAGCAGTGTTCGCTATGTTGATTTCACTATGTCGAGTTCCTCCGTGCTTCGGAAGGCACGTTCAGCCGTTGGTCCCGGCAGCATCTGCAATCTGCAATCGTTAGTTAAGTTGGGAGCTGATTGATCGTCATCATCATCATCACCAGTCCGTTAATGTCCCCACTGCTGGGGCACGGGCCTTCCCTATGGACCGAAGAATTTAGGGAGATTGGGCCCTAAACCACCACGCTGGCCCAGTGCGGGTTGGTGTAGAAACTTAATTGTGACATGTATAATAAGTGTAAATTATTTATAAGAAAATATGCAATGTATGTTTCCCTTGAAAATAAATAAATAATATTTTTTCCCTACCAGGAATCGAACCCGGTACCTGTTGGCCAATAGCCAGCGATCTGAGCATTCGACCAAGCCGACCGTTGTACACAGTAAAAAAAGCAATTCCACTCAACCATAAACAAGGTTTCGGCGCGAGTTCGGCGATCGTAAAACTCAGTGGCTCGACAGAAATATTATACACAATTCTACTATCGGGGGGTTGTTAAATTTTACGAATATCACCGAGTTAGTGGAACGCCCAAGGTTGCTCAACACGATAGGTTGTAACGTGCTACTATTCCATGCCTCTTTGTTTATTTCTAAACTAGTGGTCACCCGCGGCTTCGCTCGCGTTAATGTCATTCATACATACATAAATCACGCGTATATCCCCTAAGGGGTAGGCAGAGGTGAATAAACACCCACTTATCGCCAATTTAGCTAGGTCCCATGAAATAGGTGGCGAGCCCATTGCCATCTATCGGGCACATAAATCGCAGTATATTGCTAGATGGTACAAGAAGAATGCTGTTGCCCATTACTCATTGCTGTCTTTACCCTTAGTCGCCTTGTACGACACCCACGGGAGAGATGGGGGTGGTGACAATTGTATTCTACTCTGCCGTCACCACACGGCCATAGTTAATGTCGGTTATTGTATATAGCCTATAAAGCCTTCCTCGATAAATGAACTATTCAACACAAAAATATTTTTTCAATTTGATTCAGTAGTTCCTGGGAATAGCGCGTTTTACCATACAAACAAACAAACTCTTCAGGTTTATAATATGAGTATAGATAGATTTACTGGAATTGTTTAAAAGTAATACAGAATGTTACACGGAATCTTACCAAATATGGCTGGGCAGAGAGAGAGGTCTGGGTGGCGGAGGTGAGTGTTGACTAGTTGTCAAGGGATCCCTTAAACCTACACTTGGGTCACAAGTCCCAAGCCCTCTGCCATACTATGGACCCGGCACCCGCACGGTGAATCCATGAAAAGCTAAGAGTTATCGACTCATAAAAGTGCCGTGTCGTGACGGCAGAGCAGAATACAATTGTCACCACCCGGAATCTCCCCCGCGGGTGTCGTACAGTTAAAGCAATGATGAGGAATGGGCAGCAGTATTCCTCCGATATCACCTTGCAATATACTGCGATTTCTGTGCCCGATAGGATAGCTTACCACAACCTACATACATACATAAAATAAAACATTAAATAAAATAACTAAAATAAAATTATTTGGTTATGGAGATAAATTATGTTCGAACTAAGTACTTGGATTCCTACCTTCAAATCATAAAATTTAAAGATTGGATACAATGATGAATTCATTATTGTTATATTACTAATTAATAACACCACTATAAAAAAACATCTATTGAGTGACTGAAATCTCAGTTTGTGATAAGTGAACGCGCTGCCAGTACGGCGTACACACGGACAGATGCTTATGTCAGTGTGTACTGCGTCACTTTTCAAAAAATAGGTGTAGTTGTCTTGTTATACGTGACAAAATATTGGTAAATATTAAGAATTAAGCCGAGGAAAAAAAACCTATAGTAAAATTAATTATTTTAAGTCGAATTATGTAAAAAAGTTAATTTCGTAAAAATTGCAGTTGACTTTTTATTCTTTGCTGCCGTCTCGAAATCATGCCTATATCTGCGAAAGGGTAGGCAGAGGTGAATTAGCACCCACGTTTTGTCAATTATGTCAAGTCCCATGTTATAGGTGGCGAGCCTATCGCAATTTATCGGGCACGCAAGTCTCAGTACATTGCTAGGTGGTATAAGAGGAACGCTGCTGCCCATTCATCATAGCTGTCTTAACCCTTATTCGCCTGGTAGGGGAGAGATTTGGGGTGGTGACAATTGTATTCTGCTCTGCCGTCACCACGCGGTACTATCGATAAGCGTTCGGATATTGCAAATAAAAGTAGTGCAGCTTCTATCTAAATTGACACACAGCCGTATTTGAACCCTCAGAGGGATGCCCTAAATCGAATGTGGGACGTCATACGAACTTGTCCACAAACTTTTATATTCAAATATCTTTAGCCGTTTCTCTCTTACCCACATAGAGTGGATTCGCGACACGTGGGCGATGGTACGGTTCCGTAGGAATTAATATGAAAAAACTAGCTGATCAAGCAAACGTTGCTTTGCCCTTATCATGTGGGGTATAAAAACAGTCCACGACTGCTATTTTCAGACCTTCAAAATATACACAACACAATTACATTAAAGTCGGTCAAGCAATTTTGGTTTTACATACACCCAAGGAGACAGATGGAAACTTTACTGCAGTTAAAAAGGCTGACGGGTAAAAATCGGTTTTGATAATTATTTTATGTGACACCCTATCAGAAAGTGGAAAAGTCCCATTTTACTTCATGTATTGTTGGAATGTCTTTGGTGTACAATAAAGTACATTCTATTCGATTCTAACGTTTAATAGGATTTTAGATATTTTCATTTTAGAATGTCATGTAATACTCAATTTTTTTTCTGCTTATGAATGCCTATTTAATAATAATTTAGAATTTCCCCATTCTACCTAATGGTGACAATAAAATAAAAACAACCAGTTGGACAGTAAATTTTATAATTTCAATTTAACACAAATTTAACACAATTTATAATTTCAATTTTACACAAGCAGTATGTAATAAAAAAAAACCAAGACCGAGGGGTTCGGTTGGAGTCGTTCTGGTCGAAAACGAGTGGGACGGGTATACGAAACTAAATGCTATATATCTATGTCTATCTAAATCTCCGAGCCTTCAGCCGCCTGGTGGTTAGTAAGGTACCTGACTGTAGAGAAGTGTAGTAGGGAGTAGCAATTCCTCACAGGATTACCCGCTAGGTCCAGTCCACAATCAAGACAGCTTTGGAACTCTCAGAGATTGATAACTGGAGTGTCTTGCGCAAAATAACCGCCTCCGTGGTCTAGTGATTCGCCCACCAGAATTAGATATCGAGGTCCCCAGGAGAGTACAAATTTGTATTCTGTTTGGTTGGTGCTAAGACTTCGTTCAAGTCCGCCTGGCTAGCTACCACCATCTAATCGAAATCTGTCGCAATAACAATAGTGTTAACAGCATTGTTGTGTTCCGACAATGTGTGATAAGAAAGCCAGCCCCGCTGTGGTTGAGGGTTCCAGGTGAAGCTGGATTCCATATTCGGCCCTTAACGTCACTTACCATCAGGTAAGATGAAGGCCAACAGCTTCCCTGTCAAACATAAAAAGAATTCCATACTTTTTAAAAGTATTCCTGATGATCCCTAAGAACAGGTAGAAAACGCCAACTCTTAAGTCGATTTGTCGTAGCATTTACAAGTTATTCGGGTAAAGGGCCCCTTAGTTCTTGTTTGTTCTAAAGTAATTATTCAAAGGGAAAGTCTTCTTGGAGATTTTTCTGACAAGTCGCCTTTTACGAGGAGAACTATGGCAAAGTGGCGCCCTTGACCTGCTATTAAGTCAACTTAGCGGTCTTCTCAATGGTTAGATGGGTGACCCACAATTTGATGGTTAGATCGCTAGTTATCGGCCAAGAGATCCCCCGTTCGAACCCTGGTTGGGGCCAATGTTTGTAATGAAAATTAATGTGCTCGACTCATAATTGTTTTTAATTTATGTCACCCCTGACCATAAAGTGGACTTTTCCGCCCACTACGCGTTCGGAAAAACTATATACTTACCTCGGGTGATAAAAAAAAGTCTCAGATCGCATATTTATAGTGAAATACTTGCGATCGACTAAGACATTCTTTATAATATAATATTATAATATTTATATCACACCTATCACCTAGCCTAAGCACTTGTGTTATGGATACTAGATGACGGACAGACATTCTTTCTTTTATCGTCCTTGGTATATAATCTACTATTAATTATTATGTATATTAAGAGTTGCAACCAAAGGCCTGATTTGCCTTGCGAATAACGTTGAAATGTATGGCATTTTGATCATTTGTTCTATGACTGAACATTAATCAGATTATGCATTCAGAGACTCAACACTCTATGCCACCGAGCTCATCAAAAGAGAGCAGAACAGACACTTAAAACTGCGAATACGAACGACTTAAAAACTTTTGAAACGCGAGAACAGCTTCTTAGCGCCATCTAGTTAAATTTTTAAGCACTAATTTCCCCATAGTAAACTCTCTACGGTAACTGCTAAAAACGATGAAGGACTAAAGAAAATACGTGAACATTTAAATTTTGGAACGAAGGTAAAATAGGTAATTATCCCTCCCCTATCTCGCTGTGAATTCTCTGTCCAAATTTAACAGCTTATTGTCGAAATTATCTGGTGCGTAACATTAAACTCAATGGCGAGTTTTATTACGTCACAAACTAGTTTACGACAATGACGTGAAGCGGCCGCTGCTCTATATTTTCTGTTGTTTCGAACATTTGGGTCGCGTTAGTTCATTTGTGTACATCATAAAGTTTGCGGGTGTGAGAGCTTTTTGAAATTTTATGGTGGCTTTTTAAAACGTCAGTCTTCAAGCTGTGTGTGGTTTACGTTGTAATTGCCGCGATGTCAGTATGAATGGAACTGTTTGTTTGCAATGAACGGACAATTATAGTGAATAAATGTAACATTCTTGCCTTATAAGAATTTGTAAGCAGGACAAAGGTCATGGTTTTTGAAAGGGATGAACAAATGACGAAGTGTGAAATTAAGATTGCGGGTGAGAATGTTGAACATGTGAAAGAGTTCGTGTATTTGTGATCTGTATTTACGAGAGATGGAAAGTGTGATAGTGATATTGAAAAGCGGGTGAAAGCTGGGAATATGGTAAACGGGGATTTGCACACTTTTATGAACAGCTAAAGTGTGTCCAGAAAGGCTCGTATGGCTGTTCTAATGCAGTGCTGGTCCCGACAATAATGTATGGAAGTAAAAGTTGGGTATGGGAGAAGAAGCATGAAAGTAGAATAAATGCAGTAGAAATGAGAGCGCTGAGGAGCATGGCTGGGGTAAGGCTGAGCGATCGATTGTATAACAATGTGATAAGAGAAAGGTGTGGATTGAAAGAAGATGTAATGACAAGGATTGAGAAAGGGATGCTCGCATGGTTTAGTCACGTCGAAAGAATAATAATAAATATATATTTTTACACTCACAGGAATGAATGAAAAGAGTATGACAAAAAGGATTTATATGGCGGAAGTGAACGGAGAAATTGAAAGGGGAAGGCCTAGGCGGATCTTCATAATCAAATTGAAAGACTATTAAAAAAGGGCCAGGTCAAGAGTACCCGAAACCGACGGGGATTGATGAGATTGGATGAAGCGAAAGAAGTATGTGAGGATCGTAGAAAGTGGAAAGAAGTGATCTCTGCCTACCCCTGTGAGAGAAAGGCGTGACATGTATGTAAGTATGTATTTTCTTGCCTTTCGAAATATTTTCAAATCGGGACTTTTTAACCCTCTATAGCACTATAAGCCATTTTTGACTGCTGCCTTAAGTTTTTTTCATTATTCATACTTCATTCCACATCTAATGTTCGTACACCAAAACATACTACTGATTCTATTTAAAAATTCGACGGATCTACCTATACATTTCAATTGTAAAGATCATGTTTGTATATTTACTTACCCCGGGCCAACGCTGCGCGGCGAAAATATTACCCCGGGCGAAAGCAACGATCGCCTCGGAGTAAATGGGATTGGAATAACAGACCTGGGAGCCTAACACGGGGACTAGACTCTCTCCACCTCTCGCCTGTGTTTTGTTTCGGGATTTAGTGGGAGTTAGGGCGAGAGGAAAAGATTTTCTTTCCCCGAGAGGAGATGTGTCCACGTCCCGTGCTACAAACCTGATATTTTCAGGATTCTGATATTTCCAACGTGCCGTTTACGGTACTGAGAATTCTGTACACGTAGACGCTTAAGAGATTTTGAGATTTGTGAAGGCGTATTGAATAGTAGAAATATTGTGAACAAAGGTCAAAGATGCAGGCTATATAATAAGAGAGATTAATGAAAAAATTAGAAGTAAGTACCTACCGGAGCTCGCTAGCGCAGTAGCATACTTGCCCAGCGATTGCGTAAACTAAGCAATGTTCGCTAAGGCCGGTCATTGGATGAAAATGTTGGCAGAGGTGAATAAACACTCACGTTTCACACTTTTAGCCACATCCATTTCGTTTATTCCCAACCCATGCCCATACCAAGCCAAACGATTCCCTAAAAAGGAAGGAAGACGCAACTTAAAAAATCTTTAGAGACATTGAACGTTCTAAATCCATGAAATCAACATTTACTTTTTCAAGAAAATTATCCGATATCACGTTGAGTTGCGACTCATTTGCTTTAATGAGCAATACCTACGTTGTATTGCGAAGTTGTATATTTAAAAAGAAGCAAACATTTCATGAAACTCCAAACATGTTTTAATGAGTTTCCACCGAACGGGAATCAGAAATTAAGCGAATCTCTGCTGTACCTATACTTAATTGTGAAATGTTGAACGTGACGAATTTGTCCATGATCCGCTAAAGTTTTGCTGATCATTATAAAGTTCGACGCTGGTAATGCATGACATTAAAACGAAACGCTTTTGGCTGACACCAGTTTACATAGACGCGAGAAACAAAACGGTGAGGATTAGAAAGTTTGGAAGACAAATTAAGTACAAAGATTTTGGTGGTTAGAAAACGAATTTCGAAAAATTATGATCTTGAGGTATCATGATTGATGATTTATAAAGCAAACCCAAGCTTAACCGAACGCACGGTATTTATAAAAATATCTTCTTTGGAATGTTTGAAATTTATTTCTACATTGCAAGGGTACCCGTTGGCTTACAACATGAAGTGTAAAGGTTAGAAGAATTTCGGCAAGTTAATCAGTGTCTTGGGTGGCCGAGCGGTCAGGCACCTGCCCGGATAGCAGCGGACGCGGGTTCGATTCCCGCCTCAAGATCATAATTTTTCGATTTTTTTTTTCTAACCACCAAAATCTGTGTACTTATTTTTCTAACATTTACATAATGTTAAAATTAAAATCGAATAGACAAATTAAGTTCATACATAGACCGTTCCAGTGCCGTGTGGTGACGGCAGAGCAGAATACAATTGTCACAAGTCACAACTCCAAAACTCTCTCGCGGGTGTCGTACAATGGGCAGCAGCGTTCCTCTTGTACCGCCTAGTTATCTACTGCGATTTAGGTGCCTAATATTTGGCAATAGGCTCGCCACCTATTAATACCTAATTGACTATGAAATATTATTACCAACATACATTAATTAAAACACTAACACACTAATAATGCCCCAATACATAGTATTATTATTTATATATTATTATTCTCATGCTACTAAAACCATCGTGGAAGATATCAATATATATATTCACCTGCGTTGATTATTGAATATCAACGGTCATTTAAGCAAGAATTTTCCAAATCCGCCTGGCTTGCTACCACCATCGTATAATAATCAGTCGCCTTAGTAATAATATTAACGGCATTATTGTGTTCCGACAATAAGATAGCCAGTCCTCTGTGGTAAATGGTTCTGGGTGAAATTCGATTCCATCTTCGGCACTTATCGTCACTTACCATCAGGAGGATGAAGGCCAAGAGCTTCCCCGTCTAACATAAAAAAAGACTTCGATTGAATAAATGGATCTATAAGTTAGCTGCGCACTCCCCGAGAAAACAAACAAGTCCACGATAAAACACTTAGAAATGTAGTCTGGACATGTCGCGTATTGCTGCAGCGCTATGTACGGCCACACCCTTCGAGTTTTCTGGAACTGTGCATAATTCATCGCCCCCTGTTTGATCGGTGGCGTGTAGTGGCAGAAACACATTTTTGAAACACGACGCGACAAATGTCTTTCATGCTGGCCTGGTAGCCAACAAATAACGTAGAATGTGCCAGCCGCAACTCATCCCGTGGGTGTCGTAAAAGTCGACTATGGGATTGCCCGGTGTAGATCAATAAGCCCCTTGGGGCACCCGAATGGTGGATGGCAAACCACCAACAACAGCATAACCAAAGAGAGTTGGTGTCAGGCAGGCGGCCGGCTGTAAAACCTAAGCCAAAACCTTGAGCTGTATGGATTGGAATGTTGTCATTCCAATCACTCTCTCCGTTCATCGGTCTCTCGACAGGGTCCGTTCCGTCTTTTTTCTATACATCCATTCATCACTAGCACCTTAACGGTGTGATGGATGATATGAATCAAAAGGGAGTGGATGGCTTGATGACGTCTGACCGATATGAATGGAAGAGAAACATACTGCGCCGACCCCAGATAGATAGCTGGGGAACCGGGCAGGGAGAGAAGACTATTACATGGCCTTCTTTGCGTACACTCTTCTGATATGACCATGGGAACGAAAGCCGATGTATCTACGCTGTTTCTTGAAGACCCAGGCTGGATGTTTGTTTCTTAACTTTTAATTCATTTAAAGTTTCTTCCTGATTATAAGTATTATCTGGTAATGGTTTACTGTCATAACTAAGTACAGAAGTTTCATTGCCCCCAGATAGATAGCTGGGGAACAGGGCAGGGAGAAGAGGACGCGTCAAATTTATTGGTTTTTTATGATCAGAAACACACTTTTTTTTTTTCGACTGAAAATGTTTTATACATACCACGGCTCGGGTGGGGCCCTACCGGAGTTATGTAGGAATCTCCCAACTAGTCTGGGCCTACCCACTAAAAACAGTCGTGTTCCGCTATCCCGCTTTGGACCGGCTAGGTGGGAACGCTCATCGCATACTACCACCATGTGCCGGTCAGCAGGTCTGCCTTTTCAGGCTCCTCGGATCAGAAACACACTAAGAACATCCGACGCGAAGCCGGATTTTTCGGTGTCTACACGTGGAGTCGCGTCGCGTTTCAAAATTGTGTCGGGGTCTTTTTTTTCTCATAATTTGTTGTCTGTGTTGTCTTTGTGCTGGTCAATAAATGTTTTTCTTTCATTCTTCTTCTTCTAAGCTACTCGATCAAGTCAACGTTTTTATTTTTACCTCGCTGTAACGCCGTGAATGCTGTGTACGCCTGTTATTTATTATTCATAATTCATTTATTCATTCATAAACATGGGTAATAATTACATAGGTTTGAAATAATAGAAATATAAGTACAGCCATGCTTCGCCATATTGGCATATGAACATATTAAAATTGAAATAACATAACAAGTAGTCAATATACGTAGTAAGAAGTAATAAAATTTTAAATAATGTCAATTGTCAATTCATAGTTTAATAAAATGTATATCTAATGTCAAAATATATTACAAATTATCCATAGTTATTTATTATCATCTTAAAATTGTTTTATGTCATAGTATACTTTTTCAGCAATTCACTTTTTCAGCATTCATCATATTCATTATTGGTTCATATATTAGAATAAGAAATATGCATGTAACTTTTATAATGTTGTGTATATGTACTGTTGGTGTACCTGTTACTAAATAAAAAAATAAACATTCTTATAAGACGGTGCATCCAGTTAGGTATGCAACACGTCTATAGCTAAGCTGCTCTAAGTTTTGGGTTTTTATCGCCGACCACACACTATCATCTAGTTAGCCCAAAGTAAGTAGCTTAAGCACTTGTGTTAAGGAAGACACATACATAAATCACGCCTATATCCCCGAAGAGATGGTGTATTTAACACGGTTAAAACCGAATTTTCGCCAATTAGGTTAGGTCCCATGTAATTGGTGGCGAGCCTATTGCCATTTATTATCGGGCACGGAAACCGCAGTACCTCTTTAGGTGGTCTAAGAGGAACGCTGCTGCCCATTACTCAGTGCAGGGCCCGTAGCCAAGTGGCAATCGTTTCATAACGATAACGTGTCGAAGTTCGTCACGATCGGCCATATTACTTTGGTATCTACAGCGTCTTAGCTTGCGCTACCAACATAACTAGGAACTTATGAAGACGATTTTGGTCACGTGATTTCACGACGACTTACGTCAAATCGCATACATTTTGCTATATCGAACTTCGTTATCTTTGTCGGTATGTTACTTTGTCTTTTCCCCTGTTTTAACCCTTATCTTATTATTATTTAATATTATTATTATTATTATATTATTATTTAATATTTTAATCGCCTTATCGGAGAGATGGGCATTTTGCTCTGCCGTCACCAAAAAGCTATAATATAATATGTATAATTTGTACATAAACATTATATGTTTGACTCGATAACAAATGCCTGTGTTCATTACAAAGATATGACCCTACCAGGATCGAACCCGGGACCTCTGGGCCGCCAGCCAGCGATCTGACAATTCGTCCAAACCGGAACAGCAAAAACAGTACCTCTCTTATTATTTATTTTCCATCAAAAAGTTATTGAAAGACCCCTTAAATATTCATTAGGCCAATCAAATGGACTCTTCGTTACCTTTATACAATATTCACTCAGTTTTAATATTCACAATACCAGGAAAATGTGAAATAACGTTTCTCCGCTACGAGCAAAAGGAATTTGCAGAGCCTGCATTGTATAATAGCTATTTTTTTACGAAATATTAGACGGGGGTAGCAACCCACGTGTTTTATCTCTCTCTCAAAACACTAATCTTGTTAGGATGACGTACGGGACAGCAACACGCTTTGGTATCTGTTCTGTGTCAGTTTCCGAAATGAAAAGTTATAGTTTTTTTAAGGACACTGGCTCTCGGCTAAGTGGTATTTACAGCATGTTAGTTTGGCGGTTGGTCCTGAATCCAAATTCAGGCATTCGAGCATTTCCTGAAAGGAATTCTCAACGGCAGGTATCTTGGAAGTCCCGCTTCCGAAGGGATTTTCGCAGGGGATGTGGAGGGACCTAGATTGAGAGGAAGACGGAAGAGAAGAGAAGCGATAGATGGATTGTTTAAAAGATGATATGAGGAGTAAGGAGTTCAGGCTGAGCCCAGACGATATAAGTAGGTAGGGAGTTTAGGCTAAGCTCGCATCTTTTAGAAAAGAATGAAATAGGAACACAATGTTGTGCCGCCCTATTTAGAGTGGTATAAGGGCAGGAAAAATGAAAGAAAAGAAAAGGAAAGGAATGGGAAAAAAATTAGCCGTGTGGTGACGGCAGAGTAGAACACAATGGTCACCACCCCCATCTCTCCCGTGGGTGTCTTACAAGGTGACTGAGGGTAAAGACAGCGATGAGTAATGGGCAGCATTCCTCTTTTACCACCTAGCAATACATACATACATAAATCACGCCTATATCCCCGAAGGGGTAGGCAGAGGTAAGCTAGCACCCACGTTTCGCCATATATGTCAGGTCCCATGTAATAGGTGGCGAGCCTATTGCCATTTATCGGGTACAAAGTCGCAGTACATTGCTAGGTGGTATAAGAGGAACGCTGCTGCCCATTCCTCATCACTAATTGATTATCCTTAGTCGCCTTGTACGACACCCACGGGAGAGATTTGGGTTGGTGACAATTGTATTCTACTCTGCCGTCACCACACGGCCTAGCAATATACTGCGATTTATGTGCCCGATATATGGCAATAGGCTCGCCACCTATTACATGGAACTTAAATTATTTGGCGAAAAGTGGGTGGTAATTCACTTGTGCCTACCCCTTCGGGGATATAGGCGTGATTTATGTATGTTTGTAAAAGAAGAAGCTTCCTTCGTATCGGAGTCACAGTCATAATCTTCCTGCCTGTGTCTCGTGTTATCTGCAGGCGGCGCAGAATGTTTTCTCGTCCATTTATATCGGTCCTGGGGCCTAATTTAGCGAGATTGTATGAATCATTTTATGCTCATATTATGTTTCATTTTCTAAATCTTTAAATGACAAGATATTAGATGATTGATTCAGTGATAGCCGTGTGGTGACGGCAGAGTAGAATACAATTGTCACCATCCCAAATCTCTCCCGTGGGTGTCGTACAAGGCGACTAAGGATAAATCAGTGATGAGGAATGGGCAGCAGCGTTCCTCTTATACTACCGTCCTGACAATGTACTGCGACTTTTGTGCCCGATAAATGGCAATAGGCTCGCCACCTATTACATGGGACTTAACATAATTGGCGAAACGCGGGTGAGAATTCACCTCTGCCTACCCCTTCGGGGATATGGGCGTGATTTATGTATGTATGTATGTATGATTCAGTGATTAATTTTATTTGACAGATTTGTATGAGAATTCGTTAAATGGCCTACACTTATGAAACACTATTTACCTATTTGACGTAATCACGTCATCGAGTCCTCTACCACCAACCACAAGCCCTTTAAGGGGGCCAGTAAAGGCCTGTCAGCCAAATCTTTTTGCCCACCAAAGCGCCCACTTTAGGCAATATACCCGTTTTAGGCCACTGTTCCCTACTCAATTCTATTAAGCAACAGGCGTACAATTACCTATAGGCTGTTCACGGACGCTATACAGGCTGTAACAGAAAGGTGCAGTTATAATTTTAAGGAGTTTATGCAGGCCAAACAATTTTCACAACAGTACCAGGACTACCAACAACAAATATTATCAACTGACGTCATCCAGTTCTTGGCTAATTATGAGGAAGTAAATTTTTTTGAGATTCGATTTTGGTTCCATTGTAAAGTTGTTCAGATTTATGACCTGGATAACCTCGAAAAAATTCGCTCAAGGTATAATAATAATACATCGATGCATGCGATAGCAGTTCTGGTGATAGCGATACAAAAAAAAATCTTTCGTATTCAGAGTAAGACAAAAAACATTCTCATTAGAAAGGACCGGCCCAAGAAACATTAGTACACTTACCTATATTGTTTTCCTCAAGAGCACCTGTTTATTTCGAGAGTTGCTTAAAGGTCAAATTGAATTAAGGGATTTTCCCTCGGAGCACTTTACCTTATAGAGCTTGGGGTGCGTCATTGCTTCCTGCTCTGCATATTCCGTAAATGTACAACACATTAGTGTCAATATATCTTTGACTGGAAAAACATTTAGGGGTTCATTGGATTCGAGTGGAATTTCACGGCGTTACGGTTTTTCTTTTCGGTGTTACTGTTTTGTTACGGTGTTTCGCGTATATTTTTCGATTCGTAACCCTCAACCAAATAGCACCATAGTTTCGTCTCAAACTTTACGTTATAAACTTTAAACGAAACAGTTGAAAAAATAGTCAAAGAAAAAAAAATGTGCAAGCATCTCTTAACCACCTCCATTGTCTAGTGGTTCACCCGCCGTAATTAGATCACGAGGTGCCGGGTTCGATCCCCACGGGAGTACGCATTCGGTTTCGTTGGTGGTAGGACTTTTTTCAAGTCCGCTTGGCTAGCAAAATTTATCAAAATCTGTCACCATAATAATTATGTTGTAATAATGTTGACAGCATTATTGTGTTCCGACAATTGTGATAAGATAGTCAGCCCCTCTGTGGTTGATGGTTTCAGGTGAAGCGCGATTCCATCTTCGGACCTTATCGTCACTTACCATCAGGTGAGATGAAGCGCAAGAGTTTCCCTGTCTAGCATAAAAAACCATTTATCGGTTACTCGATACCTAGTTTGTGTCGAGTAATCGAGAAGTGTTTGATTTGCGAAAAATGTGACATCTGACGATAACGAACGAAGGAGTCAAATTATCACCAGACCAGACTGTTGTATTATAGCAAAACGTGATTAGCACACCCGGCTCGGGGGAAGGTCTTTTCTTTTATTTATTTATTTCAACTTTATTGTACACAAAAGTTACAAATGGTGGACCTAATGCCATAAGGCATTCTCTACCAGTCAACCGGAAAGCTGGGTGCAGTAATATTAGTTGGCGGTGAAGAAAGTGAACACTGTTAAGTAAATGATCTTAAAATAAAGCTACCTTACAAAAAGGTCTTTTCGCTGATGATGCGTCGTACCTTGCGCAACCTAACAATGATAATGTATGTTATAGTAAGAATATTCTTCTTCAGTTTTTCTAGAGCCGAATCCCGTTGTCACCATCCCCAATCTCTCCTGTGGGTCGTACAAGGCTACTAGGCGTTAAGACAGTGATGAGAAATGGGCAGCAGCGTTTCTCTTATACCACCTAGCAATATACTGCGATTTACGTGCCCGATGGATGGCTATAGGTTTGCCAATTATTGCATTGGACTTACCATTAGCGAAAAGTGTGTGTTAATACACCTCTGCCTATCTTCGGAGAAAAATTGGAGCGATTTATGTATAATAAATAAATATTTTTACACTCACACCTATCATCTAAACCAAAGTAAGTAGCCTAAGCACTTGTGTTATGGATACTAGATGACGGACATATTTTTAATATAATTATGTACATAAATGTTGAAAATATACTACATAAACATATACACAACCATGACTCGGAAACAAATATTTTGTGGTCATCACAAAGTCTGTCCCTACCAGGTTTCGAACCCGGGACCTCTTGGCCAATACCCAGCAACCTGAGCATTCGACCAAGGCGGCCGTCTGAATAAACGTATATATATATACTGCTGTCATTATTCAAATTCAGACTTAAGTTGAACCCGTCACTCAATATTGACGTGACCTTATCTACACAATCAGCAAATTGAGCCATAAATTTCTAGCTGCCTTCTTAAATTATAGGGTTTTTAACCGCCTTGTAACATTTTCAATTGCTGTGATAGCCAAAATGGCCACCGTTTCCGACCCAATCCCATTTCTGGGGTGGTGATATGTATAATTACTTCGCGATCGTTAAAAGTTAGTCAAAGAGGCAATGGTGAGGAGTGACTAAACGTACCTATAATTACTCGGTAAAGGTTGACAGCCGTTGACACCATTTTAGCTTTAATAATTCTGGCTTTTATGTGTACGTTTCTATAATTATAGACAATAGGGATTTTAATTACGAGCAATTTCATTTCCACTAGGAGATTTTCTCCACGTCCCGTTCTACGTTCTACATAACATGGGAACAGGGTAGGAAGATGATGTATCGAATTCGTCAGTTTGTAAAATTTCGCACACCTAGGTAAAGAATGGCATAACTCTAAATAATCCAAAATGGAGCCAAACTGCCTCAACTCCAAAGGCACTTATGTAAAAATCTCTAATTTTTTTTGTTTTTCAATATTTATGTTGCTTTCTTTCTTAATTGAAACTACAACATAAGACAGGATATTGTACGTACTACTAAGTAGAAAATTTACCGGGTGTTTCTCCTAAACGGATTTCATGTTCCGTCGCTCATAATCTCCTTAGCGCAAATAAAAATCGCCCGAAATCGGAAGCTGGAACATTTAAGTCGCTTACTGTCGCCTCGAAAAATGGACAGTGCTCCGTAATATCTCTAAATTTATGGGCGACGAGCGTCTATTAAGAATATGAGAAAGGTTACTTTTTAGGGTTCCGGACCCAAAGGGTGAAACGGAACAAACGGGAAATTACTAATAATGAAATTGGCGATTACTACTTGGCCAAGTATTCTTGCTTAAGCCAGTTCTTACTTCATTCCAATTCTTGTTTATTACAAAGATTTTGGTGGTTAGAAAAAGAATTTCGAAAAATTATGGTCTTGATGCGGGAATCGAACCCGCGGCCGCTGCTATCCGGGCAGGTGCCTGACCACTCGGCCAACCAAAACACTGATTAACTTGCCGAAATTCTTCTAACCTACCCTCGCAATGTAGAAATAAATTTCAAACATTCCAAAGCAGATATTTTTACAAATACCGTGCGTTCGGTTGAGCTTGGGTTGGCTTTAAAAACTATTCGATTTTCATTTTAAAATTATTGTTTATTGTTTAAAAATGACAATTTAAGTAAAGCTTTGGTCTGTTGATCGTAACGCTCAACGCTGCGGTATACGGTAAGCGGCGTTTGCCCGTTGCCGCAGACGCATATTGCGACGGAACAAGAGACCATTCCAGTAGTTTTTGATACGATTATTGTATCCGCTATGCGTTACGATCAAGAGACCAAAGCTTAAGACTCCGCTGTCCGTCCGTCCGTCCGTCCGGCTATCACCAGTCTGTCCCATGAACCTTGATAGTAAGATAGTTGAAAGTTTCACAAAAGGTGTATTTTTGTTGCCGTTCTAGCAACAAATACTAATAACAGAATAAAATAAATATTAATTTAATACAACAAACGTGATTTTTTTGCTTGTTTTATAGATAATGGTACGGAACCCTTCGTGCGCGAATCCGACTCGCACTTGACCGGTTTATTCTTTTCATTTCTTTCATACATTTCTTACTCCTGTTATTAAATAAAACTCTGTCTTTACAGATGCGGAGCCGAATACAATGAAGAAATACGTATGGTAAGTTCTGATAACAACATACATTATTACCCTTATTCAAAGAACATTGTCATCATCATCATCACCAGCACTTTAATGACCCCACTGCTGGGTCTGTGCCCCAGCAGTGGGGTCATTAATGTTTTTTTATGGACCACGCTGTCCCAGTGCGGATTGGTGGGCATTACTGAGCACCAGCCAGCTTAACGTGCCTTCCGAAGTACGGAGGAACTCGATATACTTAATATATATTTGGTCACCCAACCAACTATCGGCCATAGCTAACATTGCTTAGTTTACGCAATCGCTGGCTGAGCGCGCTAAGCCACTGTGCCATCGAGCTCCTCCAGTCATTATCATGGTTTATTATATATATACACTGTATTGATGGCCGGCTTGGTCAAATGGTCAGATCGCTGGCTATTGGCCAAGAGGTCCCGGGTTCGAATCTTGGTAGGGGCAAATTTTGTGATGAGCACAAACATTTGTTCGTCATCTTGGATGTTTATATGTACTATCTATAATTATTAAGTATTATATTAAAATTGGTCCGTCATCTAGTATCCATAACACAAATGCATAAGTTACTTTCTTTGGGCTAGATGAGGTGCAAGTGTCAGAAATATTTATTTATTTATCACAAACTCCACTTGAAGACAAACACGAGGAAATTCACAGTCAAACAATTCCCCGCTCATTCGACAATCAAATCATTGTATGGTTCATTTAAGGAGGAAATTGTAGTCCAAACAGATCATTACACGGTGAAGCTAATTGCTCGGAATTCTGCTCAGTCGGTACGTCGAGCATGATTACATAGAATTCGGGTGGACACACGGAGGGGGACTCGTCTGCGCCCGCCGCGTTTTTAAGCAATTGAAAATGCAACTGTGTATAGATCCCGGCACGTAATCGCAAAATATTGCAAGACTTTCAGTGCAAAACTTTCAACTCCAATTTCATCCTCTTAGGGGAGAATTTTCCAAAATCCTTTCTTAGTGCCCACTTACACTGCAAAAGGAATTAAAGGAAGCATGGTCCAAAATTTTAAGTTTGTAATCCTAATTGTTTTAGCTGTGCGTTTATACGTCAGTCATTATTCCTTTCAATATATTCAGAAGAAGATATCGCTCGAGTTAATTACTATTTTTGCTTCTTCTATGATAATTCATAGAAAAAGGAAGGAATTAACGGCTATAAACGGCGGCGGGCGAGTACCGAAATCCCTCCGTGTGTTTGAACCCATAAATCATTGTATATGGCGCCACATTACCTGATTTACATGGCGGCTGATTTTGTTAGTAGATATGCTCTAGTAATTAATTGAACACTAAGGATACCTGATGTCTAATTAACATTGTACTAGTATAGGCATGCAATGACAAGAGACGGTGACCATAGAGCTAATGAGTAACACATAAATATACATTACATATACATTACATATACATAACATATACATTACATGTCACACCTATTTATCCCCGAAGGGATAGGCAGAGGTGAATTAACACCCACGCTTCACCAACCATGTTGGGTTTCTATTGATCAAATAGAAATATGTTGAAACTATTTGCTGTTACAGAAAAATCTAATATTTTGAGTTGTGCAACTCTTTAGCAATGTGTGTAAATAAGAAAGTTTATTGTAATACCGTGTGGTTACGGCAGAGCAGGATACAACATTGCCACCCTCATCTCTCCCGTGGGTGTCATACACATACACACATACATACATACATATATAAATCACGCCTATATCCCCAAAGGGGTAGGCAGAGGTGAACTAGCACCCACGTTTCGCCAAATATGTTAGGTCCCATGTAATAGGTGGCGAGCCTATTGCCATTTATCGGGCACAAAAGTCGCAGTACCTTGCAAGGTGGTATAAGAGGAACGCTGCTGCCCATTCCTCATCACTTATTTATCCTTAGTCGCCTTGTACGACACCCACGGGAGAGATTTGGGGTGGTGACAATTGTATTCTACTCTGCCGTCACCACACGGCATTTCTACTCTGCCGTCACCACACGGCATTTCTACTCTGCCGTCACCACACGGCATTTCTACTCTGCCGTCACCACACGGCATCTAACCTAATTGGCGAAATGTGGGTGTTAATTCACCTCTGCCTACTGATATGTGCGTGATTTATGTATGTATGTTTATAATAAGAAATCACAAGTCCGAAATAACTTATCACGTGTCATCTCTCAATCCCCGAATACCATTCGCGCCGTCGCCTAGCAACGGTAACTTAAAAAACTATTAAGAGTTATGCTCTTCAAGGAAAAAGATAAGTTTTGATAGTGCCCTCAACACTTCCCCTTCCTCCCTTAGAAGAAGTTCAGACGACACGAATCTAATCAAAGAAACTTTTTGTGTCTCTCCCAGAGTTGAGAGCTTTAATCGAAATGTGACTGAGCAAAAATTAAGTCAAACTTTCTCCCGGGGGGAGTGAACCAGAAAGAAATCGTCGCGAAACCCAGGGAACATAATATTCCCGTAGGAGCAAGGTGGAATTCTTTCTTATTTGTCGCATGTCGGCGACGGTGGGGACTGGAATCGTATATCTGCCAATGCTCCAAGTTTTTTTTTGCCACCTCACGGCAGCGCAGAGCAGAATACAATTGTCACCACCCCAAATCTCTCCCGCGGGTGTCTGTCGTACAAGGATACTAAGCTGGAATTCACCAGCACTAAAACAGGCGTCGGTAGGTATTTAACATTTTATCGCTTGGAAGAACTGATAAAAACTTACGATTATCTTTTAATCGCTTGTTTTACGTTTTGGTGAACTCGAGCTTTAGTGTTAAAACAGTCGATCTTATTGGTAACTCTTCCCGTATCAACTCCAGTGGAGTGAAGAGTCAGCCTATGTCACCTTTCACTCCAGAGTAAGCAATCCCACGCTTAAGCCTTGTTCGGACTAGGCTAGTATTTTAGTCTAGTGGCGAGTAATTTAGTAGCTAAACTATTCGCTACTGCCTAAAAATCGTTCGCATTACAGTCGAGTAAAGCTCACAAGTCAGTGGTACTCTGCAAGATGAACAGCCTACAGCGTAATAAAGTCAATAAACTGATAAAGCTAATCGTAACGGCTATTTTAGAAGAGGTGGATGAGGAAATTTGCGTGATTAATAAAAAGAAGCTGTGGATACGAAAATGGATGGAAAATGGAAATGGATGAATAAAATAATACCATTATTCACTAACCTGATGTTTTTAATTTTCAGTTTTATTTCCTTTTCACCAAATCCGGCTATATTCATCTTATTTTCTATATCCAAGTATGCGGATTGTTTCTTCTGTTTGTTTTTATAACACGGGGACTTAACATTCCATAAGCAATCATGTTCAATGTAAATGGAAACAAATTTTAAAGTAGTTTCCTCGCTCCAGCGAAACGACATTTTCACGTCAACTAATGAACTCGACTAAATCGACAGGTTCGGACTTGTTTAGCCGGCGGCCGAGTGAGCACGGACGCGTGTTGGGGGGTGCTACTCGCTACTAGACTACTAAAAAAAAATAGAATAAAATGGATTGACTCGACTAAATTACTTACTAATCCACTCGACTAATTTTTTGGTGTTCAGACACGTTTAGCTACTAAATTACTCGCCATTAGACCATAATAGACTAGTCCGAACAAGGCTTTAGACTAATGATATATTTTATTTTTATGCTAGATAGGGAAGTTCTTGGCTTCATCTCACTCGATGGTAATGGTAAGTGACGATAAGGGACGAAGATGGAATCGAGCTACAACTGAAACCTTCAACCACAGAGGGGCTGGGTATGTTATCACAATGACATATTTTCGGAACACAATAATAATGTTAACATTATTAATGTGGTAGCTAGCCAGGCGGACTTGAAAAAGTCCTGCCACCAACAAATTGATGTAACCGTGAGTACCAGCCCTAATAGATCTTTTATACATACATACATACATAAATCACGCCTATATCCCCGAAGGGGTAGGCAGAGGTGAACTAGCACCCACGTTTCGCCAGTTATGTTAGGTCCCATGTAATAGGTGGCGAGCCTATTGCCATTTATCGGGCACAAAAGTCGCAGTAGGTAATAGCTAGATGACATACTAGGAACGCTGCTGCCCATTCCTCATCACTGATTTATCCTTAGTCGCCTTGTACGACACCCACGGGAGAGATTTGGGGTGGTGACAATTGTATTCTACTCTGCCGTCACCACACGGTAGATCTTTTATGAACCTGGATAATATTAAACGCGTCTAGACTCATCCCAACTAGAACCAATTGACTAGATTATCGATACGAATCGCTTAAGCTACTCTAATCGTATTAGAAGCTAGAAACTTGGATTTATGGTAATAGCCAATAACAAGCGGTTATCGAGACTGGATTTGGCAAACGTTCAGACAGCGAATGTCTAGTGCGAGTGTGAAAGCACTAGTCTTCAGAATTATTTTGTCATCACTAATGTAAACGCAGCTACATAATTGTAATGGTCGTCAAGATACAGGCATAGCCTAGTTTGGTTACTCAACATGTTCTATCTGCATACTTGTTTCTTCACTGTAACCATGTGCATAATATACCTACTGATTGTCTTTTCTAGTTCGTAAGGAACAAGAAATAAATGATTACCTACTATTTGAATCTAAGAAAACATACTATTTTTATAATAAGTTGTCAAAACGCGGGTGTTAAATCACCTCTGCCTACCACTTAGGGTTTACATTGATTAGTTTTGACACTATAAAATTCGAATTCAAATAATATATAATCCATTACAGTAGCTCGTCTTGTTATTATTAGGTAAACAAATAAAAAGAAAATAGGTAATTGTTAATTTATTAAAATCAAATGAAACCCAGTCACTTCAGATAAATAATTTATTTTTCACTTCTCATGCTCTGAAAGTGGTTATTTGTGCAGGGTATAGGCTGCACAAAATCGAATTTTGTGCTCTAGAGCATTAACGTATCTACTCATAAATGTGTCGATAATAAGGCAAAGAAAATGAGCCATGCAGCCAAACACAATAAGAAATTCAGAGATAGAATTTGTTATTTTTTAATATTTACTTAAATTTAATTGCCTAATGTGTTTTTTAAGACATAAAAGATATTACAATTTTAATTCAAGCAGGTACGGTAGGTTATTAAATTAATTTAAGAAAATATTTATTTCAAAATTAATTTAATACTTGGCTGTATATGTATGCAGCCCAAGCCTAATATCAATAGGAAAAACAATTTCCATCAGTATTCAAAACTGTACTAATTTTAGTTTGAATTTGAAGAAATGTTATGAGAAATTCTGATTTATTTCTTCGCAATCGAAGTGAAAAGCAAAGTTTCTACCTCGTCCACAAAACCATTTTTGTCCGAGACTTTTAGCAGCCCGAGCCGAAGGCGAGGGCTGATAGTAATGTCGAGGATTCGTTTTGTGCACTTGATGGAAAATCTACTATTTCATCCCACCATCTCGGAAAAAGCGTTTTTGCTCTTCGATATCTGAGTGCAAAAGCCGTTTTTATCCTCTAGAGGTTAAAGTAAATTTGAATTTAGAACATCGTGTGCAATGAGTTTGTGAATTCAAAACATCATTATACATATTTATTTCTACCTCCATGGTGCCGAAATTGTCATGCAACCTATTTTAATTTGTTAAAAGCTCAGACTCGTAACCTTCTTGGTGTACTTTATTTGTAATTTGCTTTGCGCGCGCCATTTTCTTTTCACGTCACAAATTTGTTAAAACCTAGGAGTTCCGTGACGGTCAATCAGCTTGGCGTCAATCTTGCTTTAAACATTTTGATCGTCTACAACGCTTGCTGGATGCTTGAGTCAAGCATTTAAAAGCTTTTTAGGTCTGTTTGATTTGTTTACGCTAGCAACGGAACAAAAACATACAGAAAATCAACGTGCTTGACTCAAGCTGATTGACCGTCTCGGAACTTCATTAGGGACGGTAATTTTTATTAGGGACTTACAGGTGTGTCTGGATGAATGTTGTGGGTGTGGCTAGGTGGATGGGTGGCTGTTGGAGGTGTGTCTGGGTGTATGGGTGTTTTGAGGGTGTGTCTAGGTGAATGGGTTTTTGTTGGTGTGTCTCGGTGAATGGGTTTTTGTGGTTGTGTCTGAATGGATGGGTGAGTATTGTGGGTGTTTCTGGGTGATTGGGTGTTTTTTGGGTGTGATTAGGTGTTTTGTGGGTGTTTCTGGGTGATTGAGTGATTTCTGGGTGTGATTGGGTGTTTTGTAGGTGTTTCTGGGTGAATGGGTGTTTTGTGTGTGTTTCTGGGTTAATCGGTATTTTGTGGGTGTTTCTGGGTGAATGGGTGTTTTGTGGGTGTTTCTGGGTGAATGGGTGTTTTGTGGGTGTTTCTGGGTGAATGGGTGTTTTGTGGGTGTTTCTGGGTGAATGAGTGTTTTGTGTGTGTTTCTGGGTGAATGGGTGTTTTTTGGGTGTTTCTGGGTAAATGGGTGTTTCTGGGTGAATGGGTGTGAATGTTGTGGGTGTTTCTGGGTGGGTGTTGAGAGTGTGTTTGGGTTAGTGGGAGGGTGTTGTGGAAGTTTCTAGGTGAAAACAGAAACTGTTGTGATTGTATTTTTTTTTGTATTTTGCAATTTCCTCGTTGGGGGGGATGAAAAGTTACGTGTTGCACTCGAGTGCAAAGATTTTTCACCTTGTGCTCTTTTGATTCCCTCGCTATCGCTCAGGATTCTAATTTTAGAATCCTTCGCTAGCTCGGTCATCAAAATTGAGCACGCGGTTAAAAAACAACTTTGCACTCACGTACAACAAATAACTATTTACTATATTTTTCTTAATTTACTTGAATTATGTCTTCCGTGGAATATTTCACAATCTAGACGTTTTTGTTAAAGTCCCGGGGCTTATAATTACCAGTTGTCAATATAATAAAAGTCTACAATACCTAAGTTATGAAACTGTTCCAACATTTTTATTCTATTCGTTCGATATAGCCGTGTGGTGACGGCAGAGTAGAATACAATAGTCACCACCCGAAATCTCGCACGTGGGCCGTGGGTGTCGTACAAAGCGACTAAGGATTAATCAGTGATTAGGAATGGGCAGCAGCGTTCCTCTTATACCACCTAGCAATGTACTGCGACTTTTGTGTCCGATAAATGGCAATAGGCTCGCCATGGGACCTAGCTAAATTGGCGAAACGTGGGTGCTAGTTCACCTCTGCCTACCCCTTCGGGGATATAGGCGTGATTTATGTATGTTTGTATGTATCGTTCGATCGAATTGGCCAATCTATACTTGTCTAGGCCCTAAGTAAAGCACTAGAAACACCTTTAAAAGTTAGAGAATATTACAAAGTCCACTCCGTAAGAGGGTTATCCGTATTTATTTTATCTTAAAACTTTGGACTTAACGCCGCTGTCTATCTCCGAAGACGTCACTTATGGCCAAAGTTATAATTATGCAATTTATATGCCATAGTGTTCTCGAGTCTATCATAAATGTGTCTGGACGATGGGCGGATGGGACAAGATAATCGATTCATTCACTGTACATTTTTTACTACTTGAGAAGTTTGAAAGCGTAATACTTGCGACTGGCGAGCTCTCCCGGCGATTTCGAAAATTAAGCGACTTAGCAAACGCCGAACATTTGATGGGTCAGCAGTCGTAAACACTTATGGTAACTAATTTTATAGAAAGATAAAAAAAAACCTTTTCTGACTATTTTTAAAAACTGTTTAAGTTTATTAGAGTATTAGAGAAGAGTTCAAACCATTTCACATAATCTCGAGATTTTTCAAAAATCATTTAGGTTTTTAATGAATAAAATATTTTCAATTTTACGCTTAGTTTTCGTGATGTCTTTTTTCCTCGCGCTAAGATTTAAGATTTATAGTGGTCTCTTCTTTGGATGTTTTTTTTGTCAAGAAAATTGTTTCCATTCGTGTTTTGGCTTTTGTAAAGTACTTTATTAATAAGTCAACTCTGACATTATATTTGTCCCCGAAACATGGTCGTGTATAATATGTATACGTATTATATGTTTAAGATTTATATACATAATTACTGTGATATTAAAAACATATCCGTCATCTAGTATCTATAACACAGTGCTTAGGCTGCTACTTTGAGCTAGATAATAGGTGTGAGTGTTAAAAAAAATACTGTTATACTTGAAAACTACTTGTTTATACTATTTATAGTAGTAACGAAATTAATAGTAAATACATACATACATAGTTCACGCCTATATCCCTGAAGGAGTACGTAGTTGTGAACTGGCACCCACGCTTCGCCAATTATGCTAGGTCCCATGTAATAGGTGGCGGGCCTATTGCCATTTATCCGGCACAAAAGTCGCAGTACATTGCTATTCCTAGGTGGTACAAGAGCAACGCTGCTGCCCATTCCTCATCACTAATTTATCCTTAGTCGCCTTGTACGACACCCACGGGAGAGATTTGGTGTGGTGACAATTGTATTCTACTCTGCCGTCACTACACGGCATTCGAATTCGCGAGTTCGCCTTAAGAATTATATCCATCCGACAATTTGGGGCCTTCTTTATCATTGCGCTAGTGCGACACGGTATATTAATCCGATTTTACTATATCGGAGTAAATAAAACCGGCCAAGTGCGAGTCGGACTTGCGCACGAAGGGTTTCGTACCATTTATAAAAAATGGCAAAAAAAAATAATGATTGTCTGTTGTGTAGGAGTCAAATAGGTATTTTAGTCTGTTTTTAGTATTTTTTGTTTATAGCGGCAACAAAAATACATCGTCTGAAAATTTCAACTGTCTAACTATCACGATCACAGATTTATTTATATTTATATTGATATATCTGTGATCACGATTCGTGCGATACAGCCTGAAGACAGACGGCGGACGGATGGACAGCGGAGTCTTAAGCGAGGAATTCACTTCACAGACATGCCCGCGGGCATGCCTGCAGACATACCCGCCGGACCTTGCATAGGCCAGACCAGATTGACAATGCCGGTCCTACACTAGGCAAACATCGCACAGACCTAATAGAAGCGAGGGGGCATGACGGGCATGTCTACAGGCTGCAGGCATGCCCGCGGGCATGTGCGTGTAGCGAATTCTCCGCTTTAGTAATATACGGTCCCGGTTTACCCTTTGGGTACGGACCCCTAAAAAACCACACAGATCCCTGTCCCAGTGGTCGTCGATTCGTCTCGCCACGATTGTATTGTCCCGCGTTTCTTATTCAAATGCGCGTATTGTGAGTTTCTCGTACAATACGCGAACATTGGAACCCCCTTTCCTCTCGAGAAATTGAGACAGACGAGCGTCTGGAGATTTCTGTTTCGGAATTTAATCCGTAAGTGCCTACCTACTCTGACCCCCGAATACAGAAACGCTGCTCAAAGTTTGAGTCCTGCGTAACGTTTAAATATTGTAAAAATTGACGTTTTCCGGTGCGTGTTGGTGGGTAATAACGGCTCCAGATGTAGCCGGGACCAACGTCTAAAAGTGCCTTCCGAAGCACAAAGGAACTCGAGTAAATAAATTTTTGGTCACCCATCCAATGACCGGCCTTAGCGAACATTGCTTAGTTTACGTAATCGCAGGGCGAACGCGCTGTGCCACTGCGCTAACGAGCCCCTCAAGCATCGCCCACCCTAATTAGTGAAGTCCATTATGTTGACTTATGAAAAATTCCGAGGTCGATTATGTAAGGGAACCACTTAGAAAGTGTCACTTCTCACTTTGGACGCTGCATATTTAATGGGGAGCCCGCTAAATTGTTTACCTCCATCAACTCGGAGTAGGTAACACGAAAAATATGGCCGACTTTCCCGCTGAGAATTTGCGCTGTGTTTTTGTCATTTTGCGTATGAAGTGTCAGAATCAAAATTTCGTTCATTCATTTAGGTTTCTCCCCCAGATCTATTGAACGCATAGGATACAAATTGAATTAAACTGACGTATTACAGAGAAAACAAGAGGTTAGTTTCATACTTTTGTTTTCTATGCGTTCGAATAGTCACTTGGCTAGCCCCTTCTTAAAATCTGTCGCTATAATAATAATGTTATATACAACTTGTGTTCCTCAGCCCCTTTATAGTTGAAGATTTCAGGTGAAGCTAACGATCAGGTATGTTAGGCCCTGTTTAGAATAACAAAGAAATATATACCTCGAGGAGCTCGCTAGCGCAGTGGCACAGTGCGCTTGGCCTGCGATTGCGTAAACCACACTAAGCAATTTCGCTAAGGCCGGTCTTCGGATGGGTGACCAAAAATTTATTAACTCGAGTTCCTCCGTGCTTCGGAAGGCACGTTAAGCCGTTGGTCCCGGCTGCATCTGCAGTCGTTTAGTACCCACCAACCCGCACTGGGCCAGCGTGGTGGGTTATAGCCCAATCTCCCTATATTCTTCCATCTATAGGGAAGGCCGGTGCCCCAGCAGTGGGGACACTAAAGGGCTGGTGATGATGATGATATACCTCTAAAAGTGAAGGTACGGCGAGAGACCGATGAACGGAGAGAGTAATTGGGATGAAAACATTCCAATCTATACTGCTCAAGGTTTTGACTTAAATTTTACAGCGGGCCACCTGCCTGACACTTGAACTTTATATGAATTCTAGAAACATAGCCACAAAGAACAAGGTTTCGGCCTCCTCAGGGGATTTGCATCGATCAAGCTTACTGTGAAATATTTCATATTTTCACTAGCAACAGCTAGTTTAATCTAACTATTCTCTCAATGTCCGCTCAGTGGTTCGCTTGCTACACCAAAAGAGAAACACCCCAACAATATAGTTTCCAAGTAGTTAAACAACCAATGTATCTTTATTGAAAAAGTAGGAGGCAACTTTTGACAGCCGATATGAAGTTGGCCCCTAATCCAAAAGCGTTGTACAGACCTCTGATACCTAATAATAACTTAGCTGAGAGTTTTTTCTTGTTACTCATTTGGGCTTTTGTTGTAAGTTGCCCCCTCAAAACTTATGTAATTTCGCACGAGTGAAATATCATTGCTAGATATCTACCGATATTGCATTCTGGTGATCGCCTCGGTTAGAAAACTATTCCGAAAGTTTCTCGTGTCTAAAGAGGTAACTAATTGGATTTGCAATCAACGGTCTAGCCGAGTGGTGACCAAATTATGCATGAAAAATACATATGCAATATACCTAATAATATTTATGACTTCATTGAACCCTATTCGATTTTAATTGCAACATTATATAAATGTTAGAAAAATAAGTAACCAAGACACTGTAGGGTCTTGGTTGGCCGAGCGGTCAGGCACCTGCCCGGATTAGCAGCGGACGCGGGTTCGATTCCCGCATCAAGACCATAATTTTTCGAAATTCTTTTTCTAACCACCAAAAACTTTGTATTCATTGAACCCTATTCCCATATCAAGACTCATTTTTCAAGGTTTTTCTAACAACAATTTTTTGAGACAAATTAATTAGACCATACTTTTTGCATATAAATTAGTATACTATCTAAACTATCTAATATATTTAAATCTCGTGTCACAGTGTTTGTTAAAGAACTCCACCGAAACGGCTTGATCGATTTTCATGATTTTTTTGTGTGTAGGATATTCGGCAAGTCTGAGAATGTGTCGTAGGCAATTTTTACCTCTAAGTGATAAGGGAAAAACAACGTTTGACGAGTCAGCTAGAAGGTATGCAGCTGTAATATTGTATTTATTATCAATAGCTCCAGATATCTATACTAATATTATAAAGCTGAACAGTTTGTTTGTTTGGTTGGTTAAACGCGCAAAACTCAGAAACTACTGGTACAAATTGAAAAATTATTTTAGTGTTGGATAGTCCGTTTATCGAGGAATCGAAGCCGCGGGCGGCCACTAGTTAATTATAAACGAAAAGCGAGTTGGTTTCTGGCGTCAATACTACAGATTATTCATTCACAATCACAATACTATTCGGCTCGCCTACTTATAACAAAAAAATCGTGAAATTTTTTTATTCAACTGACGTTTTACATCGCCCGATTCGAGATAAGCGCGCCCATTGTCCAAATGCGAACAAGGGATCAGCGCTTAAATTAAAATGGGTGTTGGCGGTTGTTTTATTGGAGTTTTGAAATCATTGTTATTGTGTAAGGCCTCTTTCAAAATCATTTTTTTTAATATGCTAAACAGGGGAAGCTCTTGCCCTTCATCTCACCTGATGGTAAAGTGACGATAAGGGCCGAAGATGGAATCGAGCTACACCTGGAACCCTCAACCACACAGGGACCGGCTATCTCAAAATCTCCATCTTTCAGCTAAATTGCAGCAAAACCATAACCTGTTGTAGGGCAGATGTGCGCAGATGATGTGGAAGCTTTAGCACGATGGAGTAAACACTTATAATAGTACTTATAAAACAGACTTTTATTTACACGTTAGGAAAACACAATTTTATTGGAGAGAGATTTCGAAAACAATTAACAATTTTAAAAAAAAATTTGAAAGTGACATTTGACATATAAAAGAATATCAAATATAAAATATCAAATATAAAAGACACCATGTAGGTCACACTCGCTTGCTTTGCGACCTACTTCAATATGGAATGACAACATTCCAATTCATACTGCTTAAGGTTTTGGCTTAGCTTTTGCAACTAGCCGCCCTGCCTGACATCAACCCTCTTTGGGTAACGTTTGCGTAATATTTGCGTAACGTGCGACACTGAATAACTTATAATAATCTGTATTTGCGCTTTCCTTATAACAGTAGCGTAGAAAGCTATTGTAGTGCTTGGCTTATTAATTATTATTGATCTTAAACTATAATACCTAATACTAGACAATAGGCTAAGCCGTCTGTGATAATGTATTATCAGAAACTAGATTAGTTCCACTAATATCTAATTAAAGGAAGCTGCTCACAATGTATTGTTGAGGATTAATAGAGATATAATATCCAACGAAGAAGAAACAGTGCAAATGATGCAAAATTTCGCTTAAATAAATACATATGTACATACATAAATCACGCCTATATCCCCGAAGGGGTAGGCGGAGGTGAACTAGCACCCACGTATCGCTAATAATAGGTGGCGAGCCTATTGCCATTTATCGGGCACAAAAGTCGCAGTACTTTGCTAAGTGGTAGGTATAAGAGGAACGCTGCTGTCCATTCCTCATCACTGATTTATCCTTAGTCGCCTTGTACGACACCCACAGGAGAGATTTGGGGTGGTGACAATTGTATTTTACTCTGCCGTCACCACACGGCGTAAACTATACATGTATTACTGTTATCCTTTAACATCGTCTTGCTAAACAGTCTTGTGCCGAACGTCACGTAATCTATTTGGAAAACAAATGTTTGTTCTATAGGCGTGATTTCCTTCGGTCAAAGAGATCCCCTTGAGAGAGTACCGATTTACAAAAAAACCACACTTGGCTGCGTGCAATGAATATCTTTTATTTCTATGCTATACGCGGAAGCTCTTGCCCTTCATCTCAACTGAAAGTAAGTGATGTTAAGGGCCGAAGACGGAATCGAGCTTCACCTGGAACTCTCAACCACAGAGGGGCTGGCTATCTTTTCACAAATTGTCGGAACACAATAATGTACAAAACACTTTTAGCGTTCGATTTTAATTTTACATACATACATACATACGTCACGCCCTTCTCCCACAGGGATAGGCAGAGATCACTTAATTTAATTTTAACATTATATAAATGTTATAAAAATTTGTACAAAGATTTTGGTGGTTAGAAAAAATTCGAAATTCTTTTTCTAACCACCAAAATCTTTGTACTAATTTTTCTAACATTTATATAATGTTAAAATTAAAATCGAATAGTTTATAAAGCAAACCCAAGCTTAACCGAACGCACGGTATTTGTAAAAATACCTGCTTTGGAATGTTTGAAATTTATTTCTACATTGCGAGGGTACCCGTTGGCTTACAACGTGAAGTGTAAAGGTTAGAAGAATTTCGGCAAGTTAATTGGTGTCTTGGGTGGCCGAGCAGTCAGGCACCTGCCCGGATAGCAGCGGACGCGGGTTCGATTCCCGCTTCAAGACCATAATTTTTCGAAATTCTTTTTGTAACCGTCAAAATCTTTGTACTTTTAACGTTATTATTTTGGCGACATATTTTGATAAGATGAAGTTCTCCGTCTGTTCTTCAACTGTTCTCCATCTGTTCTCCATCTTCTCTTTACATGCTGAAACAATCTCCAACCATCAGAGTGTTGGGTAACGAAAGCGAGGTATGAAAGAAAAATGCAAGCAGCGGAAAGGAGAATGTTATAAGACCCATCTTATGTGGTGGAAAATAATCATTGCATTGCATCCTAAAAAACCTAAAGTAAATACTGCTGAAAACTGAAAACACTGTGTTAGTAAGCTTTTTCTTTAGTTGCATTTTTTCTGTTCAACACCAATTAAGAATAATAAATTGCATTGCATTCCAAAAACAAAAATTGCTGCAATGTCGAATTTAAAACACACACGATGATAGTAAAAAAAATGTTGTAATAACATCGATAACTTTTCAGAGTATTTTTTAAGTTGTGTCTTTTTCACTCTGAGCCTTATAGTAACGTCACACACCGACAAATTTGTACAAGTATATTTTTAAATTGCGACTTTTTCACTCGGAACGGTATGGTTATGCCATAACGTAACTTTTGAAGACCGAAAGAGTTCTGAAATTTCGAGGTTTATTAAATTTTCGCAACAATATTTCAGCGCGCTGTCACAGACCAACTGTAAATGAAAATGTATGTCGCTGCCTGTCCCTGTGAAAACGGGGATTAGGGGGCTTAAAAAAATATTTATAGAAGCTCGTGAATCTGAATTAAGAGAAAAATATGACAGAAAGAGGTGCTGTGTCTATCCTTTTATATTTTGCACGAGATACATACATAGATACATAAATCACGCCTATATTCCCGAAGGGGTAGGCAGAGGTGAACTAGCACCACCAATTATGTTAGGTTAATTACCAATATAATTCACCAATTATGTTAGGTCCCATGTAATAGGTGGCGAGCCCTATTGCCATTTATCGGGCACAAAAGTCGCAGTAGGTAGGTACATTGCTAGGTGGTATAAGAGAAACGCTGGTGCCCTTTCCTCATCACTGATTTATCCTTAGTCGCCTTGTACGACACCCACGGGGAGATTTGCGGTACATACATACATAAATCACTATATCCCCGAAAGATGTAGGTGAATTAACACCCACGTTTCGCCAATTAAGTTCGATCGAATTCGATTAGACGCCTGTCAAGTGGCCACTTCATCATCATCATCACCAGCCCTTTAATGTCCCCACTGCTGGGGCACGGGCCTTCCCTATGGATGGAAGAATATAGGGAGATTGGGCCATAACCCACCACGCGGCACAGTGCGCTTGGCCTGCGATTGCGTAAACTAAGTAATTTCGCTAAGGCCGGTCATTGGATGGTTGACCAAAAATTTATTATCTCGAGTTCCTCCGTGCTTCGGAAGGCACGTTAAGCCGTTGGTCCCGGCTGCATCTGCAGTCGTTAGTACCCACCACCCACCTGGTGATGATGATGATGAAGTGGCTTGCGACTATCCACAGGCTTTTTAAGCTATGAGCCTATGAGCTATGCTTGATCAAGCCGACAGACAACAGCGAACACTGTCAAAGTGGCGCGCCAAGCCGTCGCGTTAAGCAAAAAATATACTTAAATCACATCAAGCGCGTATCAAGCTCATAAATACCCGACTCAAGCATCAAGCAAGCGTTGTAGACCAAAAAAATGCTGAAAGCAAGCTAAAATCTACGTGCTTCACGTCAAGCTACTTGACAATCTCGGAACCCCTGGGGGCCTAGACAAAGTAACATACCGACAAAGATAACGAAGTTCGATTAAGCAAAATGTATGGGATTTGCCGTTAGTCGTCGTGAAATCACGTGATCAAAATCGTCTTCGCAAGTTCCTAGTTATGTTGGTAGCGCAAGCTAAGACGCGGTAGATACCAAAGTAATATGGCCGATCGTGACGAACTTCGACACGTTATCGTTATGAAACGATTGCCACTTGGCTACGGGCCCAGAGCATTTTTTTGTTCGAATTCCAATAGATTGTTCACTTGTCTAGGAAAAAGGAATATTGTAAAGAAACCGTTGCTACACAAATATCATTGTCCCGTTCGGAAATAATTATAACACAATCATTTATTTATTCTCTAACTGGCAACTTTTTATAGAATCAAAACTTCCTGATAAGACGGATTCCAATTTCCTCTCTCGGTCCATAATGAATCTGTTCTTCGTTACTGAAGTACTTAAGAGCGGCATTACGTTTCTTGTTCTATATTACGTTTGAAGGTGCGTTTACACAGGACGATTTTATCCCTACGCTCAACCGCTGTTCAGTCGTCTAGTGAAAATACCTTTTGTCATCTGCTGATACATAATACACACATAAATAAATCACGTATTTTATCCCTGAAGGCGAGGGCACTTAGCAAATTATGTTGGGTCCCATGTAATAGCAATAAGGTGGAAATAATTAAAAACTAAATGATTTAAAATATAAACTCTTTTGATTGTAATAATGGTTCTTGTATGGCTCTCGTAAAAGCCGTCTGAGAATTGAGACAGCAATGAGTAATGGGCAGCAGCGTTCCTCTTATACCACCTAGCAATATACTGCGATTTATGTGCCCGATTTAAGGCAAATTGCCTTAAATTTTGTGAACTAATTCATTTGGCAAAAAAGGGTGCTAATTCACCTCCGCCTACCCCTTCGGAGTTATAGGCGTGATCTATGTATGTATGTTAACTGTTCTTAATAAATTAACTCGCAGAGTATAGATAGGCCAACCGTAGCAGGGAAATATAGAAGTCCGCCCGTCTAAACCCCGCTTAAGACAAACTTCAACAGAGTTAATTTAAGTGGAGCACAATTTATAGACGGTTGGTGTTGCTTTCTAATACAGACACGACTGTTTGATTGGTCTGGTATCAGTGCTCAACAGAGCGGTATTGAAACAGAGCATTTTGGAAAGTGATATCTCAACATGCTCTTGTAGGCAAGCTTAAAAATTAATGTGTTCTCTTTGGTCAGTCTCAATTCAATTCAGAACCTTTCATAATATTTATAATTATGGTGGTCAAAAGCCTGCATTCTGACTAAAGTTTCGTATACAAATATTTGTGTATGTCCACCCAAAAGCAGTAAATTACTCTCCCGCCTGCCTCCTCAGAGGTGTATACGTGGAGTATACAATGAGTGTTTATGATAATGAATATAATATTAGTTCCTGATGCTGCACAGGCCTTCCCTGTGGATGGAAGAATATAAGAAGAATGGGCCATAAACCACCACGCTGGCCCAGTGCGGATTTATTGAACATCACTTTCACTGCACAAAATCCACTTTGTAACAAATTGTAAATTATTCAAATATAAAATCAGATTGACACCATTGAAAGCGCGCCACTCTTTAAAAAATCTGAGTGTTGCCCGCTCTGTCAAAACCGAGCCACAGATAAACAAGACTTTTAAATAAGCCAATCAAGGAGGCCGTTAAATTCATCTGTCCGCCATTAGCGTGGCGGCCATATTGGGCTCATTTTGGCGCCAAACGAATGCTGCGAGCAATTTCCGCGATAAACGCTTTAGGGCCGGCGCAGATTGGCGGCACGGCATGGCAGTGTATTTTTAGGCGACGAATAAAACTACAACTAAACAGTATAAAAATAAAGTTGAAAGTTCAATGTTTAAGGTCGTAGGTACAAAAACAATGCCGTGGGACGCTTAGGCATGCCGTGTCGGCAGCCTTCGGAACGCCTCGGCATCCGTCGGAACGCTTTGGCAGTCTTCGGGATACCGAGAGTTACCGCGATTATCGCGACAAGACAAGACCTAAGATCGCCTCGCCATGCCTAAGGATGCCTCGGCACGCTTAAGGATACTTTAGCGGCTACCTACGTCAGCTACATAAACAAAGTGTCGAGTAACTGAGAAATTGTTGATCAGCAAAAAGTGCGACAACTCACGATAGCAATGGAGTCAAACCAACTGTGGACCTAATGACTGTTGTGATAAGGCAGAACGAGATTAGCAAGTCCTGAATCACGATTACAAAGTTTCTGGAGAACTCAGAATATAAACAAGAAGATCAGACGAAGTACAGTCGGCAAGCTCCGACTCGGGCGCCCTGCGAGGCTCTCCGCGGCAGTATATCTCCCTCGGGAGATACCGTCCCCGCACGGGGAACGCCTGCTGTGAAGGCACCCTCACAGGGAGTGCTCGACTACTCGCAAGGCTTGAGGACACGTTTGGCTTTAGGTCAAGGTCTTCGCCTTCCCCAAAAAACCCGGTAGATGCTGTAAAGGCCTCTCGGCCAACAGCCTAGGTCCATCAAAAAAAAAAAATAAAGAAGTACAGTCGGACCGCGGTCCCCGAGCGCACACCTTGCTCGGAGGAAGATCTTCCCTTTTTCGCTGAGTATTTATTTATTTATTTATTTATTATGTATTTATTATGAGGCGACACTACCGCATGCATACCCACAGATACCACAATCATTGTTATCGCCTGTGTTACATGTAGGGATGCCGAAGGATCCCTTGCCGTGCCGTGCCGCCAATGTGCGCCGGGCCTTAGTAGTAGTTTTTATGGGGCCAGCGGGTAAATTGATCGTAGCTTCATGATTTCATCTATGTTTAACGCAGCTGTTTGGGTTGTATACAGGTGTTCTGGCCTGGTGTGGTCAGCTAAAACAATAAGGTGAAGCTAAGAGAGTATTTTCGACGGCCGCCTTGGTCGAATGCTCAGATTGCTGGGTATTGGCCAAGAGGTCCCGGGTTCGAATCCTGGTAGGGGCAAACTTTGTGATGACCACAAATGTTTGTTTCCGAGTCATGGTTGTGTATATGTTTATGTAGTATATTTTCAACATTTATATACATAATTATATAAAAAATATGTCCGTCATCTAGTATCCATAACACAAGTGCTTAAGCTACTTACTTTGGGCTAGATGATAGGTGTGAGTGTAAAAATATTGATTATTTATTATTTTTATTAAGATTTATTTATTAAGATACTAGCCTGGGTCTAATTGTTTGTTGTGAGTGTATTTGTGTGGATGGGTGGGTGTGTGTGTCTCGGTGGATGGGTGTGGGACGATGGGTTTGGGGATGTGTGTGTGTGGGTGGGTGATTGTGTGTGTTTTGTTGGTGTCTAGATATGTGTGTTTGTGGGTGAGTGTGTGTAGGTGGATGTGTGTGTATGTGGTTTGGTGTGGGTGTGTCTGCTGGGTGGATTGGACATTGACAGCTGAAACGATCAAGCGGGCAGCATGCACGAGTAGCTTGACAAAGTAACTTGCACAAGTAGCCCGCACTTTTTTATGCACTGATCAACAAACTTGTGCATACTGCTTACGCTCGCGCCTTTACTCGTTCCAGCTGCTTGCACCGTGTAGAATCACCATTACGCTACAATAGAAATACCCCCGAAAAACTTGACAACCCTAGCCGCTTTACAACTCATTCAATTTGGCAGTCTACATCGCCTACTTACTGAATCCTTCATGGTGATGAAAAGAGCCGCGTAATAAGGGAAAGGCAGTGAAAAACGGGAGGTAATACAATTTTTCCCACGCATAACACCATCAACTTAATAACGCTCCAACGCATGAGCTTGTGAGACCTCATTACGTTTGCCGACAACTTTTCAACTTTATTAAAAAATATAAGGTCTTAGGCGGCGTACGTACAGGCGTGATTTTTAGGCGGGACAGTAAAATTTGTAACATCCAGGGTATTACTTGTTATTGTCACAGAAAAAATGTAAAATGTTTAACCTAAAGTTACTTTATATGAACTACCTATTTCCGTCACAAAAAAATCGTTTCAGATATATTTACGAAACTGAAGAAATTATTGTATGGGCTAGTCCGTTTGCCTTCCCATGACTGTGGGAGGAATAAAAAAATATAAAGTTACATTTTTTGAAGTCAGAATAGGAAAATATAGACACGGTATTTTTTGATACAGGGGGATTTTTTAAAGGTTGTTTTTTATCATCATCACCAGCCCTTTTATGTCCCCACTGCTGGGGTACGGGCCTTCTCTATGGATGGAAGAATATAGGGAGATTAGGCCATAACCCACCACGCTGTGCCAGTGCGGGTTGGTGGGTACTAACGACTGCAGATGCAGCCGGGACCAACGGCTTAACGTGCCTTCCGAAGCACGGAGGAACTCGAGATAATAAATATTTGGTCACCCATCCAATGACCGGCCTTAGCGAAATTGCTTAGTTTACGCAATCGCAGGCCAAGCGCGCTGTTTTTATCATTAATTCATAATTATTAACTATTTACTAATTATTACTTATTATTAAGACAAAATCATTTCCTGTTTATTAACAGTGTTTAAATAGTTTCCAACACAATTTGAACCCTATTAATTAGTTATAAGATTAAAAAACAATCTGAAAATTAACCAACACGTAAAACAAGCGATTAAAAGTTAACCGTCTATTTTTGACATGTCTTCCATACTGTTAAATGTCAAAAAGAACTTACATAAATAAATCACGCCTAATCCCCAAAGGGGTAGGCAGAGGTGAATTACCACCCACGTTTCGCCAATTATGTTAGGTCCCATGTCAATAGCAATAGGCTCGCTATAGGTGGCGAGCCTATTGCCATTTATCGGGCACAAAAGTCGCAGTACCTACATTGCTAGGTGGTATAAGAGGTACGCTGATGCCCATTTCTCATCACTGTTTTATCCATAGTCGCCTTGTACGACACCCAAAAAGAACCGGTTAAATAATAATCGACTGTTTACGTGTTGGTGAACTCAAGCCTTACCTATTGTTATCATGATACCGGAATATACTGACAGCATTTCGTCATTTCTGGGCGTTCTGCTGTGTCTGGTCCACTGCGTTGATTCAGTGATTGCATTTTGCGTCAGTGAATTTCCTGCGGGGAAATCGGACGTATGTTCTGGTGCGAGCTTCGGCATTGATGAACTACGAACTACTACTCGCCACGGGGACTGGTAATCGTTATTTTTTAATTAAAGGCTAAACCGAATAGTTACGATAAAAAGATTACATTAGGATGTGTACTGAATCTAAAAAGACCAAAATCTTCTCATTTTATAAAGTTTTAGGGGAGTTAAAACGTTATCGCTCGAGACAAGCGTTCAAAAAGAATACGTAGGTGCAAATAATAATAAATAAATATTTTTTTCACACTTACACACACCTGTTATCTAGCCCAAAGTAAGTAGCCTAAGCACTTGTGTTATTGAAATGTAGGCATTACTCAGGCGTGGCCGTCGGCCGTCACAATCCTCTTAAGGCTCTATGGAAAAAAATATTTGTATCGAAGTGGCGGCGCTTTAGCACGAAGTTGATTGAGATAGCTGTATTGTGCCGCACGGTCTCGACAGCGAGACAGCGCAGCGTACCCTGCTCAAAAAATTTGACGTAAGCGCCAAATCAAACTTCAATTATCTGTGACTATATTAACAGTTTTTATTCAAATTATCGCCGAGCAATCCCTAGGAAATAATATACACTTTACATTGATACAAGTCTCACCTTTCAAAGTATAGCCGTTTAACTGTAATATTGAAAAATTTTAATAATCAGAGGTTACTTTGAATTTTTTTTCTATCGAGGAAATGTTTTTAAATCGCGTAACGGACTGTTCCACGCCCTTTCATATATGCCCAATTTACACAATTTTGAGTATCAAATCACTGCTTAAAATAGATTACGAGATAAATGCATTTGAAAAACCCTTATATGTGGTGACGGCAGAGTAGAATACAATTGTCACCACCCCAAATCTCTCGTGAGGGTGTCGTACAAGACGACTAAGGATAAATCAATGATGAGGAATGGGCAGCAGCGTTCCTCTAATACCACCTAGCAATAGCAATGTACTGCGAATTTTGTGCCCGATATATGGCAATAGGCTCGCCACCTATTACATGGAACCTAACATAATTGGCGAAACGTGGGTGCTAGTTCACTTCTTCCGTATGTATGTTATTTTTTTTCCGCAGGGCCTTAACAATTATTCAGAAAAACGAAATAATTATAGTTTCAAATGTGCTATGTCACCTTCCAATAAACCACAAATTTTGCACAAACTATCCCGGAAGTTAACCAGTCTTGTAAGATGTGGACAAAGGCCATTCAAACAAAGATAATATTCTAGCCATTATAACAAAAACGTAAACAGTTTTGTTATGTCTCTTTATCGACGAAATGCATTTAAAAATAAGAAAGATGCATTTTATTATAAAATCATCCATATTAGAAAATCAAAATGATTAGCTACTTTGAGAACTAGGTAATTACAAATTTTTATTCTTGTATTTTATAATAAAAGACTCATATGAACATTGTTTACGTTGTTTATATCGTTATAATGGCGCATGCTTTTTCGGTGGGAATGCCCCCTTAGGCCATTTATCGTGTTTCGGTGGTCATGCTTGCCGGGCATAGTTATCGACATAATACTGAAACTGGCCAGCGCGTTCTAATTATTAGACAACCATGTAGGTCAACAGCGACGGCTACTCGACATAAATACCAGCATTTATATCACAAAACCGCTATTTAATATCACGCAGTTCTTGCGAAAATCCACTTGTCATATTTTGCCGCACAACAAAGGAATCAAAAGTGGCTTTTGGCCGTCCGTTTCGTGTGTCGATGCCATGTTTGTGATGTTTGCGAATTCATAGTTCAAATATTTGTCCCTACACAGCGATATCGCTATATAGCAACAATGTCCATCGGGCAAAGCTTTACGTTTTATCGATATAAGGATTGTTGTCTTTAAATTTTTCAAAGCTTTACATTTTTCAGTATTGGTAAATTGTGTTCATTGAAATAAAAAAAAATGTCTATTTTTGATTTTAATTTCAACATAAATGTTAGAAAAATTAGTACAAAGAATAGGTATGGTGGTTAGAAAAAGGTCAAAAAATTATGGTCTTGATGTGCGAATCGAACCCGCGTCCGTGGATTTACTTGTGGGTTCGATTCCCGCAAGACCATAATTTTTCGAAATTTTTCTCACCACCGTAAATAAAAATGGTCACTGTCTAACAATTATCTTGATTATGCTTCCATAGTGAATGCGTCTTGTCTCACTACGACTTTTTCTTTAGTATTCACAAAAGTCAAAACTGACTCCTTGTATTTATAGCCACCTTTCCCGTTGTTGTGTGTGACCGAAGCCTTATCAAACTTGCTCCATTGTAAATTTTCTGTCATGCGATAGAAGACCCAATTTAGTGGTTTTTAAATCCCTACCTACGTGACGAAATCTCGATAATTTAAGAAGTGTCAGCTGAAATTTCTTCGGCGAAACACGATTCAAAGTGTGAATGGTCCAATCAAATTCGGTGTGAGTTTGCGATTCACCTCTCGTTTGGGACGTTTGAAGAGATCAAATGCGTTCTTAGTATTAGGGATCTGGTTTCGGAATTCAAATGGCACTCCTAATTTGCAATTGGTCCGTGACCAAAATTTTTAGTTGCTATCCGAAAAATACATACATAGCCTAGGCATGGCTAGTTTGCCTTAAGGATATTTACCTCTGGCCGAGTGCTATAGGCATCTGCCCCGAATGCAGAGGACGCGGGTTCAATTCCCGCATCAATGCTGTAATTTTTTGACATCAAGACGAACTTTTTGAATGCACAAATTTCTTTGTAATACAAGGATTGAATAGCTCATCTCTCTCTCTCTTATCATACTTATTCTCATGTGTACAAACAATTACTATACATACATAAATCACGCCTATATCCCTGAAGGGGTAGGCAGAGGTGAACTAGCACCCACATTTCGCCAATTATGTTAGATCCCATGTGATAGGGGCGAGCCTATTGCCATTTATCGGGCACAAAAGTCACAGTACTATTGCTAGGTGGTATAAGAGGAACGCTGCTGCCCATTCCTCATCACTGATTTATCCTGAGTCGCCTTGTACGGCGCCCACGGGAGAGATTTGGAGACAAACAATTAGCAATAAAGTATTTGAATTTTAGTTTGAATTCTTATCCGCAATGAACACGAGAATTTTCATAACATACTTCTTGTTAAGTCACATTAATAATTATGTGGATCAATGTCAAGATGTATAACTGGCATCTATACTCAGATATATATATCGGTTGACTAGCTCTCTAGTATTCAATTACTGTAACCGTTAATCTCTTGCGTCTGTCGAATGAAATGATAGATGTTTATTCAGATACATGTTCGCACATTCTCCCGTTTCTAATATTAGTGACTGCCTTCGCAGATAAAATGGATTACATCTTGATATTGCTATTAACTCTCGCATGAGATAACGTTACTCATCTGAGTATGTTATTGCGAAAATTATTAATATTATTATGTAGTGCATAAATTCATCGATGACCGCCTTGGTCGAATGCTCAGATTGCTGGGTATTGGCCAAGAGGGGTTCGAATCCTGGTAGGGGCAAACTTTGTGAAGACCACAAATGTTTGTTTCCGAGTCATGGTTGTGTATATGTTTATGGAGAATATTTTCAACATTTATATACATAATTATATTAAAAATATGTCCGTCATCTAGTATCTATAACACAAGTGCTTAGGCTACTTACTTTGGGCTAGATGATAGGTGTGAGTGTAAAAATATTTATATATTATTTATTTATTTATTATTCATTTATTAGGCACTAATAAATCGAACTTTCTCTGACCACAGATACAATACGACAATTGTCACCACACACAATTGTATACAATTGTACATACATACATCACGCCTATATCCCCGAAGGGGTAGGTGAACTAGCACCCACAATTCGCCAATTATGTTAGGTCCCATGTAATAGGTGGCGAGCCTATTGCCATTTATCGGGCACAAAAGTCTCAGTACATTGCTAGGTGGTATAAGAGCCCATTCCTTATCACTGATTTATCCTTAATCGCCTTGTACGACGATACCCACGGGAGAGATTTGGGGTGGTGACAATTGTATTCTACTCTGCCGTCCGCACACGGCCTTGCCGTCACCACACGGCCGCATTTATACGAGTATAATATTCAAATTAAAATCTAAATCAGCGGGTCCCTATATTCTATCTACATTTAAAAGTAAACAAAGTAAAAATAAATTTTATATGCCTGGTATTTTTGTTATAATTACGATAAATAACAGAAGTTGCTTAGCAACTAAGCTGTAGTACGTCTATCTTCAACTGTTGACACAATATTGGGACCCGCCGTAAGTAAATATAGGTTATTAAATTAAATTGGTTAGTTCCCATTGTGTACAGAGGCCGACATCTCCAAACTGTCATTTGTCAGCGAAACAAAGGCCTTAATGAAACAAGTTACCCAGTAATTCATCCTAAGGACCCGCTTAAACACCCAGGCTTGAGAAATTCAAATCAACCTTCATTACTACGGCAGTAATCCAATTAATATTGGCATTTGAAACGAATTTCATTACTAGCAATAGGGATTTAAGTGAATGTGTTTTACATAATGTTAGAACTCGGAAAGAAGATGATGTAACCAGGTGTTACGAACACGTGCTTAAAATAATATTATACTATTCGATTTTAATTTTAACATTATATAAATGTTAGAAAAATTAGTACAAAGATTTTGGGGTTAGAAAAAGAATTTCGAAAAATTATGATCTTGAGGCGGGAATCGAACCCGCGTCCGCTGCTATCCGGGCAGGTGCCTGACCGCTGGGCCACCCAAGACTTTAGTGTCTTGGGTGGCCCAGCGGTCAGGCACCTGCTATTATATTTTTACTAGCATCATGGCAAACTTGTTTTGCCAATGACCTCTGACTGCCGCACTCGGAGACGTCAAATAACGTTAATGAATACTTAATGTCAAAAAATTACAATTCCAAACTAGTCGCTATTCTTGCTGGGTCTATGGTCTAGTTTCGTTTGTCATTTTTTGACATTAAGTACTCATTAAAGTAAATCGGCGTCTCTGAGTGCGGCAGTTAGGGGTATAATAAAAAAAAGCCTACGACTGGCTACGACCTATTACGTGACGTGGACAGAATCTCTCTCCACCACTTGACAGCGCTTCGTCTCGGGATGTAGTGGGAGTTAGAGCGAGAGGAAAATGTTCTGTTTTCCCCGAGGAGATTTTGTCCACGTGCCGTACTACGGGGACTGGTTTGATAAGATAAGAATTTTCAACGTACACCAGTTCCCAACTTTGCAATGCTCGGTTTATACAAAACGCGATCCCAACTGAGATAAAAGTCGTTTCAAACGGAACGTGCAAGTCCAAACTTCATAACGGCCAAGCAAAGTTTAAATGACGAGTTTGGTACACTCACTTAACTTATATATTATGTAGAACACGAGAGACATGGTCAGGGGGCCTACCGCCTAACTCGATTGCTGAGGATAGCTATATTGCAATGCACTGCTTACGGCTATAGCAGCCATCCTGATTTGTGAGGCGGCACGGATTTTGTGCCAAATTCATACAAAATCATGCGGTGATCATTCGTTCAAAGCTATCGCTAATAGTTTAGGTACATTTGGTGCGAATTGACAGCATGGCGTCATAAACTATAGCTTTTGCTTTAGCAATCGAGTTAGGCGGTAGGCCCCCAGGTACAGTTCATTCATTTATTTCAGTGCGAGCCTATTGCCATGAATTTTAATCTTCTAAGTTTTATTTGAATTACCTTAGTACGTACCTAAATTATTTTTAAGCATACATTCATACATAAATCGCATATATCTCCGAAGGAGTAGGCAGAGGAGAATTAACACCCACTTTTCGCCTATTAAGTTAGGTCTCCTGTAATGAGTGGCGAGCCTATTGCCATTTACGGAGCACATAAATCGCAGTATATTGCTAGGTGGTACAAGAGGAATGCTGCTGCCCATTACTCATCGCTGTCTTTACCCTTAGTCGCCTTGTACGACACTCACAGGAGAGATGGGGGTGGTGACAATTGTATTTTGCTCTACCGTCACCAGACGGCTTAATAATTTTTAGGACGCTATCTTAATAAAATTTTACCGAATTTTCAACCTCGCTATTGATAAAATTCTGCCTAATAAAAAGAGTAATAAGTACTTAGTAAAAACGATAAAGGATTATTCAATTTTACAGCCTATTCAATTTTTTGTGTGTGAAAGATTGAAGGGTGTACCTACTGTGGCAGAAATGAAAATAATAAACTGTGGATATTAAAGTTCTCAACTTTCTCCTTTTACTGGAAAATACCTTAAGGAAAATAATATAAACACCCTTCCTCCTTCCCTCCTTCCCCTAATTATGTAAGGTCCTACGTAATAGGGGGCGAACCTATTGTCATCTATAACGCACTAGGTAGGTATATTGATCCCCGGATGGCTGCCATAGTGTGCTTTTGGCTGGATATGCCCGGAGAGGATGTTTAGTGGTGTAGTGGGGGAACGCCTGTACCCCGAGTCCCACATACCTCTGTAGTTGCACCGTACTGCAGGGATGATGCGTAAATGCAGTTTACCTCTCCACAAAAAAAAAAAAGGTAGGTATATTGATAGGTGGTTTAAGAGAAACGCTGCTGCCCATTACTCTTCGCTGTATTATAATCGCCTTGTACGGCACCCGCGGGAGAGATTGGGGGGTTGTGACAGTTGTATTCTGCTCTGCCGACACCACACAGCTTGGAACTCTATATAATTGGCGAATTCACCTCTGCCTACCTCTCCGGAGCTCGATTTATGAACGCGAGTACCAAACTTTCTGAGCGTGCGATTTTATGACGCACGCTGCTATATTCTTGCTCCGTAAACTGAACCGACATATACCGACCGCGGATTACCTACATATCTCATTACCATAATCTCTATGAATATTTTCGTATGAACAAATAAGTCGTAGGTAGAGGGAAACGTGCTGTTAGTAGCACATATCGAAATAAACTCTTTACGTCTCACGTTTCGTATGAGTCCAATAGTTTTTCCATTGGCGTTGCGTATTGGGGATTTTTGTGTTTTGGACCAGGAATTTCTTTGATAGTTAGTTATATGTTTTTTTACACTCACACCTAGCATCTATTCCAAAGTATGTAGCATCAGCACCAGTATTATGGATGACGACTAGATGACGGACAAATAAATACACATAATAATTGTATATAAATATTGAAAGCTAGTGGTCGACAGCGGCTTCGCTCGCGTTAATGTTGGTTGATAAATAGCCTAAAGCCTTCCTCAATAAATGGACTATGCAACACAATTTCATTGTGCTCCAGTAGTTTCTGAGATATACCAATAAACATTAAACAACCCTGACTCTGGAACAAACGAATCCTGGTAGAGGGGGGGACCAAGAGCGGGAATTCACTAGACGGGCATGCCCGCCAGGCATGCCCGCGCGGACCTCGTTTGTGTAGGCCAGACTTCCTGTGACGTTGACGGTCCTACTACGAGACCTAATAGCTGCAGTATTGTGTAGGCATGCCCGCGGGCATGAACGTATAGTAAATTCCCCGCCTAGCTCCTCCTTAGTCCTTAGGTTTTCAGTATGATTAAAATAGTACATTATATATCAAGGACGAAAAAAAAAGAATGTTTCAAATGGCAAGTATTAGACTCAATAAATATGCGATCTGAGGCGCTCTTTTTTATCGCACAAATACCTCCTGACCAGGAAGTGGTATTTTCCGCACGTGTAGCGGGCGGAAAAGTTCACTTTTGTTTAGATGTGACATAAATAATCTAACACAACCGACAAAACACTTAAAAAAACACTGTGTATTCTATATCTATGGCAGTAAGACTTACTTCTGCAGGAACGCAAGTTTGAGTTGTATCCCTTTCGTATTGAAGAGGCTAATTCAATCCCTCTATTCGTCTTACCTTTAACAGTTTCCACTTTTATTCGGAAACACATTTGTCAATGGCAAATTCCAATCCCTAGCTGTTGGCGCTACAAAAGAAATGGCTAAACGCTTTATGTGGGTAGTTGAAGAAAAGTTTTATTTTACATCTCTTTCCTCTAGTGATCTATAAGGCGGCTCGTAGTCAAATCGCAATATATCGAGCCCTTATAACGAGATAAAAAACGTAAACAGTTTTTTTTATGTTAGACAGGGAAGCTCTTGCCCTTTATCTCACCTGATGGTAAGTGACGATAAGGGCTGAAGATGGAATCTGGAACCCTCAGCCACAGAGGGGCTAATTATCTTATCACAAATTGTCGGAACACAATAATGTCAGCATTATTATTATGGCGACAGATTTGATAAGGTGGTAGCCAGCCAGGCGGACTTCCACTAACCAAACCGAGCACAAAGTTGTACCTGGGGATCAAACCCGAGACCTCTAGATCTACATTCCGGTGGGCGAAAACTAGATCACGGGGGCGGTTAGAAGAAAGAGTTTTGGTATTATTATATGTCTCTTTATCTACGTAAACATAAAACATGTAAGGCATAAAATATGTAACCATCATCCATTTTAGAAAATCGAAATGATTACCTAGCGACTTTGAGGAATAGTTATTGCAAATTTATATTTTTGAATTTTATATTAAAGGATTCATCAAAATTTTTTATAATGGCATGGCAGCCCGGCTAGCATGACCACCCAAACACGATATGTTAAAGCTATTTATCGCGTTGAACTTACAAAAAACATTGGATTTTTGACAGTTAAAAGCGATCAATGGCTATAACTACATGTTATAGCCAAATATGCTTTATAATATAGCCATTTATCGCTTTGAACTCTCGAAAATCCAATGATTTTTGTAAGTTCAACGCGATAAATGGCTTTATCACATCGTGTTTCGGTGTTCATGCTAGCTGGGCAGGAGTATAAGTGGTTTTAAGGACCCATTTCTACATTACTACGACCCATAATCGCTGTCTTTACACACTCTCGGGAGATATGGGTTGGTCACAATTGTATTCTACTATTTCTTCTATTGTAGTTTTGGGGGTTATAATTTATATACAGATAAATCAGTGTAATTTATATATGTACCTACGTAACACAAACATTTGTTCCCGAGTCATGGTTGTGTATACGTTTATGTAGTATATTTTCAACATTTATATACATAATTCGTATGATATTAAAAAAATGTCCTTCATCTAGTATCCTTACAAGTGCTTCAGCTACTTAATTTGGGCTAGACGATAGATGTGAGTGTGAGTGTAAATAGTAGATTATATCACAAGAGAATAAAGCAGTGTCTTATGTCACGGGTGCAGACTTGTATTCCGAGCGCAATGAAGGATCCTACGGTTTACTCCCGAGCGAAGCGAGGGATTTAAGAATAGAGTCCTGAATGGAGCAAGGGATTCAAGCGCACCCAAGATATATAAGACTGCTTTTTCACGAGGAATATACTCTGCTTTTCAAACATTATTTCTCTAGAGAAATAATGAAATTCGGTACAACATTATATCCCTGTTTTGTACGGGCCTAGAATGATTAACTTTAAGTTCATGTTACCTGACCCAGAATACGTCATTTTTGAGCAGGTGGTACGAAAAAAATATTTACTTATTCTTTTTAAAAATAAAAGGTTGTTGGTGAAAATGGGTAAAAGCCAATTAACCACCTCTTTAATTGATTAAACTGGTAGTTGATACATAGCTGCAAAAAGATTTATTTACAGCGAGCAGTGTTTTGTCGAATGATAAACTGTACGCTCCAGTCCTGTCGTCCTTTGCGAATTATAGCACAATATTGCAGTTGAACTAATTGGCATTAAGAGTAGAATAATTGGTCAGCAAATAATTTTAAGGGGAGAATGTTCTTGTATTACATAGCTACATGAATCAGGGCTATTTATTATTCCGAAGGGGAAGGCAGAGGTGAATTAAACACCCATTTTTCGCCAATTAAGTTAGTGTCATGTAGGTCCCTGAGGTGGCGTACCTATTGCCAGCTATCGGGCACATAAATCGCAATATATTGCTAGGTGGTATAAGAGGAATGCTGCTGCCCATTACTCATCGCTGTGTTTACCCTTAGTCGCCTTGTACGACACCCACGGGAGCGATGGGGGTGGTGACAGTTGTATTCTGCTTTGCCGTCACCACAGATAACACAGTGGCTTGCGATTGCGTAAACTGAGCAATATTCACTAATGTGCGTGACCAAAACATTATCTCGAGTTCCGTGCTTCGGAAGGCATGTTAAGTCATTGGTCCCGGCTGAATCTGCAGTCCTTATCCTTTCGTCTGTGGATTCCCGGTAGCCGGGAAAATCGAGAAGTGCTTATATGTGGAATCCCGGTACCCGGGCGTCATGCGTCATCGATGAGTCACAAGGTGGACGGTGTCGAATTTCGTTGCCGTACAAACTTTATTATCTCGAGTTCCTCTGTGTTTCGGAAGACACTGGCTGCATCTGCAGTCGTTAATGCCCACCAACCCGCTAGGGGCCAGCGAGGTAGACTGGTGAATTGCCTCGCGGCGGACCGCTGACTCTGCCCACTCAAAGGGCTAGGGAACACCGGAGTGGTTTAGTGGCGTATTCCCGACTGTAGATAAGTCGGGCAAGTCCCACACACGTCAGCCGCCTAGCTAGCGGCTGGTAGGGTGCCTAGATACATTCCACTCTGTCAAAAAAGGGGCCAGCGTGGTGGGTTATGGCCCACTCTCCTACATTCTTCCATCCATAGGGAAGCACTGTGCCCCAGCAGTAGGGACATTAAAAAGGCTGGTGATGAAAAAAATACTGCTGTTATACCCCCGAATACAGAAACACTACTCAACATTTGAGCACTGCTTAAAAAGGTAAGTGGACAATATCTGTCAGAATTTGTAAACGTCAATTTTTACAATACTCAAAAGTTAAGCAGGACTCAAACTTTGAGCAGCGTTTCTGTATTCGGGGGATAGTCTTTCAATTGATTCGCGACTCCCTGGCGAAACCCGAACCTTTTTTTTACTCCTTCCTCATGATTTATTAGCATTAATTATGATTTAAGAAGATTACTTCCCCCGACACCAAACTTCAAAAACCAGAAAGAGTGTTAATTAAAAAAAAGGCGGGATTTGCTATGGCGTATTTTTAAAAATAACAGCCTTTTTTATTGTTTCATTAGGGGTGGCGCGGAGTGTGTTCAGACAGGGATAATATAAATTTTAATTAGATCGCGGTTTGTTTTAATAATGATGGTACGTTAATGCTGGCGTGCCCCCGTAATATCTTGAAGATCCCGGATGTTTTGTTTTCATTACCGAAATGATTCGCGGGGCTTTATAATTGAAGGAAAACGAATACGAGTAGGTACCTACGTACATTTATAACGAACGTACGTAGATTATAGTACATAAAAAATTGAGCTTTCGTAAGTTCTACAATGGAACGTGTGTCTAAAGCGACTCTTAATAAATATAGCTGGGTAGAGAGAAGAGTCGGGGTGGTTTAGGTGAGTTTTGACTAGTTGTGAAGGGGCCCCTTAAACCTACACTTGGGTCACAAGTCCCAGGCGCTGCCACTGACTCCCCTCTCTGCCACCCTATGGGCCCGGCAGCCGCACGGTGAATCCATGTAATGCTAACAGTTTTCGTCTCATATAACTTTTCCTCTCCCTGCCTTGTTCCCAGTCTATCTAGGGTCGGCGCAGTATGTTTCCTCTTACATTCATATCGGTCAGACGTCATCAAGCCGTGAACTCGATTCATATCATCCAACACTCCGGAAAGGTGCTAGTGATGAATGAATGTACAGAAAAGAGACGGAAAGGACCATGTCGAGAGACTGATGAACGGAGACAGTTATTGCAATGAAAACATTCCAATCCATACTGCTCAAGGTTTTGGCTTAGGTTTTACAGCCCGGCTGCCTGCCTAACACCAACCCACTTTGGGTATTGTAATAGGCACGAACTGCGATGTTAAAAAAAATCAATATGGCGATATAAAAAAACCACGCGAACTAAATCAGTTAAGTTTGCATATTTCAAATTAACAGTTTTGCTTACAATTATGTAAGTGTTTCGGTGATAGATGGCAATAGGCTTGCCACCTGCACAATTGGGATTATATGGGACCTTGCGTAATTGGCGAAACGTGGGTGTTAATACACCTCTGCCTCAGGAAAAGACGTGATTTTTGTATGTATTTTATACAGCATTTTTTGTACTGAAATCAAATGTAAAGAAACTGATGTAGGGATTTGCAGAGATACATTTCTATCTGACAAGGAAAAGCTGAGAACAGATTTGCGGGGAAGGCCCAAATCTGACAATCTGGCAGAGTCAAGCGCCGTTCGGATTAAGAGCTCAACTGCCTACAGTTAAGGCTCAATTCGGTAAAGCAAGATATCTTTTGTTTAAAAAAGAAATATAGGTCAAAAACATATCGCGGTGCGGAACTCGAACTAATCTTACAACTTCTATTTAACATACATACATAAATTGCTTCTATACCCCCGAAGGGGTAGGCAGAGGTGAATTAAACACTCACTTTTCGCCAATTAACTTGACTCTATTGCCCTATTGACTAGGTGGCGACCCTATTGCCATCTATCGTGCACAAACATCGCAGTATATTGCTAGGTGGTATAAGAGGAATGCTACTGCCCAATACTTATCCTGTCTTTATCTTTTAGAAGGGGTTGGTGACAATTGTATTCTGCTCTGTCGTCACCACACGGCTTACAGACATGACAATGTGATGTTATAAATTAGGTCCACATAGTTTTGGTTCACAATAAAGTTAATTCTATTCTATTCGTCTTCTTATATCGAGGGTGATGCAAAGCGTTTTTTCTTGTCTCTGTCGCAAACAAAAAAAAACAGTTCCAATCTACTAATTACTTTTGTTGGCAATTTATTTATACAACTGTCAGCGAATCCAGAACGAATTAAACAACGCAAAGTCTCAGCTGAGCTCAGGAAGCGTTCAATTAAAAATGTCAGACCGAACTCCATGAAACAAATTTAAACAAATTTTACTTTAATCTGTCAATAGAATGGAGAAGTTTTTGTCTTACCTTATGGGAATGTTTCAAAGGGCCTGCCAAGGTTTAATGGACACTCTTTGTTTTGATTGACATCTCCATTACCTTAAGAGTTACTAAGCCACCTTTAACATACATAAGTAATACATACATTGGCTTCCATGCTGGCCTGAGAGCGATAAAATAACCTAGAATGTGTCAGTCTCGACTCATCCCATGGGTGTCGTAAAAGTCGACTAAGGGAGACTGCTCGGTGTAGACCAATAAGCACCTTGGGGCACCCGAATTGTTGAGGGCAAAACACCAACAACAGCATACCCAAAGAGGGTTGCTGTCAGGCAGGCGGCCGGTTGTCAAATCTAAGACAAAACCTTGAGCAGTATGGATTAGAATGTTCATGCCAATCACTCTCTCTCAGTGTATCGGTCCCTCGACATTTTCAATGTTTCTTAGCTGACCCAACTTCTAATGAAGCTAAACTAAGTAATATGATACGTCATCTATAATTGTCTCTTTGTAGATTGTATATTTGAATGAAACTGTAAACACGTTAGGGCACTATGGGACTGATCCCTTAATAAATATTGATTTTAAAAAAGTAACTTGTTTATGTTATCTATCTGCTGCCGGTAATTCTGCCATAAATAAATAGATACTGTGCCGACCCCAGATAAACTGGGACCAGAAAGAAGATGATAGGTAATGGTAATCAATATAAAATCAGAACAATAGACTGCTGGCACTTAGATACAAATAGGCTCCCACCAAAATTTCGAAGTGGATAAATATATCAAGAGCCTTAGTGCGCACACACACCGTCAGACGGTAAGCTGTGCGATTTGGACTTTGTTAATGCTGTTGGAGGAGCTCGCTAGCTCAGTGGCATAGTGCGCTCAGCCTGCGATCGCGTAAACTAAGCAATGTCTGTTAGGGCCGGTCATTGGATGGGTGACAAAAAAATTATTATGTCGAGTTCCTCCGTGGTTTCCGAACCACGGAGGAACGTTGAACCGTTGGTCCCGGCTGCATCTGCAGTCGTTTATACCCACCAACCCGCACTGGGCCAGCGTGATGGGTTATGGCCCATTCCCTACTAAAATTTGTATTTTTATTTATATACTTATTTATAAAATAAATATCAATCACAAGTATAATCTGAGAAATTAATTAGTCTTCTATGCTAGCCTGGAAGCGAACAAATAGCGTAGAATAGGCCAGCCCCGACTCATCGGTGTCGTAAAAGTCGACTAAGGGAGATTGTCCGGTGTAGACCAATAAGCACCTTGAGGCACCCGAATGGTGGAGGGCAAACCACCAACAACAGCATACCCAAAGAGGGCTAGTGTCAGGCAGGCGGCCGGCTGTAAAACCTAAGCCAAAACTTTGAGCAGTATGGATTGGATTGTTGTCATTCCAATCACTCTCTCCGTTCATCGGTCTTTCGACATGGTCCGTTCCGTCTCTTTTCTATACATTCATTCATCACTAGCAACTTTACGGTGTGATGGATGATATGAATCAAATGCAAGTAGATGGCTTGATGACGTCTGACCGATATGAATGGAAGAGGAAACATACTGCGCCGACCCCAGATAGACTGGGAACAGGGCAGGGAGAAGAAGAAGTATAATCTTAGAACAAGTGGTTTTTATCGAATCTCCATAAACTAAATTAATATTATAAATCATTATTTCAGTGATTCTTTGTTAGTGTCATCACATCACATCACCAGCCCTTTTCATGCCTCCACTGTGGGGCCACGGGCCTTCCCTTTAGATGGAATAATATAGGGAGACACTAACTATAAAAATTTCATCATCCCTATTAAATAGTACCGGAACATGAAAATTTACAATCCTCTCTGAAAGGTGCTCCGCGTAGCGATTCCGCGAGTCTGCCACCAACCTAATGTCACGGCGCGTTTACACATAGCGATTCCTCTCATAAATACCGCCCACTGCCATTACCATACGTCGACGGAAACAGCGATAAATCACGTCTCTTGAACGGAGTTTACAATAAATTATGTGTGTTTTACACACAACGGTGACGTAGACTGAGCTGGCGTTTACTTAAGGCGATATTGGAGTACATTTTTCTCTCCCAAGAATCGGATGGACCCGCCCTCTTCTCCATGATGAGACGAATACTCTTACTGCCGCACTCAGAGACGGAAGTTAATAACTGTAATGCTTACCCCCGAATACAAAAACGCTACTCAAAGTTTGAGTCCTGCTTAACATTTAAGTATTGTCAAAATTGACGTTTCTCCATACAAATTCTGACAGTTATTGTCCACTTAACTTTATAAGCAGTGCTCAAATTTTGTGTGGCGTTTCTGTATTCGGGGGTTACATACATCAATCACGTCTATATCCCCGGTGGGGTAGGCAGAAGTGAATTAGCACCCAAACGTTTCGCCAATTATGTTAGGTCCCATGTAATAGGTGGCGAGCCTATTGCCATTTATCGGGCACAAAAGTCGCAGTAGATTGCTATTTGGTATAGGAGGAACGCTGCTGCCCATTCCTCATCACTGATTTATCCTTGGTCGCCTTGGTGGACGACACCCACGGGAATGATTTGGGGTGGTGACAATTGTATTCTACTCTGCCGTCACCCCACATATACATATAACTGTAATGAGTACCTACATAATATTAAGTTTTATTTAATTAAGTGAACTGAACGTGTACATTATAACACTCAATGCAAAAATGTAGACGACCTTCGCAAGTAAAACAATACCAATTTTTTATCCTGAATTTTTGAAATCATAGACTTTTGATTTCGCTAGTAGCACCTGTCATCATTTTGTAGCAATTTACCGCCATTTCCGAGGACTGCTAATGGGACCTCTGATATTGAAAATGTCAAAAGTTATATCAATAGCGGTCCCAATGGTCAATGCTCCTGCCTAAAAATATTAATTTATAAAAAACTAAACATCGCATTCATAAAGCAATTAAACAAAAATGTTTTTATAATATAGGTAAAATGGATTGAAATTGGTCGGTAGCTGATAATGTCAAAAAAATCCTAGATTGACTAGGCAAGAATAGCGACTAGTTTTGATTGACATTCTTGTTTATTAAGTACTCATTAACGATAATTGATGTCTCTGAGTACGGCTGTATGAGATTAACTGTGCGGGTGCCGGGTCCATAGTGTGGCAGAGAGCCATTTTTTGTTATTTGGTTTGTTAAATCAAAGTTCTTATTGGTATACATGTATAAAAATTAATAAATACCGCATTCATGGCTGTAGGTGCAGAATGGTCTACGTCCCCGGTAGGAAAAAACAAAGAACGGATAACCATCGGATAACATTTTTCAAATGACATTTCTTTTTCTTGAAGGATACGTTTTTGAGACATGACGTCATTGCGGATGATTGATAGTGTTTTTTTAGCCTCGTTAATGGCGGCCGTGCGTTGAAAACGATTTAATAATTGTTTTCCATTTCTGTTTCATATATAGATACCTATTGGGGTATTAAATAGAGAGAAGGAGAGAAATCGTTTATTTTTTAACGTCAAAAAATCTATTTAATTTATTGTAGACGGATATTCTGATTCGAATCCAATCGAAATATTAAAAATGGAGATTCTGATATAGATTTTAATTGGAATTAATATTTTTGAAATTTGAGTGACATTTATAATTTTATTCAATACAACTAAGGCACTAAAAGCTAAATTAGAGGTAGAAAACCTCGCCTAGGTCTTCTGAGACAGGAAGTGTACCAATAACGCTGGCTGCATTACCTCGCTGAATGGCGAGACTATTTTTTTGCGCGAAATACAGACCAGCCTTATTGTCACCTACTGTCTCACGTAGCCGCTTTGTAATGTCCCGAAAAAGTCGGTGAGCTCCTGGACCCCATGGTCCCAGAGTCTCTACCCCAAATGACTCAAATAGGTAGTCTCCTGAGAGACATTTTATTCAATAGGTACTCAATCTTTTCACAATTATTGGATGCTGTAAAATAGATGAAACTGTTTATTTTTATCCATGTCTGTAGGTACACCATATTTTAAGCAACAAATTATTGTAGTGTTTACCGAAATTCGCATTACACAACACCGCTTCTGATAACATTGACGGACTACAATGTCCTCGCACTAATCAGCGGCGGTTCCGTATAAATTTTACACCTCTACAATGTCATAATATATTAACACGACGGACAACATGCAATCTATCACCGCGGCGGACATATTCCATTAGGTACAAAGGTGTGCGCAGCGGGAGCTGAACATTTTTAATATCACATATTGGACCGAGTCCAGGGATTTACGGATTATTTATTTATTTATTTAGGGCACAATTTCATGGGTCGTCCATGCTAGTTTGTGAGCGAAAAAATAACGTAGAATGTGCTAGCCCCGACTGATCCCATGGGTGTCGTAAAAGTCGACTAAGGGAGATTGCCCGGTGTAGACCAATAAGCACCTTGGGGCACCCGAATGGTGCAGGGCGAACCACCAACAACAGCATACCCAAAGGGTTCGTGTCAGGCAGGCGGCCGGCTGTAAAACCTGAGCCAAAACCTTGAGCAGTACGGATTGGAATGTTGTGATTCCAATCACTCTCTCCGTTCATCGGTCTCTCGGCATGGTCCGGTTTGTCTCTTTTCTATAAATTCATTAATTACTAGCACCTTTCCGGTGTATTGGATGAAATGAATCAACCGTGCTCGATAAATGACAATAACCATGGGACATAACCTATAGTCCCAGAGTGCGAAATGTGGGTGCTCATTCACCTCTGTTTACCCCTATGGTGATAAGGCGTGATTTCTGTTCTTTGGGAACTCTAATAGCAAATAAGCAAACCTTTGTTTTTATAAAAAAATATCTACCCTTTACTTGCTACATTAACCACGTTGGCTTCAAAGTTAAAATTAATAACGCCATTACCTGTTACAAATCCGATATCAAAGACGATATCGTACACTGACGAAGTTAACCTTTCCAAAGCGAACGTAACCTTATTACCTTACCAGCAGGATATAATTTCACATGCTAAATATAGGCGGGCGCAGCTACGTTATTCCCGACCAAGTGTTTTCGGCAAATAGGTTTTTAACCGGAATATTTTTAAGGTGGGTTGGTTCATAATGATGTATATTACTTTCACAAAGGTGGTTAGAACAAGTTCGAAAATTTTATAGTCCTGATGCGGGAATCGAACCCACGTCCTCCGCATTCCGGGGAGATGCCTATACCTACTACTCGGCCAGTACACTCGTGATATTCTGTGAGAGCTGCCTTAGACACACGTTCCTACCCAAGTTCTAGGCAAGCCATGATCTTTTAATGGTGTATCCGCAGCCACCTCAACCAACAAATAAGCATTTTTTTGTTATTTGGTTCGTTAATGGATCTTTGTGATCTTTGGAGTGTAGTCTCTGGGATAAACTGACTGTAAGTACCTATGCGGGAAACGAACATTCTTTTCCCAGTGTAGGTACTGTCGTTCGACTAGCTGTACAGACAGACACGCTTGAATTATCATCATTTAACCGATAGTCGCCCAATGTTGGTTTATTAAACCAACATTGGGCTATTAAACCAATTTGTTGGTTTATTAAACCAACATTGGGCGACTATCGGTTAACAACATTAGCCCTAATCTAAGGATCTCCAAATCGATCGCATATCTTCAATCCTCTAGCCGTACCATGAAGTATTAGTGCGATCTAAACGCGGGTGACAAAACGGGACGCCGCTCTACTCGGCTTATAGCGTTGTCTAACTTTAACAATGGAAATTGAGTCGCGTTTAGAGTTGGTGGTAAGGCCCCTGCGCTGCTCACATCCGGCGGCTAGGTTCTAAGTTTCTATATAAAAAGCCGGGCACGTTCGAGTCGGACTCGCCCACCGAGGATTCAGTACAAATTGCTTGCCTTTCATAGTTATAGGTCAATTTAAAGGGTATATAATAATATATTCCCCCGTATTTCCTTGAGAATGTCGAAATATACATTCTTGCAGCATAAACGGCCGCATCTTATTTCTAGTTAACTTAGAAGGCTGATTTTTCCACAGTTTCAAGGGACTGTAGACCTGAGTATTGTATTGTATATCATACTTACACGCATTGTCAACATAAAAGATGTTGCCAGACAGACTGGTCCTATAAGGATTCCCGTTTTTCCATTTGAGGCACGGAACCCTACAAACACGTAGACCTCCTGTTTTGCCAAGGATTCGACAAGCAGCCGCCCCCTTATTTTCATTTGTCGAACTAATTGGCAAAACGAAACTCGCTCCGGGAACATCTTCGATAAATAACTGCGCCGATGGCTCTACGTCACAGTTTAGAATTTAGACTCTTTAGACCGTGACAGCGGACGGTATTTGCGAATTAATTATCCGCAGAGCGAAACTTATCAAGGGCGGTGTTAAATTTGCGCTGTCTCAATTAATCTGGGGGGTTATTATGTCTTCGTATAAAGTCTTCGTCTTCCCCAAAAAACTCGGTAGATGCTGTATAGGCATTTGTTGCATAGGTATAGGCTGTTCTCGGCTAAAAGCTTAGCCCGCTATAGCATCAGAACCCCGCTTAAGCAGAAGAACAGAATGCCGTGCGGTGACGGCAGAGTAGAATACAATTGTCACCACCCCAAATCTCTTCCGTGGGTGTCGTACAAGGCGACTAAGGATAAATCAGTGATCAGGAATGGACAGCAGCGTTCCTCTTATATCACCTAGCAATGTACTGCGACTTTTGTGCCCGATAAATGGCAATAGGCTCGCCACCTATTACATGGGACCTAACATAATTGGCGAAACGTGGGTGCTAGTTCACCTCTGCCTACCCCTTCGGGGATATAGGCGTGATTTATGTATGTATGTATGTTATTATGTGAGTCTATTGCAGTTGCTTTCGTCTGCCTGTCTCTCTCACTCTTCTATACTAATATTATAAAGCTGACGAGTTTGTTTGTTTGGTTGAACGCGCTAATCTCAGGAACTACTTTTTCTAATTGGGAAATTCTTTATGTGTTGGATAGTCCATTTAACGAGGAAGGCTATAAAATAACCGACATACCGCGAGCGAAGCCACGAGCGACCACTAGTTGAGAATAATAGCGAAGTGTGAGAGTGACGAGTAGACCAAAGCAACTGAAATCGGCCTACATAATCATCATCATCATCACCAGCCCTTCTAATGTGCCCACTGCTGGGGCACGGGCCTTCCCTATGGATGGAAGAATAGGCTTACATAATACCGGTTCTGATTTCCTTTGATCGGATGTGGGTGAGGAGATTGCATTGGCCAATATTCGATTATTTTGAGTGGTGTGGTGACGGCAGAGTAAAATACAATTGTCACCACCACCATTTCTCCCATGGGTGTCGTACAAGGCGACCAAGGGTTGGACAGCAATGAGTAATGGTCAGCAGTGTTCCTCTTATGCCACCTAGCAATGTACTGCGATTGCCGTGCCCGATAAATGGCAATAGGCTCACCAGTCGCGCCACCTGGGACCTAACCGAAGTGGCGAAACGTGGGTGTTAATTCACCTCTGCCTATCCCTTCGGGGATATAGGCGTGATTTTTTCACACAAAGATTTGCCAGACTTTTAACGGTTTCTTCGATGATCATCGATCGGGCCGTAGAAAATTACATTCTGAAATGCTCTTGACAGGCAGTTCGAAACTTCGCCTGACGTATTAATCAACTGAGGTGGTCTTCTTAAGGTCGCTTAATTAAAATCAAACTTTTAGAAACTTCCTGCCTATTGTAACTTTCATAGACGATGGCTCTTTAAGATTACGAAGATAATTTGACGGGGTGAGTTGAGTGAAAAAACTTTGAAGTCGGCTCGCGGCTACTGAACCGACCCCAGGGATAATATACAATCGGTTATAGGGAGGGTTACTAAAGCATGAATATCTAAGCATAAAGGTATTTGTCCACTACACCGTACCATATCATGGCCGTAACCGACCTGTTGTCATGTATGGATCAGAGTGTTGAGCTATAAAGAAGAAGAGTAGGTACATGTAATAGTGATGCGTATATTAAGGTAGATCTGTGTTGTGACACGGAGAGACAAGACAAGGAATGAGTATATCAGGGGAAGCCTGAAAGTAGCGCCTGTGACTGAAAGACTGAGGAGTGATAGACTTGGATGGTTTGGTCATGTTATGCGAAGAGATGAAAGCTATATTGGAAGAAGAATGTTAGGTATGAACATGGAAGGACGTAGAAGGAGAGGGAGACCAAAGAAAAGATGGATGGATTGGGTAAAGAAGGTATGATAGCGAGAGTAGTGTATGAGAAATTGGTGTGGGATAGAGAGGAGTGGAAGAAGAAAACATGTTGTGCCGACCCCTCCTAGAGCGGGATAAGGGCAGGAACTGAAAGGATTTGACAGTTTCAGTTGCGATTATTGCAATCTCATAGCAACTGAAACTGTCTGTAAGAGACTGTCAATTTGTAGATCCATTATCGCAAAAGCAACAAATGGATAATTGTTAACAAACAAAGTTCTGATCGCGGCTGTGCTGGCATCGCGTATGGCCAAAAATACACCTTGTTAATCGTAAAATTAATCAAGAATTGAAAGTGAAAACATAATAGAGTAAACTTTGGCTCTCCCTTCATAATTAATAGCTCTTTCATTAAGAAAACACTAATTACTTATCTTATCTCTCTCTGTTTATGAGAGCAGCCATGTTTTGCGACACCGTATTACGTAATGAATAGTATAGTTCATTCCTCCAATATTGTTGTTGCCATATTATCTAAATACGACCCTTCTAATTATTAAGGTTTGATTACAATGGCTACATTCGGTGGGTACTCCATATATTAAGATGATTAGGAGACAAAAGAAAACAACCGTGTTGAATTGGGGGTGTAATATTATATAACGTATATCGAATAATTGTGTTTATGTAATTCATTATAACACGTAATATGTGTCACGACTATTCATTCAGCTTGGTAGCTAGTTAATTAATGATCCTTCATAGAAATATTACAGTTTTATTCTGAGTCAATAATAAAGGAACACATACGTACCATTACTAGTTGCTTACTTAATACATGACATCGACATACAACAAAATGATATATATATATATTTTTTTTTTATTATAATATAACTAGCTGAGCTAGCAAACATTTGTTTGCCTTTGTCACCTAGGGGTATAAAAATAGGCTATTTTGCGACCTGCCAGGTGGAGTTGTTACTTTTAATTTTATTCATAGTCATAGTCATAGTCATATCTTTATTCGCATAAAACATGGTATAAAAGGTGTTACAGGTATCAATATAATATTGTTCACATGTTTTGCAAATTTCTATTGCATGCAAATGTTAAGAAGCTTTAATTTCTACCATTCTTACAATTCCAAAACTCATTGATGTCATAGAACATATTTATTTGTAGCCAAGTTATCATATTTTTTTTAAATTGATTGAAGCCTAGTAATTTCATGTCTTTTGGAATATTGTTGTATACTTTTACACACATAGCAAGACAAGACTTGTTATATTTATCAGACCTGGGAATGTCCCTTAGTACAAGTCTGTTAGGGTTCCTTTTAGGTCTCAAATTGGCTTCGGATGCTTTCTTAAATAAATCATAATTCCTGTACACAAAAATGCTTATTTCGTAGATATACAGGCATGGTAACGGTAGTAGGCCAAGGTCGTGAAATAAAGGTCATGAAATAAAAATGAAATATTTTATATCAATGGTCATGTATACTAACATAGTTTACTTGTAACAGTTTTATTGTATTCCAAAAAATTGTGATATCATAGCCAGCCCCTCTGTGGTTGAGGGTTCCAGGTGAAGCTCGATTCCATCTTCGGCCCTTATCGTCACTTACCATCAGGTGAGATGAAGGCCTAGAGCTTCCCTGTCTAGCATGAAATAAGTCGAAATTAAATCGCGATTTCTTATCCAAATGTGTGGTAACCGGACTCGAGCACTTCTAGGCTGACCCACTAGTTTATCTAAGGTAATAGCTATTACCTGGGGTAAATGAACCATTATCAAATGACCCCCATTCTGGGAAAGTGGTATCATTATTTTTCTTCATGAAAATATATATTTATTTTTTATTTTTTTAACACTCACACCTAACATCTAGCCCAAAGTAAGTAGCCTAAACACTTGTGTTATGGATACTAGATGACGGACATATTTTTAATATAATTATGTATATAAATGTTGAAAATATACTGCATAAACATATACACAACCATGACTCGGAAACAAACATTTGTGGTCATCACAAAGTTTGCCCCTACCAGGATTCGAACGCGGGACCTCTTGGCCAATACCCAGCAATCTGAGCATTCGACCAAGGCGGCCGTCAAATTATTTTAGGTAGGCATGGCAACATTGATTACTACGCATGTGACAGAAATAACGTACTAAAAAAGGGCGTACCTACACATACATGGAAATTGTAGAATACACACCACTAACGGCGGTCCCTATATTCTACCTACAGTTAAAAGTAAGCTTACTAAAGATTAGTTGCCTGGCATTTTTTGTTATATTACAAATAAATAACAGAAATTGCTAAGCAACTAAACTGTAGTTCGTCTATCACTGATAGAGTATTGGGACCCGCCGTAAAAGAAAATGAATGGTATAGAAAATTAACTTTACAATTTTGGAATAAACGTATATATCCTTTAATATTTTTACAACATATATATAAATTTATACGCCGTGTGGTGACGGCAGAGTAGAATACAATTGTCACTACCCCAAATCTCTCCCGTGGGTGTCGTACAAGGCGACTAAGGATAAATCAGTGATAGGGAATGGGCAGCAGCGTTCCTCTTATACCACCTAGCAATGTACTACTGCGACTTCTGTGCCCGATAAATGGCAATAGGCTCGCCACCTATTACATGGGACCTAACATAATTGGCGAAACGCGGGTGCTATTTCACATCTGCCTACCCCTTGAGGGATATAGGCGTGATTTATGTATGTGTATGTATGTATGTATATAACACAGCCGAGATAATTAAAGACTACTTCGTCTAAAATGTTTTTTTTTTGTTTGTTTAAAAACTCTTTCTACGAAGGTGGACAAGAGAGTTATGTCATCATTGATCCTAAAAGCACTTAGTAAAATTATTTCCTAATTGAAACCCAGCGGGATGGCTCGCAAAAAGTATTCACTCAATCCGGGATTGCCATTCACAAAAAGGTTGCTGGCGCGTGGCATCTTTAATGGCAACCCAATACAAATTGGCATTCAGAATTCATTATTTGCTTTGTTAACTTTTTAAAGCGATTTTGTTCTCTGAGTGGGTGTGTAATCGAAGAGTGCCGTGTGTTCTGGTGCTACATACATACAAAGGTACGTGAATCACGCATCATCCACAAAGGCAGAGGTGAATTAACACCCACATTTCGCCAATTATGTTAGGTCCAATGTAATATAGGTGGCGAGCCTATTACCATTTATCGGGCACGAAAATCGAAATAAATTGCTAGGTGGTATAAGAGAACCGCTGCTACTCATTCCTCATCACTGTTTCAACCCTTTGTCGCCTTGTACTACACCCGCGGGAGAGATTTGGGGTGGGGACAATTGTATTCTGCTCTGCCGTCAACACACGGCATTCTGTTCTTCTGCTATAGCGGGGCTCTGTTATAAGCTGTTAGCCAAGAAAGAATAGCCTATACTTTTGCAACAAATGCCTATACAGCATCTACCGAGTTTTTTGGGGAAGACGAAGACCTTGTCCTCAGGCCTTGCAATAGAGCACTCCCTGCGAGGATTTCTCCACAGCAGGCATCTCCCGGGGAGAAATATACTGCCGCGGAGAGCCTTACAGGGCGCTACGAGCCGGAGCTTAGAGCGGCTGGTCTGAGAGGCTCTAGGCTAGGACCTCGGCTCAGGCGTGCCGTGTAGTGGGGATCATCATCATCATCGTCATCATTCAGCCGAGAGACGCCCACTGTTGGGCATAGGCCTCCCACAAGGATCGCCAAGTAGTGAAGATATACGAGTATAAATAAAATGGTGCTAAGGACCGTAGCACATACCTGAGCCGTAGCGAATTCGCACATACTGTTAACTGCTCAGCTTGCATGACAACCGAAAACCGCTATGATATAGCCGGTTATTTCCGGAGCCATTTATCGCTTTGAACTGTCAAAAAAATAATTAAATTTTAACAGTTCTAAGCGATAAATGACTTTATCATATCGTGACCACTGAAACACGATATGATAAAGTCATCCTTCCCGGCTAGCTCATGCTAGCCGGGAAGGATGGATACGATACCAAATTGTAAATGATACAAAATATCTTTCGATGCACTAAGGGCCGGTTTTTTTGATGCATAGTTAACTCTACCAATTGTTAAATTTTTTTACTAATGGTTGAATATCAGTCTGTAACCATTAGCAACAAATTTAATTACTAATGTTACTAATGGTTAAATATCAGTCTGTTATTTAATCATTAGTAACAATTTTTAACAAGGTTAAGTTAACTATGCATCAAAAAACCGGCCCCAAAGAACTGGAGATAATATTATATTTTCGATCACCTATCCATAGTCCAGCCTTAGTTACCTGACATTACTAAGCTTACCATAGCGCCACTGCGCCATCAAGCTTCCTGAATGGAATGTGTGCTGTTGTTATTAAAGATTACTTTTTAGGCATTATTCATTTTCTGATCAGTCGAACATGTCGTTTTATTATTTTAGCTAAAAGGCTCACGAATACCATTTTGTGTAGCTATTTTACCGTGCTACGAAACGTAGCAAAAGTATTTTATTGTAACGAATACGTAGCACATACCTACCTTTTTTGTAACGAATAAGTAGCTTTATACTTTTATGGTAACAAATTCGTAGCACATACTTTTCTTTCATCGTAACGAGTACGTAGCACTGGGGTCCTACCGCCTAACTCGATTGTTGATGATAGCTTTAAAGCAATGCATTGCTTACGGCTATCAATTTAGCTAGCCCTCACCATCTTGAATGTTTAGGCGGTACTGATTTTCTTCCAAATTCATACAAAATCAATCGGTGATCATGTGATTCGTTCAAAGCTACCGCTGATCGTCATAAACTATAGCTTTTGCTTTAGCAACCGAGTTAGGCGTTAGGCCCCCTGACCGTTACAACCTCAGGAAAAACTACGGGCTTTATGACTTTTCAAATTATGTCAGACTCAGTGTGGTGGGCTTATGGTATATTACTGTTCTTTTGTGTATATTACTATGTCGCCGCCAGATTGTGAAATTGGGCATTTAACACAGAAATTGGTTTCTTTTGAATGATCGCTTTTTCAAAGAACATTTATTGCGAATGGTGACTTAGCATATACGTAGTATTGTTAATAGTTTTATTCACGAAAATACCCGATTTAGACAATATGTCAGCTTTAGACCATCTTCCCCTATCTATATAACAAGAGACAAATCAAGGTTATTTCCACATCTGCTCTTAAATATAGAGCGCCCTTAGTGAAAATATATCAGTCTACTTTTAATAAAACAAAATTTAAATTATTCATAACTTTTTCATTGGGCTTAAGAAGCGACAGATGATATTATTAATATATTTTTTTTTTTTTGTAAAATAAAATTAAAGTAACGCGTTTCTTTTTATATCAATTAAAGTGAGGGAAACATTATACACCTCCACTAAGAGGGAAAGACGTATTTTTTTTTAAATGGTCTTAGAAAAATATTAACACAAAAATTAAAAATGATTATAATGATCTTTATCTTTGTCCACAGATAACTGAGACCGAGCAATGTGACCGGGCCACAGGTTGAATAATGCAACAGGCGCACAGATAGTGCGGCACAATGGCGCAGGACAAGGAGTGGACGGACTATTTCGGCGATTTCACGAACCGGTCCAGGCCCTTCGATCCTTTAAAGAACTTTAGCTACTACGACAACGTGACGGAGCACTACTCGAACTTCAGCTCAGATGACTACTGCGCGTCGAACCATTCGCACGTGTATTTGAACGTCACGTGCGAGTTCCCGATCAACTATGCCGAGCCTATGTATGGGTAAGTAGAAAGTATACAGACATACATTATATAGGTACAGTCTTCTTTTTCTCCCTGCCCTGTTCCCAGTCTATTTGGGGTCGGCGCAGTATGTTTCCTCTTCCATTCATATTGGTCAGACGGCATCAAGCCATCCACTTCCTTTTGATTCATGTCATCCACCACACCGTAAAGGTGCTAGTGATGAATGAATGTATAAAAAAAAGACGGAACGGACCATGTCGAGAGGCCGATGAACGGAGAGAGCGATTTGAATGCTAACATTCCAATCCATACCGCTCAAGGTTTTGGCTTAGGTTTTACAGCCGGCCGCCTGCCTGACACCAACCCTCTTTGGGTATGCTGGACTGAAGGTTGTCATCCAAAAAATGAAGCCAATTTGACTATCGCCACCTTGGCGCTGATGTCACTGGTGTACGAAGGTGCACGTCCACGGAACTAATATTGGACGCATTTGTAATGTCAAACACAAGTAACAAACGGCAAATTTAGTACCCTTGCCGCTCGACGGGGCGCTTCAAATCGGCACAAGAAACATTTGACATTTTAGTAGACGTATCCAGTCCAGTGTACTTGTATAATAGAGTTCAGTGTCGCCTCCCCCATCAATTATTATGAAAGTAAAATTTCTGAAATTTTTCGTTGTCACTATATAAAAACTTTTCCCAGCGAACGGTCGTGGGTCCTTTGAGCGATAAAGTCACACCATTGCTACTTCAACCCTTCAAGTTTGTCTCACAAAAATTCACACAAACATACATAAATCACGCCTATATCCCCGAAAAGGTAGGCAGAGGTGAATTAACACCCACTTTTCGCGTGGTGAACATATTGTCATCTATCGGGCACATAAATAGCAGTACATATTATATTGCTAGGTGGTACCTACAAGAGGAATGCTGCATTACTCATTGTCTTTGTTGTCTTGACCCTTAGTCGCCTTGTACGACACCCATAGGAGTGGTGACAATTGTATTCCGCTCTGCCGTCACCACACAGCTGCAAATTTTGACATTTCGAATTCAAAATGCATCTCGAACACTCGTCCACTCGCCCTATGGATGAACTCGACTCACCCAGAATAGATCAACTTAATCAACTCCAAATAAATCGAATTCGAATCTCATTTCGACTCGAGAGTGCACCTATTTCCCAAATAAGAATTAGCCTACGGCAAAAAAACATCTCAACCTAATTTACTCGGTTACCAGCGGTAGCATCGCAAGCTGATACGGTTATTAAATTAAACAAACGCAACGACTGAAAAGCTCACTTTTAAATGAATTCAATTTTGTTTTTAAAAACATGCATTTTTTTTTTCTTTTTCCATCATTCTTAGGAAAGGCCTCACACTGGGGACTTTAAAAGGCTGGTGATGATGATGATAAACAAACTTATTTAATTACAGATCCATCGCCAACAACCCCTGACTATCCCGGATTCGATCCCCAGGGGTGTACAAATTCGTACTGGGTTTGGTTGGTGGACTTTCAGGTCCGCCTGGCTAGCTACCACCATATTATCAAAATCTGTCACCACAATAAGAACGTTAACAGCATTATTGTGTTCCGACAATGTGTGATTAGATAGCAAGCCCCTCTGTGGTTGAGGGTTCTAGATAAGCTATGGTGTTTTCTAACTAATACGTAAGTTTCGTACATTTTTATTCAATTCGTTCTAGATTGGCCCCTTGTGTAAGCCTTATTAAATTATAGTCTTTGAGATACGACATTCAAATGTAGCGTGCAAAACGAGCCGCCATTAGGCTCATTGTATCTGGCTATGACACTGACTCCCGGCGGAAAATAGAAATATTTCATCGGATTTACCGACCGAATCCCATTTCAAATTAACTACGCTGTCTTGTTAGTGTCGGCGCCGAATGTCAATATATGTGACCATACATATGTCACGCCTTTCTCCCACAGGAGTAGGCATACATTACATACATAGGAGCATACATTATATACATCACGTGCAGAGGGGAATTAACAGCCACGTTTCGCCCATACAATTAGGTCCCATGACTCCCATGTGCGCCTGTGGCGAGCCTATTGCCATTTATCGGGCACTTAAGTCACGGTATATTGCTGGGGGGTATAAGAGGAACGCTGCTGCCCATTCTTAATCACTGATTTATCCTTGGTCGCCTTGTACGACACCCGCGGGAGAGATTTGGGGAGGTGACAGTTATATTCTACTCTGCCGTCACCACACGGCTAGATACATATTAAAGGGATTTAAAAACTGATTTAGTTTTATTTTTTTTTTTTTTTTTTTTTTTTTTTTGTAAAAAATCTGAGATTAAATAATCTCAGATTTTTTACACTAAAATAAAACTTCACTTTTACTAAAATAAAACTGTAAAATACTGCAATCGGCCATTTTGGCTGAAACGCCAATCACTGCGCATGACGTCACACCTATGTAATCCCTATGACATTCTAATACAATATATTTGTTAGCTTTCCGCTGAATGCGTTCACGTTTGCCTAGGCGTGACGTCAAACCCGACGCCATGACACTGCGAGCTGTTTTCGTGCACTATTCGCATCCAATCTCATTAATGTCATCACGCATGCCCGTCGGTTTCAGGTACTCCTGACCTGGCCTTTTTTAATAGACTTTCAATTTGTCAAAGTCGGAGTCAAAATTCATTTATTCATATCTGGTATGATTACAATACACTTATGAATCGTCAAGACGAAGATAGATAACGAAAGATAACGAAAACCCGTGTGTCCAAGAAAAAAAAATTGGGGAGTGCGCAGCATGCCTCAGTCTGTATCGATAGGTCTCCCAAACACGCCCCGATCCGCAACGAAGCGCCGACCCTGACGCGTTCAATACCAAGATGATACTAAACGCATCAGAGCCCAACGCTCCGCTAGCAGAACGGCACGCAAGTAGGCTGTAGAGAAACCCACCATTGTCAACGAGTTATGACATTGCAGGTACATTGTAAATTATGCATTATGCATTGATTATGCAAGGTCCGCCTGGGCCTTCCCATTTGTCCATTCGTTTCCGCTATATTTATAAATCCCTTTTGTCATTCTCCTATAATTCATTCTTTCGACGTGACCAAACCGTGCGAGCATCCCTTTCTCAATTCCTGTCATTTCGTTTTCTTTCAAACTACATCTTTCTCTTATCACACTTTTGTAATGGATCGCTCAGCCTTAACCCAGCCTTTTTTTTTATTTTTAGCCGTGTGGTCACCAACCCAAATCACTCCCATGGGTGTCGTACCAACAAGGCAACTAAGGATAAAACAGTGATGAGGAATAGGCAGCAACGATCCTCTAATACCACCAATGCTACTGCAAGTTTTGTGCCCGAAAAATAGCAATAGGCTCGCCACCTTTTGCATGGGAGCTAACATAATTGGCGAAACGTGGGTGCTAATTCACCTCTGCCTACCCTTTCGGGGATTTAGGCGTGATTTATGTAGGATGGTTTTTATTTTTCTCTAAATAGAAAATAGAATGGAATATTCCCGTAACAACATCTGTCATGGACAATCGCGTTTCGCGCCAAACGGACACCTGTCAAAGACTAATTTAATTTGAACCCTAAATGATTTATAGGTGGAGTTTGCTTCGGTTCGCTAAATTTGATCTACGCCGCAGTATTTGTATTGCGTTCGTTTATTTAAATAAATAACACCAACAGTATATTTATATAAATAAATTAACCTAAAGTACCTAATAATAAAGGTCTACAATGTCGTCTTCTTCTTCCTCCCCTATACCCAGGTTATCTGGGTTCAGAGGGCTAGAGTGGCTTTTCTATTCGAACCCATAGAAAACAAAAGTATGAAACTGACGTTTGGTCTGTTCTCTAATACGTCAGTTTCATATGTTTGTTTTCTATGCGTTCGAATAAATTGGCCACCTGGCTAGGGCCACAGCTCTGCCTTCCTCTTCGGGGTAATTAGGCTTGATTTATTTATGTCTCACCATCATCACCAACCCTTTAATGTCCCCACTGCTGGGGCACGGGCCCTCCCTATGGATGGAAGAATATAGGGAGATTGGGCCATAAGTGCCATAACCCACCACGCTGGCCCATTGTGGGTTGGTGGGTGTATTAACAACAGCAGATGCAACCGGTACCAACGGCTTAACGTTTCTTTCGAAGCACACGGAGGAACTGGAGATAGTAAATTTTTCACACCCATCCAATGACCAACCTCAGCGAACAGTGCTTAGTTTACGCAATCGCAGGCCAAGCGCGCTATGCTACTGCGCTAGCGAGCTCGATTAAAGCCTCTCACAGACAGGCGCGGTTAGCGGTGGCGGAAGCGGGGCAGTTGTAACGTCAAACAGCACCAATGGCGGGTATATCTGTGGGCGGGACGGTGGCAGTGGCGACCTGAACAAGCGTAGACCGCGGTAGTTTGAATAATCTCATTATTATAATAATTCTTCGCCGTGTGGTGACGGCAGAGTAAAATACAATTGTCACCACCCCAAATCTCTCCCGTGGGTGTCGTACAAGGCGACTAAGGATAAATCAGTGATGGGGAATGGGCAGCAGCGTTCCTCTTAAACCTACCACCTAGCAAAGTACTGCGACTTTTGTACCCGATAAATGGCAATAGGCTCGCCACCTATTACATGGGACCTAGCATAAATAGCGAAGCGTGGGTGCTAGTTCACCTCTGCCTACCCCTTCGGGGATATTGGCGTGAATTATGTATGTATGTATGTATAATTGTAATTTTATCTTTATTGTACCTATGTTTGCCTTTGCCTTATGGTACCTATGTTACAACTGCCCGCCACCGCTGACCGCGTCTGTCTTTGAGAGGCTTTATGTAGGCATGTAAGTGAGTAAAATTGTAATTGTCACCACTTCAAATCTTTCCCGTGGGTGTCGTACAAGGCGACTAAGGATAAATCTGAATATGATAAGGAATGTGCAGCAGCGTTCCTCTTATACCACCTAAGCTAGCAATGTACCGCGACTTTTGTGCCCGATAAATGGCAATAGGCTCGCCGCCTATTACATGGGACTTGACATATTTGGCGACACGTGGGTGCTAGTTCACCTCTGCCTACCCCTTCGGGGATATAGGCGTGATTTATGTATGTATGTAAAATTGTACCCTCAAAGCCCGTTCTCCTTGCAGATACATCGCTCCGTTTTTGCTCGCCACAACGATAGTCGCGAACACCCTGATCGTTGTGGTGCTGTCCCGCCGTCACATGAGAACGCCCACCAACATAGTGCTCATGGCGATGGCGCTCTGTGACATGTTCACCATGCTCTTCCCCGCGCCATGGCTGTTCTACATGTACACGTTCGGAAACCACTACAAGCCGCTGAGCCCCATCAGAGCGTGCCAAGCGTGGAATTACATGAACGAGGTAAGTCTTATCTGTCATAATTAATCATGTTTCATCATCTGAGCCTTGTTCGTGTCGCGAGAGATAGGTATAGTTCTCGGCACGTAAGTTAAACTAAAATGACTGTCGTCTACGCAGTATAATTGAAAGGAAAAGTGTCTAAACGAAATTTTGAACGCGCAGAAGCTTACTTAAGATTACAGACACACGTCGCACCTCATACAGAACCTCAATAAATGCCTGAAAACGTTTTACTGCACAGCGCGTTGGTTAACTTATGTGCAGGGGATTGTACAGAGTCTTATCAAAGTCGCCACAGACAACTTGAATAATGATTTAGTAATGCGACGTTATTGATGTTTTACAAATAATCATGTATAGCTACCAAATAATAGTAGATTTTACAACAAGTGCACAAAACTAATCAATTCCGTCCGAGACTTTTAGCAGCCCGAGCCTAAGGCAAAGGCTGATAGTAAAGTCGAGGATAAAATGGTTTTGTGGACGAGTTGTTAACTCTGCTTTTCACTTCAATTGCGAGGAAATAAGACAGTAGTTTATCATAACACTTCTTAAAATTCAAAATAAAATTATACATTTTTATACTGTAGGAAATTGTTTTTCCCATTGATATAAGGATTGGGCTGCAGACCTATACAGCCTAGTCTTAAATTAATTTTGAAACAATAATTTTCGTAAAATAACCTACCATACTTTTTAATATATTTTATGTCTTATAGAACTCATTAGGCAAATAAATTAAAGTAAAAATTATAAAATAACATTTTCTATCCCTGAAATTATTATTGTGTTTGGATGCATGGCTCATTTTATTTGCCTTAATATAGATACATTTATGAGTAGATACGTTAATGCTCTAGAGCATAAAATTCGATTTTGTGCAGCCTATATCCTGCACAAGAACTTTCAGAGCATGAGAAGTAAAAATATTCTTTATTTCTTGCAATGTGAATTATCCAAGACCACTGACCACTACATAAATCTACCAGTAGGTATACCTAAAAACACACATCTAATATTCTGTTTTCATTATCTAAAAAAATATACAACGTGAAGTGTAAAGGTTAGAAGAATTTCGGCAAGTTAATTAGTGTCTTGGGTGGCCGAGCGGTAAGGCACCTGCCCGGATAGCAGCGGACGCGGGTTCGATTCCCGCCTCAAGATCATAATTTTTCGAAATTCTTTTTCTAACTACCAAAATTTTGTACTAATTTTTCTAACATTTATATAATGTTAAAATTAAAATCCATTAGTTTATAAAGCAAACCCAAGCTTAACCGAACGCACGGCATTTGTAAAAATATCTGCTTTGGAATGTTTGAAATTTATTTCTACATTGCGAGGGTACCCGTTGGCTTACAACGTGAAGTGTAAAGGTTAGAAGAATTTCGGCAAGTTAATTAGTGTCTTGGGTGGCCGAGCGGTCAGGCACCTGCCCGGATAGCAGCGGACGCGGGTTCGATTCCCGCCTCAAGATCATAATTTTTCGAAATTCTTTTTCTAACTACCAAAATCTTTGTACAAATTAGATCCTTTTTTTACTATCTTTGTATAAGAATTAATGTAGGTAATTCGTTTTATAAATAACAATTTTCAAAGTATGTATTTAAATTTAACCAATCTACCTACTATGTCTTTGATTGTAGTATTTATATTGCCATTAAGAACTAGCTTAGAATAATTTTCAGAGAAAGTCGTGAACATGTAATATACATTAAATGTTGTCTCTTTTGATAGATCGTTAGTTTAAACAGTAATAGTCCTAAAATACTGCCTTGTAAAAGAAATTGTACCTTGCGAGCAATGGATTCCATTTGTGAATGTGAATTAATAGTCCTGTACTGACATAATGTTTCTTATTAAGTTTGTACCTTTTGAGCCAGTTCAGACAATACTCCCACAAAACAAAACACGCATTTTGGTAAGAGTAATTTATGCGATACGAAGTCAAATGCCTTGGTTAAATCGAAAAATATTTTAATTACCTTACTTTAGTCATCAATAATTTTAATATTAAGGCGTAATATGTCGCCTGTTCCCTTACTGTCGGACGACATGAAGCCATCCACTCCCTTTTGACTCATTTTATTCATCACACTGGAAATGTACTAGCGATGAATGAGTGAAAAGAGACGGAAAGGACCATGTACAGAGGCCGATTAACAGAGAAAGTGATTGGGACGACAACATTCCAATGCATACTCCTCGGGTATTTGTATGTGTAGCTGATGTAGGTGGTTAGCCCTCCACCATTCGGGTGCCCAAAGGTGCTTACTACACCGAACAAACTCCCATAGTCGACTTTTACAACACCCTTGGGGTTAGTCTTAGCTGGCAAATTTGACGTTATTTATTCGCTACAGGTCAGCATGGATATTACACACACATGTATTGCCGTGTGGTGACGGCAGAGCAGAATACAATTGTCACTAACCCCATCTCTCCCGTGGGTATCGTATACAAGGCGACTAAGGGTAAACATAGCGATGCAATGAGTAATGGAATTTGACGGCCGCCTTGGTCGAATGCTCAGATCGCTGGGTATTGGCCAAGAGGTCCCGGGTTCGAATCCTGGTAGGGGCAAACTTTGTGATGACCACAAATGTTTGTTCCCGAGTCATGGTTGTGTTTATGTTTATGTAGTATATTTTCAACATTTATATACATAATTATATTAAAATATGTCCGTCATCTAGTATCCATAACACAAGTGCTTAGGCTACTTACTTTGGGCTAGATGATAGGTGTGAGTGTAAAAAAAAAAAAAAAAAAAAATGGGCAGCAGCATTCCTCTTATACAACCTAGCAATATACTGCGATTTATGTGCCCGATATATGGCAATAGGCTCGCCACCTATTACATGGGACCTAAATTAACGAAAAGTGGATATTTACTACATCTCTGCCTATCTTTTCGTGGAATATAGGCATGATATACATATGTAAGTATGATTTATGTATTATGTATTTTCGTCCGTGGCGGTGTGGTGACGGCAGAGTAGAATACAATTGTCACCACCCCAAATCTCTCCCGTGGGTGTCGTACAAGGCGACTAAGGATAAATCAGTGATGAGGAATGGGCAGCAGCGTTCCTCTTATACCGCCTAGCAATGTACCTACTGCGACTTTTGTGCCCGATAAATTGCAATAGGCTCGCCACCTATTACACGGGACATAACATAACTGGCGAAACGTGGGTGCCGGTTCACCTCTGCCTACCCCTTCTGGGATATAGGCGTGATTTATGTATGTATGTATGTTAATCCTTTCACGCGGACCTGGAAGAGAGAAAGTAACGTAGATAATGGAGAAACAGCTTTAGGCAGCGTCCTCACTGACACACCTTTGCCTTTGCTCACATTACTAATGCAGGGGCGCACCATTATCTCAGTTGATCCCGACATGACCCCGTCGAAACATATTAACAGTTTCCATTAAGTCTCCTCACACCTTTCCCTCGTCAGGCTTGGTCGAGTGAACATTAGCCACCCCTCAGTCAGTTCGGAGCTCGACGCCGTTTGTCGGTCACATGACCGCTTTGCGAATGTTCTAAAAGGTACGGGACCAGTGGAAAAGTTTGTTTGCTCTTGAGAAAACGCGAGCTGGGAGACATTTGAAAAATAGGTATTTGAAACAACTAATATAAGACGGCCGCCTTGGTCGAATGCTCAGATTGCTGGGTATTGGCCAAGAGGTCCCGGGTTCGAATCCTGGTAGGGGCAAACTTTGTGATGACCACAAATGTTTGTTTCCGAGTCATGGTTGTGTATATGTTTATGTAGTATATTTTCAACATTTATATCCATAATTATATTAAAAATATGTCCGTCATCTAGTATCCATAACACAAGTGCTTGGGTTACTTACTTTGGGCTAGATGATAGGTGTGAGTGTAAAAATATTTATTTATTTATTTAACTATTGCTGTCTCGCTTTGTCAAATTATTACAGTTACAGCTGAATATTACATACATACATACATAAATCACGCCTACATTCCCGAAGGGGCAGGCAGAGGCGAACCAACACCCACGCTTCGCCAATCATGTCAAGTCCCATGCAATAGGTGGCGAGCCCAATGCCGCCCATCGGGCACAAAAGTCGCAGCACATTGCTAGGTGGTAGGTATAAGAGGAACGCTGCTGCCCATTCCTCGTCACTGTTTTATCCTTAGTCGCCTTGTACGACACCCACGGGAGAGATTTGGGGTGGTGACAATTGTATTCTACTCTGCCGTCACCACACTGCGGATCAAAAAGTATAATGTTCAATTGATGTATTGCTCGACGATTTCCTCCCCAAAAATTAGAAATATGTAAAATATTCATCCATAGAATCATCATTATTACTTTGCTTCTTCCTTTTTTTCTAAATACTTATTGACTCACCATACCAAAAGTCTTTGTTGGTGAAAAAAAATTATGTATTTTTTTGGCGTTTATGTGGGCTTCTATTTGCATGAAAAAACAAGTTACCGAAAATTGGAAAACATAGAAGAAGCAAATATTTATTTCATGTATTAAAATCACGGGTCAGTGTTAAAAATCAAGGAGGAATCAGTCGAGAACATTTGTATGGAGAAAATAATGCCCGCGAGGACCGTGAAGTGCCGATACGCGGCGCAAGTAAAGCCTTTCCTTTTTGAATACCTACTTGTCTGGAGCAATAACGTTTTCACTCCCCTAAAACTTTACATTTCGGTTCACCCTTGATTGTTATAACAACTGTTGATGTAATGTTAGTAATTCGAACAACGTTTAAGTAAATAATCACTTTGCATTATATCGATTGACATAATGTTATCGCAAATAAACATTCGATGATTATTTCATCGCGATTTGCGCTATTGATCAAAAAGTATACGTAAGTAAGTATACATACATACCTACAAAAATCACGCCTATATCCCCGAAGGGGTAGGCAGAGGTGAACTAGCACCCACGTTTCGTCAGTTATGTTAGGTCTCATGTAATAGGTGGCGAGCCTATTGCCATATATCGGGCACAAAAGTCGCAGTACATTATAGGTATTGCTAGGTGGTATTAGAGGAACGCTGCTGCCCATTCCTCATCGTTGATTTATCCTTAGTCGCCTTGTACGACACCCACGGGAGAGATTTGGGGTGGTGACAATTGTATTCTACTCTGCCGTCACCACACTGCGGATCAAAAAGTATAATGTTCAATTGATGTATTGTTCTTTTCATATAACGTTCGCTTCATAATTGTCATATTTACTAATTTCTACTTCAGGACAAATCCGACTCGGTCAACCCCGACTCCACGTGGTATGTCTGCCCTACCTCTAGAGTGGTCATTTAGAATCGCTTAGACGCAGAGGGTCGAGGCGGCCCGCGAGCTGAGGAGACTTATATTTAACCATTAGTAACAATTTTTAACAATTAATGGTTTTGGTAGTTAGAAAAAGAATTTCGAAAAATTATGGTCTTGATGCGGGAATCGAACCCACGTCCGCAGCTGTCCGGGCAGGTGCCTGACCGCTCGGCCAACCAAGACACTAATTAACTTGCCGAAATTCTTCTAACCTTTACACTTCACGTTGTAAGCTAACGGGTACCTTCGCAAGGTAAAAAAAAATATCTGCTTTGGAATGTTTGAAATTTATTTCTACATTGCGAGGAGCAGCGGACGCGGGTTCGATTCCCGCATACATACATAAATCACGCCCATATCCCCGAAGGGGTAGGCAAAGGTGAATTCTCACCCGCGTTTCGCCAATTATGTTAAGTCCCATGTAATAGGTGGCGAGCCTATTGCCATTTATCGGGCACAAAAGTCGCAGTACATTGTCAGGACGGTAGTATAAGAGGAACGCTGCTGCCCATTCCTCATCACTGATTTATCCTTAGTCGCCTTGTACGACACCCACGGCAGAGATTTGGGATGGTGACAATTGTATTCTACTCTGCCGTCACCACACGGCTATTCCCACATGAAGACCATAATTTTTCGAAATTCTCTTTGTAACCATTTTTGTACTATTATACTATTTTTTCTAATAAGTATTAGAAAAAATAGTATAATAGTTAAGTAAGGGCCGGTTTTTTAATGGAAAGTTAACGAAACCATTAATTATTCGATTTTAATTTCAACATTATATAAATGTGCGAAAAAATAGTACAAAGTAAGTTTTATTACTTTTTAAGTACTTTGTACTATTTTTTCTAAAGTACGTACTATTTTATTTTAAGTAATGTACTATTTTTTCTAACATTTATATAATGTTGAAATTAAAATCGAATAATTAATGGTTTAGTTAACTTTCCATTAAAAAACCGGCCCTTACTTAACCATAAAAACATACTCGCTCTGAAAATGCCAGCTATTTCATGCGAGATACATCAAAATGCAATTCTCTCTGGAGAGACTAAAACCTTTACACGAGGGAAACCTAGTTTCCTCTATTGCCTAGATAAATGGGGATGGGTAACTGTGCTATCAATACACTCTGATGGCCGTTTAAGAAGATACGATGTTTGCGAGCAATGGACACGAAATTGACTGTGCAATCGATAAGAAATATGAGCAGTGAACTTGTCTCTTTTCGGTTGCACGAGTTGAAAAGGTACAGATAATTAGGTTTCGTCTCTCATGTTGTGTAAGTATGGTTGTAATGAGAGGATATTGTTTGAGGATGCACCACAAAATAGATTTTCAAATAGCAGTTATCAATAATACAACGGCATATATATTTTTTTGCACCACTCCAACACAATAAAAACCTCAAAAACTCCATCGCTAAAAACACAAGACATGATTGCCCAAAGCCAAAACCCGCAAAATGATAAAATACGCGCGCTTTTCCAATGCTCGCTTCGTCTTTTTTTCCGCCCATTTACGGCTCGGCCACAAAGACTTTTGAGCCAACTACACCCACGTGCCGACCGCACAGGCACAGATTAAACAGAACTAAGTCCTGCGTGCTCTGTGGTGCGTCGCACGTTTTATACGGTCCGGATTTTCCGCTATGGAGCAAAAACCAAAAGTCACTTTTGTTATGCTCAAAGCCTTTGTTCCCCAGCGAATGGTGGCTGGTGATAGTACCAATCTTTTATGCGGGCTTAGGTCAGGGGTGCAGGGCTGAAATTAAACAGGAGGCTTTCCCGCTATTACGCGAGAAGCCGCTTTTAATAATAAAGCAATGCTTTTTACGATAGCATACATAAATCACGCCTATATCCCCGAAGGGGTAGGCAGAGGTGAATTAACAACCACTTTTCGCCAATTGTGTTCGGTCCCATGTAATCGGTCCCATGTTACGATATGACAAATAAAAATCCGCCGTGTAATGACGGCGGAGTAGAATACAATTGTCACCACCCCAAATCTCTCCCGTGGGTGTCGTACAAGGCGACTAAGGATAAATCAACGATGAGGAATGGGCAACAGCGTTCCTCTAATACCACCTAGCAATACCTATAATGTACTGCGACTTTTGTGCCCGATATATGGCAATAGGCTCGCCACCTATTACATGAGACCTAACATTATTGGCGAAACGTGGGTGCTGCACCTCTGCCTATCCCTTCGGGGATATAGGCGTGATATATGTATGTGTATGAATGTGGACAAATAAAAATTTGAACATTCTAAAAGTGTTAGATTAATACATTTATTATCAAGGTATATCTCAAATCGCAAGTATGTGTTGCCTTGAAGAAGGCAAAGGCTGGATTTATGGTATGTCCTAAAAATTTGTACACACCGAAGAGAAGGATTTCGACCTAAAAGCCTGAGAATTAAATATTAATTTCACTAAGCAACTTCCTTATTAGTCTAATCTAACGTCACTACAATCGTTGGAATAATTTAGATTATCAAACAGCGACCGAAAACGAAACGAAATGAAAGAAAGAATGGAAAAAACATTAATAAATAAATTATATCTAGATATTTTCGCCCCTAATATTACTGTCTGTCTACTCTAGACCCGGTATAAATCCGCTGAATACTAGGTTTTTTGTTAGTTATTGATCTGAGTATTCAACTTTCATCATTTTATTCTTAATAATTATAATTGACGTCTCTGAGTGTTTGATGTAATTATACTGAGGGCCTGTTTCACAATCGATAAGTAAGTTCGAAGTAGCTTACTTTGCAGATCATTTGACAGTTGTAATATGGGATATATGTCAATTGAACTGCAAAGTAAGCTACTTCGAAATTACTTATCGATTGTGAAACAGGCCCTGAGTATAATACTGAGTAATTATACTGAGTATAATTACGTCAAATTTTCTCAACCAACTTTGTGCTTTACGTCAAACATGTTAAAGTTGGTACACCATATAGATTCTAGAACTTTCCGCGCCCGGTCAGTGGATGAAAAAATTGCTACGGGGATAGATTGCAGGCCCATAAAAAGCTAATCTTCCGGCATTTACGACTTAAAGGGTTTCGCTGTCCGCTAATGGCTGCCATAGGAACCCGTGTGAAATATATCCAGTCTTTTAAAGAGCACTTTGCACTACAAAACCGTTACTAGTCCGTGTGCGATAAGGACGGTTTTGGCTTGTAGCTTAAGTTCGATTTAAGTTACATGAATATAGTTAAGGAGCTGGAGGCCGCAGTGCTCGATTGAGGTAACTAAGCAACGTTCCCTAAGGCCAGCCGTTGGATGGGTGACCCAAAATATATCATCGCTAGTTCCTCCGTGCTTCGGAAGACACGTTAAGCCGTTGCATTGTTGCATTGCATGTTGGTGGCTTGGTTGGTGGTTGTTGGTTTTTTTTTTTTTCTACACCACTTGACAGCGTTATGTCTCGGGATTTACTGCAAATGCCACTGCATTTTCATTTCAATATACATACATACATAAATCACGCCTATATCCCCGAAGGGGTAGGCAGAGGTGAACTAGCACCCACGTTTCGCCAGTTATGTTAAGTCCCATGTATGAGGTGGCGAGCCTATTGCCATTTAGGGCACAAAAGTCGCAGTAGGTAATAGCTAGATGATATAAGAGGAACGCTGCTGCCCATTCCTCATCACTGATTTATCCTTAGTCGCCTTGTACGACATCCACGGGAGAGATTTGGGGTTTCATTTCAATATCCCTATATTTTTTCCCTTTTCTCCCTATATTCTTCCGTTCAGTGCAGATATTAGGGCTGGTGATGATGATGATGATGATGTGTGGTGACAGCGAAACAGAATACAATTGTCACGATCCCAAACTCTCCCGCGGGTGACGTACAAGGCGACTCGACTAATAAGGGTTGAAACAGCGATGAGTAATGGGCAGCAGCATTCCTCTTTTATACATACATACATACATAAATCACGCCCATATCCCCGAAGGGGTAGGCAGAGGTGAACTAACACCCACGTTTCGCCAACTATGTCAAGTCCCATGTAATAGGTGGCGAGCCTATTGACATATATCGGGCACAAAAGTCGCAGTACATTGCTATTGCTAGGTGGTATTAGAGGAACGCTGCTGCCCATTCCTCATCACTGATGTATCCTCAGTCGCCTTGTTCGTTACCCACGGGAGAGATTTGGGGTGGTGACAATTATATTCTACTCTGCCGTCACCACACGTCTTTTATACCACCAAGCAATATACTTCTACTGCTCACCCCCTATTACACTATTACGGGTATTAATTTATACACCTCTGCCTTCCCCTTCGGAGATAAGCAGAGATAATTTAGTATACATACATTATTATATACAGTCAACGGCTTCAGACTACCCAAAACTGTCAAATTTCTTCAATCGATTGTCAACCTTATCTTGATGGCCGTAGAGCCAAAAGTCGACTGAGAAAATTTAACATTTTGTGGTAGACTGACGTGCTGTTGTCTGTACTACGTAAAATTCTATTTACATTCAAGTTACAAAGTTAAAATAATGAAAGAAAAACATTCTCGCTACAGGGCGAAATTTCTCTGACTCTGTTTTCTTTGTAACATTTATTCCTTACATTTAAAATTGTAATGTTGAACTATTAATCGAATCATACGTACACGTTCTTCGGTATTTTTTTTACTGTTTTATTGATTATAAGACAATAAAAAATCGGTCATTTACCAAGCAACACTTTAAACAATACATACAAAATACATAAATCACGCCCATATCCCCGAAAGGGTAGGCAGAGGTGAACTAGCACACACCCAGCTATGAGCAAAATGTAACAGAAATAACCCAGATCTTGAAAATAACCCATGCTAACATAGTCATATAAATACTATGGTATTATAAATCAATCTAAATAGTGAAGTGTATATTTTTTTCTTTCGAAAACAAATTGTTCGGTCGGGTAACATAGTCAGTCACATAAATACTCTAGGTGTTATTAAAAAAATCGAAATTATTATGATTATAGGTATTTTTTTTCTTTCCGAAATAAATTGTTCGATGAGTAAACCAATATGTATGGAAAATTCGAAAATTAATTTTACATTTTCGAACATTTGATATCACCATAGTTCTTTATAGGATATGAGTAAGCATGGGTAGCGTTCAGTGTGTGCGTTATTTCGATAAACTTCTATATACGGAAAAATTGCGAGTAAAATAGTAAAAACAACAATTTAATTTTCCCATATAAACTGCTTTCCTGTCAAAAATTTGACGTAACCATGGCAACCAAATCGTAAATATGGCATAACAACGTATCCGGGTCCGGGTCAGCTAGTTTTAAATAAAACAAGGTCATAGTTTTTATTACGCAGCGACGCTATATCTCACAATTTTTCTACGAAGCGGCCTCGAGTGAACTCAAGTTATTTCACGCTGTACAGAAATCCTTGTTGGCTTACCTAAGCACCCACCTGAGACTGCTAACTTAAGTTTCCTCATATAAGTTACCGAGTGTGAACCATCTAAGTAAGCTATTAACGGACGCTGTGGCTGAAACTACTATTTTAGTATTTGAAGACGTAGGAGAATATGGCGTTTAGCTTCAACTGGGGAAAATACTATTATGTATTACATACATGGATACATACATAAATCACGTCTTAATCCCCTAAGGGGTAGGCAGAGGTGAACTAGCACCCACGTTTCGCCAGTTATGTCAGGTCACACGCAATAGGAAGACGTAGGATAATATGGCGTTTAGCGTCATCTAGAGAAAATACTATTATGTATTACATACATGGATACATACATAAATCACGTCTATATCCCCTAAGGGGTAGGCAGAGGTGAACTAGCACCCACGTTGCGCCAGTTATGTCAGGTCACACGCAATAGGTGGCCAGCCTATTGACCATAATACGGACACGGAAGTCGCGGTACATTGCTAAATGACGTAAGAGGAACGCTGCTGCCCATTACTCGTTGCTGTCCTAACGAAATATATTACATAATACATAAATCATACTTAAATATGTATATCATGCCTATATTCCACGAAAACGTAGGCAGAGATGTAGTAAATATCCACTTTTCGTTAATTTAGGTCCCATGTAATAGGTGGGAGGCTATTGCCATATATCGGGCACATAAATGGTGACAATTGTATTCTGCTCTGCCATCACCACATGGCATATTGAAAATGACAATGATGATAATGATGAGCTGGCTAGCGCAGTGGCTTAGAGCGTTTATCCTGCTATCACGTAAACTATGCAATATTGCCAAAGCCCTGCTTCGGAAGGCACGTTAAACCGTTAGTCCCGGCTGCATCTGCAGTCGTTAATACGCACCAACCCGCACTGGGCCAGCGTGGTGGCTTATGACGCAATCTCTCTTTATTCTTCCATCCATAGGAAAGGCCCGTGCCCCAACAGTGGGGACATTAAAAGGGCTGGTGAAGATAAATGATGATAATGATGACATAAAGATAAGCATTTTATCTTGCACTTTCCTCGAGAAAAATGTCACCGATAAAGAAAACCCGACGGTCGGAAGTTCGTAACATAAACTCACCTTAGAATCCACTTCTGAAGCCACTAAGGCAACTCGCTGCTCCTAAGGTTATGTCGCGACTCGATGAAAATAAATTTCGTCTACGCTTCAAAGCTAGGGGAACTTTGAGAAATCCACGATCGCTTAGCTGAAGCCGTTGAGTCGCTGACTCAGGCAGAGTTCTGTGTCGTGCTCTGTGTGACAAATCGCTATTTTCTTTTCAAGACAACTAACTAATAGACGGCCCTTGATTCTCAGTTTCGTGAGAAATAGAGGATTATATTATTATTGATTTATTTTCCATCATCACATCATCATCACCATCCTTTTTTTTGTTTTGTTGTTATGTGGGAGTTTGGGCCTACCCTACTAAAAACGGTTGTATTCCGCTTTGGACCGGCTAGGTGGGGACGCTCATCGCTTAATACCACCATCACCAGCTCTTTAATGTTTCCACTGCTGGAGCACAGGCCTTCCCTATGGATGGAAGAAAATAGGGAGAATGGCTTTATTTTCCATATGTTTACTTTACTTCCATGCTGGCATGGGAGCGAAAAAATAACGTAGAATTTACCAGCTCCGAATCACCGAGTGTCTTAATTATGTAATAGTTATTTGTTGTACGTGAGTGCAAAGTTGTTTTTTAACCGCGTGCTCAATTTTGATGACCGAGCTAGCGAAGGATTCTAAAATTGATTCACGAGCGTAGCGAGTGATTCAAAAATTAGAATCCTGAGCGACAGCGAGGGAATCAAAAGAGCACAAGGTGAAAAATCTTTGCACTCGAGTGCAACACGTAACTTTTCATCCCCCCCAACGAGGAAATTGCAAAATACAAAAAAAAATACAATCACACAACAGTTTCTGTTTTCACCCAGAAACTTCCACAACACCCTTCCATTAACCCAAACACACTCTCAACATACACCCAGAAACACCCATAACATTCACACCCGCAATACACACCCATCCACCCAGACACACCCAAAAAACACCCATTCACCCAGAAACACCCACAAAACACCCATTCACCTAGAAACACCCACAAAACACCCATTCACCCAGAAACACCCACAAAACACCCATTTACCCAGAAACACCCAAAAACACCCATTCCCCTAGAAACACCCACAAAACACCCATTCACCCAGAAACACCCACAAAACACCAATTCACCCAGAAACACCCACAAAACACCCATTCACCCAGAAACACCCACAAAACACCCTTTTACCCAGAAACACCCAAAGAACACCCATTCACCCAGAAACACACACAAAACACCCATTCACCCAGTCACTCCCACAATACTCACCCATCCATTCAGACACACCCACAAAACACCAATTCACCCAGAAACACCCACAAAACACCCATTCACCCAGAAACACCCACAAAACACCCTTTTACCCAGAAACACCCAAAGAACACCCATTCACCCAGAAACACACACAAAACACCCATTCACCCAGTCACACCCACAATACTCACCCATCCATTCAGACACACCCACAAAACACCCATTCACCTAGACACACCCACAAAACACCCATTCACCCAGACACACCTCCAACATCCACCCATCTACCCAGCCACACCCGCAAAATTTATCCAGACACACCTGTAAGTACCTAATAAAAATTACCGTCCATAATGGAGTTCTGAGACGGTCAATCAGCTTGAGTCAAGCACGTTGATTTTCTGCATGTTTTTGTTCCGTTGCTAGCGTAAACAAATCAAACAAACCTAAAAAGCTTTTAAATGCTTGACTCAAGCATCAAGCAAGCATTGTAGACGATCAAAATGTTTAAAGCAAGATTGACGCCAAGCTGATTGACCGTCACGGAACTCCAAGGTTTTAACAAATTTATGACGTGAAAAGAAAATGGCGCGCGCAAAGCTAATTAATAAAAAAGTACACCAAGAAGGTTCCGAGTCTGAGTATTTAACAAATTAAAATAGGTTGCATGATAATTTCGGCACCATGGAGGTAGAAATAAATAGGTATAATGATGTTTTGAATTCACAAACTCATTGCACACGATGTTCTAAATTCAAATTTACTTTATCCTCTAGAGGATAAAAACGGCTTTTGCACTCAGATATCGAAGAACAAAAACGCCTTTTCCGAGATGGTGGGATTAAAATTATTTTTTACTGTTGATGCTGTTTGAAAATACAAAAAGAAAACACAAATGTTCATAATACATTTTATTATGGGCAGATGGCAAGGCATCGTGTCCGTTTTACATTAAGGGTGGATAACTTTTGAAATTCCGCCGTAATTTCCTGCGGTCTCGCACCGCGAGCGGAAATTGTTGCGCTTCGAGCAGACGAACTTCGTATGAATACGAAAGCATTAAGGGAGTTTACGCCCTCACGGGAACTTCCAAATTGTAACTCTTTCAAAGTGAGAAACCGATCCAAATTGAGCTTTAGGTAATTATGAATTGCTTACTACTGCACTCAGAGACGACAATGAACTTTAATGAGTACTTAATTTAAAAAAAAAATCATATAAAACTAGACCATAGACCCGGTAAGGATCGCTATTCAACTAGTCGCTATTAGTTTTGAATTGACTTGAGTTGATTGATTTGAATTGACAATTAATACAGAAAAAATTTACGTTAATTGACTACATATCTCTGAGTACGGCTGTTACACTCTGGTGTCTAAGCAATTTATGTTCTTGATTGATATTGTTTTGAAGATCGATAAATTATAAATGTTAGAAAAATTATGACACAGAAATATAGGTCAGAAAAATTTCGAAAAGATATCCTCCACAAAACTGCATATACCGCTCGGCCTATCGTTCAGGATAATACTTTTTAGAAATTTTTGACTTTTTTTCTCATTCATCGAGAACGTTATAATACGTTATAATAAATATTTTTGTAATTTTTTTTTCTTTTTCTTATTAGCCAATAATAATACCATCATACATAAATCATGCCCATATCCCCAAAGAGGTGAATTAACACCCACTTTTCGAATGCTCGTGCTGCCAGAACGTGTTGTGATAATTCATTAGCTGTGCTTCGCTCCGCCATTGTGCCGGTCCTTGGGCTACGTTTCCATAGCAGCGGGGCTACGCGGAGCTGAGCTTACTGCCGCACTCAGAGACGTCAAATAACTTTAATGAGTACTTAATGTCAAAAAAAATCATTTAAATTTAGACCAAAGACCTGACAAGAATAGAGACTAGTTTTGAATTGTCATTTTTTGACATTCAGTACTCATTATCGTTAATTGACGTCTCTAACTGCCGCACTCAGAGACGTCAATTAACTTTAATGAGTATTTAATGTCAAAAATTTTAATTCAAATCTAGGCCATAGACCCGGAAAGAATAGCGAATAGTTTTGAATTGTCATTTTTTGACGTTAAGTTCTCATTAACGTTATTTGACGTCTCTGAGTGCGGCAGTAAGTGCGGCAGTTAGACTTACAAAAATTGACCAATGATATTGCGGAGCGGTGACGTGTGCACGCAGACGTGACGCAGCCTAAGGGCGCTTACGCACTACATCCGATCCGAATCCATCAAAAATTTATTGGTCTAGAAAACTCGGACGAGATCGGATGCGGTGTGTAAGTTACCATAGAAATAGTTCTACGGCTACAACGGACCGTCAAAATCTCGGATTCGGAGTCTAAGCGCTCTTACAGTTCATTTCTTGGTTACAGGTGATCCCAGCGATGTTTCACACGGCGAGCATCTGGCTGACCCTGGCGCTGGCGGTGCAGAGGTACATCTACGTGTGCCACGCGCCCGTAGCCAGGACCTGGTGAGGATCCAATTTTTTCTGTTTCTTTTGGTCGAGAACTAGTACTGATTGAAAAGTAGGTACTTTTATTCAGTACTAGTTCTTGACCACGTGGGTAATAATAATGTAACTTTATTTATTTCATAAAATTTATTCAAAACCTAAACGATAACATTATAAGTCAGTAACAAAGAACAATATAACATTTACTTAAAAGCTTCAAAAATCTGATATCCAACTCCCAAACTGAGGATTATGTCCTGTATCTTGGGATACACGAAATAGGTATGATGACTAATTTTGATAAACTACACCACGTTGTTTTTAATCTACTTTACATAAAATAAATTATATTTGACGAAAAATTCAGATTTTGATAGAAAAAAACATGTTTTGAATAATGCAAAATAACATTTCCGCCAACAACGCCAATACAGTGATGGCGTCTGTGTGAAGTCACTATAGCGTAAAACATGTCAGTTTCTAGTAGGTACCTTAGAGTGATGTTGATTGGCAAATAAAAAGTAAAAAATAGTGACGTCACGCGGCGTTTGACCAAATATGACGCACGGCTAAATTTTGCATTTTTATAAAATAACAATCATAATCCTAATAATTATTATAAACCATTATTTCATCGATTTTTTGATAGTATCATCATCATATTATTCAAAAATAGTAAAGAAAGACTGCTACTTTACTAAATCTGTCTTTATAGAGTCACAATGGAAAATTGTCAATTAAAATCGGCTCAGCGCGCTCACCTCATCAAAATTGATTTTCAAGAAAATACATGCTATTTATTGTAACGAAATTTATTCCAGAGTATGCATAGGTAATACCTTAATTTAGTAGGTTTAGGTAGAATTGAGTTACTAAGCAATTATTAGTGGATTTTGTATACTTTTGAAAAATTGTGATTTTTGCGAGACACTATTTCGCAACAATCTCAAATGACCTTTACATGGATGATTTCAAAAATTACCCCTAACAGGTTTCTATTAACAGCCTTAGAGTCGAGTCGATTTAGCGAAACTAGTTTTCCGATTATGAATAGTCAACATCCTTCCAGATGGGTTAGCCGCAAAATTAGATTGCCGACAACTTGAATGGGCGCCGAAATTCCTTAGCTCCGCAGTACCTCTGTTTCCAAATTACAAATTCCCGGTGTAACTACTGGCCACTTTAAAGGCTTCTGCACACCAAATGCAGGTCAGTAGCAGCGCTGTTTGAATGCGGACCCGTGGAAGTTGTAATACGAGAAACTCGTTGAACAGCGTTGCACCAAATTTTAACGCAGGCCCGCGCTCGAACTGCCCTGCACACAGCAACTGCCGGATTACAAACCAGGCGGCGCGGGAGCAGGGCAGAAGTTGTATAACTATGGCCCCCAAATTAGCATGGGACATAAAATTATTTTCGAGACAAATGTTACATTATTCTTCTCTTCTTGTATTGAGCCAAAAGCTGTACGAAATCTCCTACATCAGAGTCCGTAACGTACAACATTTTGCAGCCTACTGCCCGGCTAACCCGTCATACTAAACGCGGTCCAGCGTTGCAATTGCTTTGAAACTGCCGCGGCGTTCAGTGGGCCGACGCACAGTGGGACACGCTCCATACAAGGGCGGTCATAAATAGTTAAAGTCCTGTTACTATCAATACATTGTATTATTTTAGTGACTTATAGTTGTAAAAGTGTTTTAGGAACATTAAAATGAAAGAAGTACATGTATTTACGGAATAAAAAACGTTTACTTCAGTAAAAAACAAATATAAACAATAACATACTTTTACCTAAATTTATCATGAACAAACACTTAAAAATTAGAATGTAAAACATATATTTTAAATAAAATAAGAGTCAAAACATCGATAACATTATTTAATTATAATAAAATAAATAAATTAAAATTAATTAAATACAAAAAAAACAAAACAACTAACAAAATACAAATAAATTATTCTTATTCTAACAATATTAAACATGTAACAATTCTATTACACTTTGTGACAGAGTATTTTTCTTTTTAGGGGGAAGTTTAAGGGAAAGCTGCAACTTATGAGAAACGACCAATTCACGATTATCGATCTGAATAAAAGTAGGTTGCAAACTTTCAATTTTATCCTTAAAATAAGCTTCCTCTTGCAAAGACACTGCTGTGCTTTCTTTCAAAAATTGAAATCGAATAGGACGGCAGTACCTAGTGGAAGAGGGTCGAGGATTTTTCCATAAAATTTTACAATATAAAATATCTTCAGCTAATTTTACAATAATTTGAAGGGGTACATAAGATGTTACAAACAAACTACTATCTTCTAAAGTTGAATCTGAAAAAAATTGTTTGTATTCACTTGTCCAGTGCTGCCATCGAATCCCCATTTCCCAAGTAAAGAGATATTAGACAAACAATCATCAGGAATCTGATCTAAGACCTCTTTTTGAAATTCAAGGATTCGAGAAGCTGTGTGATCAAAAAGACTTTGTAATTCAACTTCAGCTGAAGACTCGGAAACAGTTATATTAGAAGGGTAACATCTCTGTTTCGCTTTAGTAATTTGTTGGTAACATGGTAATACATTAGGAGAAATCTTACTATTAACAAAGTTTTTAGTTAATAAATACTGATGTTTTGTCAACTGAGCATCAGTCACAAGTGACAAGACATCATCAGTGCTAACTCTAGATATACACGAATCGAATGAACAGTCTGAAACATCAAGCAATGCACTCACAGTAGAATCATCAGACTTTGACAAATCAGCTACTCTCCGACGTTTAGTCCTTTTATTACATTGCGTAAAAGGTTTTCGAGGACGACCACGTGAATGACACGGCGACGTTTCAGACGGAGTACATTGCTTATTGTTTTTGACAAGTTGAATTTTTTCAATAACATTAAACCAATCGGAATTCTTATATAAAAGCTTGGTTTTATCCCTATTACATTTTTTCCAGAATCGAGCAATAGCTTTACATAAATTATTAACAATTTTCTCTAAATAATGAATATCAATGTTCTCAGCATCGTTCAGAGTAGTCAACAAACTTTGTAGGACTTGACGACACTTTTCCGAGTCATTATCGGTATTGACAGTTAGCCATATTTCAAGAATATGCATTCTTGAAAACGAGCATATATATAAATTACCTAAAACAAAAAAAAAACGGTTAAAATTCAGTCACAAAACCTACACAAAGCACTAAGACTAAATAAACTAATTTCGTAGCAAATGCTATGAGATAATCTGGCAACCGTAGCACCCTTGTCATCGCCAAAAGGGCAGATAAGGGCAGCCAAGTTTTAATTTTCCTAAGATAAGAAAGTCTAAAGATTATGGTGCAATATACCTCCATAGTCGGAGCGAGTGGGAACATATTTAAAAGTTTATTCAAACTTTGAATATTAAAATATAATACTTCAAGAAAAGTCGCCTCGTAGCAATGACATACTAAAGAAAATATATACTAAGATACAATTAAAATAAAAATATTAATTATTACATACCCTGTTCTTGGATATCCATTTCAGAAAAAACTCACACAGCACTCACAGGTCCCGCAATGACAACAAATGACGTCACGCTTTTTAATGACTCACTGATAACAGTCTTTACGATTGGCGATGCGCTCTCTTTGAATGCACAATAGATAATGAAGGCGCACTCTAATTACTGACCTATTTATAGTTTCAGAAGGTACCGCAACTATCCAATGTAACGACAAGGAATAAAATGTAAAACAAGAAAGCAGGTTTTTAAGATTTATGACCTATGGATGTCCCACAGTGCGACGCCCGCGCTGCTCTGCTTCTGACCTGCGTTTGGTGTGCAGGAGCCTTAAATTCGCCAAGTTGAAAACTAGAGCACCTCATTGAGAACTCCAGCATAGTTTGTACGCTGCTATAACTAATGATCGGACTGAACTAATCGAATGCGATGCTGGAGATTAATTGATATCATCAAGCATTTAAGTTCTCGAAAACAAAGTGAAATATACTTAATTGTTCCGACAATATCTTACGTTGAATTCTTTAAGGGCTGATTTTTTGATTCATAGTTGTTAAAACCAATTGTTAATAGTTGTTGTTGTAGTAACATTAGTAACTTAAATTGTTACTAATCAGTCAGTCTGACATTTAATCATTGGCAACAATTTTGTAACAATTGTGAAACAATTTCATTGTTCCACAGTCTCTTACGTAGAATTCTTAAGACTACCTTTCAAAGAAGCCACTTCATTGTCCGCCTTTATAAATACTTTATAGGATGGTTGAGGAAGACGGTCGGTCGTCTGTTGTCCATGAATCAAGAACAACCCGTGTAGAAATTCAGAGTGGTATTGGCAAATAAAAGTCAGATCTGTGACCAGTTTGAACGACAGAAATTATCAATAGGTACAGGTACAATTATTGTGGACACCAATATTAGAGTGCACTACTTAATTGCTTTGCTAACCACTTACTATTTGAATAATAACCCAATTCTCAAGCGCGACTAATTGAGTTCACCTTTATTCGAAGAGAAACACCAATAAAATTTGCAAATATTGAACACTAGTGGTCGCCTGCGGCTTCGCTCGCGTTAATGTCGGATACTAAATAGACTTATCCAACACAAAAAGAATTTTTTAATTTGCACCAGTAGTTTCTGAGAAAAGCTCATTTAACCAACAAACCAAACAAACAAACTCTTCAGCTTTATAATATTAGTATAGATTAGGTTCTAAAACTAAAATTCTGTGGTCACGTAAACTAAGCCACGGAAATTCATTGGAGGGGTGATAAAATGTATTATCTCGAGTTCCTCTGTGCTTCAGAAAGTAAGCACCAGATAAGAAGACTGCCTGTCTTTTGAATTAATAATAATACATACTTATTATATATTAGCCTTTATTGCCAACTCAGATACAATGTTTGATTTAAACTATTTAATACATAATTATTACACATCAGTCTTCGGATTGTCGGCGTGTCCTTTTGACACAAAGGCCTCCTCCAGCTCTTTCCATTCTTCTCTTATCAATGCAGTTCTATGCCACAAAGGGCCTGCTATTTTCTTTATATCGTCCGACCATCGCTTTCTTTGTCTCCCTCTTTTCCTTTTGGTTTGGAATCTAGGGGTCCACACGGTTATGTCATCTGTCCACTTATGTATTCTTTCTCTACACATGTGTCCCACCCATCTCCACTTAAGTCTTTTAGTTTTGGTCACTACATCTTCTATTTTTGTTATTCGCCTTATATCAATGGCTCTCTTCCTGTCTCTTTTTGTGTAGCCGAGTATGCTCCTTTCCATGGCTCTTTGGCATGTGGTCAATTTTTGATCTTGTTTTTGGGTGTTTGCCCAGGTCTGGCTCCCGTAGGTTAGTATTGGCAATATGCATGTGTTGAATATTTTTCTTTTCATTGCAATGTTATGTTGTTTATTTTTCATAATTTCTTTAAGGGCCCAATACCTCTTCCACGAGTTTGCAATCCTTCTCTCTATCTCTAGCTCCATTTGGTCATTGAAGGCAATTAGTTGGCCTAAGTATATGTAGGAATTAACATATTCTATTTCTTCATCTTCTACTTTGATGCTTTCTTTATATCTATTTGTTATTATTTTGGTTTTTGTTTTATTCATTGTTAGACCCACTTTTTTGCTGCCATGTGCTAGTTCTTGGAGCATGGTTCGAAGACTTTCTGGGTAGATAGATAGATAACAGATAGTTATAAGTATTATATCATCTGCGAATCTTAGATGGTTTAAAAGTGTTCCATTAATGTTAATTCCGATATTGTCCCATTCCATTTTTCTAAACACTTCTTCTAGTACTGAGGAGAAAAGTTTTGGCGAGAGTGGGTCCCCCTGTCTCACTCCTCTGCATATTGGGAAGCTTTCTCCTACAGTTTCTAGTTTGATTTGTGCTGTGCTGTTGGAGTATACGTTTTTTATCAACCTTATGTATTTGTTTTCGATGCCTTGATTTTTTAGAGCTTTCCAAATGTGGTGATGTTCTAGAGAGTCAAATGCCTTATTGTAATCTACAAATCCCATATATAATGGGAGGTTATATTCTTGACATTTCTCGATAAGCTGTTTTATCACATGTATGTGGTCAATTGTGGAGAATCCTGATCTGAATCCAGCTTGTTCTCTTGATTGTTGCTCATCAAGTTTTTTTTCCAATACGATTTAGTATAACTTTTGAGAATACCTTATAGATGTTAGACATCAGGCTTATCGGGCGGTAGTTTCCTATTTCAGACCTGTCACCTTTTTTGTGAATGAGGATTATGGAACTTATTGTCCATTGGATGGGTATAGTTTCTGAGTTTAGGATGAAATTAAATAGCTTGGTTAGTTTAGTTGTTGTTTCTGATAGTGTTAGTTTCATCATCTCGTTGGTTATATGGTCAGGACCTGGAGCTTTGTCGTTTTTCTGTGTCTTTATTGCATGAAAAACTTCTTTTTCGAGAATTTGAGGGATTTCCTCTGTGTTATCTTCAAGGTCTATAGTATAATTTCCTTGGGTGTTTTCAGTAGAGTATAATTTGCGGAAATAGTCTGTTGCAACCTGAAGAATGGAATGTCTCTTTGTTTCTTGTTTGTTGTTTTTATTATTGTTCATTTTCGGAATCCATAGCTTCTCTTCTCTTAATTCTCTTAACGCTTTGTTGATGCCTCCTGTTTTGCTTATATGGTGATTCATACATTCGATTCTTCTTTTTGTCTTATCTTGTTTTATGTTGCGACTAATTTCTTTACTTAATTCAGCTATTTCTTTTAATGTTGTCTTATCTCTTTTGTTTTTAAGTAATTCTTTTCTTTTCTGGATGAGGTTTAGTGTCTTAAGAGTGAGTACATTTTTATCAGAATTTCCGTATTTTTTTATTTTGAAGGCATTGTTTATTTCTGTGTCATACAGTTCTTGTATTTTGTCTATATTTCCAGTTATTCTATTATTTGGTGTTGTTCCGCGGGATGTCAAATTATTATCTTGGTTGTTCACATGTTTCCTTTGTTTCTTATGTTCTTTATAAGATAGAGCTGCTCTTACCATACGATGATTGCTATTAAAGTTAAATTTGTTTATTATGTTGACATCTTGGAATGTTTTGGGTTGGTTGCTTAATATATAGTCAATTTCATTACGAAAAGTACCGTCTGGCGATATCCAAGTCCATTTCTTGGATGGTTTTTTCTTGAATAGGCTGTTTGTAATGGTTAAGTTGTTCTCAAGGGCCATGTTTACTATTCTTTTACCATTTTTGCTTCTTTTTCCTATTCCGTGGTTTCCCACTACATGCTCTTCACCTTGCTTTTGACCCACTTTACCATTGAAATCTCCCATTACAATGACGTTTTTATGAGCAGTCTCTAGTGCGACTGAAAGTTGGTTGTAGAACTCATCTTTTGTTAATTCGTCTGCTGCTTCCGTCGGTGCGTAGATTTGTACTATAGTCCAATTGTCTTTGTAGCCTTGTAAATGTATATTCAGTATTGCGATTCTTTCAGATATCCCTTTAAACTCTAGAATGTGTTTCTTTAATTGTCTCTTCACCATAAATCCTACTCCATATTGCCCCTTTGTCTCTCCTATGTAGTAAAGGATGTAATCGTTATGTTCTTCTATTTGATTTCCTACTCGCCTTACTTCGCTTAGACCAAGGATGTCCCATTTAATATTTTCTAATGCTGTTTCCAGTTCGAGAAGTTTTTCTGTTGTTCTTAATGTAAGCGTGTTTAGAGTTGCTATGTATATATATTTTTTTTGTTTTTCTTTGGTTATTTTGTTTGCTGGAGGGTTGTGGTCGTATTTCCCCACGGTGACCGGCCGGCTTGGGGAAAGAGGTTTTGTTGTGTTGTTTATGTTTTGTTTATTATTATTTATTTTATTTTTCCGAATTCCGATGTGTGATAGTTGCTAATTTTTTGTATTCACGTTTGTTAACGAATTTGCTCTTGGACGATTCATATTATCAAACGGATTCTTCTTGTTGCCTTTAACTGGGGCCATCAGTTCTATCTTTTTATTCGTATGTAAATTTGGTGATTTCGATGCCGATCTTCCCCTTTTTTTGTCCTTTGGTTTATCTTTAACCACCAATTTATCATATCTAATAAACGCTACTTTTCCGTTTTTTATTTCTTCTTGTAGTTTCGATTTTAGCTCTTTTCTTTTTGCTAAGATTTCTTTTGGAAAATCTTCTGTAACATAAACATTTTCGGGGAAATACTTATTCATTTTCAAAAGTTCAATCTTTCTCCAATTTAGAGTTAACGTTATCAATATCGGTCTCTTCTTACTATAGTTCTTTTTTCCCAGTCTTAGTACTTTGTTGATTTCGTATTTGTCCCAACTTTCCAACTCTGTGCCAACATCTTTATTAGCAGTGTTTAATGTGTTGACTACTAGGTTGAGGAGTTGTATGTTATTTGTTTCAGTTTCTTCAACACCGTGCAGAAGGACGTTATTTTTTCGTGCATCTTTTTCTAAACCCTGGACCTTCTTTCTTAGTATATCTATGTCTTTTTTGAGTTCTTTGTTTTCTTCTATAATTGGTTTGAGTTTTTCCTCTATAGTTATTGACAGATTTTTGGTTAAAGACTCTGTTATGTGAGCGGTTTGTTTTTCGAGTTCTTCTTTCATTTTCTCTAGTATTATTTTTGTCTGTAGATCCATATTGTAGTTTTATCTAACGGGTTTTACAGATGTTTTCGTCGCAAAACTCGATTTCACTGTCTTTGCCAAACGGTCGTTGGGTGGTCGTACTTTGATCGTAACGATAATTATCGTCCGTGTGTAATGCCCTTATAGTATCCAGAGCCGTTAATTATTGTCTGTCTATGGTTCGACGAAAACTACTGTCATAGAATCACAAAAAATGTCAAAACACAACTGAGATGACTCACTATTTATTTTTCTTTCTCGTTAATATCACAAAATCGGTGGAATTTTTGCTTGCAAACGATTATTGGCCGTGAAATCACTATTCTACTTCACTTATATGCAGTTTATTCTCACTTTTTCCATGTTACACACAGTTTTCGAATATTTTTTGTGGAGAGTGACGATTTACGTGTTTACAATTTGACTACCGGAAACGGAAAAAAAAAAAAAAAAAAATACATACATACATACATAAATCACGCCTACAGCCCCGAAGGGGTAGGCAGAGGTTAATTAACATCCACTTTTCGCAAATTAAGTTAGGACCGATGTAATAGGTGGCGAGCCTATTGCCATCTTCAGGGCACATAAATCCCAGAATATTGCTAATCGTAGAATGCTGCTGCTCATTACTCAATTACTCATCGCTGTCTTTACCCTTAGTCGCCTTGTACGACACCCACGGGGGAGATTGGGGGTGGTGACAATTGTATTCTGCTCTGCCGTCACCTTCCTTCTCCTTGCCCTTATCCTACTCTAAGTAGGGTAGGCACAACATGTCTTCTTCCACTCTCCTCTATTAGACGTGAGCTCAGCATGAACTCCCCTTTTTTCCATATCATCTTTCACACAATCCATCCATCGGTTCTTCGGTCTTCGCATTCTAGGTCCATGCACATCCATACTTAACATACCTCTAGTTACGTAATGCCCCTGCTCTGCAGTCACCACAATGCATTAATAATAATGTTTCCAGGATTTGGTTTTTGCGAAAATAATAAAAACAGTTAGTTAAGGTAACAACCTCAGAGTAGTTCCGACATAATTCCTGGCTTTTACCTCTACTATCTCGTGAAGTGCGCTCCGATCATAGCAATATAGCTGTCAGACCAGCAGATTGCGAGGGTAGCTTATTGATATTACGGGCTAAGGCAAGCTGACGCAGCGAAATTACTGCCTGGCAAGATTAGGAGATATGCAAACACCATTTGTAATCGCAATAACGATAATGATGCAGAAGCGTCGTAATTCGCTTCTATTACGTTAGTTTCCGAGTAAGCGTTTCAGTTGATTGGATAGATTTGGGGGCGATATATGGGGTGGAATCAGCCTTTTTGTAATATGACTCCTGGTCATCAGTTAGGCGTATGGATGCGAGGCTTAGGCCCGAGTTCGCCAACATGTAAAACAAGCGACTAAAGTAAACCAGTCAGTTTTTGACAGTTCTTCCATACGGTAAAATGTCAAAAACTGATGGTTTATAAATAGTAATGGCCTGTTTAAGTGTTTGTGAAAATAAAGAACCGGTAAAAAATAATCGACTGTTAACATGTTGGTGAACTTCAGCCTTAGTAGCGCTGTGACTTGCAATTGTGTAAACTAAGCACAAGGTGTGTTCGCTAAGGCCGGTTATTAGATGGGTGGCCAAAAGTTTATTATCTCAAGTTCCTCCGGGCTTCGGAAGGCACGTTAAGCCGTTGGTCCGGCTGCATCTGCAGTCGTTAGTACCCACCAACCCTCACTGGGCCAGCGTGGTGGGTTATGGCCCAGTCTCCCCATATTCTTCCATCCATAGGGAAGGCCCGTGCCCCAGCAGTGGGGACATTAAAGGGCTGGTAATGCGAGCTTATTGCCATATATCGGGCACGTAAATCGCAATAAAAGAGTAAAGCTGCTGCTTAGTCGCCTTATACGACACCCATGTCTTCTTTGAAAAAAAAAACTCGATTTTGGCGTTACCTTCCTATTCATGTGAATGTTTCTTTATCCTTAGTCGCCTTGTAAGAACCGACCCCCATGACTTTTTTGAAAAAAAAAAACGATTTTTCCACACCTTCCTATCAATGTGGTTGGATAATGGCCAAATGGTAAGTTACCGGCCTAAAGCATGTCCTGCCAGTATTACCGGGAGGCCACTTAGCAAGTACTCCGTCGAAGTTAAACGAATGGGCGTGTTAAGGCCACCATTAATTTTCTTTCGCGGCCTTTAATTTTCGACCTGACCTTAATTGCTCGTAAAACTCAGACGGCATTAGCTGACCCCGAATACGCAACCAATGGAAGCAACCTTTAAGGTATTTCCATACCATACCATGACTGTAACCGTACCGGTACGTGCAATATTACGTGGCATGTTGTGAAGGGGCCCCGTAAACCTACACTCGGGTCACAGGTCCTAGGCGTTGCCACTGACTCTCTGCCATGATATGACTGACTATGATATTTCGAACTTTTTCTTACCCATTTTTCTTTGTAACATAATAATTTTTCTAACGTTTAAATAATGTTCAAATGAAATCAAAATACATGATTACAGAAATATTGAATTGAAAATACAAATCTTTGATTTTCGACGGATTTAATCCATTGAATAAACACAAATACATTGAATTAGCAAATAAAGGTGAGCGGATAATTAAACATGTCGAAAGAAATGGAAAAATGCCAAAACGATTTTTTATCAGACTCGAAGTGCACATCGCAAACGCAAACTTTGTGCAGTCCAATTGAGCCAGCAGTCAAAACTCAAATCCAGTGCCAATAAAACCAGTGCCGCAGTTCCAAATGTCCAAACTTCCTCCGAACGGTGCACAGCGTGGACTACCTATTTGGAATTCAAATTCGGTACAGACAGACTTAACAGTGCTATAATAAAATAATGGGTTGTAGCGTTCCTGCATCATCTAGCAAATTACTGCAATTTGGACTTGAATTACCACCTGGCATTGCCACCTACATGGGACCTAACATAATTGGCGAAATGTGGATGGTAATTCACCTCTGCCTACCCCTTTGGGGAGAAAAACGTGATTTATGTATGTATGTGTAGTAGCCGCTAGGTCCGTTTATATCTACCGACTTTGAAGGCTCCTGCACACCAAACGCAGGTCAGGGGGCCTACCGTCTAACTCGATTGCTGATGATAGCTATATTGCAATGCACTGCTTACGGATATAGCAGCCATGCTGAATTTTTAGGCGGCACGGATTTTGTGCCAAATTCATACAAAATCATTCGGTGATCATTCGTTCAAAGCTATCGCTAATAGTTTAGGTACATTTGGTGCGAAATGACAGCATGACGTCATAAACTATAGCTTTTACTTTAGCAATCGAGTTAGGCGGTACGCCCCCAGGTCAGTAGCAGCGCGGGAGTCGGCACACTGAACGTAGCGGCAGTTTCAAAGCAGTTGCAATGCTGGACCGCGTTTAGTATGACGGGTTAGGCAGGCAGTAGGCTGCAAAATGCCGAACGACACGGACTATGTAGGAGAATTCGTACTGCTTTTGCCTGTATACAAGAAGAGAAGAATATTATAATATTTCTCTAGAAAATCATACTAACATTTATTTTGCGCACTAATTCAGTTTATCTTTTCATTGATATCCATCAAAAAAAATACAACAGTCGTGATACGCTTTCGACGCGCTTCGCTACACTGCCCCGGTGAGCCATGCTAACATGATCGCCATAGTTAAACAAAAGCGCGGGTCCGCGCTCGAGCTGCTTCGACCCTGATCCCGCGCCGCCTGGGTGTATTCCGGCAGTTGCGGATCAGCTTGAGCGCGGGCCTGCGTAAAAATTTGGTGTAACGCAGTTCAAAGAGTTTCTTGTATTACAACTAGCGCGGCCCGCATTTAAACTGCGCTGCTTCTGACCTGCGTTTGGTGTGCAGGAGCCTTGAGCCTACACCGATGTGGCAAGCAATAAATGATTAGTCAGCATTTGTACACGGTTCAGGAAAAACACGGGGAAAGTGACAAACTGACTCCCAACCTGCCCCAAGTAGCACGGGACGTGGAGAAAATCTCCTCGGGGAAAAGGAAACATTTTCTTCTCGCTCCGACTCCCACTAAATCCCGAGACGAAACGGTGGTCGAGCAGTGGAGGGACATTTTGTCCACGCCCCGTGCGAGGCCTGCTGAAACAAGGCGCCCTCGAATGATTAATGGCGAAGCAGACATTTCGTTTATATAGGTAGAGGCGAAGGGACAATCTATCAAGTACGATCCCTATATTACACCGGAGACTTTCGCCCTCCTTCCAGGTATATAGCCTACCTGAAGCCTTTTCCAATGATATTGGACAGGGCTATATTTTATAGGAGCCCTAAATATCTAGATCGATGGCGTAGCAGGTTTAGAATGGGGACTCCGAAACACACCAACCCCCTGGGGGCCTATTGCCTAACTCGATTGCTGAAGCAAAAGCTATAGTTTATGACGTCATGCTGTCTTTTCGCACCAAATGTACCTAAACTATCAGCGATAGCTTTGAACGAATGGTCACCGAATGATTTTGTATGAATTTGGAAGAAAATCCGTACCGCCTAAAAATTCCAGATGGTTGCTAGCTAAATTTATAGCCGTAAGCAATGCATTGCTTTAAAGTTATCATCAGCAATCGAGTTAGGCGGTAGGCGCTGATTACAGAAACGCTACTTTTATAATAAAAGCAAAATTTCTTGTAATAATTTTACGACGAGAAAAAAGGTGTCACAATTATGTAAAATTGGGCGGGAGAGGCCACAGATAAACTAAAATATACGTTTCATTTCACTCAACGCGTGCTATGATTGCGTTTGAATATATAATACATAGATCACGCCTATTTCTCCCCGAAGGGGTAGGCAGACCTTAACTAATGAGGTTAATGCTTATTAGACCCACCCAGCAGCGGGCCTTGCCAAGTGGCTTATCTATTGGAACGCCTAGAAAACAAAAGTATGAAACTGAGGTATTGTTTGGCCGGTGACGAAACGGTCTAATGGGCAGACACCTTATGAATGGGTAATATAATTATGAATGTAATTATTATATCAACCTACTTAATACACAGCAAAACGTAGCCATCCAAATAGACGCAATTACATACATTGTTAAATCTCAACTCAACCGAATTCCTGGGAATCGCCCCTCGAAAGACATTAGACGCTAATATGTGTGGAATTTCATTTATGTTTGTAATGCGGGTAGGCGTATATAACATAATAATATACTATGTTGAACAGCCGAGAGCGGTGGCGGGCGAACGCTAGATATTTCTCCAGGGGAAAATATTAATCCTGCACGGATACATTTTTATTGACAGAATTGAATTTCGTTTTCATTTTTTGCTTAATATTTTCGTAAGCGAGTCTTGCATGGTGGCTTGGGAGCGAAAAAATAACACACCTCAGGGGTGTCGTAAAAGTCGACTAAGGAGATTGCCAGAAGTAGACCAATAAGCACTTTGGGGAACCTGAATCGTTGAAGTCAAGCATAACTAAAGTTGGTGTCAGGTAGGCGGCAGGATGTAAAACCTAAGCCAAATCCTTGAGCAGTTGGATTGGTGTTTTGATTAAAATCATTGAACATAATTGAAACTGTGAAAAAATACTCGATGCAAAGAAAAATATACATTCTTCAATCACTACTGATAGACAACATACATACATAAATCACGCCTCCATCCCCGAAGGGGTAGGCAGAGGTGAACTAGCACCCACGTTTCGCCAGTTATGGTAGGTCCCATGTAATAGGTGGCGAGCCTATTGCCATTTATCGGGTACAAAAGTCGCAGTAGGTACATTGCTAGGTGGTATAAGAGGAACGCTGCTGCCCATTCCTCATAACTGATATCCTTAGTCGCCTTGTACGACACCCACGGGAGAGATTTGGGGTAGTGACAATTGTATTCTACTCTGCCGTCACCACACGGCACTGATAGACAAGACCTTACTAATTTCAATTTGAAAGTTAAAAGGTAAGAGAAATTTCGGTAAGTTCGTTTCTATTGTGGAAAACGCGGGTATCCCGTTCGTATCCCGTTGTAGGACATAATGGGGTTTACGATTTGGTTGCCATGGTTACGTCAAATGTTTGACAGGAAAGTAGTTTATATGGGAAAATAAAATTGTTGTTTTTATTTTTATTTTCCTCCCAATTTTTCCATAATTTCTCACCTTTCTTGCCTTGCCTGGCCGAAGACAATCATTGCAAAACCAAAATCAGCTAAATCAGCCCAGCCGTCCTCGAGTTTTAGCGAGACAAACGTACAGCAATTCATTTTTATATTTAAAGAAGATAGGGAGATTATAAACGAAAACATTTAAATAGTTGTAGGTTTTTTAATCTTTAGGTTATGTTAAATTAGCCTTTTCTCGTTTCGCTGGTTTCGTTCTTTCTCCGTGGCCGAACGTAGATAGATCTTGTTTGTACAAACAGAGCTTGTTTTTACTCATTGCTCGCACTCTCAACGTCCGCGGCTTTACGGTAAAACTTGTGGCAATATAGATAAAAGAAATTAATAGCTCTCCAGGGGATAACTTTGGATGAATATCGGCCAGCTACAGTTCCCAGGGGAAGGATAGTTTTCAAATATGGCGCTCCCTCTCTCGACCCTCAATACCCTTGTCTTTGCCTGTCACTATTCAAAACAGATTCGTTGCACATAATCTGTGTTCTACATAATCTGTGACTTACTGCCGCACTCAGAGACGTCAAATAACTTTAATGAGTATTTAATGTCAAAAAATTTCAATGAAATCTAGACCATAGACCCGGCAAGACTATTCTTGCCGGGTCTATGGTCTAGATTTCATTGACTAGTTTTGAATTGTCATTTTTTGACATTAAGTACTCATTATCGTTATTTGACGTCTCTGTGTAGCAGTTAAACAGAGATTTTTTGGAATTTTTATTTTGACGTTTATTTTGTCGTACCACCAGCTCGAAAATTATGTATTCTCAAGTCTCAGTCAAGTCAAGTAACCTAACTTAAAGTTAGTCATTCTAGGCCTGGACAAAATAAGAATATTATTCAGTACTGGGTTTGGAACACCAAAATAACACAAATATTAAAATATATAGTAAAATTAAATAAACCGTTCGTAATTCGCGGGTTGCTACGCGGACGGGTGCGCGTAGCTAGGTAGTAGAACGCTGGAGGTACAATCACGCGCTAATTGCGTCGACTGCAACTAATAAATCAAATAATTGCGTTCTTGTATTTTATTACTTAATATATCATTGCAATTTTAATTGTTACTCTAACGATCATTATAGCCGTTAAAACGTCCTGTAAAATTTAGTCGACCGATTTCAAATTCACCCTGTAGAGTGCCGGTCCCCGCCACCGTCTCTCAGCCCGCAGAAGGTCGCGCACGATCTTGTCGGATAATAGTTTACCATATAAGTCAATGGTTCTTGCACTTATTGAACCTTATCTCCCCGTCCCCAGGTGCACCATGCCCCGCGTGATCAAGTGCCTCGTGTACATCGGCGTGGCGGCGTTCCTCCACCAGCTGCCTCGGTTCGTGGACCGACAGTACGTGCCGCACCTCACCGTGTGGCGGGGGCACATGGAGGAGGTGTGTCGGGTGAGTCGATTCTGTTCTATTATTATTACAAACAAAACTTTGAGAGCGCTTACGCCCTACATCCGAATCCGTCAAAAAATTATTGGTCTAGAAAACTCGGACAGAGATCGGATGCAGTGCGTAATTGCGTAATTGGCGTACTTACCTGTAAATAAATGCCGTGGGTTTATATATTTCAATCAATCCTGTTGTTAATGTATACCACTTACTCACTTAATTCATTAATGTGTGACTGTTTGTTATTTCTAAATAAATAAGTAAGCTATCATAGAAATAGTTCTACGGCTACAACGGACCGTCAAAATCTCGGATTCGGATGTAGTGCGTAAGCGCTCTAAAGGTCTCTACATACGTAAAGGGAAAATATCCCGGACGGGACGTGGACGTGGACGGGACAGGGACTGCAGAAACATCGTTTCATACAAAATGTACCATGAAGGACATATTATGTCACGGAGTCACGGACGGGACGTGCACAGGGCGTTTTGTACGAGAGAGGCCCCCCCCCGTCCCTTCTGGGGTATTTTCCCGTTAAGCATGTAGAGACCTTTAACCGCCTCTAAAAAAGCAGTAAAGCAGGATACGGTTGTAACAACCGCCACCACAAGGCGACTAAGGGCCGGTTTTTGATGCATAGTTCACTCAAACAATTGTTAAAAATTACTAATGGTTGTATATCAGTCTGATAGTTAACCTTAGTAACAACTTTTAACAATTGGTTAAGTTAACTATGCATCAGCATCAAAAAACCATCCCTAAGGGTTAAGACAGCTTTTTCATACTGCGATTTATATGGTCGATAGGTTCGGGGTTAAAGGTGTAATTTTTGTATGTATGTGTTTACTTAATTATTGAACGAAAGCGCTAAAAGCAGAGCCAAATATTAATATTAAATTGTTCTCTTATATTTTCCCAAACACCAGAAATTTGTACTTAATTAAACAACTTTTACGGATTTAACTGGAGTATATTTTTACTGTAACCGGACCGTAGTCATTGGATGGGCGGAGGCTGCTGGATTCAGGGAGATCAAATTACAATTATTTATTGTTGTGGCTCTAGGGGATTCAAACACGAGGCGATGCAGGATAAATAATATTTATTTACGATAAAAAACTCTACTACCTTATTTTATCATAATACCAAAATGTTAAAATAATTTATTAATGTAACAAAATATTCACGTTTTTTCTAATAAAATTATTGACAACATAAAAATCAACTTCTTTTCTTGTCATATCTTAAACTCTAATAAAAATATTTACTTAAAGAAAAAAAATAGTCCAACACAAAGAAACGGAAATGGCAAAAGAGTCTGTAACACTTATATTCTACTCACAATCATGTCTTACAAATTCATGTATCAATTATTAAAACTCATATGTGCCTAGTGGTAAGGTATTGACATAGTGGTAGATAAAATAAGATGATTTCAGGCAAGTCACACATTTACTATCGCATTTCTTTCCTCTGAGCCACTATTGGGTCATTGTATAACGATCGTGCCCCATATATTAGACCGCTATCAGGGCTCGCTTTATTCTCATTTGAATCTTTATAATGACATATGAATCAATTTTGAGCCTTGGCTGTTCATGACCCACATTTGGGTCACGACAAACATTGGTTTTTCCAATTAAAATTTTGCTTCCACATCTGATTGAGCGAAGGCTTATCTTTCGCTTCGTAACGAAAAAATCCAACGTCAAGAAGATGCTACTTCCCATTTTCGTTTAAATTCAATTCGTAAACAAATATGACAAAAACAAGATTGAGTTTTCAGAATAAATTTACCTGTTATTGCTTGCGGCCCGCCCGGTCGTAGCTGACAGCTTGAAGGGATTGAGTCTGTATTAAAATATAATGTATTCTGGTCTATCTCGGAGAGATAGACTGGGGCGATATTGATTTGATTGTATTTTTAGGCTGTTATAGTCTGTTAACCCGCTGTAACGAAAGCGAGCGCGATGCCCTTTCGTGAGATTTTTTGTTCAATGACGCGTTTACGCCGCCATTTTGTTTTTAATTAAGCCTTCTCATTTTGGGAACGCAAATCTATACTAATATAATGAAGCTGAAGAGCTTGTTTGTTTGTTTGTATGGTTAAACGCGCTAATCTCAGGAACTACTGACTCAAATTGAAAATTTTTTTTTGTGTTGGATAGTCCATTTATCGAGGAAGGCTTTATAATAACCGACATTAAAACGAGCGAAGCCGCGGGTGTCCACTACTTTTAATGATAAATTAATATCATGATGGCATTTTTTGTTGTTTATGTTATCTTTCATTGATTGTTCATTTAATAATTATCATCACCAGCTCTTTTATGTCTCTGTCACAAACTATTGACAAAAAAAATGAAATCAGCTAATGAGCTACGCTTGTGAACCCAAATACATCCTAAACACTCCTTTGTAATAACACCGTTATGTCTCTATTACAATTCAGAACTGAAATTAGTTAATTCCCAGACGTGTGGAGAGAGAGAGGGACTTTGTAACAATATTTTGGTGGAGCTCAGTTGTTAAAAACTTTGGTTCGCTGTCCGGATAGTTTGGTGCGGAACAAAATTACTAAATTGTGTGTCTGTGCATAGTAGGTATAATAATGACCCTTTGTCTCCTAGGTTGTCTGGAAACAAAAAAATAAGGGCTGTCGTAAAGGGTTGGTTTTATGATGCATAGTCAACTTAACCAATTGTTAAAAATTGTTACTAAATATAATATCAAGCCAAAAAACCGGCCCTAAGGATTGATTGCATCATCGATCGAGTCGTATAGGCATCTGCCCGGGTTGCAGAGGACGTGGGTTCGATTCCCGTATCAAGACTATAATATTTCGAAATTTTTTTGACCTCAATTTTCTTTGTAAGTAATATCTTTTTTACGTTTATATAATGCTCAAATAAAATTAAATTATGTTTCATTCGACTCATTGCAGAATGTTCAGTCATTGAAAATTGATGTAATGCTGACTGTACATGCTGTGCATGACTTAATCAGAACCAATAACTTAAACCCCACAGAATTAGGAGACACATGTAAAGCATGAACCACAAGTTAATGAAGTTGGAGCGCGGTATTGTAATATGTGTTCAACGCTTGGGCGGGCGGGCGCAAACATACCCCGTTTCCGGTACATCACCTGACGTCTGATTTACATAACGCCCTATCTGCCGCACTCAGAGACGTCAAATAACGTTAATGAGTACGTAATTTCCAAAAAATTACAGTTTAAGCTAATCGCTATTCTTGCCTATGGTCCAGATTTAAATGAATTTTTTTTACATTTAGTACTCATTAAAGTTGATTGTTCAAAAAGTCCAAAGTGTTCGCTAGAGATTTGTCACTTGGAGAGGACTTGCTGACGAAGCTGAAGACAGACGACAGCAGAATCGTTACGTCCCGACCTGAGCTTTTGGCTGAGATTGAGAATTTTTATGGAAAGCTTTACGCGACATCACACACACCTGTCTTTCAGGCCACTGACCCAAGAGCCAAGTTAACTCGACACTATACCGAAGATATCCCGGACGTCAGCCTTTACGAGAATAGTGTGGCCCTCAAACAGCTTAAGAACAACAAGGGCCGGGTGATGATGGTGTCTCAGAGGACAGGTGGACGAACCGTCCTGAGAGCTCTTCAGAGGCTATTCAACACCGTTATACTCGAAGGAAAAACGCCAAAGGCATGGCACGGGGGCGTGGTGAGACTGTTCTTCAAAAAAAGCGATAGAACCCAATTGAAGAACTATAGACCCATCACCCTCCTTAGTCACGTTTATAAGTTGTTCTCGAGGGTTATTACGAACCGTCTCGGGCGCAGGTTTGACGACTTCCAGCTCCCCGAACAACCCGAATTCCGAAAAGGCTTTAATACCATAGACCACATACATACACTACGGCAGGTTATACAGAAGACCGAAGAGTATAATCTGCCATTATGCGTTTGTGGACTATAAGAAATCCCTAAGTGCTGTTCCATATCAAAATAATATTCCATGTTTAATAAGTTCCATAAGATCACAACCCCTGTCGTCGCGCGAATCTACATCTTATTACTTAATTAATTTCTTACTTAAATTGGTTTAGGCAAGTCAACCTTTCGCGGGCGGTTGAGTCGGAGAATTTGCGCGTCAATTTGTGCTGATTCTCGACACTGAGTTGGGTCCAAGGCAACGGCGGACGCTGCATGAATAGATCGAGGATACACGCTCCCAGAAAATTGAAATGAAAAATGGTTTATTCAATAAACAATTTTGAATATATGCGTGCATGTGACAGAGATGCGTATGTTAAGATGGATGTGTGGTGTGACACAGAGTCATTCCCTAATGAGTATATCAGGGGAAGTTTGAAAGTAGCGCCAGTGACAGAGAGACTGCGGAGTAATAGACTTGGATGGTTTGGTCATGTAATGCGAAGAAATGAAAGCTATGTCGTCAGAAGAATGTTAGGCATGAACGTGGAAGGACGTAGAAGGAGAGGAAGACCAAAGAAGAGATGGATGGACTGTGTAAAGGAGGACATGATAGCGAGAGGAGTGGATGAGAAATTGGTGAAGGATCGAAAGGAGTGGAAGAAGAAGACATGTTGTGCCGACCCCGCCTAGAGCGGGATGAGGAAGAATAATATGCAAAGGGTGATAAAAGAAAGGATGTCTCAGATTGCAAGTGATTGATTGGCGATAAATATGCGAACTGAGGACATCTTTTTTATCGCCCGAGGAATGACCATTTTTATTTTTTTATTTATGATACAGCAACAGAATACAAATCATATTTCACGCATGAAAAGTAAACAGAGAAGAAAACAGTTTAATCTGAACTCCGATCACAGCTGAACACGGCACTCACTTATTCTATAATACTAAAGACTCTAACTGCCGCACTCAGAGACGTCAAATAACGTTAATGAGTACTTAACGTCAAAAAATTACAATTCAAAACCAGTCGCTATTCTTGCCGGGTCTAGATTTGAATGAAAATTGTTGACATTAAATACTCATTAAAGTTAATTGATGTCTCTGAGTGCGGCAGATAGTGTAACATTGTTTAATCTTAATCTAGTGTCATAGTTTTATGTCACTCCCTTTTCCGTACGGAAATTACCACTTCCTGGGCAGGTGTTACAATAGTTATTTGTTATACAAGAATGCAAAGTTCCTTAATAACCGCGTGCCCAATTTTAATGACCGAGCAAGCGAAGGATTCTAAAAATAAAAAAAATAGCACAATCAAACAAAAAAATCTTTGCACTCGGGGGCAACACGTAACTTTAAATCCCCCCGAAAGAACCTATTTTTAAAAATTGTTACTAATGGTTAAATATAAGAGTAAAAATTTTTAACAATTGGTTGAGTTGCCGATTTTTGATGCACAGTTAACCCAACTAATTGTTACGGATGACATTTTTAACAATCGGTTGAATTAACTATGCATAGAAAACCGTCCCATAATCGACTTTGACGACAACCCTGGGGTGAGCCGGAACTGGCTCATCCTACCTTATTTTTTGGCTCGCATGCCACTATAAAATCTTATCTTAGTAATATTTATTTCTTTGGACCATCGACAGAAGTACGCTGGTTTTATGTAATACATTACAAGCTTATGATGTATTACGTAAAACCAGATCTATATCATCATGCATAATTAATTATGGTGTGGGGTGACGGTGGTGACGGCAGCCGTGTGGTGACGGCAAAGTAGAATACAATAATTGTCACCACCCCAAATCTCTCCCGTGGGTGTCGAACAAGGCGACTAAGGATAAATCATTGATGAGGAATGGCCAGCAGCGTTCCTCTTATACCATCAAGCAATATCACAATATACTGCGACTTTAGTGCCCGATAAATGACAATAGGTTCGCCACCTGATTACATGGGACCTAACATAATTGGCGAAATATGGGTGCTAGTTCACCTCTGCCTACCCCTTCGGGGATATAGGCGTGATTTATGTATGTATGTATAATTGATTATATTTATTTTATTTTATATTATGACTTTGAAAACGGAGTGGAAGCTTGGGGGTTTGCACACTTTTGTGAGCATGGTATGGCTGTTCATAATTGAGTGCTGGTCCCGACATTAACGTATGGACGTGAAAGTTGGGTATATAAGAAGCATGAAAGTATAATCAATGCAGTAGAAATGAGAGCGTTGAGCAGCATGGCTGAGGCAAGGCTGAGCAATCGATGGTACAAAAATGTGATCAGAGAAAGCTGTGGTTTGAATGAAGGCGCATGGTTTGGTCACGTCGAAAGAATGAGTGAAAGAAGAATGACAAAAATGATTTATATGTCGCAAGTTAATGGAGAAGACTTAAGGAAAAGCGTCGGTGGATCTTTGGAGAAAGGCGTGACGTATCTACATACGTACCTATTACCTACATACATAAATTACGCCAATATACGCCAAAGGTAGGCAGAGGTGAATAAACACCCACTTTTCGCCAATTAAGTTAGGTCCAATGTACCTAATAGGTGGCGAACCTATTGCCATCTATCTGGCACATAAAATAGATGGCATATTGCTAGGTTGTATAAGAGGAATGCTGCTGCCCATTACTTATTGCATCGCTATGTTTACCCTTAGTCGCCTTATACGACACCCACGGGAGTTGGGGTGGTGACAATTGTATTCTGCTCTGCCGTCACCACACGGCAAACGTCGGTAAGGTGACGTATCTGTTTTTTATATCAAAGATTGGCTCTGAAATTGATTATTCAAGATTCTTTTGTTGCCAAATAACACCAACCGCGTCAAAGCCAAACAAATGCTGCAGGGTAGTAAATTTAATTACTTCCTCAACACCACGGTATATTGATTGAGGAAACTTTGATTGAATTCCCGAGAGTACCTAAGTTATTACCTACCAAACATTGAAGGTAAGGAGTTAAGCATCGTAAACCGGAGAAACTTTGTCAAATACAAATCTTTAGTACCTACTTGATATTTAAGCGTACAAGCAAAAATATCGGTTAATCTCTTTATTAACTACAATCTACATACATATAATAATACCTAATAGTATTTTCTCTAGATGACGCTAAACGCCATATTATCCTACGTCTTCCTATTGCGTGTGACCTGACATAATTGGCGAAACGTGGGTGCTAGTTCACCTCTGCCTACCCCTTAGGGGATATAGACGTGATTTATGTATGTATCCATGTATGTAATACATAATAGTATTTTCCCCAGTTGAAGCTAAACGCCATATTCTCCTACGTCTTCAAATACTAAAATAGTAGTTTCAGCCACAGCGTCCTTAGGGCGTAATATATAAATCACGCCTAGATATATCCCAGAAGGGGTAGGCAGCGTTTCGCCAATTAGGTTAGGTCCCATGTGGTGACAAGCCTATTGTCATTTATCGGGCACTTACATCTCGTGTCACAGTGTTTGTTATCGAAATCGAACTCCTCCGAAACGGCTTAACCAATTGTACATTTTTTTGTGTAGGTATGTTTCATAGGTCTGAGAAAATATCGTAGGCTATTTTTATGCCCCGAGGCCTATATGACGGGCAAACAACGTAGGATGTGAGATTTAGTACTTTGTAAGTATACCTAATCATCTTCCTACCCTATTCGCGCCAAGCACCCTCCCTAGATGTACAAAAATGTGTGACACCTATCTTACATACATACATAAATCACGCCTATATCGCCGAAGGGGTAGGCAGAGGTGAATTAGCACCCACGTTTCGCCAGTTATGTTAGGTCCCATGTAATAGATGGCGAGCCTATTGCCATTTATCGGGCACAAAAGTCGCAGTAGGTATATAGCTAGATGATATAAGAGGAACGCTGCTGCCTATTCCTCATCACTGATTTATCCTTAGTCGCCTTGTACGACACCCACGGGAGAGATTTGGGTGGTGACAATTGTATTCTACTCTGCCGTCACCACACGGCACACCTATCTTGTAATATGTAAATCTAATTGTTTGCGCCTTGTAGTGACGATTGAGATCGATTGGGATGCTCGAGAGAAATGATAGTTGTGTGATAATTTGAAAATTGAACTTAAATTGAAATTGCGTTACATAGGTTTGAACAAGTAGGTATAGAAGTAAGTGCTAGAGAATTTTTATCATTTCAAAACGTAACGGAAAAGGACACAAAAAAAAGGCGAATGTTGCAATTTAAAAATTTTAAAGCTTTCGATTCACGCGTGAACACTAATGGAGAATAGACATTTTTAAATGAACATAATTATGGCTCATATGACTCAAATGTCTTTGACACCAAGCCAAAAACCCTTCAAAACTATTCAAAGAACTACGGTGAAATTTGAAGCCGTGGCAGCGGCCGGCGCGTGCTTATAATTTGTGCTATTTAGGGCCTGTTTCACAATCGACGAGTAAGTTCTGGATAGCTTACTTGGCAGAACATTTGACAGTTGTTATATGAAATTTATATCAGTTCAACTGCCAAGTAAACTATTCAGAACTTACCCGTCGATTGTGAAACAGGCCCTTGTTATTTTATAAAATTAGTAAAGAGGCTAGGCTGTTGATTGAAATTGGCTAATTAAGCTAGCTGACTGCAACATGTATACGTGTTGCAAACAAAAGGCATGCAAGGCCACGATTTGCATGCCAGTTTAACTTGCAAATGTATCTAGAGTGCGCCAGGAACTTCTACATGCCAGTGACAAGCATGCACGCTACTGTTCCATTTTACCGACATATTAGTAGAGAAAACGTGGTAGATCGCCATTCACCGATCTGATAGATAACTTGATGAGACATATTTTTTTATCAAATCTAATTTATAAACAAAATAATATGCCTATGATAAGTTGCCTATCGAAAAGTGTTCATAGCTATTTTTAATTTAATTAATTTTTTTTCGGCCGTGTGGTGACGGCAGAGTAGAATACAATTGTCACTACCCCAAATCTGTCCCATGGGTGTCGTACAGGGCGACTAAGGATAAATCAGTGATGAGGAATGGGCAGCGGCGTTCCCCTTATACCACCTAGCTATGTACTGCGACTTTTGTGCCCGATGGCAATAGGCTCGCCAACATGGGACCTGAAATAGTTGGCGAAACGTGGGTGCTAGTTCACTTCAGCCTACCCCTTCGGGGATATAGGCGTGATTTATGTATGTATGTATGTAATTTTTTTTCATCATCTTCACTTTTTTGATAAATGAATGATTTTTATCACAATTGATAGTTTTTAACACACAGAATATGCCTAGGTAGGCTTGCCTTCTGTGTATGGCTACGTATGTATGGCAAGTAGATGTGAACAGGTAAGTCAATATGGTAACCCTGAAGGTCGATCTTACACGGCTCTTAGACTATATGTATCGCCGCCTAGGTGAGTTGAAATTGCAATTTTGAGAGCTGTCCAGATTAATCACAGGCCCGCACACTTATTCGGACATAAATCACGGTGGCGTCCAAAAAACCAATTTCTCATATCAAAAGGAAACTTCAAAGAGATATTCGTCATAACTTTAAAATTTATGGAATCCAGCCCCGGGAGGGAATTTATTCATAAATTCGTTTCATTTCAGACAGACACCTCGATGAAATTCAATGTGGTGGTGAAACATAGATGAACATAGGGATGGATCGTTCGCGTTGCTAAGTGCATTTGCAGGCAGCAAAACGACCTACTATGCTATACCGCCTGCGTGGTTTAGTTTATTTGTACTCCCCTGGGTTCAATCCCCAGCGGAGTACAAATTTGTAGACGGTTTGGTTGGTGGTAGGAACTTATTTCAAGTCCTGCTCGACTAGCTACCACCATCTTATCAAAATCTATCGCCATAATAATAATGCTAACAGCATTATTGTGTTCCGACAATTGTGATAAGACAAGACAGCCAGCCCCTTTGTGGTTGAGTTGGTTCCAGGTGAAGCTCGATTCCACCTTCGGCCCTTATCGTCAACCTTAACACGTTTCGCATATTATATTCACATACTGTGGTAGCCAAACGCGTTGTTGGTTGTACCTAGAACGCTCCAATCTACCGGAAAATTCTTTACACAACGAAACATCGCAGAACATGATATTCGACGGCAATTCCGTATTTCATTTATCACGCATCGGAGCGGAAGACGGGTTTGAATGACTGAGTCATTATAACTCCACGGAACTAGTCCTAATATAGTTTGTGAAGTGTTTGAGGAGAGGGGGGGTTCTGTAATGGTAGGTATATATCTATCAGTTTAGATCATTATTTCCCAAAATGGGTCCAGGTGGATCCGGAGTAGACCCCAAATAGGGGTAAGGGGGTCCACGAAAATCTGGTTAGACGTGTGGTGACGAGAGAGTAGAATACAATTGTCACCACTCCGAATCTCTCCCATGGGTATTATTCAAAAAAGTTTTATCCTTTGGATAAAACTTTTTTGATATGATGGTGGTAGCTACCCAAGCGGCCTAAGCGGCCTTGAAAGAAGTCCTACCAGCAACCAAACCGAGTACAAATTTGTTCCCTCCTGGGGATCGAACCCGGACCTCTGGATCTTAATTCCGATGGGCGAACCACTAGGCCACGGAGGCGGTTAAATATATCGTTGGTCACCCATCTAATATCCAGCCAATCGCTCGTGGAGCTGTAGGCCTATTCGCTAACTTTTTTTGACAGTTCAAAGTGATGATCACCGAACTATTTACATATCCATTACTGTTTTCACAGGACAAGTGTCACAATAGCGTTATAGTGAAGTAGTAATGGAGCAGTAAATAGTTCAGTGATTATCACTCTCAAGTGTCAAAAAAAGTTAGCGAATCGGCCTACTGGCGTGTCTTGTGTAGTACACAATTGAGCTCCAAGAATCTCAACCTGCGTCACGCTATCTGCCATAAGGTGTGTCTACAAATTATTTCTCTTTCACGACGCTATAGAATAGAGACATCTTTTTTATTAATCCACAAACTTCTCACACAAGCTTCACAAATTTGTTCTGGCGTTGAAAACAAATAGAGTTACTAACTGCCGAGCGCTCACTTTTAGTTTCTCAAGTCAACGGGCGGGCACCATTCATCTTATGCTGGCTGGTCAGATATTGTGACACGTCTGCACTTCACACTTGACCGGACTGCTGAAAAAGGTTCCGCTGGAACTAGTGATGTCCAATTTCGCAGCGAATATATCTAGTGTTGGGCAAAATGTGACATTTTATCAATTACTTTCCTTCTGAGGGTGGTTTGAAATAAAAAGCGTTATTTGACTAAAATTTTTCGTTGGTTCCTACGGGATCCCTAGACGATCAAAATTGCTTGACGAGCACGTGAATTTTAAATACATGTCAAGCAATTTTGGCCATTTAGAAGGAAACTTGATGCGCTTAGCAAGCAAACTACGTGCTTGACAATGCTTGGTAAAAAAAAATAATTATGTAAAGCGACAACGACGAAATCATTGCGAATGCTTGACGTTGCTTCAAGCCTCATCAAGTATGCTTGGCAACCACGTAAATACTTGTTTTTGATCGTCTAGGAACCCCTTTAGGTTAGTTAACAATTAAATATAACTCAAACAATATTATTGCCGATTTATTTTCATGGATGATAATTAAATTTACTATGTATGTACTACCCGTTTACCATATCGTTGGACCTAACGTTGATGACTTCGACGTTATGAATATTTATGATAAAGTAATCATTTTGAAAACTCTAGATTGTATTAGATTTGATAACTGTCTGTCCTAGCACGGGACGTGGACAAAATTTCTCTCCGCCACTTGACAGTGTTTCGTCTCTGGATTTAGTGGGAGATAGAGTGAGAGAAAAATATTCCCGAGGAAGATTTTGTCCACACCCCATGCTACGGGGACTGGAGAATAATCCCATTCCAGCAAAGTCCAGTCTTTTAGTAAACGTATTGTAGTTACGTCTCTCTGATGATTTAAATCGTTTCTAATTTAAATTTTTCTCCTTTTCCAGGTGGAGTTGGCTCCGTGGGTCCGCACTCTCTCCCTGGACGCGTACTTCATCTCCTACTACGGCTTCAGGGTCCTCTTCGTCCACCTCATCCCCTGCACCTCGCTGGTAGTCCTCAACGTGCTACTCTTCAAAGCCATGAGGACTGCTCAGCTGAACAGGCAGAAGCTCTTCAAGGAGAACCGAAAATCGGAATGCAAGAAGCTCCGAGACTCCAACTGTACCACCCTGATGCTTATCGTGGTAGTAACAGTCTTCCTTATGGTCGAGATTCCCGTGGCAGTCGTCACGATACTCCACATCATCTCCAGCAGCATAGTGGAGATTCTGGACTACCACATCGCGAACATTCTAGTCTTGATCACCAACTTTTTCATCATAGTGTCTTATCCAATCAACTTCGCCATCTACTGTGGCATGTCTAGGCAATTTAGGGAGACGTTCAAGGAATTGTTTATCAGGGGCGCCGTGACTAGTAGGAAAAACGGCGGGTCCAGTAGGTATTCGCTCGTCAACGGCCCTAGGACGTGCACCAATGAGACTGTGCTGTAGATTGTGTTTCGACATTCGTCGTGACACGTTTTTGTAAATTATGTCTATTTCTCGTGGAGTTTTATGAAATATTATCTTTCTTTCTTATCGTATCTTACTTTCTCGTTCTCACTGCTTCTAGCTGTCGCGGTTAGTACAGAAAGTATCGTTGAGGAAAAAATCTGATGTTTCTAGAATTATGTCAAATATTGTGTCTTGTTTTCTTAAAAGCACAGGGGGCCTACCGCCTAACTCGATTGCTAAAGCAATGCTATAGTTTATAACGTCATGCTGTCATTTCGCACCAAATGTACTTAAACTATTAGCGATAGCTTTGAACGAATGATCACCGAAAAATTCAGGATGGCTGCTATAGCCGTAAGCAGCGCATTGATTTAAAGCTATCATATCTCATATCTCATTCATACATATATATATATCATCAGCAATCGAGTTAGTAGGTAGGCCCCCAGGTCTTTATTAAGCAACTCAGTGGCAGTAGAAAATATAATTATGGGGATTTGTTACAAAGCACCTACAGTCAGTAATAAGACGTCATGATGAGCAAAAAATAGCAAAACTGTCAAATTTCTCCTAAAGTACATATTAAATCTTAACTTAACAAAGCATAATTTATGAAAGAAATGTCGATAGTATTTAAATTTTTGTTGCTATTGCTTGTACATTTTTCAATACAATTTTGTTCTTTCTTTCTTCGATTATTTTTACCATTCATTTATAAAAACACGATCTTGTAGATTGAAAATTTACTATGCGCCAGTATACAATATTATCAATTTCAGCTAGTGGCAGTGAGGAACGTGATACATTTATTGTTTGTCTACAAATTGAAATATAGACATATCAATAGAAAGAAATTGTTGAACATTTTTATCGCATATACCTAGTAATAACGATAAGGTTCGCTTCTTTGATGTTTAGTGTAAAAGATTTGAAAATAATTGCCTGCCAAAGCAGACAATTATTGTACTTTACAAACGCAACCAAAGTTGTGTTTGTAAAGTTGGTTTAGCGACATCGTATTCATTAACGAGAGTATATCACGTTACAGAGCTGTCAGATTTTCATCCTAGAATAATAATAATAAAACTGACAGTTTCTGATGACCGTGGTAGAGTTAGAAAGAGACGCACTGTGCGTCGAATGTGTTGTCTTCAACTGATGAAGCTATAAATGTTATGTTATGTTAACAAAGTCGATACACGCTCGGTCGACTTTTTGTATGATTTATGGCAAACGGTATTTTCGGTCAATGCTTTTTCGAGACTGCGAGGCAACCTTATCAAGTTGTTGTATGTATTAATATTATGTGTAGTATGTAACCATTTTTGTTGCCGATAAGCTAGCCTTGCAGTCGCAAATGGTGAGCCCCCATTTTAGAAAAAGTATTAGCTAAAAATACCATGTAAATATATTGGATATAAAATATTTAAATATCTATAAGTACTGTGACAAAGAAAATTATTTTATATTCATAATATATGCTTAGCGGTAAATAAATAAATATACAATTTTACGTTTATGTTATATTGAAATGAATATACGTTAAAAATGTAAATATACCAAATATATAACTTTATTATCTAGATTAATGGATTTGTAAATTAGGAAATATTAGATTGATGTATAAAGTAATGTAGTAAATATTTATATCGAAGAGAGGTACTAATATTGTTGTAATGTATGATTTTCGTTGTATTCAGATTTAGAAACATGTAATGTATTGTAAATGTAATGTAATGTAAATGTAATTTAAATGTGGCCTCGCTCTTTCTACGTTGGAGGCGTCATAACAGGTTTTATTTACCTAAGCTATATAGAAGAATACTAGGTACAGTTTTTGTTAATGTCAAAGAACGGACCATGGCGAAATAAAATAAACCTAATATATGTACCTACTAATAAAGAAAATTGTAAAATGAAGTCGCGTTTTTTCCTGATGCCGACCTTTCCTTTTTATACCGGGTAGGGGGAAAAGGGTTAATTTAAGGAACACGTATCCTAAAATAAAGAAAGACCAAGATTTTTTTATATGTAGAATATAGTACTTACTTACTAGTACTTACGTAATAGTACTTACTTGTAGCTACTCACTGTGTAAAGGAATTATAGTTCACTAAGGGCCTGTTTCACAATCGACAAGTAAGTTCTAAGTAGCTTACTTCGCAGATCATTTGACAGTTGTAATATGAAATATATGTCAATTGATCTGCAAAGTAAGCTACTTCGAACTTACTTTTCGATTGTGAAACAGCCCTTAAATTCTGAATTTGCTCAAAAAAAATTTTTTTTTTTCTACGCAGTTCTTTAATTTAAGTGTTTTTTAAAAGAAATAGATCCTTATGAATGAATCTTTTGGTTGGTAGTCATCATCAAATACAGAATGGTTTTTTCACCGATTCGATTCCCTGCGCAAGCAGGTAATTTATCAAAAAACTTTAAATGCAATTTTAGCTCTTTTTGAAAATAAAGGTCGTATGGTGACGGCAGAGTAGAATACAATTCAGTCACCACCCCCAATCTCACCCGTGGGTGTCGTACAAAGCGACTAAGGATATATCAGTGCTGAGGAATGGGCAGCAGCGTTCCTCTTATACTCGTACAACCTAGCAATTTACTGCGACTTTTATGCCCGATAAATGGCAATAGGTTCGCCACCTACTACATGGCACTTGACATAATTGGCGAAACGCGGGTGCTGGTTCACCTCTGCCTACCCCTTCGGGGATATAGGCGTGATTTATGTATGTATGTATGTATGAAAATAAAGGAATGTTTCCTTTCAGTAAAACGTGCCATCATCAATATGAAGGGTACTTTTCCTCCAACCACGGTCTTCTTTTTCCACCCAGTATGAACGCCGTGACTGATTGTGGTGACGGCAGAGCAGAATTAAATTGTCACCACCCCAAATCTCTCCTGAGGGTGTCGTTCAAGGCAACTAAGGAGGGTTAAAACGATGATGAGGAATGAGTAGCAGCGTTCCATTAAACCACCTAGCAATATACTGCGTGTTTCGTGCTCGATAGATGACAATAAGCTCGCCACCTATTACATGGAACTTCACATGAGTGTTTTCTGAGTATATTATATTGCAATAGGCACTATTCTATGCTGGCCTGAAAGCGAGCAAATAACGTAGAATGGGCCAGCCCGACTCATCCCATGGGTGTCGTAAAAGTTGACTAAGGAAGATTGCCCGGCGTAGACCAATAGGCACCTTGGGGCTTGGGGCACCCGAATGGTGTAGGGCAGACAATCGGCAACAGCATATCCAAATAAGGTTGGTGTCAGGCAGGCGGCCGGCTGTAAGACCTAAGCCAAAACCTTGAGCAGTATGGATTGGAATGTTGTCATCGTAATCACTCTCCGTTCGTCGGTCTCTCGACATGGTCCGTTCCGTCTCTTTTCTATACATTCATTCATCACTAGCACCTTTCCAGTGTGATGGATGATGTGAATCAGTAGGGAGTGGATGGCTTAATGACGTGTGACCGATATGAATAGAAGAGGAAACTTTCCTGCGCCACCCCAGATAGACTGGGAACAGGGCAGGGTGAAGAAAAGGCTCTAGTACATGGGACTTTAAATTGTTGGCAAAATGTGGGTGTTTATTCACAGCTTCCTAATGCTTTGGCGACAACCAAGTCTTCATCTTCATCAACCATATAAACCTGTTGGTCACGCAACAATAAAAAAGTACCTTAAAAAAATGTTACACGCGTAACAGCAATAATTTTTATTCTGTGTCCGTACTATTTTTAAAGGCATCGCTTGATTGAAAAAATAAAAGCTCGTTCTATACCAATAACCATAAACACTTCTCAGCACTCCCACCGTTAGTTTATGGTGTTTTTTATGGGACATCCATTTTACGTGTCGTAATGAAAACGGCCTTTTGAGGACGAGATCGCAATAATAATCGTGTTAGCCAACCACACCTTCAACAATTTCAGAGTTTGTTTAAGTATAATAAATAATTACTTACATAAATCACGCCTATATCCCTGGAGAGGTAGGTAGAGGTGAATTATGATTAAGACCCACGTTTCGCTAATTACGTCAGGTCCCATGTAATGGGTGGCGAACCTATTGCCATTTATCGGGCACGGAAATCGCAGTACGTTGCAGGTGGTCTAAGAGGAACATTGTTGCTCATTAATCATTATATAGTATACAAATATAGTAAGCGGTCGGCACACCTTTACAATTATATAAACAAAGAACTAAATATATATAATAAGTACTACATAGAATGTAAAAAAACTATACCATTATGGCTAGAAGCAAAAAACTACGAGGAGATCGAAAAAGTCATGGAATAATGAGAATAATTATTTTTTGGACACTACTTTTCTTTGTATAAATCCAAATCTATGAGTGAGATACCTAATCTAAGTTTTTATTTTGTATTCTTGTTATTTATGTAAGGACCTGCTACTGAAGAGCGGTGCCCCCTGACACAGGCTTTTACAAGCTTAATAGGAGGCACCAGCCACTCTAATGTAAACAAACAAAATGTTTAATGAAATAAAGATTTATTATTTTATTATTATTCCATTTTTATTACATTTAAAATACATACAAAATCATATTTCTAAACATTACATTTTTACAATATAAAACATTAAAAAATATAACATTTAAAAATACAAAAATGCAGTTCCCCATCGGTAGCAAGATCAGGGTCCCGGCTACCGGTGGTTAAGGATCCAGAGACAGGAACCTCCTCACTATACGCGCCGTGTCCAGAAGTACCGCCTTCTGCATCTGACTCTTGACCCAACCACCTAGCGCGAGCCTCTTAAGATGTTTGTCGAGGCTCTTGGCTATCAAGCCATGGGCAGATATAACTATCGGAACAATAATTGCTGAATCGATGTCCCACATGTCAACTTCAAATATTTGTTATTATTATAATCATTGCTGTTTTAACTCTTAGTCGCCATGTACGACACTCGCGGGAGAGATGACGGAAAATTCACATACCCAAAGAGAGTAACTGCCGCACTCAGAGACGCCAATTAACTTTAATGAGTATTTAATGTCAAAAATTTTCATTCAAATCTAGACCATAGACCCGGCAAGAATAGCGACTAGTTTTTAATTGTCATTTTTTGACGTTAGGTACTCATAACGTTATTTGACGTCTCTGAGTGCGGCAGTTAGTGTCAGACAAGCGGCGGGACGTAAAAACCAGTGATGAGGAATGGGCAGCAGCGTTCCTCTTATACCACCTAGCAATGTACTGCGACACTTTTGTGCCCGATATATGGCAATAGGCTCGCCACCTATTACATGGGACCTAACATAATTGTCGGAACGTGGGTGCAAGTTCACCTCTTCCTACCCCTTCGGGGGTACAGGCGTGATTTATCTATGTATGTGTATGAACCCTTGACCAGTACGCATTGGAATATTGTCATCCCAATAAATCTGGGAACAGGGGAGGAAGGAGAGGATTAATCAATGGAATTCGGAACCAAAATGCATGAAAGGACCGTGTGCGTATCGCCACTGCGGCCCTGCAGTCACGCGGCGGTTGCATGAATCAGATAATTGAGTTAGAAATTAGATGCAAAGATTTTGGTGGTTAGAAAAAGAATTACGAAAGATTATGATCTTGAGGCGGGAATCGAACCCGCGTCCGCTGCTATCCGGGCAGGTGCCTGGCCGCTCGGCCACCCAAGACACTAATAAACTTGCCGAAATTCTTCTAACCTTTACACTTCACGTTGTAAGCCAACGGGTACCCTCGCAATGTAGAAATAAAGCAAACCCAAGCTTAACCGAACGCACGGTATTTGTAAAAATATCTGCTTTGGAATGTTTGAAATTTATTTCTACATTGCGAAGGTATACGTTGGCTTACAACGTGAAGTGTAAAGGTTAGAAGAATTTCGGCAAGTTTATTAGTGTCTTGGGTGGCCGAGCGGTCAGGCACCTGCCCGGATAGCAGCGGACGCGGGTTCGATTCCCGCCTCAAGATCATAATTTTCGAAATTCTTTTTCTTACCACCAAAATCTTTGTACTCATTTTTATAACATTTATATAATGTTAAAATTTAAATCGGGTAGAAATTAGATTTTTATTGCTTCAGAAATAGAACTCAAAATTGCTATCTCTCGCGGTACTTTTACCGCTACAGTCGCGCTTTTCAACTCGACAAGAGGCGATAGACTGCCATACAACACTGATAAAAAACGGCGGCTGTGCCGTGCACGTTTACAAGCTTTCATAGGAAAGGATTGGACAGTCAACGGAATTTGCAACTTTATTGACGAAATTGACTATAAAATCAGATTTTTTCTATGATGATTTACGATTCAATATTTGTCACGATATTACATACATACATAAATAAATCACGATATTGGATGGCGATATTTCTTGACCCGCTAATCCTTGCCTTAGTGATCCATACAACACCGACGACCGTGCCTACACACGGCGAATCAACCGTAGATTTTGACGGCGTAAAAACCGTGTGTGTATAAGAGGCCTAATTTTACCCTAAAAATGAGACTGTTTTTCTTTAGAAAATCCAGCGGTAATAAGGCTTGCTCGGCTTACAACTTTCGCGACGACAACATCTGGCATTATAGCGGATTATTATTTTGTGTCAACTTGTTTACGAATTATGTTCCGTCGAAAATTGAATGACAAGACTCACAAACTAAGTTATGCCGGATTGAAATTTTCTTTGTGAATTATTCTTTAAAGCTCCCATTGAAACCGCGGACTTCCTCCGTCACAGCCCTTCAGCATTTGGCAATAGGGTCGGTTTTGGGACTGCCAGCGCGACGCCAGACCGGTCGTCTACTGTACAAGCCGTGGAAATTCCAGTCAAAGCTGTAATGTGAAGCAACTCGATTTAAAGACAAAATTTTAACTTGTAAGATGTTTTTACTGAAGACTTAATTTTGTTCTGGCAGTTCAAAGGGAAATTTCGGATACAAAAAACAAACGTAAATAGAACTTGATGAACGATCAACAGCGTCATCTTACTACCAACGCAGGTTTTGGGAAGTCGGCGCAGTATGCTTCCCCTACCATCCATACGTCATCGAGCCACCCACTCCACTTTAATTCACATCATACATCACACCATGAAGACGATAACTCTAAGGCTAGTATTGTACGGCACGTTTATTTGCAGGATGAATCTTAGCGAATTAAATAGTGGCTCATGAATTGAGTATACCGTTCACACGTGTGTGTTGTCGTTTTTGTGCAGTACAGTTCTACACTCAATGTATGAGCCTCTATTCGTTCGGTAAAATTCATCCTGCAAAAAAACCGTTCGTGCCGTTCAACGCCGTGTGAACCTAGCCTTAGCATTCCATGGATTCATCGTGCCGGTGCCGGGTCCATAGTGGGGCAGAGGGGGAAGTCAGTAGCAGGTAATGAAGGTCTAAAATACCCTCGTCAACTTTGTCTAAGGATATTTTATTCACTTTATGTTGTATCGGCGATCATTCTAAAAATACTGACGATTTCTATGCAATTTATTTAATGCTATGACGGATGACCATAATAAAGTAAGTCATTGAAAAACTGCAAAGAATATGTCAGTATTATAAGAATGGAGGCTGGTAGAACATGAAGTAGGTTGTAACATGAGTGTTCGACTAAGCCGTGTGGTGAGGGCAGAGTAGAATACAATTGTCACCACCCCAAATCTCTCCCGTGGGTGTCGTACAAGGCGACTAAGGATAAATAAGTGATAAGGAATGGGCAGCAGCGTTCCTCTTATACCACCTAGCATGGTACTGCGACTTTTGTGCCCGATAAATGGCAATAGGCTCGCCACCAATTACATGGGACCTGATATAATTGGCGAAACGAGGGTGCAAGTTCACCTCTGCCTACCCCTTCGGGGATATAGGCGTGATTTATGTATGTATGTTCGACTAATGAATAGGAAGCGTTATTCACTATTGTTATGACTACAGATTTTTACATGGTGGTGGTAGCTAGCCAGGCGGATTTGCAAAACGTCCTGCCACCAATCGAAACAAAGTATTATTTTTTATGCTATACAGGTAAGCTCTTGCTCTTCATCTCACCTGACGATAAGTGACGATAAGGGAAAATGATGGAATCGAGTTTCACCTGGAACCCTGCACCACAGAGGTCTGGCTATCTTATCACAAATTATCGAAACACAATAATGCTGTTAACATTATTATTATGGTATTGAAGTGTTCAACAAAATATGCTGCTGACTGTACCAGCCCAACCCGTAAATTGATTGCTGCGACTAGCCTGCGGGTTTTATGTGTCTTCGGATTAACATTATTGGCGATATAGCAATAACGGGTAAGGATCCATAATCAACACGTACATATTACCTATGTATGACGCAAGTGAACTCCCAATGAATTAGGTTACATCTATACTATGTTTAATATTATAATTCTGAAGAGTTGGTTTGTTTGTTTTGTTGGACGCGCTAATCTCAGGAACTACTAAATTGAAAAATTATTTCTGTGTTGGATGTCCATTTATCGAGGAAGGCTATAGGCTATTTAGTAACCGACATTAACACGAGCGAAGCCGCGGGCAAATAAAGTTTTCACGCTTTTTATATTGCTATCAGAGGTAGGAGCGAGGTTTAAACCAGCTAAATCCCTATACAGGTGTACAGGTGACGGCGGCCTAGATCCTTTAAGAAATTGATTTTAGACGGCCGCCTTGGTCGGATGCTCAGATCGCTGGGTACTGGCCAAGAGGTCCCGGGTTCGAATCCTGGGGCAAACTTTGTGATGACCACAAATGTTTGTTCCCGAGTCATGGTTGTGTATGTTATATGTTTATTTTATATATTTTCAACATTGCATATTTTCAACATTCAACAACATATACATAATTAAATTAAAAATATTCTAAAATAAAATAGGTGTTAATTCACCTCTGCCTACCCCTTCGGGGATATAGGCGTGATTTATGTATGTATGTATTAAAAATATGTCCGTCATCTAGTATCCATAACACAAGTGCTTAGGCTACTTACTTTGGGCTAGATGATAGTTGTGAGTGTAAAAATATAATTTTTTTATTTATCATTGATTCCCAAAGTGGTCCAGAGCCTAGCCAAGTGTTTCTTATCTATTCGGACGCATTGAAAACTGTAGGCTTAGCACGGGCCCGCGGACAAGTCTCTCTCCACCACTTGACAGGTGACAAAACCTGTATCTCCACGGGAGTTAGCACGGCGTCAATGGAGACGATTGTTTTTTCACTTTTTGACATAATATTGGGACTGTTTCTCTACTTGCTTAGCATGGCGTCACTATTAAGGAAAACATATTTCCACTTTTGACATTTTAAGAAGAGCAATTTGTCTCCGAGCTATTGAGGTGGGGACAAAGATAGGTCTATGTGATTTCTAGTGATTTATTCGATATTCCTGATTATTACCTTTTAATGTTTGCATATAATAAATAAGTGTCAGTTAACTAAAATGTCCAGGGGTTATTTTAATTTACTAGTTATGAGAGAATTTGCTTCTAACCCTAATGAAAAAATAAAGTAAATTAAAAGCACTAGCCCTTCAAAGTCCCCACTGCTGGGGCACGGGCCTTCCCTGTTGATGGAAGTATATAGGGAGATTAGGCATAACCCTCCACGCTAGCTCAGTGCGGGTTGGTGGGTTTTAACGACTGCAGATGCAGCCGGGACCAACGGCTTAACGTGCTTTCTAAAGCACGGAGGAACTCGATATAATAAATTTTTGGTCACCCATCCAATGACCGGCCATAGCGAACATTGCTTAGTTTTAGCAATCGCAGTCCAAGCGCGTTATGTCACTGCGCTAGCGAGCTCCTCTAAATTAAAATATGATTCGATGTATAAAAACACAAATTAACATAGCTATCGTATTTAGAAACACTAATATAAAGTTTATTTTATATTTTGCTGCTGCTCCGGATGCACAGCCGGTTTTTCTGTGCCTTATTTGAAATTTTGAGTCGTCATTTATAGTTTTATTAAATTATTATTGTAGCAGTGATGTTGACTGATAAAACATGGTGTAGGTAGTTTTACGGCGTTATATGAATACTTACACTAGTGTAATAAGTGTCTACGACGATGAACAATATAAAGATTAAAAACAAAAGTGCATTTGATGAGAAAGGCGATGAGCATTTTCGTGGTCCATCTACCTCGTCAGTCTCCATCAATAGGTTGTTTTAGTGTAAATTTGCCGTCAAACTCTCCCAAAGTGCATTAAAACGTGATACTTCCGCGTTTTAATGTTTTAACAATTAATTGGTTGAGTTAATTATGCATCAAAAAACCGGCCCTAAATGGGCAGCAGCGTTCCTCTTATTCTTATACCACCTAGCGATATTCGTGCCCGAGAAATGGCAACTGTTCGAAAAGCACCCTTAGAAAATAGGCATAAGCTGTCTTAAGGTCTGAGCATAGTTAACGGGAAAACACCCCGGACGGGACGTGGACGGGGCCTCTCTCGTACAAAATGCCCCGTGTGACATGTCACTATGTCACGGAGACACGGACGGAGCTTTTTGTACGAGAGGAGAGGCCTCGTCCACGTCCCGTCCGGGGTGTTTTCCCGTTACGTATGCTCAGACCTTGAATCTTCATCACAACGAAATGGCGGACACATTTTGTTACCTCAGTCGAAGTAACCCGAACTGGCAGCATTACAATAATTCACTGTTAGAGTGCGGGCCAGATAAGTCTGCGCGCGATGGGTGGCGCTGCTCGCTACCATGGACACTCCTAGACAAACTAAATAGCAGACGAAATTTTAGTTCCAATTTTGACCACGCGCGGACATGCGCTAAAAGTAATTCAATACAGTCATACGGATTATTCAGTCCGTTCTAAGGGCCCGGCATGAATATACCGTCATCATCACCCTAGGAAATTGTGGCAGGGCAGAGCGAGCCAATTAAATTCGAGACTAGGCGTGTTAATCTTCATTTGTTACGAAAATGATCGCGGACAAACATTTCGCGGTAAGGTATCGCAAAATACCAACACCGAAACACGATATTATAAAGCCATTTGTCTAGCGCCAGTGACAGAGAGACTGCGGAGTAATGACTGCGATGGTTTGGTCATGTTATGCGAAAAGATGAAAGCCATGTTGGCAGAAGAATGTTAGGCATGAACGTGGAAGGACGTAGAAGGAGAGGAAGACCAAAGAAGAGATGGATGGACTGCGTTATCGAGATGATAGCGAGAGGAGCGGATGAGAAATTGGTGAAAGATCGAAAGGAGTGGAAGAAGAAGACATGTTGTGCCGACACCGCCTAGAGCGGGATAAGGGCAGGAAGAAATTTGTCGCTTTGAATAGAGATGATGAGACTAACTAACTGCCGCACTCAGAGTCGTTCATTAAATTAGTGATAATGGGTATTTTACAAATTATTATTAAAACATCTAATTGACAGTTCCTCTCAGAGTCGAAAATAATTGATTGATTAGTTATGTGACAATTTTAAGTCAGGTTAGTGCAGTGCGTGTGTAATCCAGTGTTATCGGTAAGTGCGGAATTGCCACATGCAAAAAGCCATTAAACAATATTATTAGTTACACTAGTTTTTATATCACAAAAGTATTGTTTTCCATAAGAATTAGTTACTAATATCTATTTAATATAATATTTACGTAAAAATCCATAATAATAATTTAATTTAATCAAACTTGAACGGTAAATGCCATGACTTTTTAGATTTGGCCACACCGGACCAAAAGTCATTTATTATAAAATTAAAAAGTCAATGTCAACAACAAACAAGAAATAGGTACCCCAAATAATTCCATGGAAATACCAAACAAAAACATATAAATATCAAATTATTTATTTTGTGATCAAAATTGATCAAATAGATATTAAGCTACTGCAAGTGGAGTCAGCCTGGGAAATCATTAACATACAAAAGTCTCAGCGGCACACTCAATATTGGCGAAATCATATAGGAAACGCCTTAGAAAAAAGAAGAAAAAGCCACACGAACCCTATCTTCATTGAAATAATTGATTAGTACTGTGATTGTCTTGGTAAGTATTGATGATTTCTTTGTAACATGCATGGGGTTCGATAGTTCCGGGAGTGGAATGACTGAGGAATTTAATTGTAATGCATATGTGCACAGTAATTAGTATTTTCTTATATTGTTTTGTGCTTAGATTATAGAATTATCCTGTATTAAAAAGTATCTAATATTTCTTTGCAATTTGCAGTGTGATACAATAACACCATAACCTGTAAAACTACAGAGCTAGGGAGTTAATCTGGAAGTGGTCCATAAAATCCACCACTTTCCCCACTGCAAGGAGCTATCCATAAGCAGTAGAGGAGGTAACATTTATTTTCCACTAATTAAACTTATGAAAGTATAACAATTTATATAAATTATCTGTAATCTATATGTAACCTATTCTTATTATCTTTAATAATTATTATTCAGGCTGCACCTTCAATTATATGTGAAGTGCAGAACCCATTTGATAATGATGGTATTGCGCTGTCCATATAGACAATAATAAAAAAAAAAACAGTATAAAATATTTGGGACAATGAGTTTGACCTAGACTTTGCTATGGGTACCTATTATATTTCATAAGGTTTTATATAAAATGGCCACTTGTTTAAAAACTTGTTAATATGAATCAAGTTGTTTTTATGTTACTTTAAGGAAAATTGTAAAACTTGGTGCAACTGGCTATTAATGTATATAGTTCAATCATAACATGCAATTAGAAAAATGATTTAAATTAATGATATTATACTTATCTTTTTTTCAGATCACATAGATATATTATCAAACAAATCTAAAGACTGACAATTACACACCAAGTCAATTTTGAATAAATATTTTATTACCTGGAGATTAAAGTTAAAAAGAAATGTGCTGCTGAAATGGAGGAAGAGAGGAGTAAAACTCTTTTGGAATTTTTCAAATTACAGTTCAAGGAATTAAAAAGAAATTGAAACTCAAAATAAAATATTTCTTTTAAATCTACTAGTTTTATTCAAAAAACAAAATAAACCCCACGCAATGAAAATGAATTAGCAGAAAAATAAAGAGATTAGGGTTTAAAAGAATTTCACTGTATTATTTTAATTTTACAATTATTAGTTATATTTATTGTGACATTGCTTGATTAAATTTTGCTATATTCTGTTTGTGTCCTCGTCGGTAAAAGGCAATTTTACAAAGTATTTCATTGTTCTTGCTTGGATAGACACTTTGGTGACAATTTGTGATACTGACTGTTGACCTAATATTTACTATTTGATTTTAATTTTAACATTATATAAATGTTAGAAAAATTAGTACAAAGATTTTAGTGGTTAGAAAAAGAATTTCGAAAAATTATGATCTTGAGGCGGGAATCGAACCCGCGTCCGCTGCTATCCGGGCAGGTGCCTGACCGCTCGGCCACCCAAGATACTAATTAACTTGCCGAAATTCTTCTAACCTTTACACTTCACGTTGTAAGCCAACGGGTACCCTCGCAATGTAGAAATAAATTTCAAACATTCCAAAGCAGATATTTTTACAAATACCGTGCGTTCGGTTAAGCTTGGGTTTGCTTTATAAACTATTTGATTTTAATTTTAACATTATATAAATGTTAGAAAAATTAGTACAAAGATTTTAGTGGTTAGAAAAAGAATTTCGAAAAATTATGATCTTGAGGCGGGAATCGAACCCGCGTCCGCTACTATCCGGGCAGGTGCCTGACCGCTCGGCCACCCAAGATACTAATTAACTTGCCGAAATTCTTCTAACCTTTACACTTCACGTTGTAAGCCAACGGGTACCCTCGCAATGTAGAAATAAATTTCAAACATTCCAAAGCAGATATTTTTACAAATACCGTGCGTTCGGTTAAGCTTGGGTTTGCTTTATAAACTATTTGATTTTAATTTTAACATTATATAAATGTTAGAAAAATTAGTACAAAGATTTTAGTGGTTAGAAAAAGAATTTCGAAAAATTATGATCTTGAGGCGGGAATCGAACCCGCGTCCGCTGCTATCCGGGCAGGTGCCTGACCGCTCGGCCACCCAAGATACTAATTAACTTGCCGAAATTCTTCTAACCTTTACACTTCACGTTGTAAGCCAACGGGTACCCTCGCAATGTAGAAATAAATTTCAAACATTCCAAAGCAGATATTTTTACAAATACCGTGCGTTCGGTTAAGCTTGGGTTTGCTTTATAAACTATTTGATTTTAATTTTAACATTATATAAATGTTAGAAAAATTAGTACAAAGATTTTAGTGGTTAGAAAAAGAATTTCGAAAAATTATGATCTTGAGGCGGGAATCGAACCCGCGTCCGCTGCTATCCGGGCAGGTGCCTGACCGCTCGGCCACCCAAGATACTAATTAACTTGCCGAAATTCTTCTAACCTTTACACTTCACGTTGTAAGCCAACGGGTACCCTCGCAATGTAGAAATAAATTTCAAACATTCCAAAGCAGATATTTTTACAAATACCGTGCGTTCGGTTAAGCTTGGGTTTGCTTTATAAACTAACCACTAAAATCTTTGTACTAATTTTTCTAACATTTATATAATGTTAAAATTAAAATCAAATAGTT